>JALAZF010000380.1:3233333-3880000 GCA_022829125.1 Lathyrus tuberosus
GGGCATGAGCCAATTCTTCAAAGCATAGTTTGAATTACTCCATGGATCCTCATGAACCCAACCATCAAGTCAATTTTGCCTCAGGAGGTGCATTCATAAAAAATTAGGAATTAGGGTTTCTTGACCTAATTCACCCCTAAGTTGACTTTTGGGACAAATCATAAGCCAAGACCTCAAGACATGATTGGAGGGTCTCTAATAAACAACATTGATCCATTTGCAATAATGGATTAATCCAAGAAGCTTGATCAACAAGTCTCAATTTCATCTGAACCACAATTAGGGTTTCGCGAGAAAAGCCAATTGTAGCTTTGACTTTTGACCAGGACATGCTCCCTAACCCTAGGACATGATTCAATACACCTTATATTACCTATGAAATCAATCCATCAAGTTTAATTTAGGTCAAGGACTTGATTTCATAGAGGATCGCACAGTTTGGAATTCTTCTGACAAAAAGTCAACTTTGACTTTTTGAGATTTTTCACAAAAATGGTTTTTTAACCCTTAAATGATGTTAATGTATGATTTGAATCAGCATTCATCAAGAAAAATCAAGAAAAGTGGGATTACTTGTAAAAGGGGTAACTATAAAAACTTAGAAAATTTTCTAAGTTATGGAACAAAGTGGCTAGGGTACCAACTTTGGAGTATCATAACTCCTAAACCACAAGGCCATTTTTCCCCATCCAAAGCTGGATTTGTCGCCCTCATGGCCCTCTACAAAAGCTTCAACTACACCTCATTCCAATTCATTATGGATTCTGAGTTATGGAATGATCAAAATGGCTGAAAACATGAAATGCCACTTTTTCCAACACTTAGTGAAATTTTCACTAAGTCAGAATCTGCCTTACTTTTTTTTCAAATGTAGGGGTATTTTTCACTTGGATCCAAAAAGTATCAAAACCAAATATGATCAAACAGTTGTTGTATCATATGAGGGCTTTCCAAAATGACCAAGAACATCACCAAACTCAACTTGAGCCATGAGATATGACAATGGAAATATGCCTTGCTGAAAACTACCAAGGCTAGGCAGAATTTTGTATTTTTGATCGATTTGGCAAAATCAGATAATTCTAAGCCTTGTCATCACTTTGGACACATCTGAGGATCAAATCTAAAGGTAATAAACACTGATATAAGCCTCCAAAGTCTTTGGAACAAGATGTAGCATGCCAAACCTAGAAATCCCTAAAAGAGGGACAAGACTCCAATTTTGGATTGGAGTATTTAATGGATGCACCAAGGTGACGTGGACTGACACATTTGCAACTGAATTCAGTCAAGAATGATCCAAAAACTAGGGAACCAAAGGCCTGTGCTCTAACCTCTAGTCAATGGCTAGAGGAGACTTGGCTTCCCATTGATCAACATTGGCCAAACCTCTGCTGTGGTTGGCATTCACTATTGATCCCAAAACAAACTTGCTCTACTATAAATAGAGCTCATTTGTGCTCAGTTTGAGTACACCCAACAAGTTAGTATCAAAGCGGATGTGGCCAGGTTCCACTACACAACTATGAGCGGTGTGGAGTTTGCTAAGTGGATAATCAAGGATGCTACCTCGTGCGAGCAGCCCTTCAAAGTCAGTTGGACCGCAAAGAGATTCAACCATGGTCAAGTTCTGGATCAGTCAACTACCTCGCTGATCAAATCGAGGACATTGTTGTAATCTCTGATCATCAGAGGACTAGGGATGTTTTTGCCATCATCCCTCTACTTGACGAATCGAGAGTTCCCAACCGGGAACAGATCGAAATTACTTACGATGGTCAGAAAAATCAGAAGGCTTCCATAGTCATCTATCTACCGGGACCATTACCGTATGAATCAGCTAAGGCTATCCCTTACAAATACGGTGCAACAACAATTGAGAATGGAAAGGAAATTCCGTTACCCTCCGTCGTGAACATTGCAGACATCATTCGTGTAACACGGAGTGGTAGAATCTTCAACAGAGGAGTTGGAGAATACAGCAGAGAAAAGGAACCTCAGACAGAAGTTCCCAATCCACCAGTCGGTCAATCCAGTAATCCCGACCTTTCAAAAAACAATGATGAGATGCTAAAGGTCATCCAAAGGAGTGAATACAACATTGTGGATCAGCTGTTACAAACTCCTTCAAAGATCTCAGTGCTATCACTTTTACTCAGTTCTGAGGCTCACAGAGAGGCTCTACAGAAAGTCTTAGAGCAGGCCTTTGTGGAACAGGATGTGTCAATACGACAGTTCGATAGCATCATCTCTAACATCACTTCCTACAACAACTTAGGATTCAGTGATGAGGATTTTCCAGAGGGGGGCAAAAGCCACAACATGGCGCTCAACATTACAGTCAACTGCCAAGACGATGCTTTAGCCAGCGTACTGGTAGACACAGGGTCAGCCCTGAATGTTATGCCGAAGTCCATTTTGATGCCATTATCATTCAAAGGACCTCCGATGAGAACCAGTGAAGTCGTCGTCAAAACATTTGACGGACCCAAAAAAACGTTTATTGGCGAAGTCGATCTTCCTATAACTATTGGTCCTCACACTTTCCACGTCACTTTCCAGGTCATGGACATCCGGGCAACATACAGTTGTTTATTAGGATGACCTTGGATACATCAGGCTAGGGCGGTCACTTCGACCCTCCACCAAAAGCTAAAGTTTGTCAAGGATGATCAACTCATCACAGTCTGTGGGGAGCAAGCTTTGCTCGTGAGTAACTTATCATCGTCTACTGGTGTAGAGCCCGAGGAGGTTTCAGGACTCAGTTCCAAGCACTTTCGGTGAGCTAAGACGGTCAATCCGAAGGAGGAACTTCCATTTCCTCATACAAAGATTCTATCAAAGTGGTCGAGGGTTCCAATACGACAGGATGGGGGTAGCTTATCATTCCTACTGACAATAAAACAAAGAAGGGTCTTGGTTTTTCTGTAACTTGTACCCTGACAACTGCTAATGATGAAAGTCTTCATCCCATTCTGAACTTCTTCCACCGTAGAGGCTTACTTCAACCAGTGACTCAAGAAGTACATACCATCAATAATGATGATTCATCCGATACAGAGGAAGAATGAAAATCCTATCTTAACAAGGATGGTTATATGTCTCAGGATGAAACACAGACTCCCTTTTGCTTTCCTACACAGAGTCCGAGATTTATACCCAGGTCAGATGTCAAAATGATATATGGAGATTGCGATCCGGAAGGATGTCGTGCTCCACCAAACTCATTAGAGGAGGACACTCTGATGAAAGACAACTTTGACCACGACTATTATGGCCCGATGGATGGCCTGCCTATTTGGAAGCCGTATCCAGGAGACTTGGGGCAAGGCAATCAGCTAAACAATGAAAATCAGCTGAGCAACATTGAACAGAATACCTACGTCCCCACCATGTCATGGGATCAACACTCAGGTCATTAAAAAAATACCCAACACGACGATGAATTTGCAATGTTTGCAGGACTAGAATTCATTAACTATGCTTTTCTTGAGGTCAACGTCATTGAGAGGGATGACTCCTCCAGTTCCAAAGAAGTATGGGACACCTTGGGACAACCGAGTGGAAAATACGACTTCATGGTCAAATACACCGCTCTTGAAAGCTCTCGTATCAGGCTCGAAGACATCCAGCCAACTGGATGGGGAGATACAGCTGAGAGTATAAATACTATACAATATGCAATAGAGGAATTCTCCTACGACAACTCTGCCTGGGAGACAGATTCCAATGATCTTGCTCCACCAGAAATCAGCGTTATTTCTAAAGACAAATCAAGGAAGGTACCAGACTTTGTGATTCACCGAGGAGTTCGCCGCCAATGGGTTGCTGTCGATGTTCCAAATATTGTTCATGAGTCAAAGTAATTTCCATCTTTGTTTTAACCTTTCACCCTGCCCAGGTGAAGCGGATGTTTTGATAGGGTTCACTCTCTGTAAATTTCCCTCTTCGCTTAGTCCAAAGCGACAGAGTTTTGTTTTATAGGGTTGTAGTTTCAAGAATCGACTTGTTCATTAATAAAATAATGTCGTTATGTAATTCCCGCATTAATTACTGTTTTCTCTTTTCGCTTTTCAGAAAATGGTAATCCTAAAAAACGACTCGATAATAAAAACAAGCAGTAAAAAAAATACACTGCACACACTTGCATTTCCTCTATCTCTTCTAAACACAAATCATCACGTCAAGCAGATTGCTTGTTTTAAACCCAGTTAAAACATATGATCCAATGCCTTCTCCAAACTTTGAATTCCCAGTATTTGGGGCTGAAGAAGAAGTTGACAACGAAATTCCAGAAGAGATCTCCCGATTACTCCGACAAGAGGAAAGGTCCATTGAACCTCACAAAGAGCCGTTGGAAACGGTCAACTTGGGTTCAGAAAAAGAGAGAAAGGAAATCAGGATTGGGGTACTGCTCAGTCCAATTTCCAGAGAGGGTTTGATAAAGCTTCTCAAAGAGTTTCCCGATGTATTCGCTTGGTCCTATCAGGATATGTCAGGGTTGGATACCAGTATCGTGGAACGTCATCTATCATTGAGATCAGAATGTCCGCCAGTAAAATAAAGGTCGAGACGGACTCACCCAGACATGACCATCAAAATCAAAGAGGAGGTACAAAAGCAGATTAACGCGAGCTTCCTCGCTACATCAGAATACCCTCAATTGTTAGCCAACATCGTATCCGTTCCAAAAAAGGACGGAAAGGTCAGAATGTGTGTCGACTACAGAAATCTGAACAAGGCTAGTCCAAAGGACGACTTTCCTTTACCACACATTGACATGCAGGTAGACAGTACAACAAAGTTCAAAGTTTTCTCCTTCATGGATGGATTCTCGGGCTATAATCAGATTAAAATGGAGCCGAAAGACATGGAGAAAACTTCGTTCATTACCCCATGGGGTACCTTTTGTTACAAGGTGATGCCATTCGGTTTGAAAAACGCCGGGGCAACCTATCAAAGGGCCATGACTACTCTGTTTCATGACATGATACACAAGGAAATTGAGGTATATGTCAATGATATGATTGCCAAATCTAAGACAGAGGAGGAGCATGTGAACCACCTGTCAAAACTATTCGAGCGTTTGAGAAAGTACAAACTCCGCTTGAATCCCAATAAATGCACCTTCGGTGTCCGTTCAGGGAAACTCTTAGGATTCATTGTCAGCCAGAAAGGGATTGAGGTTGATCCAGACAAGGTCAAGGCCATTCAAGAAATGCCTTCTCCGAAAACTGAAAAACAAGTCAGAGGATTCCTGGGACGTTTGAACTACATCTCCCGATTCATATTCCTCATGAACGCGGCATGTGCGCCGATTTTCAAATTACTCAAAAAGAATCAAGATTGCGTTTGGACAGAAGACTGTCAAACCACCTTCAACAAGATTAAGGAATACCTGTTGAATCTGTGATTCTATCACCTCCAGTGGAAGGAAGGCCACTGATCATCTACCTCACAGTCTTGGAAGACTCCATGGGATGTGTACTTGGCCAACAAGACGAAACCAAATGGAAAGAGTCTACCATCTACTATTTGAGCAAGAAATTCACCGACTGCGAGACTCGGTACACGATGCTTGAGAAAACTTGCTGCGCTTTGGCTTGGGCAGCCAAACATCTTCGTCAGTACATGATTCATCACACTACTTGGTTGGTCTCCGAGATAGATCCAATCAAGTATGTCTTTGAAAAGCCTGCTCTCACGGGAAGGATTGCAAATTGGCAGATGTTGCTATCAGAATATGACATAGAGTACCATGCTCAGAAAGCCATTAAAGGAAGTATTTTAGCCTATCATTTGGCTCATCAACTGATTAACGATCAAGAATCAATCGGGTTTGACTTCCCAGACGAAGATGTCATGTATCTAAAAATGAAAGACTGCGATGAACCACTACCCAGTGAAGGGCCAGAACCAGGTTCCCAATGGGGACTAATCTTTGACGGGGCAGTTAATCATTACGGAAACGGAATTGGGGCAATCATTGTTACCCCTCAGGGTACCCACATTCTTTTCACCGCCTGACTTACGTTCAAGTGTACGAACAACGAGGCCAAATACGAGGCTTGTATCATGGGTCTCGAGGAAGCGATCGACTTAAAGATCAAGAACTTGGACGTATATGGCTACTCAGCCTTGGTTATCAATCAGATTAAAGGAGTTTGGAACACATACCAATCAGGATTGATTCCTTACAAAGATTATGCAAGAAGGTTGTTACCTTTCTTCAACAGAATCGAGTTTCATCACATCCCTCGTGATGAGAATCACATGGCTGATGTATTAGCCAGTCTCTCTTCCATGATTAACGTAGGTCAATGGAAAGACCTGCCTAAGATCGACGTAATGTGCCTTGAGCGGCCCGCTTACATCTTTACGATTGAAGCAGTAATAGACGATAAACCTTGGTATCATGATATCAAATGCTTCCTTTAGAAACAAGAGTATCCACCTGGGGCATCCAGGAAAGACAGAAAAACCCTCAGAAGGCTGGATGGCAGTTTCTTTCTGAGTGGCGATACCCTCTATAAGAGAAATTTCGACATGGTCTTGCTCTGATGCGTAGATAGACCAGAAGTAGACATGCTGATAAAAGAAGTTCATGAAGGATCCTTTGGCACTCATGCCAACGGATACACAATGGCGAGAAAAATTTTAAGAGCAGGGTACTACTGGTTGACCATGGAATTCGACTGCTACAAGTACATGAGGAGGTGTCACAAGTGTCAAATATACTCCGATAAAATCCATGTACCGCCATCGCATCTCAAAATACTCTCTTCTCCATGGCCTTTTTCCATATGGGGAATCGACATAATTGGCTTGATTGAACCTAAGGCTTCGAACGGACATCGGTTTATCCTAGTGGCCATTGATTACTTCACCAAGCGGGTCGAAGCAGCATCGTACGCTAATGTAACCCGACAAGTGGTGATTCGGTTCATAAAAAACAATATCATATGCCGTTATGGTCTTTCGAGCCAGGTCATTACTGATAATGGATCTAACTTGAACAATAAGATGATGAAAGAGTTGCGCGCAGAGTTCAAGATCGAACACCATAACTCATATCCATACCGGCCTAAGATGAACGGAGCGGTAGAAGCGGCTAACAAGAACATCAAGAGGATTGTTCAAAAGATGGTTGTAACCTACAAAGACTGGTACGAGATACTACCCTTTGCTCTCCACAGTTATCGCACATCTGTCAGCACTTCAACAGGGGCAACCCCTTTCTCTCTAGTATATGGCATGGAAGCAGTGCTCCCCATCGAAGTAGAGATCCCTTCAATCCGGATATTAATGGAAGCTAAGCTTAAAGAAGCTGAGTGGTGTCAAAGTCGACACGACGAACTAAACCTGATCGAAGAGAAGCGAGTCACGACACTATTCCACGGTCAGTTGTATCAAAAAAGGATGAAGAAGGTGTTTGACAAAAAGGTCCGACCTCGCTTCTTCAGAAAAGGAGACCTCGTGCTCAAAAAGATACAATCATTCCTCACTGAGTCCCGAGGAAAATGTACTCCGAATTATGACGACCCCTATGTGGTCAAGAAAGCTTTCTCAGGTGGTGCCTTGAGACTTGTAACGATGGACGGAGAAGAATTTGCCTATCCCACGAATGTTGACGTAGTCAAGAAATACTTCGCATAAACTAAAAAAAAAAAAAACGTCTCGGTGGATTGAAAACCCGAAAGGACAGTCTAGGAAAAAATTAGAGACATGATCAAAAATCATCCCGATGGATTGGAAACCTCAAGGTATAATCCAGGCAAAAATTAGGGATAATGGCAAGAAACTACGTTCGACAAAGGGGCAAGTCCCTCGGCAGCAGTTACATCATCTGTCAGGAAAACTCCAGTCAGGGTCGTCTTCGACAGAAGCTCAGGATGCCCAGAATTCAACGTTGGGAGAGGAATATTGGTCGTTATGTTTCGATGTAGCCCTTTTCCCTGTAAATTACCATTTTCTAACTTTGTACATACTCTATGGGATCACAATTTGGCTGATTTCCATCCTATCAATAAAATTTGAGCCTTTGTGCTTTTGTTTGCAATTCTTATTTGTTTTAGCTTTACAAAATGACGTTTTAACATGATCAACGATTCTTGAAACGAAACAAAAATGAATTTACTTGTTAAAACTTTTCTGCTTTTAAAATAGAGTTGGCAATTTCTTTTGACTGTTGAACATCGAAAGAACGTCAGTCGCTTCTCCAGAAGTAATCGAGCTTCAAAGTGCGGAATCAAAGTACTCCTTCTAAACCAGTACGCCTGAATGAAGGATCAGCTATGTCAGATGCGAATACTCCATCTGACATCTTCGGCCGAGTTCTTATCCCCTAAGCCCGACCAACGGTATTCCCTGCAGGGACTATCTCTCCTAGGCAAGGCAGAATTGCTACTTTTGGACCTGCGGTACTTCTTCGCCCCGCGATGGCTGAGTATCCAGTCGTGTTCATCCATTAGTCTGTATGTTGTGTCAGTTTTGTCAGCATAAACATACATACATCATGCATTTTATTGGCATTCGCATTCATATTGCATCACTATCACTCTCGTCGGTCTTGTCCCCTAGTGATAAGAGTCCTCTCAATCGAGTTGTCAGGCCTTTCCTCATCAAGAAATATTGCGTCTGAACAATCTCTCTCCTCCAGTTTATTTCTGGGATAAAGTTGGGTCCTCGACCACTTTGATAACTTGAACCTCTGAAAGGCCAGAGAAACCGTTCGACAAACATCACTCTTCGCCATTGAAGATGATATCCTTGCTTTCTCGGATTAAGGAAAATCCCCAGAGAAAGCCTGTTAACCGGAGATTCGGTAGTACGGCCGTTTTTCTCCAAAAAATCCGTTGATGAAAAGGTCATCAGCACCTCAAAATTGGATCACATCATATGGCCTTTCTCCGAGAAGATCTCGAGAAAAGTACGATGTAATACCCCAAGTGGAAACAGCCTCTCCAGAGACTTGTTTTCCCCAGATAGAGTCGACAAATGGTGTCTCCAACAGAGAAGTTTGTGCCTCTCTAAAATCACAACCGTTTCCATTCAAATGGCATCTCCCTAGGAAAATTCGGCGAGAAGTTTGAGGAAAACCGCTACGCATAGCATCCCTTGTCAAGAAAGTTTATTGACAAAAGAAACTGAGACCAGTTCCTTGGTAGGAAACCAGGATCGAGGGGAAGTTTATTTCAAAAACTTAGACTAGTTCCTTGGTAGGAAACCAGGATCGAGGGGAAGTTTCTATCTAAAACTGAGACCAGTTCCTTGGTAGGAAACCAGGATCGAGGGGAAGTTTGTAACAGAAACTGAGACCAGTTCCTTGGGTGAAGACCAGGATCGAGTGGAAGTCTACCGTTTCTAAGCATCATTGCTTAGCAAAAGAAGAAGGATGCGTGAACTACCATTCCTAAGCACCATCAAAATTTTGGGTATTCCAATATTTAATCCTCTTGCACCCCGAATGCCCGAATACCTTCGTCATTCACACCTTCGGGTCCAAGAAGATTAAATAGGGGCATATGTCATACCCTAAATTTTGACCACTAAGATTTCCCATCATTGTGCAAATCAGCATCACAATATGGATGAACCATCATACCTCATTAGTCTCCCCAAAGATGGGTGAGCATCCATTATAATCAATTTAGGGTTTCAAGCCCTCTCAGAGCTCTTAGGCAAAGGATCAATAAAGGAATGACACGATCTTCAACCTGTATAACCTCTCAAACAACTACAATGGATCAAAGGGACTCCCACTTCAAGGATTAAGCACAAGGCTGCTCCCTTCTAGGTGGATCAAGCCTATAGATCGCCAGTGTCACCAAATTAGGGTTTTGGTCGACCAGGGCCTCCAGATGGAAATTTTCCTATGGGCATGAGCCAATGCTTCAAAGCATATCATAAAATACTCCATGTAACCTCATGAACCCAATCATCAAGTCAATTTAGCCTCAGGGGATGCATTCTTCAAAAATCAGGAATTAGGGTTTCTTGACCTAATTCACCCCTAAGTTGACTTTTGGGACAAATCATATGCCAAGACCTCAAGACATGATTTGAAGGTCTCTAATAAACCACATTGACCCATTTGCAACAATGGATTAATCCAAGAAGCTTGATCAATAAGTCTCAATTTCATCTGAACCACAATTAGGGTTTTGCGAGAAAAGTCAACTGTAGCTTTGACTTTTGACCAGAACATGCTCCCTAACCCTAGGACATGATTCAATACACCCTATAATACCTATGAAATCAATCCATCAAGTTTGATTTAGGTCAAGGACTTGATTTCATTAAGGATCGCACAGTTTAGAATTCATCTGACAAAAAGTCAACTGTGCACAAAAGTCAACTTTGACTTTTTGAGATTTTTCACAAAAATGGTTTTTTAACCCTAAAATGATGTTAATGTATGATTTGAATCATCATTCTTCAAGAAAAATCAAGAAAAGTGAGATAACTTGTAAAAGGGGTAACCATAAAAACTTAGAAAATTTTCTAAGTTATGGAACAAAGTGGCTAGGGTACCAACTTTGGAGGATCATAACTCCTAAACCACAAGGCCATTTTCCCCCATCCAAAGCTGGATTTGTAGCCCTCATGGCCCTCTACAAAAGCTTAAACTACACCTGATTCCAATTCATTATGGATTCTGAGTTATCGAATGATCAAAATGGTTGAAAACATGAAATGCCACTTTTTCCAACACTTAGTGAAATTTTCACTAAGTCAGAATCTGCCTTACTTTTTTCCAAATGTAGGGGCATTTTTCACTTGGATCCAAAAAGTATCAAAACCAAATATGATTAAAAAGTTGTTGTATCATATGAGGGCTTTCCAAAATGACCAAGAACATCACCAAACTCAACTTGAGCCATGAGATATGACAATGGCAATATGCCTTGCTGAAAACTGCCAAGGCTAGGCAGAATTTTGCATTTTTGCTCGAGTTGGAAAAATCAGATAATTCCAAGCCTTGTCATCACTTTGGACACATCTGAGGATCTAATCTAAAGGGAACAAACACTGATCCAAGCCTCCAAAGTCTTTGGAACAAGAAGTAGCTTGCCAAACCTAGAAATCCCTAAAAGAGGGACAAGACTCCAATTTTGGATTGGAGAATTTAATGGATGCAGCAAGGTGGCATGGACTGACACATTTGTAACTGAATTCAATCAAGAATGATCCAATAACTAGGTAACCAAAGGCCTGTGCTCTAACCTCTAGTTAATGGCTAGAGGAGACTTGGCTTCCCATTGATCAACATTGGCCAAACCTCTGTTGTGGTTGGTATTCACTATTGATCCCAAAACAAACTTGCTCTACTATAAATAGAGCTCATTTGTGCTCAGTTTGAGTACACCAAAGCCATCAAACAGATGCTTTCCTCAAAATCCCTCTCTTTAGGCCAAAATGCCTTCTTTAGCAAGGTAACTTTGAATTTTTGAGTTAGAGAGCATTTCCATCATAGCTCATGATCCCAACACCTCAAATATATCATATCTAAGTTGTCCAAACTCACACAAGTGACCTGTAATCCTTGAATCACAAAGTCACCTCTCAAAACCTCAAAATAGTACTTTTGTGCATTTTTCAAGCCATGTCTTGAATCAGTCACTTTCCAAACCAGATAAAACCTTAAACACACTCCAAATAACATCCTTGAACTGTCCCAAATGGTTCCCCCCATTTGGAACACCATTTGAGGGAGTCGTTATTTTGGTCATTTTAACCCCTTTTGTAAGAAATGGCCAGTTTGTGTTTTTGCAGGTTCCAGCTGATTCCACTCATCCTAAAAGCTTCTAAGGGATCATTTGAAAGTGTCCAAAGCATCAAACCATTTCTGGAACAAAGAACTTGGCAGATTGCACAAAAACTCCAAAAGCTCAAAAGAGAGGTAAGCATCATGACTTGAATCCCCCAAAATATGCATTGCTTTGAAGTCCACTGATCATGCACACCTCATACATGTTATATATGTTGTGTTTGAACAAATTCATCATGTAATTCATGCCTGTATCAAAGTGTAGCATAGAAAATGCAATTATAGGCCTATTTCAAAACCATTATCGGATTTTGAGGAGGGATCATGATCTAGAAAAAATAACACCACCATTGGAATCCTTGTGAAATTCTAGGGCAGATGCATATAAATTTTGTCCCTAACCATGGAGAAATGAGAAAGTTATGGACCTTCTCGTTTCTTGGCAAAACTTGCCTTGCCTTGCCTTGGCCAGGCCTAGAAAACAAGGCAAGCCTTGTGTATTTGTTGGTTTGTTTTAATCAACGGATGTATCATCACCCCAGTGGTAAGGTGCGTGCCCTATAACCTTGAGGTCGTGGGTTCAAACCCCACCCATGCCATTTTGTGTTTTTTCACCTTTTTGCTATTTTTTTCAATATTTTCATGTTTTGTTAATTAATTGGAAAGTTAATAAATCCTTCAATTTTAATTATTTTTTATTGGTTATTTTTGCAAAAAATCACAAAAATATTAAAATATTTTATTCCACAAATAAATTAAATTTATATTAGTAATTTAATATAATTAGTATTTTTGTGAATAAATTCCTTTTTAATTGTTTTTAAACATTTAAAAGTGAATATTTACTTTGAAAATCAAAACCAAATGAGTTTTAATTCATTTTGTGATTAATCCCTCATTTTTCAAACCTTAAACAAAAATCACAAGTGGTTTATTCAAACTTATTTGGTATTTTTATCATTTTATTTGATTTTCTTTAAATATTTACTTTTAAAGGAAAACAAAATTAGGGTTTCGTTGATTTTCACCCGCACCAATCATTTACAAACAACTTTGGGCCTCTATTAGAGTGTAAGACCCAACCCCCTTTTTTTGAAAACCAAAACCATTTTGGGCCTCAGTCATTGTATAAGACCCACGACGTTTTTCGAAAATATCGGCGCGATCGCCATTTCAAAACAAAACTCACTTGGGCCTCTCCTCGAGCTATAAGACCCATTCAAAAATCATTTTTGGGCCTCTAATAGTGTGTAAGACCCAATAACTTGTAAATACAAACCTTTCTTGGGCCTCACTTATTGTATAAGTCCCATTGTATTTCAAAAGTTCGGCGCAATCATCGTATGTTTAAAATAAACCCTGGGCCACTCCTCGAGCTATAAGACCCATTCAAAATCACCTTTGGGCCTCTAATAGAGTGTAAGACCCAATCCCCTTTTAACCAAAATGTTTTTGGGCCTCAGATATTGTATAAGTCCCTCTGTGTTAAAAGAAAACCTCGGCTTGATCGCCAGTTCAAAAGTCAAATCATTTGGGCCTACCCTCGTGTTGTAAGCCCTATTCCTTTTTTATTTAAACACCTTTGGGCCTCTTGAGAGAGTGTAAGACCCATCCCCTTGTACAAAAAACCTTTCTTGGGCGTCAGTCACTTGTATAAGTCCCAGTACAAAACGACAGTGCGATCACTGATAAAACCCTGGGCCTCTCCTTGAGCTATAAGCCCCAACAATCTTTTCAAATCACTTTCTCCTTTAATTTTGAATATAATATTGTTATCAAAGCTTTCTTTGTTGAACAAACTAACAGAACAGCATGAAAGCTCTACAACCGAGTAAGTGTTTACCTGCTTTCATTGACCGCTTTCATAAGTATATAACTGTACTGTGGGGCTGTTTCACTGAAAGTCTTCTTTCATAAACTCATATTGATTGTGTAATAATAGTATAGATATTTAGAGTTTCCCCGGCAACTATGTCTAGAACTAGACAGAACCTCGGATGTTTCAACATAACCTAAACCGTAAAGAACTTTTTAGATAACTAGATCTAAGAAATCCTCCTTTGAACAGTTCATATACTGAAGGCCATTGTTCCTAGTGAAACCCCTTCTGGAACTATTCATCAGCCTCCTATTCGGCTTAGTGCAAGGACCCACAGGCTTCCTAAAAGTATCCCCGCCTCCTCTTGAGCATTGTACAAGGACCCGTCGGCTTCTTAGAAGTTTTCACAGCCTCCTCTTAGGCTTCGTATAATGATTCTTCCTCCGGGAAGATAGCCTCCTCTTGGGCTTCGTACAAATTGTCCCTCGGCTTCTTAAAAGTTTCTCGCCTCCTCTTGGACTTCGTACAAATTGTCCCGACGACCTCCTAGAGGTATAGGAACATAAATTAGTCATCTTAATAGAACAGTCTTTCAAAGAGTCTAGATCATACTACACTTTTTCCTAAGCATAGTACAAAAGATAAAACCCGTAGACTCGGACAGTCTAAAGCTCCTTTGGATTCCCTGTTTCCTTAGAGAACATGAAATAATCCTGATCCTCAGATCAAATCCATGAGTACAACATTACCCATATAAGAACTAATTTTCTCTTTTAACCAACATACTGGACCTGTCACTAAACTGAAACAATCACCAGCACCACAGCCTCCTCTTGGGCTTTGTACAAATGATTCTCCCCAGCGGAGCTAACCATTTCAGACTCTCTTATTGAGTCAAACTCATTTCAGCCTCTATCTCGGGCTTTGTACGAGATACAAAAGGCTCTCTCGTTGAGTCAATCTACTTTCAGCCTCTATCTCGGGCTTTGTACAAGATACAAAAACACACTCTTGTTGAGTATAAAAGACTCTCTTATTGAGTCAAAACCCTTTTAGCCTCCGTCTTGGGCTTCGTACAAGACACATATAAAAGCACTCTCTTGTTGAGTCAACCCTTTTAGCCTCTCTCTCGGGCTTTGTACGAGACACATATAAAAACACCCTCTCGTTGGGCCAATAGCCTCCTCTTAGACTTTGTATAAGGAAACCCCGGTTGAGTCAATCAACCTTTTAGCATCAAAGTTGTGCCTCGTTCATAGTATACAGACATCAACAACTACTTTTTCCCCCATCTATTTGCTGTAAGCGGCAAGCCTCTGGATTATTTACATCCACGACACTGTTCCTCTTTTAGCATGAGAGATTCGTAAGGAAAGATAACATTGCTCTACACTGAGTTAAAGTCTTATCCTTCAGGTTGAAAATTCCCTATAAAGGAAATTATGGCATTGCTGGATTCACATATCCCAGTTAAAGTAATTCTCCTTTATAATCAGTCACGCAACAATTGTGACAAACATATCCCCTTTAGAGATGACAAATTCTCTCTAAAGACTACGTCTTTTTAGCTTCACATCTTGGGCTTTGAACAAGATACAAATAGACCCTTCAGCTTCACATCTTGGGCTTTGAACAAGATATAAACCACCTTTCGCTTCACGTCTTGGGCTTTGAACAAGACACCAAAACACCATTTCCTCCCATAAAATAGGAGGAACTACGATCGCTCTGATTTCCCTATCCCGGGAATACGTAGGCATAAGATTGCAAATGAATCTTAGCGAGCACACTAATAAAAAAAACCCAAAGTCCCCAACCTCCATCCAATCTGGCGCAGTATCCTAACAAATTCCCCATGAACAGTCCCGGTATTTCATTCTGAACAAAATAACCTAAGTGAGGCCCCCCCACATTAATCGCATCTGTAACCTAACAGACCACTGTTTAAACTCAGTATGCAAGCAGGGTTAGTTGGAGACATCTATTTCCCTTCCTTCATCAGCTTCAATAGGATAAAAAATGAATTGACCTGTAGTACCCCAGAGTGAAAGTGCTTAAGAACCACGTCTAAAATCGCTCGCTACAATATGAATATGGAGATGTAGTTCAAACGTCCCAGGAATCCTCTGACTTGTTTTTTTGTTTTCGGAGAAGGCATTTCTCGAATGGCCTTGACCTTGTTAGGACTAACCTTAATTCCTTTCTGGCTGATGATGAATCCTAAGAGTTTCCCTGAACGGACACCGAAGGTGCATTTGTTGGGATTCAAACGGAGTTTGTACTTTCTCAACCGCTCGAATAACTTTGACAAATGGGTCATATCCTCCTCTTCTGTTTTAGATTTGGCAATCATATCATCGACATATACCTCGATTTCCTTGTGTATCATGTAATGAAAGAGAGTAGTCATGGCCCTTTGATAGGTTGCCCCGACGTTCTTTAAACCGAACGACATTACCTTGTAACAAAAGGTACCCCATGGAGTGATGAACGAAGTTTTCTCCATGTCTTTCGGCGCCATTTTCATCTGATTATAGCCCGAATCCATCCATGAAGGAGAAGACTTTGAAATTTGTTGTACTGTCTACCAGCATGTCAATGTGTGGTAGGGGAAAGTCATCCTTTGGACTTGCTTTGTTCAGATCCCTGCGTCAATCTGTTTCTATACCTCCTCTTTGATTTTGATGGCCATGTCCAGGTGAGTCCCTCTCAACCTCTGTTTTACTGGAAGACATTCTGACCTTAACGGTAGATGATGTTCCACGATACTGGTATCCAACCCTGGCATGTCCTGATAGGACCAAGCAAACACATCGGGAAACTCTTTAAGAAGCTTTATTAAACTTTCTTTGGCAGTTGGACTGAGCAGTGCCCCAATCCTGATTTCTTTTCTTTCTTTTTCTGAACCCAAGTTTATCGTTTCCAACGGCTCTTTGTGAGGTTCAATGGGCCTTTCCTCCTGTCTGAGTAATCGGGAGATCTCTTCTGGAATTTCTTCGTTAACTTCTTCTTCAACCCCAAATACCGGGAACTCAAAGTTGGGAGAAGGCATTGGATCGTATGTTTCAATGGGGTTTAAAACAAGCAATCTGCATGACGTGATGATTGTTTTTTAGAAGAGATAGAGAGAAATGCAAGAGTGTGCAGTGTATTTTTTTGAAAAATTGTTTGTTTTTATTATTGAGTTGTTTTTTAGGATTACCATTTTCTGGAAAAGCGAAAAGAGAAAACAGAAATTACTGCAGAAATTACAGAACGACGTTATTTTATTTATGAACAAGTCGATTCTTGAAACTACAACCACAAAACTTTGTCACTTTGGGTAAAACGAAGAGGGAAGTTTACAAAAAGTGAGCCCTATCAAAACATTCGTTTCACCTGGGCAAGGTGAAAGGTTAAGATAAGGACGACAATTACTTTGACTTATGGACGATCTTCGGAACATCGACAGCAACCCATTGGCGGTGAACTCCTCGGTGAATCATAAAGTCTGGTACCTTCCTTGATTTGTCTTCAGAAATAATGCTGATTTCTATTGGAGCAGGATCATTGGAATCTATCTCCCAGGCAGAGTTGTCGTAGACGAACTCTTCTGTTGTGTTTTGCAAAGTATTTGTGCTCTCAGGCAAATCTCCCCATCCAGTTGGCTGGATGTCTTCGAGCCTGATACGAGAGCTCTCAAGAGCAGTGTACTTGACCATGAAGTCGTATTTTCCACTTGGTTGTCCTAAGGTGTCCCACACTTCTGTGAAACAGGAGGAGTCATCTCTCTCGATGACGTTGACCTCGGGAAAAGCGTAATTGATGAATTCTAGTCCGGTAAGCTTTTCCAATTCATCGTCATGCTGGATATTTTCTTAATGACCTGAGTAATGATCCCATGAAATGGTGGGGACGCAGGTATTCTGTTCAATAATGCTCAGCTAATTTTCATTGTTCGACTGATTTTCTTGCCCCAAGTCTCCTGGGCACGGCTGCCAGATAGGCAGGACATCCATTGGGCCTTAATAGTCGTGGTCAAGGTCGTCCTTCATCAGAGTGTCCTCCTCTAATGAGTTTGGTGGAGTACGACATCCTTCCGGATCACAATCTCCGCATATCATTTTGACACCTGACCTGGGTATAAATCTTAGACTCTGTGCTGGATAGCAAAATGGCATAGGCACCTCTTCCTGTGACATATAACCGTCCTCGTTAAGATAGTACTCCACATCTGTATCAGAGGGATCTCCTTTGTTGATGGTATGGACTGCTTGATGCACTGGGTGAAGGAAACCTCCACTATGGAAGAAGTCCTGAATGGGATGAAGATTTTCATCGCTAGCAGCTGTCTGGGTACAGGTTGAAGAAAAACCAAGACTCTTCGTTGTTTTGTTATCAGTAGGAATGACAATCTGTCCCCACCCTTTCATTGTTTTTCGAAAGGTCGGGATTATTGGACTGACCGACCAGTTGATCAGGAGCTTCTGTCTGAAGTTCCTTTTCTTTGTTAGGTTCTCCAACTCCTCGGTTGAAAATTCAACCGCTCCATGTTACTCGACTGATGTCTACAATATTCACGACGGAGGGTAATGGAATTTCATTTCCATTCTCAATTATTGTTGCACCGTATTTGTAAGGGATAGCCTTAGCTGACTTATACGGTAATGGTCCCGGTAGATAGATAACTACAGGAGCCTTCTGATTTTTCTGACTCTCGTAGGTAACTTCAATCAGTTCCTGGCTAAGAACCTTTGATTCGTCCAGTAGAGGGATGATGGTACAAATATCCTTGTTCTGTTGATGATCAGAGATTACAACAATGTCTCTGATTTGATCAGTGAAGTAGTGCGGGGTCCAGTTGATTGGCTCGGAACTCGGACATGGGTGAATCTCTTTACGATCCAACTGTCCTTGAAGAGTTGTTTTCACAATGTAGCATCCTTGGTTATTATCTGAGCAGACTCTACAGTGTTCATAGTTGTGTGGTGGAACCTGGCCACGCCTGCTTTGAATGCAGTGCAACCTTACCAGGTCAGTTTCCATAGATCGGACATCCTGACTTTGAGGTCTGGTAGGGTTTCCATTAAGCACACTAATTTGTTGCGTGTCTTCCTCCAGATAGATCGGAAGCCACCAGTGGTTTAACAAGTGTTGTAAAGTTCTTTGAACGAGAGCGCAACCTTGGTTACTCTCACTGCATACTTTACAGTTCAGATAATCGTGAAAAGTGAGAAAACCGAGTTGTACTTGCTTGGCATGTAACTCCACCAAGTTGGTATTCATCAGACGAATATCAAAGATTTGAATCATGTTGACCTAATAATGATTTCTATCATGGTTATAACACCCAAAATCTATACCCCCAAATAATAATAGCAATAAAAATTTCATCAGAGTATAATTAAACATTCATGGCATAGACTGAGGCGTCACATCAATTGAGACAAAACACAATAACCCTGCTTATAAAGATATACAACAATCAGGTAGTAATACAACAGAGGAACTTAGTTCCTACTACCCACAATTCAGATACAGAATAAAAGTGGAAAATCTGTACTGAAATCTCATATATATAGATAAAAAGTTTGTCTGTTATCGCTCCCGGGATTTTCATCCAAGTACAAACACGAAAGTGGCACCGAAACAGAGTCGCCAGCAATGTGTATTTATCCCAAGAGAGGGAAAGGAAACACCGCATAAACCTGAAGGAAGGAAAGAGTATGGTCTTGCGACCAAGAGAACTGGGTTCGGGAGTCGGTTATGCGAGAGGAAGGTATTAGCACCCCCACGCGTCCATCGTACCCGATGGGATCCATGCTTGCTAGTCTCAATCAAAGGGTGTCGTCGTCTGGAGCTCCATTGCTACTGGAAAGGGAAAGGAATAGGAACGAAAAAAAGAAAAGGAGAGAGAACAAGGAACAAATGTAGGGAAAATAAAAGAAGTGCTCGAATGGGCCCTACCCCACTGCCTACGTATCTCATCGGGAACATGAGAATCAGAGCGACGTAGTTCCCCTCAATGAGGGTCGCTTTGTTTGTGTTTTTTTTGGGAACGGCTAACGTTCTAGCTCAGGTGTTGCAGGCTCGCTGGTCCGAGTGCGTTACCATCTTGCAAGAGAACGAGTAGGAGCACGTTCATACACTGAGAGTGAGTGAGATGAGAAAAGAATTCCCGAAGGAAAGACGTTATTGTTGGTTTGAAGTTTTTTAGCAAGAAGTGTTTTTTACTGTTATTTGTAACTTGCATTGAACCAAAGTCTTAGATACAGGAACGAATACTTTGCGCATCGTCCCCAACAGGACGTACACTAGGTATCCTAGAAGAATGAGAGGAAGCCACCCGTTCCCCACTTCCCACATAGAAGGCTCAAGCGCAATACGCGTTAACCTTTATTAAGTGTCTTTTACCTTTATTTTGAGATGAGAAGAGAAACGACACAAGGGAAACTCTAAAGGGAAACTAAGAGTCCTAATGTTATCATACATGGATGTCCTATGGTTAGTGAAGTTTAAGAGAAAAGACAGCCTAAAACCTAATGCTAATCCTACTCCAAACTTAATCAAAAATTAAGTTGGACTAGGTAGCTCTAAAGGGAAAGAATCCAAGACTTGAACAAGTCTTGAGATTCATGGGATGAGAAAGAGTGAAAGAGAAGAAAAGAGAAGAAGAAGAAGAGAGATGAGATACAATAAGTGGCAGCAAGCACATCATATCATAAATTTCCAACTCAATTCAACAAACATGTTTCAAAGATCAATGCAAAACAATTCAAGTAAGCATGCAAAGATAATCATGAAAGAATGCAAGCATACTTGTATGAAATGCACAATTAAGCATACATGGACTTCATATCAAAATCAAATGAGAAAGACAAGATGAAAATGAAGACAAGTCAGAACCAATATCATATCATCATCAACAACTCATGTGTGCAAAAGTGATTCAACATATGAAGCATTATGATCCAAAGAAGTTCACAAAAGGAAAGGTAATGATATTCATCATACAATTCAAACCAAATGCATTCAACCATGCTCAAGCAACATGAAAACCAAGTATAGAACTCAAGAGGCAGTAGCATATGCATCAACATCATATCAAAACCAAACTCAAGTCATACAAGTTCAAACATCAATCAACAACTTCAAAACATGCACCAAAGCAAACTACAAAGAGAGGACAAAGTTCCAACACTTAGGCATACTCAAACATGATCCACAAATTGTAAAAATTAATCTCAATGGACCTCAACCAGGGGTAAACATAATGTCAAAAGCTCATTCAAAGAATCACAAAGGAACTCAATCAATTAAGCATGGCAAATCAACTTGTGTAAAGAAATGTCAAGCAATGATCATGCATAAGTCACTTAAGCACAAATAAGCAAACATGCATCATATGACATTCAACAATTATGAAATTTAAACTCAAATGATCTAGGCTAGAAGACAACCACATGCTAAAAGATCTAACAAAATTTCACAAGTTAAGCAATCCAAACAATTAAGCAAAGGTCAATTAAGCACCATGATTCAATATGCAAAAGAGAGGGACCAAAATGCAATATGAAAAAGTTTTAAAAATGAAACAAAAATGTTTTTATGCACGTCATAATGTTTATGAAACAATTCAAAAGGAATGGATTCAAGATCATGTATAGATGATGAGAAATAAATTCTACAAGTTGAAGTGTGCACATGTGAGGCAAACTACAAAGAAATAAAACAATTAATTAATTCATTTGCCAAAATAATATAAAATAAGAAAATAAAATTTGGAAAAATTTTATAAAACTAAAAATAAGATTGATGAATTTTTTTATGATTTTTAAATGCATAAAAATGATTTTAAAAATTAAAATGCAAATGCAACAAATAATAACAATAAAAATAAAGAAATAACCAAGGGGGTGCATACAACAACAAAAGCACGTTGGAAAATGAGGGTTGGCTCAGACTGGGGGTGCAATTAATAAGCCCAAGACAAAAATTCCAAAGGCGCAGTCAATGAGGAACAATGGAATCAGTCAACATTCATATTTAATATCAGCCACATGATCAATCTCACGCACGCCACTTAGTCAATCCAAATAAAAAGTAGTCATGATCAATGGTTCAGATTCACATGCACACAACAATCAAGTGAACACGCACACACACAAACATTCAGAATACCATAGGAAACCACGTGAGTAGCACATGAATTTTTAATGTGTTGTCACCCTCTAACCCACATGATTAATCAGACGCACCATATTAAATCAACAATTCAAATAACAATCAAGATCAGTGGCTAGGATCTGAGGTACACGTTAACAAGCATGGACTGACAAACATGCAACATTAAATTAAAATCAGAAATGAAAAGAAATGTGTCACGCTAAGAACCCTTGGATCAAGCAAACGGACGACCATGATTATGTCTTCTCCATTTAAACCCTCCATCGGCCGGAAAATTAACCAGTCGCCGGAGCTAGGGCTCCGGTCACCCTCTCCGGCGAGCTGTAACCAAAACTTCTCCAGAAATTGCATACAAGTACATCATTTTGACTAGAAAATCATGAGGATTAAGAATATCAAGTCCATTTCATCAAACCATCAACATATAATGCAAATCGAACAAAATAAAGCTTGGATCCAATACTTCAAACTCAAAATTCATCCATGATACACGTCCAAACTTAAAATAAAATAGATCAACATGCTCAATGAAGTCCACAGATCATAATGCACACAATAAAACTGAGTTCTATGAGTATGAAAAATTCACCAACTTGAACCTTGTAGAACTTGAAATCCTCCAAGAAATCCCTCCAAAAACTGCAGATCTACTCCTTGGAACCTCTAGTTGCAAAATAAATGCAACTAGAGCTTGAAATCGTGCTAGATCTTGAAGTTTGAACTTGAATCCTCTTGAATGGAACTTGGTGAAATCCTCAGTATGAGCTCCAACCAGTGATTGATTCTTGCTCTATTCTTTTCACTGATCAAGAATGTGAAGAGAAATCTCAAAGAAACTCCAAGGAGAGTGAGATTCGAAGAGAGGAAGTGTGAGAGCAAAAAATCAAAACTGAGCAAATGAGAGTCTCTGACCTAGCTGTGAGGGTATGAGTAAGCTTATATACTCTCCATTAGTTCACTGATTAGGATTAGCAAGTGATTAGAACCTTGGTTAATGAGATTTGGATGAAATTGCAAATTTGCATTTTGGGTTGCATCCACTAAACCACCCGTGTAAAAGCCTTGTAATTAGCATGATTCACCTCCAATTTACTTATTGATCACCTCTGAATTGAATTTGGGCCTTGCACTTTCTTGGTTTGTAAGTTTTGAATCAATTTGCATTATTGTACTTTGTGAAAATAATGAGAAATAAGTCATGGAATGAAATAATTCAAAGGCCAAAAATGATCCTGTTGACTTGCATTTTGATGTTGTAATATAACATGAAGCAAAAAGATCAATTACAAGTCCATTTGTGCCAAAATGCAAAAGGTGGAAAATTTGACATATAAGAAATCCATGAAATTCACCTTGCATTGTTTTGACCATAACTAGAGTTCCACAAATGATATGGAGATGTTCTAGTACTTTTTAGAAATGGGAGAGAAATATCTTCAAATTTCATGTTGGAGGAAAATTAATTTGGAGCTTCCTTGATGATGAAAGGTCAAGTTTAATGTGGTGAAAAAATTGCCAAATATGGAAAGTTCTCAATATAGGTCATTTTCCAAATTTAGTAACTTTTGCACAAACTCTTGATTCTTGATGAATGACATGAATCTTTCCAATTAAAGACCATATAAGGATGTGAGACCCTGAAACCCATGAAAAGAACCTCAAAATTCCACAGTTGACTTTCTCCTTTTGAACTGTTGACTTTTGCTTATTTCACAAGTAACTGATCCATTAAACATTTTCTCCAAAGAACCAATGACCAAAATTCCATCCATGAACACTAAAGAACATAAGGAAAACCATGAGATCAAGTCTTGCCCCAAAAAATCAGAAATAAACTGATTTTAGGTCAAACCCTAATTTGGCACCCTCTGGTTAGGAGGAAATAGCACATCCTCCAAATCCAAATTCCTCTGAATATGATGTGTATCCTCTCAAACAATGATGAGATATGTCCTTTGGAGATGATAAAAACTCAAAGAGCTTGCCCATTTGAGGGTCAGATCCCAACTTTTGACTACCCTGTATAGGAGATCATGCACTGTCCAATCTTTCTTGATGAATTCTCCTCTTCCCATAACTTGTGAGATCAAATGAAGATGATACATGATGTAAGAGATCCTTGAGGCTTGTGAGAAACACTTAGTCTTCTTTTTTGGATGATCAACACCTTAGAGGATCACCTGATCACATGCCCTTATGCAAGATGCAATGCTAAATGCTTGATGTTTTATTTTTCTATGGTTGAATGCAACGCAATGCAATGAAAGCTCATGCTCAAAGATATGAAGAAAAGAGAGGGAAAATTTTGGGGTATTACAGCTGCCCCTATTCAATCACTGTAGACCTGAACGGCTGATAGCGATTGCTGTCAGACTTTCAAGGTATGGAGAGATTGAATACCGAAAATAACCCGAAAAGGGAAGAAGAAAAGGGATATAAACCCAACCAAACGAACTCTGCTTGAATAAAACCTGGTAATAAATAAAACCACTGGGAAGATGTCTTTTATACAATGCCAGACGACTACTGGCCTACCACACTACGGGTGGACCTTAGCAATGTCTTTTAGCACAACGCCAGACGACTACTGGCTTGCCACACTACGGGTGGACTTTAACAACGTCTTTTGTACAACGCCAGACGACTACTGGCTTGCCACACTACGGGTGGACTGTCTTTTTTGAATGGAGTCAGAAGACTACTGACCTGCCACACTACGGGTGGACTTTTGCCAAGCTACGGTTGGACTTTGCAGCTGAGGTGCCACACTACGGGTGGACTTTTGCCAAGCTACGGTTGGACTTTGCAGCTGAGGTGCCACACTACGGGTGGACTTTTACCAATCTACAGTTGAACTTTGCCTTGCTTTGCCACCCTTGGATGGTCTTTCGCCAATCTACGGTTGGACTTAGCTGCGGTCTTTTAAAAAGAGTCAGACGACTACTGACTTGGCACACTACGGGTGGACTTCTACCAAGCTACGGTTGGACTTTAAGAATTTGCCACCCTTGGATGGACCTTTTGCCAATCTACGGTTGGACTTTGAGAATTTACCACCCTTGGATGGACATTTTGCCAATCTACAGTTGGACTTTAAAAATTTGCCACCCTTGGATGGACCTTTTGCCAATCTACGGTTGGACTTTAAGAATTCCAATACTGGATTACTCTCTGCATTCGTGTCAGACATCTCTGCTGAGTCTGCTGAGGAACAATGATCAATGATTTGACTTCAGAGACTCCTGAAAGGATAATATCTCTGCTGGAGAATGAATGAACAATCCGTCTGCTTCGAATTGTCAAGTTTGCCAAAAATAAATTGGACTTTGAAATATGAGGGGAGTGATGATTCTGCCAGGAATTACTTCATCTGTTTGGGGATGAATTCTGGTCACAGCAACTCCGTTGGGGATGAGAATTTCTTTGCATGATGTCTTGCTAGGGAAGAAAAGTCATTAAAAACTCTGCCTGAGGATCTATCACACCCGAGATCCTTTGCAGGGAGAATCAACCTTCTAAACTGGCTGGGGCAAGAATATACTATCACTCTACTGAGGAATAGATTTTGTTGATCAATGAGCCTCTGTGGGGATAAAACAACAACTCAGCTGGGGAATATTGTTGACAAGATTCAATGCTGAACTCTGTAGGGATACCATTACCAGAGATACAATCCTACTAAAAATCAAGGCTACTCTGTCGGGGATAAGCGAATCCTGGTTAGAAGACGTTCTGCTGCAACATGCTGGGAGAGAGTGCTTAGATCTGCTGGGGAAACCCAAAGCAACTCCACAGTAATCTGCTGAGGCATAAGACTGTTGAGCCTAAGATAAGTGCTAAAATGCCCCATGTTGGGCGAACTTTCCATCTGACGATTCCATTGGGGATGATGAGTTTATAACAAACTCTGCTGGAGAAAACCGCCTTAAAGCGTCTCATGCTGGGGAATGCCTTTTTGAGAGGATTTTACAGAAGACCAAGTGTCCTCAAACTCTACTGGGGGTAATAGATCTGGAACATCTCCTGCTAGGGAAGATCTAAATGCCCCATGCTTGGGAAGGTCAACAACTTGCTTCCTGCTCCATGGTACAAGACTTACCTGAAGAAACGTCATAAGAGGATTTTACAGGAGATTAAGCATCTTCAAACTCCTGACGACTTCACTGGGGATTAACCATTAACTTCGGTGCCTACGAAACAACTCTACTGGGGATTCGCAACCGTTATTGACACAGAAAAGCTTGTATCTGTTGGAAGTACTGAACGAGAGAATCGACTTAATAAGATACAACGATACCCAATTGAACTTAATTCACTAATATCGAGACGTCGTGAACGGCCGTCGACCGAATGATGGACTCAATCAGTAAACATTGTGACAAAAGGGTGACAAGTAAACCCCTCCCTGATCATGATTGCCCCAGTCTCTCGTGTGGGAATAAGTGATTACCCGTCTCGTTCTTGAAATCATCTGAATCTGTTACCTGCAACAAAAGAATACACGCATATGCCCCGGAATATTGCGTGGTTTGATTCCACCACCCGGGATTATTCAACATTCAAAGCAATTTTAAATGTTTTTCTGCACGTGTTATTATGAAGCCACCATGTTTTCAAATGCAATGTTTTATAAAAAATTCAAACGTTTTTGCAAACAAAGCAGTAAAACAAAATAAGAAGCTTTTAACTGAAATTCAATTTATTGATCAAAAAGCCCAGAATAGGCAATTACATCTGGAAGCAATCCCTGGAAAGAGGTGATCGCTGAAAATTGAGAAAAGAAATTATCCTAATGGCAATGTGAAAACGGTGTTCCACTGAGTTTTAATTCTGCTATGGCCAATATGTCTTCAAGACTCCCCGACCTTGCCTTCCGAGGAATGATCAGACCGATTTCTACCCTTTGGAATGTCAGTTGTTGAAACGATGATGGAATACAGATAACTGAGACCGTAGTCGTTCGCTTAAATCCCTCTTTTGCGTGGACCGCCCTTTCGGGTTTTCAATCCACTGGGATACCCTTTTTTGCCTGAGTTGTCCTTGCGGATTTTCAACTCACCGGGTGTACAACTTTTTTATTCATTATCCCTAATTTTTGCCCGAACATTTTTATTATGTTTTTGTGGTTCGCCGGGATGCCCTTTTTTGCCTGGATTTTCTCTTTTTTCTTTCTTTTTTATCCAGCGGGTCTATTTATGCGAAGTATTTTTTGACTACGTCTGAGTTGACAGGGGATGAAAAGTCTTTGCCATCCATGGTTGTAAGTAACAAGGCTCCGCCCGAGAAGACCTTCTTAACCACGAATAGACCTTCATAGTTGGGAGTCCATTTGCCCCAGTGATCTGTACTTGGAGGAAGGATCCTTTTGAGTACCACATCTCCTACTTTGTAAACCCGAGGACGCACCTTTTGGTCAAATGCCTGCTTCATCCTCCGTTGGTACAACTGCCCATGACATATAGCTGTCAGTCATTTCTCCTTAATAAGGTTCAACTAATTAAACCTGGCACGAACCCACTCAACCTCGTCTAACTTGACATCCATCATGACTCTGAGGGATGGAATCTCCACTTCAACCGGTAGTACTGCCTCCATACCGTATATGAGTGAGAATGGGGTTGCCCCAGTGGACGTGCATACTGACGTTCGGTACCCATGCAAAGCAAATGGTAACATCTCATGCCAATCTTTGTATGTGACCACCATTTTCTGCACAATCTTCTTAATATTCTTGTTGGCCGCTTCCACAGCGTCATTCATCTTCGGGCGATACGGAGAAGAATTGTGATGCTCAATTTTGAAGTCCCGGCACAACTCAGCCATCATTTTGTTATTCAGATTAGAACCATTATCAGTAATGATTCTCTCGAGCACTCCATAGCGACAAATGATATCCCGTTTTAGGAAACGAGCTACCACCTGCTTAGTGACATTGGCATAAGATGCAGCTTCAACCCATTTAGTGAAATAATCAATGGTGACCAAGATGAAACGATGGCCGTTTGAAGCAGTAGGCTCAATCTTTCTGATGATATCAATGCCCCACATGGCAAAGGGCCAAGGAGAGGACATGACACTCAACGGATTTGGAGGTACATGCACTTTGTCTGCATAGATCTGGCATTTGTGACACTTGCGGGCATACTTGCAGCAATCTGACTCCATGGTCAACCAATAATATCCTGATCTCAATAATTTCTTAGCCATTGCATGTCCTCCAGCATGGGTCCCAAAAGAGCCTTCATGTACTTCCTGCATTAACAGGTCTGCTTCGTGTCTATCCACGCATCTGAGCAGCACCATGTCAAAATTTTGCTTGTACAACACATCATCTTGATTCAAGAAGAAACTACCAGACAGCCTTCTCAACGTCTTCTTATCTTTGGTGGATGCCCCTGGCGGATACTCTTATCTTTTCAAGAAATACTTGATGTCATGAAACCATGGCTTGTCATCAGACGTTGTATCAACAGCAAACACAAATGCAGGTCTGTCACGAAGAGATACTTCGATCTTAGGTACATGATTCCATCCTTGCACTTTGATCATGGAAGACAACGTGGCTAAAGCATCTGCAAACCTATTCTCATCTCGAGGAATATGGTACAGCTTCACTGTTGTAAAGAAAGTCAGCAATCTCCTTGTATAATCTCTATACGGAACCAGATTTGCTTGGTGCGTGTACCAATCCCTTTTCACCTGATTAATTACCAAAGCTGAATCACCAAAGATATCAAGGGTCTTAATTCGTAAATTAATCGCCTCCTCAATCCCCATTATACAAGCTTCATATTCTGCTTCATTGTTGGTGCATCCGAAAGTTATTCGGGCATTGAAAGGCATATGAACACCTTCTGACGTGATAAGAACTGCTCCAACTCCGCATCCATTCATGTTGACGACCCCATCAAACATCAGACTCCATTTGGATTCAGGGCCTGGCCCCTCCTCCGGGAGTGGTTCCTCGCAGTCTTTAGCTTTGAGAAACATGATGTCCTCATCAGGGAAATCAAATTTCATGGGTTGGTAATCATCAATCGGCTGTTGTATAAGATAGTCTAACAAGACACTTCCTTTGATGGCCTTTTGGGAGGTGTACTGAATATCATACTCTGTCAAAACCATTTTCCACCGTGCAACTCTGCCTGTTAGCGTTGGTTTCTCAAAAATGTATTTGATAGGATCCATTTTGGAAATCAACAAGGTTGTGTGCCTAATCATATATTGCCCCAATCGCTTAGCGGCCCATGCAAGTGCACAACATGTCTTTTCAAGCATTAAGTACCGGGACTCACAATCATTGAACTTTTTGCTCAGGTAGTAGATAGCATGCTCCTTCCTACCTGTCTCATCATGTTGACCGAGAACACAACCCATGGAACCTTCAAGCACTGTCAAATACATTATCAAAGGTCTTCCTGCAACTGGAGGTATGAGAATTGGAGGTTCCTGCAAGTATTCTTTTATTTTATCGAATGCCAACTGGCAATCGTCATTCCACCTGACCGTTTGATATTTTCTCAGCAGTTTAAATATTGGTTCACATGTGGCTGTTAGGTGAGATATGAACCTTGCAATGTAGTTCAATCTACCCAGAAAACCACGAACCTCCTTTTTCGTTATCGGTTCAGGCATTTCTTGTATTGCTTTCACTTTGGCAGGATCAACCTCAATTCCTTTTTCACTTACAATGAAACCCAACAGCTTTCCAGAACGCACCCCAAAATTGCATTTATTTGGATTCAACCTTAAGCGGAACTTTCTCAACCTTTCAAACAGCTTTTTCAAGTTGATCAGATGTTCTTCTTCCGTTCTCGACTTGGCAATCATGTCATCCACATAAAATTCAATCTCTTTATGAATCAAGTCGTGAAACAAAGTTACCATTGCCCGCTGATATGTTGCCCCTGCGTTCTTCAAACCAAAAGGCATCACCTTGTAACAGTATGTACCCCACGGAGTAATGATCAAGGTCTTCTCCATATCTTCAGGTGCCATATTAATCTGGTTGTACCCGGAGAAACCGTCCATGAACGAGAACACTGAAAACTGAGCTATATTGTCGACCAACACATCAATGTGAGGTAGTGGAAAATCATCTTTCGGGCTAGCTTTATTAAGATCTCGATAATCCACACACATTCTAACCTTTCCGTATTTCTTTGGTACCTACACAATGTTGGCAACCCAGGGAGGATAGTGAGTCACTGCAAGAAACCCTGCATCCCATTGTTTCTGAACTTCTTCTTTGATCTTTATGGCCATGTCGGGGTGAGTCCGACGAAGTTTCTGCTTGACTGGCGGACATTCTTCTCTCAATGGAAGCCTGTGTACAACAATATCAGTATCCAACCCTGGCATGTCTTGATACGACCAGGCGAAGATATCAACATATTCATATAACATCTCAGTCAAAGCTTTCTTCACATCTGTTTGTAAGCTGGCACCAATCTTGATCTCTTTCCTAGCATCCTCGGTACCAATATTGATGATCTCTACAGTCTCTTGATGGGGCTGGATGACCTTTTCCTCTTGTTTTAACAATCTGGCCAGTTCCTCAGGGAGTTCGCAATCCTTCTCATCCCCTTCTTTGGCTTGATAAATCGGATTGTCAAAGTCATACATAGCCATAGCAAAATCGTTATCAATGGAATCAGGAGGATCAAGTCTGCACGAACGGGTTCATGCTTTATTTTAGAATTTATTTTAAAACAAAAAAGAAAAGAAACATTGCCATTTTATTATTTTTGTGCAAAAATAAAAACTGAAAGACAGAGAACAAAAATTTGAGTGCAAAACATCCTTTATTGATGATTAAAATTTCAAATGCAAACAGGGTGGCCCTACAAATGAATCTATACGCCTTGGGCAGAGCGCAAGATTTTGACATGCATTATGGTTAGAAAAACAAAGAAAAATTACTCTGTCTGAAGAGTAACCCGGATGACTTCTTCAACAGACCAATTCTGCAATTGTTGTCCCGGAGCACGTGGGCGTACCCAGTTGTCCAAGTCAACATCACTGTCAACACCATATTCTGTAGCTGTACAAGACTGATCTGTGTAAATAATTCCCCCACTGTTGAAAGTGATGGGTCCACTGTTCTCCGCAACTGAAGTCATAGAGGGATGATAACCAATACCAAATTTGTCATCCTTCATTGGTGTCTCTATCACCCTGCCCCAGCCTTGGGCATTATCGGCTCTGACGACCTCAACAGCTTGTTTGTAGGATGAAATGGTGGTACCGACTCTATCTGGCGTAGAGGAAGACTCAGGCACATTGTCAATATTTACCGCTTCAAATGACTGGCAAAGCATCTCGTGAATTTCCCCGTCCATCTCAACATACTTAAACGTAGACAAATGACTAACAAAGATATCTTCTTCACCACACACTGTCACAACTTGTCCTTCAAACTCATACTTCAGCTTTTGGTGTAAGGTGGAGGTAACAACCCCGGCTGCATAAATCCAAGGGCGACCCAATAAGCAGCTATACGCAGGCTGTATGTCCATCACATGGAATTTGGATTTGAACACCTGCGGTCCAATTTGCACGGGCAATTCTACTTCACCAAACACAGATTTTTTAGTCACATCCAACGCTCTGACAACCAACTCACTAGGCCTTAAAATCAAACCATCAACTTCCATCTTCATTAGCGCCTTCTTAGGCAAGACATTGAGCGAGGAACCAGTGTCTACCAGTACATGAGACAACACTGCACCCTTACACTTCATTGTGATGTGCAAAGATTTATTGTGGTTTCTTCCTTCAGCAGTCAAATCCCTACTTGTGAAGCCCAAACCATGGCTGACATTAACATTAGAGATTACACCCTCGAGCTGATTAACAGTGATTTCTTGTGGCACATATGCGCTCTTCAACACTTTCAACAAAGCCTCCCGATGCGCATCAGAACACATCAATAATGACAAAATTGAAATCTTCGAAGGGGTCTGATTTAGTTGATCGAGAATCTTATAATCGCTTTTCTTTATTATCCTCATGAACTCTTCCATCTCATTGTCAAAAGTAATCTTTGTCTCTGTTTCAGGTACATGCACGCTCTCAACCACCTGTTTTCCTTTAGCTTTTGCAGCGGCCTCAACTTCTTGATCACTGCGCAAAGTTTGGGGAGCAAACAATCTTCCGCTTCTTGTAAAACCACCTACACCCCCACATTATCAATATTTGAACCGGCTGATGTCCCAACTTCTTGCTTTTTATCTTCATAATACACGTCTACCCCATAGTGCCATGGGATTGCCTTCGTAGTTGTAAACGGAACTAGTCCTGGTACCGTGATGGTAACAGGACTGGGTCTTTGTTGCACAACACTTGCTATGGGAGCTGTACTAGCAGGCACCTGGATCTCAGCGGGAGTATAATAGATGGTCACAGTTGATACCTCATCAGTTTCTTTCACAACCCTGTCAAACTATAGACATCCTTCATTGATCAGATTCTGCAAACCTACTTTCAACTTATCACTGCCATTCTCTTGATTCATACACTCAGAACAATCTTGATCACAACCCGGGAACACCTGTCCCATCAACAAACGATCTTTTACAACCAACAAAGAAGTCTTCACCTGACTGATGTCTGCTACCAAATTCAATCTCCTTTCATCTTCAATAGCATGCACATCTGCCGCACCATGATTAGGTATGGGGTTCTAAAGAACATTAGGAGGTAGAGAGAAATTGATTGCTTTGGCATCGATCAAGTCTTGCACTTTATGATGAAATGCCCAACATTTTTCAATGGAGTGCCCCTGAGCACCTGAGTGGAACTCGCAGCGAGCGTTAGCATCAAAATTAGGAGGCAAGTTGCCAGCGGCAGGAGGTCTCATAGTACGAAGCTCAACCAACTTAAACTTGAGTAACTGTGGTAACAGCGCAGAATAAGTCAAAGGGAGAGGGTCAATCTTACGATCCCTCTGCCTAGACCTCTGTTGGAAAGGAGGTTGTTGTTGCTGCTGCTGAACTTGCTGTTGTGGTTGTTGTTGTTGAACAGACGGTGCTGGGATTGTCACTACACCTACCTGATGATAACCCTGAGAACGTCCTCTGCCTTGTCCTCTATACACAGCATTTGTATCACCTTCTCTTCTTTTCTGACCACTAGCAAAGGGTTTCTTCGTTCCAGAAGAGCCAACCCCACTTGCATCTAGGATCTTTCCAAGTTTCAACAGACTCTCTATCCTTTCACCCGCAATCACGATATCAGCAAATCCGGTTGATGGACATGCAACCAATCTATCAAGGTATGCCCCTTGCAGGGTGCCCATAAACATATCTGCCATTTCTCTATCCAGCAAAGGAGGTTGAACCTGTGTAGCCATCTCTCTCCACCTTTGAGCATATTCCTTGAAACTTTCCTTAGCATTCTGTGACAACCCTTGCAATTGAGTGCGATTGGGTGCCATGTCAATATTGTACTGGTACTGTTTTAGGAATGCTTCTGCCAGATCCTTCCAACTTTTCACAGCAGCTCTGTTCAATTTCATATACCAGGTCAAAGAAGCTCCAGCCAGAATGTCTTGAAAGTAATGCATCCATAACTTCTCATCATCTGTATGGGCTGAAATCCTCCCAAAATAAGCTTGGATATGTGTCTGGGGACACGTATTTCCATGATATTTATCAAAAGTAGGCGGCTTGAATTTTGGAGGAATCCTGACCCCTGGTACCAGTCCCAAACTAGTAACATCAATACCCATAGAATTCTTGCATTCCATAGCCCGTATCTTTTCAGCCAACTCATCGTACCTTTTATCATTAGGAGTACCCATCTCAGTATCCAACAAAGTAAATTGGTCTTCTTGAGCATCTTCCTGAACAACACCAATAATTCTGCCATTTCCATTACCCAGATTACCACCAGGAGGGGGATTGCCAACAGGAGGAGGAGTGTCGTGAGTCTGTGAATTGTCATTCTGATTACCTCCAGGCGTGGCCTCTGGATGCTCGACCAGAAGCCTCAATCTTTCTTCAGTTTGAGCCATGCCAGTCATGAGAGTCATGAACTGATCCATTTGTGCCCTCATTTCAGCCAAATCACTCTGCATTTGATCCATTATCCTTGCTTGATTTCCTCGAGTTGAGTATGGGTGAATGTGATTCTCAGCTATAGTGCCTGAAACCAAATAAAGGTTAGAGATCTCCGGCAACAGGTACCTGTTATGCAAAAATGCTTATGATTATAAAGATGTAAATGCAAAATGCAAACAATCATATTTAAACATTTCCAGGCCGAATCTGCTTTGATTCCAGCTTTGGGCAAGGGATCGGACACAACATCGGAAAATAAATCCGAATCCAGAAATATCGCAGAATCAATCAAAAGGCAACCCCTTTCAAACAACTGATAGCTAAAGTTGCAATATCATAACATAAGAAGTCATACAAATAAGTTCAATACAATCAAAAGTGATTCCATCAACAGTCCTGATGGTAATCACAGGAAGAACAAGCAACAAAAATACTACAAGTCAATTCCAAATAAACCAGCTTCAATCTCCTCAAGAAGGTTCACAGTATCTGGATGAGTAGGTCTTTCTGGCAAACCCTTGATTAGCCTGTTTCTCTTCTCGATATCCTGATTCAGCCTAGCAATCTGCTCTTCAACATCGTTGCCTTCGTGCTTTGGCTTCTTGATTTCTGCTTGCAGTTTAAGCTCTTCAATTTCTTTCTGGGCTTCTTTCCACTTAGCAAAGTAGCGATCTTTTCTTGCTTTCACTACCTGAAGCTCTTCTTTTAGCTCTTCATTCTCAATCTTGGCATCCTTCCACATATCCTGATACGTGGCAAGCTTGTCTTCTGCATTAGTCAAAAGCTTCTTGTTTTTCCTCTTAGCTTTGACTGACGATTCAGCAGCCATACTGATCTTTTTGAAGTGTTGAGCCCTGTCAGCAAAATCCCTCTCTTTTTTCTCTAGATGCGTAGTCATGTCTTGAACCTTCCATTTCAACTCCAAGTTGTCCTGTAGAGCACTCTGTAGTTGACTACTCATGCCAGAGTTTTCCACCCTCAAATTAGATATGAACTTACGCTGCTTATTGAATTCTTCGAATGGTACAGAGGGTCTCTCTTCCACAATCTCTGGATATAAGGGAGGCGCCCGATCAAAAGGCAAATAGAACTCTTCCACCCTCTTCTTCACCCATTCAACATATGGAGCGAAAGCTTGATTATTGGGCTTACCCAAAACAGTTTTACCTATCTTCTTTCTGCTGAGCCAAGCTTGAGAAGCTTCTTGTGCAATAGCCACACCATCAGTCTTGTGAAAATACAAAGATTCTTCCAAATCTTCTCCAGCTAAAGGATCTTTTAGAGCGTATGCAAACTGCCTGACAGCCAAGGACGGGTTGTAGTTAATACCTCATTTTCTTTCGACCAAGGGTACATTAGGATACTTGCCACAGCTGTGCAAAATATCAGTCCCCACTAATCCCTTGTCCACCCAAAGAATATCTTTAGCAGCTAAGCCCATCAGATGCTTACTCCACTCTAAAGAAGTCTTTGAATCAACAAAAGCACCAGATTGGGGCAAACGTTTGGCAAACCACTTGTAAAAGAGAGATGCGCAACAACAAACCACCCGACCTCGTCTTTTCTCATTCCTGTTGTATAGGGCGTAGTGAAGATCACCTAACAAAGTCGGCACCGGATTCTGAGCTGTAAATATCTGAATAGCATCCGTATCGACGAAATCATACTCATTAGGGAATAACACAATGCCATAGATACACAGAGCCAATATTGCATTGAAAGCCACCCACCTCTTTTCCTTTGCTTCCTATTGAGCCCTCTTCACTAAGTAATCCAAGTGATAGCCTCGGGATTTTCCCTTCTTAGAAAAGTCAGCCTCCACTGTAGATCTGCTCAAATAAAGAGCCTCAGCCACTGCTTGGAAAGCACAAGCTCCTTGGGAACCACAGAAAGGAACACCTTCTTTGACAGGAATCCTCAGAATATTAGAGTACTCCTCCAGGGTAGGAACCAACACATAATCTGGCATCACAAAGCACCTCAAGGAAGGATCATAAAACTGCATCAAGGTGTGCAGCCCATTGTACTCATATTCACTGAGACTCCGAACCAGAGATAAAATCCAACCATACTTCTCTTCAAAGGCTCCTAAAACTACTGGACCGGCTATACGCTGCAAACTGTTCAACGGGCCAAGAGTGATCTTCGGGAACTTGTAGACGGTGATGTGCTTCTTACCCCTCTTAGTGTCCATCCCTATGAATGCCCTCTGACTGGAATCAAAGACTAGATACTACCTGAAAATGCACAAACATGAATGTTGGAAAAATGGAATGCAATGCAGGGCATGGGATCAAGGTATCCACACAAACTGGCTGCATTGTGCTGACTGAACAAATCAAGGCTCTGCACCAAAACTCAGAACAACAACCATCATAGTGATAGAACCAGAAAACCAGGTAGGTTGAAAGTCACGGTTACCTGCAAACCTGCAAACACCCATCCCTCTCACATGTGGGTACTAAGATTCTCAATATCCCGGGCTCTCAGGTCGAGAAATGATGATACGTTCACCATTTCTAGTTTGGCATCATCACCAATCGAGGAGGCCTCAACTGATTCACAAAAATGACAGATCCTCAGCTTCAGAGGTTTGAGAAGCAATAGCACATTCAGCCCGAAGGATACAATGCTATCGCCAATCAAAGAGGTCGTCCGCTGATTCACTTCAAAAGGGAATCCTATAACAAGTTCCCAGCATTGGGTCCTCGGATCGAGAATGTGCAATGGGTTTGCCACAGAACGTGGGCTGCCACTGTCCCAACTCGGGAGGAGTGCCGCAACTGAGTCCTCGGGAATGGTCATCAGAGTCGACAATTTCTCCAGAGAATAACTATTGGCCTGTATCAACATACAGTAGCAGATAGCTCCGGATAGAACCTCGTCTGATTGTAGGGATCGTAATCACCCACACGTGGCCAACACCACTGGAGCGTTACGCCTGCCCACGCTAAAACCTAGGTGTATGCTCGAGCCTGGGTATTGGGCTCATCTCTCAGAACATCCCAACCCGCCAAACAGAAAACCAGCCAGCACAACGCAGTAATATCCAGTATGACAGTAATGCAGTAAAATGCGATAAAAATAGTAAAGCAGTAAAGCAAAAATATAGTAAACATCAATACAGTAATATACAACAAAGCAAAACACGGCACCAGAATAAACACCCAATGAAAGAAAACAAACAAGCACTAGGATTGACACGCTAAGGAAACCAGAGATTCTGGGTTCAATCCCCAGCAGAGTCGCCAGCTGTCGCTCCCGGGATTTTCATCCAAGTACAAACGCGAAAGTGGCACCGAAACAGAGTCGCCAGCAATGTGTATTTATCCCAAGAGAGGGAAAGGAAACACCACATAAACCTGAAGGAAGGAAAGAGCATGGTCTTGCGACCAATAAAACTGGGTTCGGGAGTCGGTTACGCGAGAGGAAGGTATTAGAACCCCCACGCGTCCATCGTACCCGATGGGATCCACGCTTGCTAGTCTCGATCAAAGGGTGTCGTCGTCTGGAGCTCCATTGCTACTGGAAAGGGAAAGGAATAGGAACGAAAAAAGAAAAGGAGAGAGAACAAGGAACAAATGTAGGGAAAATAAAAGAAGTGCTCGAATGGGCCCTACCCCACTGCCTACGTATCTCATCGGGAACATGAGAATCAGAGCGACGTAGTTCCCCTCAATGAGGGTCGCTTTGTTTGTGTTTTTTTTGGGAACGGCTAACGTTCTAGCTCAGGTGTTGCAGGCTCGCTGGTCCGAGTGCGTTACCATCTTGCAAGAGAACGAGTAGGAGCACGTTCATACACTGAGAGTGAGTGAGATGAGAAAAGAATTCCCGAAGGAAAGACGTTATTGTTGGTTTGAAGTTTTTTAGCAAGAAGTGTTTTTTACTGTTATTTGTAACTTGCATTGAACCAAAGTCTTAGATACAGGAACGAATACTTTGCGCATCGTCCCCAACAGGACGTACACTAGGTATCCTAGAAGAATGAGAGGAAGCCACCCGTTCCCCACTTCCCACATAGAAGGCTCAAGCGCAATACGCGTTAACCTTTATTAAGTGTCTTTTACCTTTATTTTGAGATGAGAAGAGAAACGACACAAGGGAAACTCTAAAGGGAAACTAAGAGTCCTAATGTTATCATACATGGATGTCCTATGGTTAGTGAAGTTTAAGAGAAAAGACAGCCTAAAACCTAATGCTAATCCTACTCCAAACTTAATCAAAAATTAAGTTGGACTAGGTAGCTCTAAAGGGAAAGAATCCAAGACTTGAACAAGTCTTGAGATTCATGGGATGAGAAAGAGTGAAAGAGAAGAAAAGAGAAGAAGAAGAAGAGAGATGAGATACAATAAGTGGCAGCAAGCACATCATATCATAAATTTCCAACTCAATTCAACAAACATGTTTCAAAGATCAATGCAAAACAATTCAAGTAAGCATGCAAAGATAATCATGAAAGAATGCAAGCATACTTGTATGAAATGCACAATTAAGCATACATGGACTTCATATCAAAATCAAATGAGAAAGACAAGATGAAAATGAAGACAAGTCAGAACCAATATCATATCATCATCAACAACTCATGTGTGCAAAAGTGATTCAACATATGAAGCATTATGATCCAAAGAAGTTCACAAAAGGAAAGGTAATGATATTCATCATACAATTCAAACCAAATGCATTCAACCATGCTCAAGCAACATGAAAACCAAGTATAGAACTCAAGAGGCAGTAGCATATGCATCAACATCATATCAAAACCAAACTCAAGTCATACAAGTTCAAACATCAATCAACAACTTCAAAACATGCACCAAAGCAAACTACAAAGAGAGGACAAAGTTCCAACACTTAGGCATACTCAAACATGATCCACAAATTGTAAAAATTAATCTCAATGGACCTCAACCAGGGGTAAACATAATGTCAAAAGCTCATTCAAAGAATCACAAAGGAACTCAATCAATTAAGCATGGCAAATCAACTTGTGTAAAGAAATGTCAAGCAATGATCATGCATAAGTCACTTAAGCACAAATAAGCAAACATGCATCATATGACATTCAACAATTATGAAATTTAAACTCAAATGATCTAGGCTAGAAGACAACCACATGCTAAAAGATCTAACAAAATTTCACAAGTTAAGCAATCCAAACAATTAAGCAAAGGTCAATTAAGCACCATGATTCAATATGCAAAAGAGAGGGACCAAAATGCAATATGAAAAAGTTTTAAAAATGAAACAAAAATGTTTTTATGCACGTCATAATGTTTATGAAACAATTCAAAAGGAATGGATTCAAGATCATGTATAGATGATGAGAAATAAATTCTACAAGTTGAAGTGTGCACATGTGAGGCAAACTACAAAGAAATAAAACAATTAATTAATTCATTTGCCAAAATAATATAAAATAAGAAAATAAAATTTGGAAAAATTTTATAAAACTAAAAATAAGATTGATGAATTTTTTTATGATTTTTAAATGCATAAAAATGATTTTAAAAATTAAAATGCAAATGCAACAAATAATAACAATAAAAATAAAGAAATAACCAAGGGGGTGCATACAACAACAAAAGCACGTTGGAAAATGAGGGTTGGCTCAGACTGGGGGTGCAATTAATAAGCCCAAGACAAAAATTCCAAAGGCGCAGTCAATGAGGAACAATGGAATCAGTCAACATTCATATTTAATATCAGCCACATGATCAATCTCACGCACGCCACTTAGTCAATCCAAATAAAAAGTAGTCATGATCAATGGTTCAGATTCACATGCACACAACAATCAAGTGAACACGCACACACACAAACATTCAGAATACCATAGGAAACCACGTGAGTAGCACATGAATTTTTAATGTGTTGTCACCCTCTCACCCACATGATTAATCAGACGCACCATATTAAATCAACAATTCAAATAACAATCAAGATCAGTGGCTAGGATCTGAGGTACACGTTAACAAGCATGGACTGACAAACATGCAACATTAAATTAAAATCAGAAATGAAAAGAAACATGTCATGCTAAGAACCCTTGGATCAAGCAAACGGACGACCATGATTATGTCTTCTCCATTTAAACCCTCCACCGGCCGAAAAATTAACCAGTCGCCGGAGCTAGGGCTCCGGTCACCCTCTCCGGCGAGCTGCAACCAAAACTTCTCCAGAAATTGCATGCAAGTACATCATTTTGACCAGAAAACCATGAGGATTAAGAATATCAAGTCCATTTCATCAAACCATCAACATATAATGCAAATCGAACAAAATAAAGTTTGGATCCAAAAGAATGACCGACAAAAGAATGAAGACCTAAGCTTCACAAAAAGACCTCCAGCAACTCTAATCTGCAATGCCTCGTAGAGCATTATAAAATAGCAGAAGGGTGAGAAACACAATCATAATATAATTGCATACAATTATATAATAACACCAAATTACACATGTACAATATTCTCACCACAAATACAGCATAATCAAATACCACACAACACAGTGCATATCTCATATATCCATCACCAATGCATATCAATCATGCCCAATACAATTATCATCAACACAAGTATATATATATATATATATATATATATATATATATATATATATATATATATATATAACTCAACTCATCAATTCTCATCACAATTCCACACAAAATCAATCCATTCATGATTTATGCAAATGCATAGAGACCGACACAACGACTCTATGCAATGCATATGCGGTACCATCCATCCGTCATCTCAACACTAGTTCACTCAGGAACTATTGGAATCATCGCTTGTTACTCAACGTAACTCCCCGTCGGGTAAACGATGTTCCCCGTCGCTTTAAGTCCTCTTGGTATAAGGCGCACAATGTTTATGGATCGCTTTAAGTCCTCTTTGTATAAGGCGCACGATCCGATCGCTTTAAGTCCTCTTTGTATAAGGCGCACGATATTATAGCGGATTCCCTCTGGAATCGATTCGTCGCTCACACCCCCTAGGGAACACGACATCACAAGAATGCATATCATGATGCTTGGCATACAATGACTCATGACATTCAAATGCACACATATATCCAATCATCTCACTCAACATTTATCATGCTTTGCAATTCAAGCCCAAAACAATGCATTTATATGCCATACGGCCACAAGCCATCACCACACCATCTAAACACATGCATTTACACCATACAAAAGCACACAAGTCATACCATATCCATATCAATAGCACATTACATGATACACATCAATTACACACAATTATAACGACAAAAGTCGACAAAATGACACTATTCCAAATTCCCGACATAATTAAATCGGTCAACCATCCTAAAACCATTTTAATAAGAAAGTACACTTTATTAGCTTTCCAACGATACCAAGAATGTTCAAAACGGATAATCGGAACACAAGTTACGGACGTAAACGGAAAAGACATCTCGAAAAGACAACATTTTACACCCCTACTGGCCATATGCGTATTGCTCTAAGCCATAAGCGTATTGCCCAATATCTTACGCGTACCATTACGCGTTTTAGCAGATGCCCGAGAAAAATCATTTTCAATATGCGTATTGCCCTGAAATGCACCTCCCATACGCGTATTGCCCAAGTCAATACGCGTATGGACATGCCTGATACGCGTAACGGCAGTGGAAACCCAGAATTTTTCTGCAGAATTTTTTTCTGCGTTTTCACTCCAAAATCAACCCAATTTTTCACCTAAACCCCAGAAAATTACCAATAGAATACCTAACAACATGTATCTAACACCTATCAACAATAATGGACCAGAAAACATGATTTTCGACACAATTTAATCGAATTCTAACAATTTCCACATATCAACCAAAAACATACATACATAATCATACACAAGTATACAATAATCAAGTTTTGCACCCTTACCCGATTTAATCGTGTTTGGAAAGTCGGTTGGATTGGTTTCTTCTTTTCCAAGTTTTTCTCTCTTTCTCCTTTCTTTCTCTTTTCCTTCTTCTCTTTTTCTTTCTCTCTATTTTTCTCTCTTTCTATTTCTATCATGTTTCTAACTTAACAAAATAAATGAAAAGACCAAAATACCCCTACACTCAAATATCTCGCAAACGCTCCCAAAACGCGATAAAATATCACAGCAATGAAAAATAACATATTTTCAAATAAAAGTCAAAAATAAAATAAAATAATAATAAAATAATCAAACGACTCGATTAAATAAAAACAACCAAAACTGGGGCGTTACAACTCTCCCCCACTTAGAAATTTCCGTCCTCGAAAATATACCTGAGACGAACAACTCTGGATACGACTCCCGCATCCGACTCTCCATCTCCCAAGTCAAATTTGCCTCAGCAGCGCCTCCCCACACTACTTTCACAAGTGTAATATCCTTGCCCCTCAACCGCTTCAACTCGCAATCCAAAATCCTCACTGGTAATGCCTCAACCGTAAGGTTCTCCCTTACCTCAACCTCGTCCATCGGAATCACATGCGACGGATCCGGAACATGATTCCGAAGCTGTGAAACATGGAACACATCATGCAAATTCGACAGATTCGGCGGCAACGCCACCCGATAAGCCACAGCGCCCACTCTCGCGGATATCTGGTAAGGACCAATAAACCGAGAAGTAAGTTTCTTCGACTTCAACGCCCTTCCAACACCCATTACCGGTGTAACTCTCAGAAATACATGATCGCCCTCTTGAAACTCAAGATCCTTCCGTCTCCGATCATGATAACTCTTTTGCCTACTCTGGGAAGCCTTCATTTTCTCATGAATAAGCTTCACTTTGTCTGTAGTCTGTTGAATCAATTCGGGTCCAACTACCTAACTCTCACCAGATTCGTGCCAACACAACGGTGTTTGACATCTTCGTCCATAAAGTGCTTCAAAAGGTACCATTCCAATACTAGAATGGAAACTGTTATTATACGTGAATTCCACCAACGCAAGATAACTATCCCACGCACCACCTTGTTCAAGAACACAAGCCCGCAACAAATCCTCCAACGACTGAATCGTTCTCTCCATCTGTCCATCCGTCTGAGGATGATAAGCCGAACTCAACCTTAACTTAGAACCTAACGCCTTCTGTAAACTTTCCCAAAATCTTGAGGTAAACCTCGGATCTCGATCCGAAACAATACTCAACGGAACGCCATGTAGTTTCACAATCACACTGATATAAATCTCAGCTAACCTCTCCAAAGAAAAACTGATGTCAATCGGAATAAAATGAGCCGATTTAGTCAGCCTACCCACAACCACCCAAATAGCATTATGCCCCCCAGTGTATTCGACAACCCTGTCATAAAATCCATAGAAATGTTGTCCCATTTCCACTCAGGAACATCCAACGGTTGCAACAAACCACTAGGCCTTTGATGTTCCACTTTCGACTTTTGGCACGTCAAACAAGCATACACAAACTGAGGCACATCTCTTTTTAATCCAGACCACCAGAAAATCTTCTTCAAGTCTTGGTACATCTTATTCGCTCTCGGATGTATACTCAAATTACTCCGGTGTCCTTCCTCCAAAATCATCCTTTTTAAATCCGAATCATCTGGAATACAAATTCTACCTTGGAACCTCAAAACACCTTTATCGTCCACTTTAAAATCCTCATTCTCACTCTTCTCCCCAACTGTCATCAAGTCCACCAATTTCACATCCATCTTCTATTTCTCACTAACCATCAACAGAAAATCATTAGTAACCTTTAGCATACCCAGCCTCACGCTATCCGACGTCACCTCAGACACCAAACTCAAGTCCCTAAAAGCTTCCAAAAGCTCCCACTCCTTAACCATTAAAGCGGACATATGCAACGATTTCCGACTTAACGTATCGGCTACCACATTAGCTTTACCAGGATGGTAATTCAAGCGAAAGTCGTAGTCCTTCAAAAATTCCAACCATCTCCGTTGCCTCATATTCAACTCTTTCTGATCAAACAAATATTTCAAACTCTTATGATCACTAAAGACTTCGAACCTTGCACCGTAGAGATAATGCCTCCAAATTTTCAACACAAAGACCACAGCCGCTAATTCCAAATCATGCGTAGGGTAATTTTTCTCATGAAGCCTCAATTGCCTTGAAGCATAAGCCACCACCTTACCTTCTTGCATCAGCACCCCACCTAGACCAATCAAAGACGCATCACAATACACCACAAACGGTTCATTAGGATTCAGTAAAATCCAGATCGGAGCTGTCGTCAATCTTCTCTTCAGCTCACTAAAACTTTCCTCACACTGAATATCCCAAATGAACGCCTTGCCTTTACACGTCAACTGGGTAAAAGGAAGTGCTAGCTTAGAAAAACCTTCGATAAACCTTCGATAATATCCGGCCAAACCCAAAAGGCTTCTAATTTCAGTAACGGATCTAGGAGCCTCCCATTGTAGAACTGCATCTACTTTAGATGGATCCACAACAATACCATTACCTGAAATCACATGACCAAGAAAACTCACTTCCGACAACCAGAATTCACACTTTGACAATTTGGCAAAAAGTTTCCTTTCCTTCAAAACCTGCAAAACAATCCGCAAATGCTCTGCATGCTCCTCCCGAGACTTAGAATAAATTAAGATATCATCAATAAACACCACGACAAAACGATCCAAATGCTTGTGGAAAATACGATTCATGTACTCCATAAACACACCTGGCGCATTAGAAACCCCGAACGGCATCACAGAATATTCATAATGACCATAACGTTTCCTAAAAGCCGTCTTCTGAATATCTTCCTCTTTCACCCTTATCTGATGATACCCTGATCTCAAATTAATCTTACTAAACACACACGCACCAACCAACTGATCCATCAGATCATCAATCCTTGGAAGAGGATACTTATTCTTAATCGTCACCTTAATCAACTGGCGATAATCAATACACAATCACATACTTCCATCTTTCTTTTTCACCAATAACACTGGAGCACCCCAAGGAGAAACACTTGGCCTCACAAACCTCTTTTCTAACAATTCATTCAACTGCTTCTTTAACTCAACCAACTCGGATGCCGACATCCGATAAGGTGCCATCGACACCGGTCTAGTACCAGGAACTAGATCTATAGAAAACTCCACATCTCTCTCTGGCGGAAAGTCTGAAATATCCTCGGGAAACACTTCTGAAAAATCACACACAACAGGAAATACATCAAGTGAAACTTGACTATCCACGGTCAACGATGCAAACAACCCAAACAACTGAGCTTCATCCGCCAAAAGTTTCTTCAATTCTTTGGTAGATAAGAAACTCGAGTCCTCGTCTTCCTCCAGAGAAGGAAATCTTACCAGCTTATGATAACAATCAATATGAACCCTATTGAACTGCAACCAATTCATTCCCAGAACCACATCTAAACCCTCCAACGGTAAACACACCAAATCCATCTCAAAGTCTTTACCATAAATGGTCAAAGGACAACTTAAACAAACCAAAGAAGTAGTTACTGACCCCATTTTTGGAGTATCAATAACTATCTCACCATCCATTAAGGACAACACAAGATTCAAACGCTTCGTGCACCCAGACGAAATAAACAAATGAGTTGCTCCAGTATCAATAATAGCAACTAAAGGTGTACTATTAATAAAACAAGTACCTCTTATTAGACGGTCTGCACTTGTAGTCTGAGTCCCTGCCAAGGCAAAAACTTTCCCACCAGCTGGAGCTTGCTTCGGTTTCGGGCACTTCGTACTAATATGACCAGGTTCACCACAATTGAAACACTTCACCACATTCTTTTTTTTACAATCAGCTGCTACATGTCCTAAACCTCCACAATTAGAACATTTCCTCATACCCTTCCTACATTCGAACTGACGATGCCCTAATTCACCATACCCAAAACATCTCGGAGAATTAGACATTCCTCCCCCACTTGGCCTTTTCTCAAAATTCCCCATTTGCTTACCCTTATCAGCTAATGTCACATACGGACCACTACGAAACGGTTGTTTCCCTTTCCTTTCGTTCACACTATTATAGTGAGCAGAACGCGCTTTGCTATCTTCTTCATAAATCCTACAACAATCCACCAAGTCAGAAAACCTCCTTATCCTCTGATAACCAATCGCCTGCTTAATCTCAGGACGCAGTCCGCTCTCAAACTTTACACACTTAGAAAACTCTGCAGTCGCTTCAGCATAATGTGGATAAAACTGCACAAGCTCCACAAACTTAGCAGTATAATCAACAACAGACATATTACCTTATTTCAACTCCAGAAACTCGATCTCTTTCTTTCCTCTTACATCTTCGGGAAAATACTTCCTCAGAAACTCAACACTAAAGAAAGCCCAAGTGATTCCTTCCTCTTTCGCTTCCAACACATGACGTGTACTGACCCACCAATCATCAGCCTCTTCCTATAACATGTGAGTACCCAGTCTCACCTTCTGATCCTCAGCATAATCCATCACTCGGAAAATCCTTTCAATCTCCTTAAGCCAAATCTGAGCACCATCAGGATCATGTCTCCCTTTGAAGACAGGCAGTTTGTTCTTCCTGAACTCATCATTTCCAACAGCATTAGGTGCACCCTGCACAGCCCGAGCCATAGCTTGCATCGCAACAGCTAAAGCAGCATCATTCCTATCAGCCATATTCTGTTCATTTCCAATAACAGCAGCTATGGTTAAACAAACAGCTCACCCCAAAAACCAACACCAACAAGGACCGACACAAACTGACATGGATTGGCTCTGATACCACTTAATGTAACACCCCAAGTCTATACCCCCAAATAATAATAGCAATAAAAATTTCATCAGAGTATAATTAAACATTCATGGCATAGACTGAGGTGTCACATCAATTGAGACAAAACACAATAACCCTGCTTATAAAGATATGCAACAATCAGGTAGTAATACAACAGAGGAACTTAGTTCCTACTACCCACAATTCAGATACAGAATAAAAGCGGAAAATCTGTACTGAAATCATATATATATATAGATAAAAAGTTTGTCTGTCATATGCAATCATACATGTACAATCCAAAAGATATCTATATACATATACACAGGGATCAGAAACGGCCTCCCCTAACTACTCGGTGCTACATATCAGAGCCGACCGACAAAAGAATGAAGACCTAAGCTTCACAAAAAGACCTCCAGCAACTCTAATCTGCAATGCCTCGTAGAGCATTATAAAACAGCAGAAGGGTGAGAAACACAATCATAATATAATTGCATACAATTATATAATAACACCAAATTACACATGTACAATATTCTCACCACAAATACAGCATAATCAAATACCACACAACACAGTGCATATCTCATATATCCATCACCAATGCATATCAATCATGCCCAATACAATTATCATCAACACAAGTGTGTGTGTATATATATATATATATATATATATAGATATATAACTCAACTCATCAATTCTCATCACAATTCCACACAAAATCAATCCATTCATGATTTATGCAAATGCACAGAGACCGACACAACGACTCTATGCAATGCATATGCGGTACCATCCATCCGTCATCTAAACACTAGTTCACTCAGGAACTATTGGAATCATCGCTTGTTACTCAACGTAACTCCCCGTCGGGTAAACGATGTTCCCCGTCGCTTTAAGTCCTCTTGGTATAAGGCACACGTCGTTTATGGATCGCTTTAAGTCCTCTTTGTATAAGGCGCACGATCGTCTATAATCATCGCTTTAAGTCCTCTTTTTATAAGGCGCACGATGTTATAGCGGATTCCCTCTGGAATCGATTCGTCGCTCACACCCACTAGGGCACACGACATCACAAGAATGCATATCACGATGCTTGACATACAATGACTCATGACATTCAAATGCACACATATATGCAATCATCTCACTCAACATTTATCATGCTTTGCCATTCAAGCCCAAAACAATGCATTTATATGCCATACGGCCACAAGCCATCACCACACCATCTAAACACATGCACTTACACCATACAATAACACACAAGTCATACCATATCCATATCAACAGCACATTGCATGATACACATCAATTACACACAATTATAACGACAAAAGTCGACAAAATGACACTATTCCAAATTCCCGACATAATTAAATCGGCCAACCATCCCAAAACCATTTTAATAAGAAAGTACACTTTATTAGGTTTCCAAAGATACCAAGAATGTTCAAAACGGATAATCAGAACACAAGTTACGGACGTAAACGGAAAAGACATCTCAAAAAGACAACATTTTACACCCCTGCTGGCCATACGCGTATTACTCTAAGCCATACGCGTATTGCCCAAAATCTTACGCGTACCATTACGCGTTTTAGCAGATGGCTGAGAAAAATCATTTTCAATACGCGTATTGCCCTGAAATGCACCTCCCATACGCGTATTGCCCAAGTCAATACGCGTATGGACATGCCTAATACGCGTAACGGCAGTAGAAACCAAGAATTTTTCTGCAGATTTTTTTTCTGCATTTTCACTCCAAAATCAACCCAATTTTTCACCTAAACCCCAAAAAATTACCAATAGAATACCTAACAACATGTATCTAACACGTATCAACAATAATGGACCTGAAAACATGATTTCCGACACAATTTAATCAAATTCTAACAATTTCCACATATTATTGTTTTTCACTCTATATTCAATTTCGATCCAATATCAACCAAAAACATACATACATAATCATACACAAGTATACAATAATCAAGTTTCGCACCCTTACCCGATTTAATCGTGTTTGGAAAGTCGGTTGGATTGGTTTCTTCTTTTCCATGTTTTTCTCTCTTTCTCCTTTCTTTCTCTTTTCCTTCTTCTCTTTTTCTTTCTCTCTATTTTTCTCTCTTTCTATTTCTATCATGTTTCTAACTTAACAAAATAAATGAAAAGACCAAAATACCCCTGCACTCAAATATCTCGCAAACGCTCCCAAAACGCGATAAAATATCACAACAATGAAAAATAACATATTTTCAAATAAAAGTCAAAAATAAAATAAAATAATAATAAAATAATCAAACGACTCGATTAAATAAAAACAACCAAAACTAGGGCTTTACAATGGTAGTCTTGGATCCACCCAAGATCCATCTGACGCTGGAGGGCCTCTTGTACAAAAGAGCATCCCTGTTTGTTTACCGAGCAAGTCAGACAGGAATTGTAATCGTGATGCAGCAGATTATGATACTGGCTTTGCCTTGAGTGCATTGCCACCAAATTGACATTCATTGCAAGGATGTCATGGTTCTGAATGACATTGGAATTCGTATATGTCATGTTGAATCCACGAACTCGGTGCTCTTGGATCCACCCGAGATCCAATTGTTCCTGTAGAGCTGATTGCACCACAGAACATCCTTGATTGTTCTTAGAGCAGATATCACACTGGTGATAATTATGAGGTGGCACATGGCCATGCCCACTCTGTCTACAATGCATCTTAACCAGATTGACCCTCAATAAGAGTACATCATGAATTTGATAGATGTCGTTAGACTCTCCCTCTATCAAATTTACTGCAGCTTTCTCGTGTTGAGGTAGCGGGTTCGTGAGAACATTCAGATTCATATCTTTGAAAGATAAGACCCTGCTCCTAACAAGCTTTTGCACTTCGGATTTGAAACTGAGACAGCTTTCTATGTTATGCCCTGGTCCTCCTTAATGTTAAGGACAAGACTGGTCCGTTTTGAACCAGAAAGGCAGATTTTCCAGAACTGTAAAAGGAGACTTGGTTTGGATGTGCCCCTTGACTAGTAGTAATGGAAACAATTATGCATACAACATGGGTATAGGGTCGAACCCTGGTGGTCGTGTTGTACGATTGTTGTTTTATGGAGGACGAGTCTATTGAAGAGACTGTTGTGTCTGATATTGCTGTTGATTAGGTTGGCTCTACGCAACCTGAGGTTGATACGTAGGAACAGGCGCAGGGTTGATAGCAGGAATTACACCTGCTACTGGTTGGTAACGTCGCCTTTACTTTATGAGAGAGATATTCCCAATATCCTGCTCTTTTTTCTTAGGGAGAGCACTACCGTATCATTTTGTACTACTTGATGATCCAGCGTCTTTAACTAAACGTCCTTCTCGGACGACTTCCTCAAGACGAACTCCCATGCCTACCATCTCGGTAAAGTCACTGGGCGCACTGGCGACCATTCTGTCGTAGTAAAATGAGCTTAAGATTTTTAAAAAGATCTTTGTCATCTCCTTTTCCTCCAGAGGGGGAGAAATCTGAGCGGCAATTTCACGCCATCTCTGAGCGTATTCTTTAAAGGTTTCCTTGTCCTTTTGTGACATCGTTCTGAGTTGATCTCTGTCCGGTGCCATGTCCAAATTGTATTTATATTGTTGAACGAAGGCAGCGCCAAGATCTCTGAATGTGCCGATCGTAACACGGTTTAAACCCATGTACCATTTTAATGCGGCACCGGTTAAACTATCCTGAAAGTAGTGAATGAGCAGCTCCTGATTCTTTGTCTGAGCTGACATTCGCCAAGCGTACATCACCAAATGGCTCTGATGGCAAGAGTTACCCTTGTACTTTTCAAAGTCAGGTACCTGGAATTTGTGCGGAACTCTCACATTGGGGACCAAGTAGAGGTACGCGGTGTCCTTTCCAAATAAATCCTGACCGCGAATGGCCTACAGTTCCTTCTGCATTTCTAGGAACTGTTCCTGGAACTCATTCATTTTGTCGAACATGCTGTCACTTCCACTAGAAGGTAACTTTAGAATCTGTCCTTCCGGGACAGTGTGTACCGCAGGTGGTGGTATAGTCATTATGGTCGAGACTCTCGGTGTTTCCCAAAGTTTGTAACCTTCAGGAGTTGCTGTTATGCCCTTGGCATCTTCGCTTTCCAGAAGTTTGTAACCTTCAGGCCCAGCGGTTCCTGCTACAGTTCCCTGATCCTCAGTGATTGACAGAACATATCCTTCTGGGATATAGTTAAGTGGCATGCCCCAGGGACGATCTTTCAGCATTTTGTATCTAGGATCAGACTTCTCTAAAATCACAGTCCTTTGTTGTTGAATCTGAGCCTCTGCTAGAGCTTGCATGTCGTTATGAAGCTTTCTCAAATCCTCTTTCAGAGTGTCGATCTCTTCTCTCAACTCTCTGTTCTCTTCCTCGAGATCATCCATCTTTTTCTGAGGATTGGCCCGAGTATTATACGAATGAGACAGTTTGACTCTAGAATCGAGACGCAAACGTGAGATTCGCAGGGAAGAAGAATGCGCTTATGCGATAATGATGACTGATATGCAATGATTATATTAATTGTATGTTTTTGTTTATTCAAAATAAACTTTGAAAATTAGATTGTAAATATCAAGCAGTGGGGAAACTCCGTTTTATTGAATTCAAAGGATTGCAGAAATGGAAATACAGTAGATTACAAAGTGCTGAAAAAGTAAATCTAAACTAATGGATCCTGAGTCCTCTCTGAAGATAGCTCAGGTGCTGGTTCTGGTGCTTTCCTTTTCTTTGACCGGGGCTCTTGGGTCGTTGTCGGGTTGTCATTCCTTTGCCAAGTGAAAAGAGCGAGCAAATTCCTTTGGTCATCCTGATTTTCTACAACATGTTGCTCTAAAATCTCAATCAGAGCATCTTTTTCTCTTAATAGCTACTGTATTTTTTTACACTCCACATTGAGAATACGGTACTTGTTCCTCCAAGACCTCTTCTCCTGCTGAACTTTGCTGAGAGTAAGCTGAAGCTTTTCCATCTCAGACATAAAATAAAGGGCAGAGTCCCTTAATGGAAGAACTTCCTAACGATGGTAAGGCATCCTCAGCTTGAGAGCTCTAGTTTGTACCCAGTGGAGATAAGGCTCCACCGAGACACAGTCTGGTTTTCCTAGAGACTCTCATCCTTTCCTATGAACGTGTTTCCAAGCATGCACTATTTCTGTCTTTAGTGCCCTGTCGTTTTCTCCTTCCTTGAGGAAAAGACCTTCCAGATGAGCATTGCGCGTGACATGCCTCATTGGGTATCCAAATTGACAACGAACCAACTCCGAATGATAGTTGATTCCTCCCTTAGTTCCTATAAGGGGTACATTTGGGAAATTTCCACAACAGTCAATGATTATGATCCCGTCGTAGATTTGATTGTACCAATCGATGTCTGAGTTGGTAAGAGACATGATTCTCTGCGACCAACGTAAAGTATTCTTTTGATCCCAAAATGCAGCAGACTTGGGCAAATGGGAAGTGAACCATTTGTAAAACAAGGGTACACAGCACATGATCATTCCTCCGCTGTATAAATTCCTTAAGTATACCAAATGATACGTATCTGCGAGTAAGGTCGGTACAGGGTTTCCAATCTTGGAAATCTTAATGGCGTTGATATCTACAAAGTTATCGATGTTGGGAAACAAAAATAACCCATAGGTGAGCAAAACAAAGATGCTCTCGAAAGCGGCCACGTTCCCTATACTAGCAAAGTACAGGGCTTTCTTTATTAAGAACTGGGCTGGCAACCTTGGATGCCACCCTTAGTGGTCATGTGAGTCCTGACTTCTGACTCGTCCAAATAAATTGCTCTTGCAATAGTTTGACCCTTTGGGATTTCTTCCAGTCCAGAAAAGGGAGCTTGATCAGTAATGTGTAAATCAGTCAGGTGAGAGTACTCCTCCAGCGTTGGTGCTAGCTGATAATCCGGGAATGTGAAACAGTGATAGACCGGATTATAGAACTGGATTAATGTGGATAGGATTCCTTCGATTACATGGACCCTTAATAGAGACAGGAGTTCGCCATACTTGGCTCTTGAAGCCTCGTGGTTGGTGATCATTCTCGCCAAAGCTCTTAAATCCTCTAACTTTGGAACCTTGAAGGTGTACTTATGAGTTTTCCTTCTACCGAAATCCATTAACGCAATCTCTGTATCTGAAATTTGCAATCATTGTCTCAGTTTAATTTAAAAAAGAGAGACTAGAAGAGAAGAATGTATGAATGTATGAATGCAGCACACAAAAACATAGAAAAACATGGGGTCAAAGGGTCGGTGTCATGAAGTCAAGGCTCTACCCCCCCCCAAAGGTTTATACTGGTATTTTTTGTACATGTCTGCAAAATCATTGACCCCTCTTAGGATAACAACATCAAGCGGATCGCCAGCGAGGTGATGCATCCTAGAGTGATCTCAAATGAGGGTAGTATTGCGTGACAACTATTTCTGGGGTCAAATGGCTGCAGCCTACTAAAAACCTCAGCTTCTCAGATAACCCAGTCGACCAGACTACTTTCAACAACCGAAGTCGTATAGGCAATGTATCTACTAAGGGAGTCTCCACTGAGTTTGATGGTCGATCGGGGACTCTTAGCTGGAATTCAATCACAGTAAGATTAACCACATTGCCATCACCTATCTTAGGTGTATAGTCAATCGTTCCACATGCGACATCACACGCATTCCCATTAGCAGAAAAATAAACACAGATATCAATTAGTAAAGCAGTATATATATTTGTCTTAATCATCCTAGACCTCTAGTCTTATGATCCTATACAGACAATGACTCCCTAGCAGAGTTACCATTTTTGTGAAATTTTGTGAAATCAAGGCCTTTTATCGAAGATCGTAAGAAAGAGAAAACGGGCCCTACGGTGGGCGCCATTTTTTTCTGTAGCGCAATTTTTGTGGTCCTGAGTCACGATCGCACGGGTACTACAGATTCGATTCATTTTTTATCCTATTTGAGCTGACTAAGGAAGGGAAATAGATGTCTCCAATTAACCCTGCTTGCATACTGAGTTTGAACAGCGGTCTGTTAGGTTACAGATGCTATGTGGTGGCGGCGCCCGATCTTTGATTATTTCGCTTGAGAACACGGTGTTTAGACTATTTGTGAGGTTTTTGACACTGTGTTTACATTTGATGCTTTTTGGTTGATTTGGTGGAGATACTAGATTTTGGGTTTTTGATTAGTGTGCTCGCTAAGACTTTTCAATCTTATGCCTACGTATTCCTGTTTAACGAAACAAGAAAATTAGATCGATCGTAGTTCCTCCTATTCTATGGGAGGAAAAAGGTCATTTTGGTGTCTTGTTCAAAGCCCAAGATGTAAAGCAAAAGGTGATTTGTATCTTGTTCAAAGCCCAAGATGTGAAGCTGAAGGGTTTTGGCTTGAGAGAGAATTTGTCATCTCTAAAGAGGAGTTGGTCTATTTATCACAACTGTTGGGTGACTGATTATAAAGGAGAATTATTTTAACTAGGATATGTGAATCCAGCAATGCCATAATTTCCTTTATAAGGGATTTTAACCTGAAGGAGAAGACTTTAACTCAGTGTAGAGCAATGCTATCTTTCCTTGTACAAAGCCTAATAGGAGGCTATTGACCCAACAAGAGGGTGTTTTTTATCTGTCTCGTGCGAAGCCCGAGATAGATTCTAAAAAGGTTGACTCAACAAGAGAGTGCTTTTATATGTGTATTGTACGAAGCCTAAGACGGAGGCTAAAAGGAGATTGACTCAACAAGAGAGTCTTTTATACTCAACAAGAGAGTTATTTGGCATCTCGTACGAAGCCCGAGATAGAGGCTAAAGGTGTGACTCAACAAGAGAGTCTTTTATACTCAACAAGAGAGTGACTCAGTATCTCGTACGAAGCCCGAGTTGAAGGCTAAAAATGGTGACTCAACAAGAGAGTCTTTTATACTCAACAAGAGAGTGTTTTGGTATCTCGTACGAAGCCCGAGATGGAGGCTAAAAGGTTTGACTCAACAAGAGAGTCCTTTATATTCAACAAGAGAGTGTTTTAGTATCTCGTACGAAGCCCGAGATGAAGGCTAAAAGTGGTGACTCAAAAAGAGAGTCTTTTATACTCAACAAGAGAGTGTAGGGAGAATCATTGTACAAAGCCCAATAGGAGGCTATCTGTTGGTGATTGTTTCAGTTTTATGACAGGTCCAGTATGCTGGATAAAAGAGAAAATCAGTTCTTATAAAGGGAATGATTAACGGTAAGGCTGTGCTTGGGTACTGATCAGAGGATCAGGTTTATTTCCTTTTCTTTAAGGAAATGGTAAATCCAAAGGGTATTGAGATTGTCCAAGTCTACTGGTGTTTTGAGAAATCGATTCTCAGATAGTGAATGATCTTTGTATGATACCCAAGAGAAGGCTGGTTTGTTAAGGGATGAAGGTCAGCCCATTAACTGGTCTGACACTTGACTCAGAAAGACAACTCTAGCAAATTGATGACTAGGCTCTGTTCTTATACCTGTAGAGGTCTCTGGGTCCTTGTACTAAGTCCAAGAGAAGGCATGAGAGCTTTTAAGAAGCCGAAGGGTCCTTGTACAACGCCCAAGAGGAAGCGAGGATACTTTTAGGAAGTCTGTGGGTCCCTAAACCCCGAGAAGTTCAAGACATGCCATTCACCGAGAATAGATCAAGCCAGGAAAGTTCGAGAATTTGGAAGAAACTCAAGAGATGCCATTCACGGAGAATAGATCAACTATGGGGAGTAGAGTCTCTTTGACAATTTCTAAAAAGTGACAGTCTGAGAAAGGGTTCACCGAGAATGCTGAATTTCACGTGTCCATATTGTTTAACCCCAAGAGGGGGAAGACTGTATCTGGTAATCCTATGGGGATCTTGTTTTATTTGTATTTAAGAGTGACCAACAGGCTTTACCTAGTGCTAGACGTAGTTGCCGGGGAAAACTCTAAATAACTATACTAGAATTACATAGTTGATATTTGACAAGTATATAAAAGTTTGTGAAAGAAGGCTTACAGTGAGCAGCCCCGCAATACAGTTATATATATGAAAGCGGATAAAGAAAGCGGGTAAACACTTACTCGGTTGTAAAGCTTCCATGTTGTTTTGCTAGTTGTTCAGCAAAGAAAACTTTGATAACAGTATTATATTCAAAATCTAAGGATAAAGTGCTTTGGACAGATTGTTAGGGCTTACAACTCAAGGAGAGGCCCAAGGTTTTATAAGTGATTGCACTGTTGTTTTGAATTTGTACGGGGACTTATATAAGTGACTGAGGCCCAAAAAGGTTTTCTGTATAAAGGGGTGGGTCTTACACTCTCTCAAGAGGCCCAAAGGTTTATTTTTATATAAGTGGTGGGGCTTACAGCTGAAGGAGAGGCACAAAGTTTCGTAAAAAAGGCGACGATTACGCCGAGGTTTTTTAAAACGCAGTGGGTCTTATACAATGACTGAGGCCCAAAAAAGGTTTTTGTTTTCAAAGGGGGTTGGGTCTTACACTCTATTAGAGGCCCAAAGATCATTGAAAGAAAATAAATGGGTCTTACAACACGAGGGTAGGCCCGGATGGTTTGATTTTGAACTGGCGATTGCGCCGAGATTTTCTTTTAACGCAGAGGGACTTATACAATATCCAAGGCCCAAAATTGTTTTGGTTAAAAGGGGATTGGGTCTTACACTCTATTAGAGGCCCAAAGATCGTTTAAAAATGTTTTGTGAGGGTGAAAGTCAAAGAAACCCTAAGTTTATTTTTCTTTAAAAGTAAATATTTAAAGAAAATCAAATAAAATGATAAAAATAGAAAATAAGTTTGAATAAACCACTTGTGATTTTTGTTTAAGGTTTGAAAAATGAGGTTTTAATCACAAGATGAATTAAAACTCATTTGGTTTTGATTATCAAAGTAAATATTCACTTTTAAATGTTTAAAAATAATTAAAAATGAATTTATTCACAAAAATACTAATTATATTAAATAAATAATATAAATTTGATTTTTGGGGGAATAAAATATTTCAACAATTTTGTGATTTTTTGTAAAAAGAACCAATAAAAAATACTTAAAATTGAGGGAGTTATTAATTTTTCAAATCATTAAAAATAATAAGAAAAACAATAAAAAGTGGAAAAAAATAGCAAAAATAGGATCGGGGGCGAGGGGGATTCGAACCCCCAGACCTCTTGTGTATAGGGCGCGCGCCTTACCACTGGGGTGGTGACACATCCGTTGATTGAAACACAACCACAAATATACAAGGCTTGTGTCATACCCCAAATTTTGACCACTAAGATTTCCCATCATTGTGCAAATCATAATCACAATATGGATGAACCATCATGCCTCATCAGTCTCCCCAAAGATGGGTGAGCATTCACCATAAACAATAATTAGGGTTTCAAGCCCTTTCTGAGCTTCAGACAAAGGATCAATCAAGGAATGACATGATCTTCAAATTGTCTAACCTCTCAAACATCCACAAAGGATCAAGAGGACTCCCACTTTAAGGATTAAGCACAAGGTTGCTCCCTTCTAAGTGGATCAAGCCTCAAGATCAACAGTGTCACTAAATTAGGGTTTTGGTCGACCAGGGCCTCCAGATGGAAATTTTCCTCTGGGCATGAACCAATTATTCAAAGCATAACCTAAGATGCTCCATGGGACATCATGAACCCAATCATCAAGTCAATTTTGCCTCAGGGGATGCATTCATAAAATCAAGAATTAGGGTTTCTTGACCTAATTCACCCCTAAGTTCACGTTTGGGACAAATCATGAGCCAATACCTCAAGAGATGATTTGAGGGTCCCTAACAAACCACATTGATCCATTTGCAACAATGGATTGATCCTAGAAGCTTGAGCAACAAGTCTTAGTTTCATCAGAACAAAAATAGGGTTTCTCAAGAAAAGTCAACTGTACCTTTGACTTTTGACAAGGACATGCTACCAAACCTTGGGACATGATTAAATACACCCTATAACACCTATGAAATCAATCCATCAAGTTTGATTTAGGTCAAGGACTTGATTTCATAGAGGATTGTACAGTTTGGAATTCATCTGATAAAAAGTCAACTGTGCATAAAAGTCAACTTTGACTTTTTGAGATTTTTCACAATTATGGTTCCTTAACCCTAAAATGATGCTAATGTGTGATTTGGATCATCATTCATCAAGAAAAATCAAGAAAAGTGGGATAACTTGTAAAAGGGGTAACAATAAAAACTTAGAAATTTTTCTAAGTTATGGAAGAAAGTGGCTAGGGTACCAACTTTGGAGGATCATAACTCCTAAACCACAATGCCATTTTTCCCCATCAAAAGCTGGATTTGTAGCCCTCATGTCCTCTACAATAGCTTCAACTACACCTCATTCAAATTCATCATGGATTTTGAGTTATGGAATGATCAAAATGACTGAAAACATGAAATGCCACTTTTTCCAACACTTAGTGAAATTTTCATTAAGTCAGAATATGCCTTCACTTTTTTCCAAATGTAGGGGGATTTTTCACTTGGATCCAAAAAGTATAAAAACCAATTATGATCAAATAGTTATTGTATCATATAAGGGTTTTCCAAAATGACCAAGAACTCCATCAAATTCCACTTGAGCCATGAGATATGACAATGGCAACATGCCTTGCTGAAAACTGCCAAAGCAAGGCAGATTTTGGAGTTTTGCTCGATTTGCTCAAATTTTGCAAAGGGGAAGCAAACCTATCTATCTGAACACCTCAAGGGGGGACCAAGGAGGAACCAACTCTGATCCCAAGCCTCCCAAGTCTTTGGAACCAAAAATAGCATGCCAAACCTAGAATAGCCTAAAAGAGGGACAAGACTCCAATTTTGGTTGGAGCATTCAATGCATACACCAAGGTGGCATGGACTGGGCCATTTCTAATCGAATTCAGTCAAGACTTATCCAAGACCAAGGGAACCAGTAGCCTGTGCCCTAACCTCTAGTCAATGGCTAAAGGAGACTTGGATTCTCATTGATCAACATTGGCCAAACCTATGCAGCAGTTGCCATTCACTATTCCTTGCAAAACAAACTTGCTCTACTATAAATAGAGCTCATTTGTGATTAGTTTGAGTACACCAAAGCCATCAAACAGATGCTTTCCTCAAAATCTCTTCTTTCACTCCAAAATTGCCTTCCAAAGCAAGTCACTATCGGGTTTTGAGTTTGAGGGCTATTCCAACCAATCCAATCACACAAACACCTCATAAACATCATATAGAAGTGATCCAAACACTTAAACAACATTTGGAACACTGATTTCTCAGAATCACCAGCCAGTTGCTCAAGGTTTTAACCAAGTTGCAGTTGGGATACCATCTTCAGTTCCAGATCATTTCCATTCATTCCAAGCATCCAGACACACTCCATAGCACCTAGGGAAGCTGTCCATATCCTTGGAACCAAGCTGTAACACCTCTAACACAAAACATGATCACCAGCTGAAAGAGGTAAGCATAAGCTCTTCTAACTCTATGATCTATGCAATTTTTGCTGCACAATAATTTGGCCATATGTTCATAATCATGCATAAAGTGTTTTCCCTCAATCAATTGCATTATTTGAATCGTGTATGAAATTTTTGAACCTTCATGCAAATTTTAGGGCTCTTGAGGTTTCTCTTTGATTTCTTATTCCATGTTAATAAATAAATAAAATTAAAGACCATAGACATGATCGTGAGGTTGAAACAAGCAGATTGATATGTAGATTGCATGATATAATCAAGTATTCAGTGATATTGGATAGAAAACGCAAATCTGCAGAAACAGAGGAAGGGCGCTTGTTCTTGCCATGTTTTTGGCGCCCTTTTTCAAAAATTTGAATATTTGAATTTTGTGATTTTATTTAATTGATTCAAAAATTAATTTCTCTCTGAATTTTAATGATTTTGAGTTGATTTTTTTTTTTAATAATTCACAAGAATGATAAAATATTTTATTTTCCCAAAAAATCCCAAAAATATTATTTATTTCATATACTTGATTTTTTTGTGAAGAATTAATATTTTAAATGTTTTTGACATTTAAAATATTTTCTTCTTCTTGATTTTTCAAATTTTAGTGATTCCCAATCATTTTGTGGATAGAAACATAATTTTTGAAACATTAATCCAAGATCACAATTTGTTTTCCACATGTTTAACAATTTTGATCATTTTAATTGAATTTTTTATTCAATTAAAATACATTTTGAAAACAAATTAGGGTTTTTGATTAATTCAATCCTCATAAAACTTTTTCAAACACTCATGGGCCTCTAATAGAGTGAAAGACCCAACCCCCTTTGAAAACCAACCTTTTTGGGCCTCAGTGTATTGTATAAGTCTCGATACCATCAAAAAGTTCGGCGCGATCATCGCCTTTTAAAACAAAACCTTGGGCCTCTCCTTGAGCTGTAAGCCCCACCACTTGTAAAAAAATAAATCTTTGGGCCTCTAATAGAGTGTAAGACCCAATCCCCTTTTAACCAAAACCTTTTTGGGCCTTAGACATTGTATAAGTCCCCTGCGTTAAAAGAAAAACCTCTGCGCTATCGCCAATTCAAGATGAAACCTTGGGCCTCTCCTTGAGCTGGAAGCCCCACCACTTGTATAAAAATAAACCTTTGGACCTCTTGAGAGAGTGTAAGACCCATTCCTTTGTACAGAAAACCGTTTTGGGCCTCAGTCACTTGTATAAGTCCCCCTGTACAATTTCAAAACAACAGTGCAATCACTGATAAAACTTGGGCCTCTCCTTGAGCTGTAAGCCCCGACAATCTTTTCCAAGCACTTTCGCCTTTGATTTTGAATATTATATTGTTATCAAAGTTTTCTTTGTTGAACAACTAACAAAATAGCATGGAAGCTCTTTAACCGAGTAAGTGTTTACTCGTTTTCTTTATCGCTTTCATATATATAACTGCATTGTGGGGCTGCTCACTGTAAGTCTTCTTTCACAAACTTTTATATACCTGTCATATATCAACTGTGTAATACTAGTATAGTTATTTAGAGTTTTCCCCGGCAACTACGTCTAGCACTAGGTAAAACCCCGTTGGTCGCTCTTAAATAAGTCAAAACTAGATTCCCATAGGATTACCAGACACAGTCTTCCCTCCTCTTGGGGTTAAACAATATGGAGACGTGAAAGGCATATTCTCTTTGAACCCTTTCTCAGACTGCCACCCTTAAAAGTTGTCAAAGAGACTCTACTCCCCAGAGATGATCTTTTCTCCGTGAATGACATCTCTTGAGTTTCTTCCAAATTCTCGAACTTTCCTGGCTTGATCTATTCCCTGTGAATGGCATGTCTTGAACTTCTTAGGGTTTGGGGACAAACAGGCTTCTTAAAAGCATCCCGCCTCCTCTTGGGTGTTGTACAAGGACCCTTCGGCTTCTTAGAAGTTCTCATGCCTTCTCTTGGACTTAATATCAGTACCTTGACGACCTCTTAAAGGTATAAGACAGAACTTATTCATCCTTTGCTAGAGCAGTCTTTCCAGTGTCAAACCTTTGGCCACTTTAGGGTTGATACTCATCCCTTAACGCCCGTGCCTCCTCTTGGGCATTGTACAAAAGATGAAACTCTAGCCTTGGACAGTCTAAAACCCCTTGAGTATCAAAGACGTTCTCAATTTCCTTTCAAAAATAGGAAAAACACTGATCACTCTGAAAACCGGCCTCTCTCATAAGAATTCCTCACCCTTTAGCCTGCCTATGGATCTAATCCTCAGCAGTAACCTAGCCTTCTCTTGGGCATCATACAAAGATCATTCACTACCCGAGAATCGATTTCTCAAAACATCCGTAGACTTGGACAGTCTCAATACCCTTTGGATTTCCTATTTCTTTAAAGAACAGGAAATACCCCTGATCCTCTGATCAATCCCAAGGTACAACATTACCCATATAAGAACTGATTTTCTCTTTATCCAACATACTGGACCTATCACTAAACTGAAACAGTTATAATAGCCTCCTCTTGGGCTTTGTACAATGATTCTCCCCAGCAGAGCTAACCTTTTTAGACTCTCTTGTTGAGTCAAAACCTTTCAGGCTCTATCTCGGGCTTCGAAGGAGATACTAAATCACTCTCTTATTGAGTATAAAAGAATCTCTTGTTGAGTCAATCACACCTTCTAGCCTCCATCTCGGGCTTTGTACGAAATACAAAAACACTCTCTTGTTGAGTATAAAAGACTCTCTTGCTGAGTCAAACCTCTTTAGCCTCCATCTCGGGCTTTGTACGAGATACAAAAATACTCTCTTGGTGAGTCAACCTCTTTAGCCTCCATCTCAGGCTTCGTACGAGATACAAAAACACTATCTTGTTGGGTCACTAGCCTCCTCTTAGGCTTTGTATAAGGAAACCCCTCGGTTGAGTCAATCAACCTTTTAGCATCAAAGTTGTGTCTTGTTCATAGCACACAAACATCAACAACTCCTTTTCCCCCGCCTAATTGTTGTAAGCAGCAAGCCTCTGGATTATTACATCCATGTCACTGTCCCTCTTTTAGCATGAGAAATGCCTAAGGAAAGATAACATTGCTCTACACTGAGTTAAAGTCTTCTCCTTCAGGTTAAAAATCCCCTATAAAGGAAATTAAGGCATTGCTGGATTCACATATCCCAGTTAAAGTAATTCTCCTTTATAATCAGTCACCCAACAGTTGTGGCAAACAAATTCCCCTCTTTAGAGATAACAAATTCTCTCTAAAGTCATAACCCTTTAGCTTCACATCTTGGGCTTTGAACAAGATACAAATAGACCCTTCAGCTTCATATCTTGGGCTATGAACAAGATACAAATCCCTTTTAGCTTCACGTCTTGGGCTTTGAACAAGACACCAAAACAACTTTTTCCTCCCATAGAATAGGAGGAACTACGATCGCTTTGATTTCCCTGTTTCGTTAAACGGGAATACATAGGCACAAGATTGAAAAATCTTAGCGAGCACACTAATCAAAAAACCCAAAATCCCATATCTTCATATATGAATCGAAAAGCATCAGTCCTAACATCCTACCAATAGTATAATCCCGTCATACTGTGTTCTTAGCAAAATAAGCAGAGAGAGTCCCACAATCTAAACCGCATCTATAAACCAACAGTCATCTGTTTAACCTCAGTATGCAAGCAAGGTTAATTGGAGACATCTATTTCCCTTCCTTAATCAGCTTAATAGGATAAAAAATGAATTGACCTGTAGTACCCCAGAGCGACAGTGCTTAAGAACCACGTCCCAAAATCGCTCGCTACAGAAAAATGGCGCCCACCGTGGGGCCTAGCAGGGCATTTTGTCCCTCTTATCTCTCAGGTAGAAACCTTGAGTTCAAATTCATATCACAGAAATGGCGACTCTGCTGGGGAGTCATTGTCTGTATAGGTTCATAAGACTAGAGGTCTAGGATGATTAAGACAAATATATATACTGCTTTTCCTAATTGATATTTGTGTTTATTTTTCTGCTAATGGGAATGTGTGTGATGCCGCATGTGGAAATATTGAGTATACACCAAATATAGGTGATGGAAATGTGGGTAATCTTACTGGGAGTAAATTCCAGTTAAGAGCCCCCGATCGACCATCAAACTCAGTGGAGACTCCCTTTGCAGATAAATTGCCTATACGACTTCGGTTGTTGAAAGTAGTGTGGTCGACTGGGTTATCTAAGAAGCTGAGGTTTTTAGTAGACTTAAGCCATTTTGTAGTGCGGAAGCTATCGGAAATAGTTGTCACGCGATACTACCCTCATATGAGATCACTCTAGGATACATTAGCTCGCTGGCGATCCGCTTGCTGTTGTTATCCCAGAGGGGTCAATGATTTTGCGGACAGGTACAAAAAATACCAGTATAAACCTTTGGGGGGGTAGAGCCTTGACTTCATGACACCGACCCTTTGACCCCATGTTTTTTCTATGTTTTTGTGTGTTGCATTCATACATTCATTTAAAAAACATTAAAACAAAGAAAAATCTTCTCTTCTAGTCTCTCTTTTTCAAATTAAACTAAGACAATGATTGCAAATGTCAGAGAGAAAGGAGATTACGCTAATGGATTTCGGTAGAAGGAAACTCATAAGTACACCTTCAAGGTTCCAAAGTTAGAGGATTGAGAGGTTTGGCGAGAATGATCACCAACCACGAGGCTTTCAGAGCCAAGTATGGAGGACTGCTGTCCTTGTTAAGGGTCCATGTAATCGAAGGAATCCTGTCCATGCTAATCCAGTTCTACGATCCAGTTTATCACTATTTCACATTCCCAGATTATTAGCTTGCACCAACGCTGGAGGAGTACTCTCACCTGACCGATTTACACATTACTGATCAGGCTCCCTTTTCTGTACTGGAAGAAATTCCAAAAGATTAAATCATTGCAAGAGCAATTTATTTGGACGAGTCAGAAGTCAGGACTCACATGACAACTAAGGGTGGCATCCAAGGTTTGCCAGCCCAGTTCTTGACAAAGAAAGCCATGTACTTTGCCAGTATAGGGAACGTGGCCCCTTTCGAGAGCATCTTTGTTTTGCTCACCTACGGGTTATTTTTGTTTCCCAACATCGATAACATTGTAGATATCAATGCCATTAAGATTTTCATGATTGGAAACCATGTACTGACCTTACTCGCAAATACGTATCATTCGGTACACTTAAGGAATTTATACAGCGGAGGAATGATCACATTCTGTGTACCCCTGCTAGACAAATGGTTCGCTTCCCATTTGCCCAAGTCTACTGCATTTTGGGATCAAAAGAATACTTTACGTTGGTCATAGAGAATCATGTCTCTTACCAACTCTGACATCGATTGGTACAATTACATCTACGACGGGATCAGAATTATTGACCGTTGTGGAAATTTCCCAAATGTACCCCTTATAGGAACTAAGGAAGGAATCAACTATCATCCGGTGTTGGTTCGTCGTCAATTTGGATACCCAATGAGGCATGTCCCGCGCAGTGCTCATCGGGAAGGTCTTTTCTTCAAAGAAGGAGAAAATGACAGGGCACTAAAGACAGAAATAATGCACGCTTGGAAACACGTTCATTGGAAAGGAAGAGAGTCTCTAGGAAAACCAGACTGTGTCTCGGTGGAGCCTTATCTCCATTGGGTACAAACTAGAGCACTCAAGCTGAGGATGCCTGACCCTCGTCAGGAAGTTCTTTCATTAAGGGACTCTGCCCTTTATTTCATGTCTGGGACAGAAAAGCTTCAGGTTACTCTCAGCAAAATTCAACAGGAGAAGAGGTCTTGGAGGAACAAGTATCGTATTCTCAATGAAGAGTGTAAGAAAGTACAGTAGCTATTAAAATTAAAAGATGCTCTAATTGAGATTTTAGAGCAACATGCTGTAGAGAATCAGGATGACCAAAGGAATTTGCTCGCTCCTTTCACTTGGCAAAGAAATGACAACCCGACAATGGCCCAAGAGCCCCGGTCAAAGAAAAGGAAAGCACCAGAACCAGTACCTGAGCTCTCCTCAGAGAGTGTAATACCCCAAAATTTGCCCTCTCATTTCTTCATATCACTTAGCATGAGCTTTCATTTCATTGCATTTGCATTCAAGCATAGAAAAATAAAACATTAAGCATTTAGCATTGCATCTTGCATAAGGGCATGAGATCAGTTGATTCTCAAAGGTGTTGATCATCCAAAGCAAGGGAACAAGAGCCAAGGGTCTCCCGGCAAGTCTTAAAGGTTGCTTACATCACACATCATCCCAATTGACCTCACAAGTCATCGGAATAGGGGAATTCATCAAGAAGATTGGACATGGCATCATCTCCTATACAAAACAATCAAAATGGGGATCTGACCCTCAAATGGGAAAGCTCTTTGAGTTTTTATCACCTCCAAATGTCATATCTCATCCTTGTTAGATAGGATATACATCATATTCAGAGGAATTTGGATTTGGAGGATGTGTTATTTCCTCCTAACCAAAGGGTGCCAAAATTAGGGTTTGACATAAAATCAGTTTATTTCTGATTTTTTGGACAAAACTTGATTGCATGGTGTTCCTTATGTTCCTAAGTGTATAGGGTTGGAAAATTGCCCACCAATTGGTTTCAGAGGGGTTTCAATTGATCAGTGGCTTAATAATCAAGAAATTGGGGAAAAAGTCAACTGTGTAGTGAAAAAAGTCAACTCCTGACTTTTTAAGATCAAAATCATGAAATTCATGTTATATATGCTCATTGTACAAAATTTGATCAAGAAATGATGGAGGAATCATGAAAAATCAAGAAATCACAAAACTGCCAAAAATAGAAACTTTAGAGTTTCCAAAAATGGCAAGTTTAGGCCATTTTGCACCACAGTTTGAGGCATTTTTTCTCCATGATAAAAACTCAAAACCTCAGATCCAACTTAAGCTAATTAAAGTTCATGTTCTAAGCTGCAAATCCATATAAAGAACTCTTCCATTGGATCAAAATTGAATGAGTTGTGATTGATCAAAGTTTGGTAAAAGTTAGGTCGAAAACCAAGCCATGACAAGCAAAACCAAATCCACCGGCCATAATTTCATCAAACACGTGGTGGGAAAAATGTCAAGCTACTTTTCTCAATGATGAACGTTCTAAAAGGAAAAATGTTGAACATCAAAGTTGTTCATCTCAATGTCCTCTTCAACTTTGATGTTGGACATTTTTCCATTTGAGCAAGTTATGAAGGAGATATTAGGGTTCAAAGAAGGGTGGTTCACACTGAAAAATCCTCAGGTCCATGACTAGGTTGGCCGACCACTTGCCTCGCCCATGATGCAGTCTTGGTACATTATGTTCTAAGTCATTTTCCACCATCTTAAAAGCTCCAATACATTTTAATTTCAACAGCAAACTTACTCTTCTATGTCTACTCTTTCCATAGTCATCAAGAACTCATCAATTAAGCATGTATTTACCAAATTATGGTCACTCAAAGTTGGTTCCATGCTTTGTAAAATACTTGCATCCAATTCAATCTAAGTTACAAACCCTGAATTATAGGTCATGTAACTCGTTTCCCTTTTGTTAAGATATGAACCATAGCATGTGCATAACACCCACCAACCATGATCAAAGAAATCACATGCCATTATGCAAATATTGCATGTGTTTAAGTGGAGCAAGCACTTCACCACAAGATGCAAGCATGTGTTAACTGAATCTCAGTCCACTAACACCCTCATAATCAGTCATCATCATCACTCCACCAATTTCCAAAACACTTCAACCTGTCTTGACAGAAGTACATGGCACTAAACAAAGCCCACTCAAAAAGGAATCTTTCAAAAAGGTTAAAGTGCACATGGAATGCGATTCTGGCCAGAATTGAAAGGAGCATGCCTTGGCCTATAAATAGAGCCTCATTTCATACTACAAGGGGGAACTCAGAGCCAACTACCTCAGTAAAAAACCCTTCACAACAGACCTTGCACTTCAAGTTACCTTTTGTGCCAAGAAATCCAACTTTGCACAAATCTTGCCAAAATCAACTCCAAACATCAAACCACCAAACCAATCACTCTCACACATCACAAAATATGTGTTAGAGCTGTTCAAACTCTCTCCATCATCCAAAACCTCATAAATCCAAAAGTCAACTCTCAAACCTAAGAAAGTCTGACTTTCTGCACTTTTCAAGAACAGTTTTGATTCCTTCCATTCTATCCATTCCAACACCTCAGAAACCTTCCATAAATCATCCTCAAGGTGTTCCAAATCCATTTTACCAACTGCAACATCATTTGCCTTGATTTCACTTTTGTCAACTTTGCACATTTTGCAAGAAGAGAGACATAACTCAGTCCAGCCACTTTCTTTGGATTCCAAGCATTCACAAAGGATTAAGGAGGCATTTAGGAGCTATCTAAATCAACAAACTCTTGCTGGAACATCTATTCCCAAAGCTACAAGTTTGCACTTCAAGAGGTAAGTCATTTTCAACTGCAGCTCCTTGAAATATGTTGGTATTTGATGTGCATTGAGCATGTATAGCTTTAATATGTTGTATGTGTTGTGTTTGATGCATTAATCATGTTTGAACTTGACTGAATTGGACTACACCATAGAAAATGCAAGTTTGGTCCTATTTTGGAAACCCTATCGGGTTTTGAGTTAGAGGCACAATTAGAAAAAAACCAAGGATACCATTGTGATCCTTGTGAAAAAATACACAATTTCCTTTTTTGAATCATTGCATTTCATGGAGTATTGAGGGAGATAGAGTGTTTCACGCAAATGAACCAAAACCAAGTCAACTTACCTTGCCTTGCAGCCATGGCACGTTTTTGGGCATGGGAAACTTGTTTTTCTCTTATATATTATTAGGATCAGTTCAATTAACAGATGAGGGCGTAGCACTGCTGGTCAATGGAGGAACGTGTGAGTATTAGCAAGCGAAAAGACTGGGGTTCGAATCCATCTCGCCCCAGTCTTTTGTTTTATTTTCTGATTTTTAGTTTGCCTTGATATATCATCATTCTCTTGCATCCTTCATTCACAACGCGCATATAGCTCAGATGGCTAAGGTTTTGGGTTGCTGTTCAAAGGGCGTGGGTTCAAACCCCATGGAGGGCATTTCCTTTCTTTTTATCACTTTTTCCATTTTCAATTTTTATGGTTTATACCTTGTTTTCAAAAGATCATAACTTGCTCATTTTTTATCCTTTTTGATCCATTCTTTTTGCAAAATGTTCATTAACATGTGTATTTTATGATTGTAAAAAGAAGTTGTTGAAAACAACTATTTTTGGGACATTTTTTAAGGTTGGAAGTGAAGAACTTTTAGGGTTTTTTTATAAAACAACATCTTGATTCCTTTGGGATCTCTTTGCCATATTCCTTTGTTCACATCCATGAAATAATACCTAATGCATGTTTTCCAAACCTTTCATGATGCTTTGACTTTGCATATTTTGGTTTCACCTTACGTTCTTAAGGTTTAAATGTGTTTCTACATGAAAATATTCCTTGAAACACCATGAGATCTCTTTGGATCACTTGCTTTATAACATGAGTTTGTTCAATCAAGTATGTCACTTTTTTACATCTTACAACCTTGAATGCGATATTTACACTTTCATCTTGCCCAAGATACGTTCATCTTGAGAACTTTATGAGTTTCCCCCCCTAAGTGAGGCAAGCTTTTGGCTTTCTCCTCGAAACTCATCACTCCCCTTCCTTCCAAAGGAAAAGCCTCTCTATTGATCCCAAAGTCATAGAGAGCTCATTATACCTCAACCTTAGGGCCATCATTGCATGATAACATTAGGGTAGAATTCCCCTTAGTATTTTCTTTTCAACTTGAGTCTTCTCTCATCATCTCATAAACAATCTAAAAACACTTAATCAAGGTAATGTGTATTGCGCATGAGCCTTGTATGTGGGAAATAAGGAATGAGGGGTTTCCTCTCATCCTTCTAGAGTGTATGGTGGACGTCCCATCTTGGGACGATGTGCTATACATTCTTTCCTACGTCATAGACTTCGGTGCAATACAAGTTACGAACTAACTTCAAAACACTTCTTCTTAAAAAAACACAAAAATAAATACAAACCTTTTTCATCCCTCGGGATCCTTCAAATTCAAATAATTTTCAGAAAAGAAGCACGTAACTTTCGTCTCGTCGTAAACAGGCATCGACCCTAACTGCCGGACGCTAATCTAACGTCGCTCATAAAAAAACACTAACCGACCTTGTTAGGTCGAACTATGATTGCTCTAATTTTCTCTTTCTCGTCCGATTGAGGATACGTAGGCACAAGACGGCAATGTCTTGGCGAGCAACCTCCCCCCAGTAGTCCGTGTCTGAACTACGTTGACTCTGACTTTCCCATTGCATGAGGGAATACGTAGGCCTAGGACAACGATGATGTCCTAACCGAGTCACTTCTTTTCTTTTCTCCCTCGTTTCTCCTTTCTCTTCCTTTCCCGTTCCTTTAGTCCTTCCAGTAGCAGTGAAACTCCAAGATGACGATACCTTTTGATCAGACAACAAGCGTGGATCCCATCGAGTACGATGGATGCCTGGGGTGCTAATACCTTCCCCACGTATAACCGACTTCCGAACCCATACTATGGTTGCGATGACTATGTCTATCCACCAATTCACCCCCATCTCAGGTTTACGCGGTGTTTCCTTTCCCTCTCTTGGGATAAATACATGTCGCTGGCGACTCTGTTTTCGCACCACTCTTGCACCGGTACCGAGGATAAAAATTCCGGGAGCGACAGCTGGCGACTCTGCTGGGGATGGATAATCTAAAGCTAGTCAATCCTAGCGCTTCTCTGTTTATTTTCATTGGGTGTTCATTGTTGTGCTTTATTTTGTTGTACAGTGCATTTGTATCACTGTTATCTTCCTGCTCTGCTGCTGTTATGTTAATGGTTGGGTTGAATTCACAAGAGATAGGCCAATACACAGGCTTGAGTATACACTTAGGACTAGAGTGGAAAGTAGTGGGGCCTATGTGTCATCTTGGTACGTTTGGTGTTCACGAAATTCACATCCAGACGAGGTTATCTTGGGAGATGTTCTGACGTGCGTGTCTTGCGCATTTCAGGGTGTTGATCTAGAAAGCTGTCGACTCTGGCGACCGTTTCTTCGAGGACTCAGCAACACCTCTCCTTCCGACATGTGATAATGACAGACCAGAAATAGCAAACCCATTACATTTGTCGATCCGAGGACCCAATGCTGGGAACTTGCATAAGATGACCTTGTTTTTTTGGAGAATCAGTGGACGACCTCTTTGTTTAGCGATAGTATTGTACACTAAGGGATGAATGTACTATTGCTTCTCAAATCGAGAATCCGAGACTGAGAATCTTGCTTTCTAGAACCCACATGTGAGAAGGGATGGGTGTTTGCAGGTTTGCAGGTAACATTGACCTTCAACCTACCTGGTTTTTTGGATTTATCATCAGTGTACTACTACCATCCTGATATTCTGGCAGTTTAAATGAACCGTTACTCTGGATTTATGAAGGCCTTGATCCCATGTCTGTTTCATCTGCATCATCATTTTTGCTTACATGTTCTAGTATTTCCAAGGATTTTACCCGTGAGACTCGTTGTTGAGCTTTTCCATCTATTTCTTATGGTTCTTCTAAAAAAAAGGGCAGAATGATTCCTTGGAAATATTCAAACATGTTCATTTGCATTTGCATAATCATAAATCATTTTTTGCATAAGAGGTGTCAATCCCGGGTTTTTCTAACCTTTATTTGGTTAAAGAGGATTGCTGACCAACGAATTCACTGGTATCCTACTAAACCAAACCGACAGAGAATCATGGAACAGATCCAAGCAGAGGTGGTAGCCATGCAAGCTCGCATGACTCAATTCATGGAATTGATGCAAGGTGTCGCCCAAGGGCAAGAGCAGCTGGAAACTCTGGTGCAACCCTTGGTAGCAAGGATAGATGAAGAAGGGGTTCTTCACGGCGGAATCCATAATTGCGTCGCTGGCCACGGTGCTCAGGAAGGTCTTGCAGACATATAAATCCATGTTCCCAATGTTGTGATTCCTCCAGGCGGAGAAAGGCATTTCATGATCCCTTCTATTGTGGGAGGAGGAAGTGTCTGTTCTGTTCATGGTTTTGAAGACCAACAGGAAGATGTTTTCTCTATGCCAGGCGGGCATACTGGTCCTCAAGCTGATAATGACCAGAGGTTCAGACTAATTGAAGAACAACTACGGGGTGTAGTAAATCAAAATTCTGTAGGCATGGACCTGGAGGATTTGGGGCTGGTTCCTGGTGTTGTAATTCCATATAAGTTTCAAGCACCCACTTTCGTGAAGTACAATGGCACCACTTGTCCCAGCACACATGCCAGGGCCTACGCAAGGAGGATGGCCGCATACTCTAGAGATGAGAAATTGCTAATGCATTTCTTCCAAGACAGCCTGTCCGGGGCATCTTTGGAATGGTATATGAAATTAGAGAGATTCCATGTCCGTACTTGGAGAGAGTTGGTCGAGGCCTTTATCAAACATTACCAGTATAATACTAACATGGCTCCCAATCGTACCCAGCTACAGAGCATGTCCCAAAAGAAAGATGAAAGCTTCAAGGAGTATGCACAGAGATGGCGTGAGATGGAAGCAAGGGTGCATCCACCTATGCTGGAAAAGGAATACTAAACATGTTCATGGCCACCCTGCCAGGACATTATTATGAGAAATTGTTACCGTGCATGTCGGGTAAGTTTGTTGACTTAATCATGGTGGGAGAGATGTTAGAAAGTGGGATTAGAGCTGGGAAGGTTTCAGGCAATGATGGATCATCTTCTAGTCAGGGGAAGAAGCCGTATATGAATTACAAGAAGAAGGAAGAAACCAATTCTATCTCGTCTTATCGAGGTAATGCCAGGCAGCGCCAAAACTATACTCAACAGGTGGCTTCAGTGATTATTCCTGCAGCACTTCCATCTCAAGCAGCACCTCAACAACAGCAAAATCAGGCACCACGCCAGTATCAGCCAAGACCCAAACAGAACAGACACCTTGATACTCCACCTCTACCGTATTCGCAGTTGTTTCAGCATTTGCTGCAATTGCGATTAGTTGAGAAGAGGACTCTGGCTCCTCCTGTTGGTACCCCACCTCCGGGTTACAATCTTAACGCCCACTGCGACTTTCATTCTGGGGCACCAGGACATTACCTCGAGGACTGCAAAGCTTTTAAGCATAAGGTCCAAGACTTGGTGGATTCGAAGGCTATCAGCTTTTCCAATGATGGACCCAATGTCATCCAGAACCCAATGCCTAACCATGGTGGGCCAAGGGTTAACGCTGTATTAGAGGAGTGTGAATCCTTGAATTTTGTATTAGATGTGAAGGAGTTAAAGACACATTTGAGGGTAGTAAAGGATAGGTTGCTAAAGGGTGGGGTGTTCCCCGGATGTGACGAAGATTGTTCAGAATGCATGTTACAGATGAATGGTTGTAATTTATTGAAGTCAGGAATTCAGGTTTTGATTAATGAAGGTTGTTTACAATTTGACTAGTGTGATCAGCAAAGAGAAGTTGTTAGTGATGATGTTGCGACCATTATTATTCCTTTTAAAACAGTCATAATATCAGGACCAGCGAGACCAGCTCCGGTTGTGATTACAGGTCCTAAACCCATTCCATATGAGAGTACCAAGGCCATCCCTTGGAATTATGGCGCCAAAGTATCCGTCAATGGGCAGAAGCAAGAATTAGTGGGAACTACGGCAGCAAATTCCAGTTCCGAAGGTAATGTTGAAACTGATGCTATTACAAGGAGCTGTAGGGTCTTTGTCCCTGCTGATAATCAACCCGGTGGTTCTAGACAGGACAAGGGAAAACATATCATGGATGATACCGTGCAGACACCAGTAGTGAGTGATTCTACAGTAAAGCCAGTCGACAACTCTTTTTCAGAGAATGTAGAAGAGTTTATGAGGCTTATCAGAAGAAGCGATTATAAAATAGTGGATCAGTTACACCAGACACTGTCTAAAATCTCCATCTTGTCTCTGTTGTTATGTTCAGAAGCGCACAGAAATGCGCTGTTGAAGGTTTTGAACACCGCTTATGTTCCCCAGGAAATATCTGTCAATCAGTTAGAAGGGGTTGTAGCACATGTGAACGCTGGTAATGGGTTGGGATTCACTAATTTAGATCTGACTCCAGCGGGGAGAAATCACAACAACGCCTTGCATATTTCTGTGGAGTGCCGTGGTTCATTGATATCTCATGTACTTGTAGATACTGGGTCTTCTTTGAATGTTCTTCCCAAGAAAGCCCTGATGAAGTTAGACGCAGGTGGATTGATATGCACACCAAGTGATTTGGTGGTACGTGCTTTTGACGGCTCAAAGAGATCTGTTTTCGGCGAGATTGTGTTACCTATAAAGGTGGGGCCAGAGATTTTTGAAGCTACTTTTTATATCATGGATATCCAGCTAGCTTACAGTTGCCTGTTGGGTCGTCCATGGATTCACAGTGCTGGGGTTGTGACATCTACATTGCACCAGAAGCTAAAATATATGGTAGATGGCCATGTGGTGACAGTATGTGGAGAGGAAGACATCATGATAAGCCAGTTGTCCACTTTCAAGTATGTGAAAGTGGATGGTGAAATACACGAGACTTTATGTCAAGGTTTTGAGGCGGTGAAAATTTCTGATGAACCTCCTAAAGAAGTTCTCCAGTCTGAAGTGGTAGAGAAGTTTGCAATTGTGAATTAGCCTGAAATCTCAATGTCTTCTTTCAAGGATACCAGGGCCGTGATTGAATTAGGAAGTTCACAGAAGTGGGGTCAAGTTGTTGAGGTTCAAGAGAAGAGAAATACTTATGGGCTGGGGTATAGGCCGCCCAGAAGATCTCAAGATCCTCCTAAGATCGATGGTCCAGTTCGTTTCACCAGTGCCGGTATTTTCTTCGATAGAGTCAATGCTATTGATGAAGAGGGGGACAGTGATTGTAACATGGATAGTTGGATCCGCCCTTGTGTTCCGGGTCAAGAACTTCACAACTGGTCATCGGAGAGAGCCGTTCAACTGACCGGCCCAGAGTAATTGCTCCTGTTTGTCATCTATGTTAATCCTACGTTCTGCCCAAGACGTATTGATTCTTATTTGTAGGGTTTGAATGTTTTTATGCTTTTCTTTATCAATCAATAAAGGAAGTTTTTTCACATTCAAATACTTTTGATCCTTGTCTTCCCATCTTATACTTTTTGCATTAAATCACAGCAAAATGGCAATGTGTTTCTGTTTGTTGCATACATAAACATAAATCATCAATCATGCAGGTTTCCTTGTTCAGATTCCACCGCTCATGATTCAGCTATGGCTTGGTATGACTTCGACAATCCCATTTATCAGGCTGAAGAAGAGACTGACGAAGATTATGAATTACCCGAGGAATTGGCCAGATTATTAAAACAGGAGGAAAAGGTCATTCTTCCTTATCAGGAGGAGATTGAGACTATCAACTTAGGAACTGAAGACGCAAGGAAAGAGGTAAGAATTGGGGCCGCTCTGGAAGACACCATAAAGGGAAGATTGGTTGAAATGCTCCAAGAGTATGTGGATATCTTCGCTTGGTATTACCAGGACATGCCCAGAATTGACACTGATATTGTGGCACACCGGCTGCCGCTCAAAGAAGGATGTGCTCCGGTTAAGTAAAAGTTGAGAAGGACGAAACCGGAAATGTATGTCAAGATTAAAGAAGAGGTTCATAAGCAGTTGGACGCCGGATTTCTGGCTGTGACGAATTATCCTCCGTGGGTTCCTAATATTGTGCCTGTACCTAAGACGGACGGAAAGTGCAGAATATGCGTTGATTACAGATATCTGAATAGAGCAAGCCCGAAAGATGACTTTCCGCTTCCTCACATTGACGTGTTAGTGGACAACACCGCTCAGTATTCTGTGTTTTCCTTCATGAATGGCTTCTCTGGGTATAACCAAATCAAAATGGCCCCAGAGGACATGGAGAAAACAACATTCATAACACCGTGGGGGACATTCTGTTAAAAAGTCATGCCTTTTGGATTGAAAAATGCAGGGGCAACTTATCAGCGGGCAATGGTGACTCTCTTTCATGATATGATTCACAAAGAGATCGAAGTCAATGTTGATGACATGATTGCAAAGTAACAAACCGAGGAGGAGCATCTGGTGAATCTTCAAAAGCTGTTTGAAAGGTTTAGAAAGTTCAGACTGAGGATGAATCCGAACAAGTGCACCTTCGGGGTAAGATCTGGAAAATTACTGGGTTTTATTGTCAGCGAAAAAGGTATCGAGGTTGATCCTGCTAAAGTAAAAGCTATACAAGAGATGCCTGAGCCGAGAACAGAAAAAGAGGTTCGTGGTTTCTTGGGAAGATTAAACTACATTGCTAGATTCATCTCTCAACTCACAGCCACGTGTGAACCAATATTTAAATTGTTGAGAAAAGATCAAGCAGTCAGGTGGAACGAGAATTGTCAAAAGGTGTTCGAAAGAATAAAAGAATATTTGCAGGAACCTCCAGTCCTTATGCCTCCAGTGCCAGGAAGGCCATTAATTATGTATCTTAGGGTTCTTGAAAATTCAATGGGGTGTGTGCTAGGTCAACACGACGAGTCGGGTAGAAAAGAGCATGCCATCTACTACCTGAGTAAAAAATTTACCGATTGTGAGTCGAGGTACTCGATGCTGGAGAAAACATGTTGTGCACTCGCTTAGGCAGCCAAACGTTTGAGACAGTATATGTTAAGCCACACAACCTTGTTGATTTCAAAGATGGATCCAATCAAGTACGTGTTTGAGAAGCAAGCACTCTCTGGAAGAATAGCCCGTTAGCAGATGGTGCTGACAGAATACGATATCTAATATGTTTCCCAAAAGGCCATTAAGGGAACTGTTTTGTCAGAATATCTCGCTCAGCAACCACTCGAAGATTATCAACCGATGAAGTTTGAATTTCCAGATGAGCTTGTCATGTTTCTGGAGGGGAAAGATTGTGAAGAGCCTTTGCCTGATGAAGTACCTGACAACGGATCTCAGTGGAAGCTAATCTTTGATGGAGCGGTCAACTCATATGGTAATGGAATTGGGACAATCATTACAACTCCAGGAGGATCTCACATACCTTTCACCGCCCAGTTAACATTCATATGCACCAACAACGAAGCAGAATATGAAGCATGCATCATGGGGTTAGAAGAAGCAATTGATTTGAAGATCAAGGATCTAGATGTCTATGGTGATTCTGCGTTAGTGGTCAATCAAATTAAAGGAGAATGGGAGACTCGTCAGGCCAATCTGGTGCCTTATAACAATTATGCCAGAAGATTGCTACCATTCTTTGACAGGGTTGAATTCCATCATATACCCCGGTTGGAGAATCAGATGGCAGATGCGCTAGCAACATTGTCCTCATTGTATCAAGTGAACCGTCAAAATGAAACCCCTGCAATCAGAATCATGCGCCTGGATAAACCAGCTTTCGTGTTTACAGTTGAAGGCGTGTCAGATGGCAAACCTTGGTATCATGATATTAAGGTGTTTCTGAAGAGCCAAGAGTATCCAGAGGGTGCATCTTCCAAAGATAAGAAAACTCTGAGGAGGTTGGTAGGAAATTTATTTCTAAACAAAGATGACGTGCTATACAAAAGAAAACTTGACATGGTCTTGCTACGTTGTGTTGATGAACACGAGGCAAACCTGTTAATGGAAGAGGTTCACGAAGGATCTTTCGGTACCCATGCCAATGGACATGCTATGGCTAGAAAACTGTTGAGAGCGGGATATTATTGGATGACTATGGAATCTGATTGTTTTAAGTATGCCAGAAAATGCCATAAATTCCAGATCTACGCTGATAAAGTGCACGTACCACCTACTCTCCTAAATGTACTGTCAGCTCCTTGGCCTTTTTCCATGTGGGGTATCGATATGATTGGAAAGATTGAGCCGACTGCCTCTAATGGACATCGTTTCATATTGGTTGCCATTGACTACTTTATGAAATGGGTGGAAGCAGCTTCTTATGCCAACGTCACCAGGAAAGTGGTAGCCTGGTTTATCAAAAAGGACATCATCTGTCGTTACGGGATCCCAGAGAGAATCATTACGGACAATGGTTCAAATTTAAACAATAAGATGATAAAGGAGTTATTTCAGAGCTTTAAAATCGAACATCACAATTCTTCTCCCTATCGGCCGAAGATGAACGGGGTTGTTGAGGCAGCGAACAAGAACATTAAAAAGATTGTGCAGAAAATGGTGGTAACCTATAAAGACTGGCATGAAATGTTGCCTTATGCCTTACATGGTTATCGTACTTCGGTGCGCACGTCAACTAGGGCAACACCTTTCTCACTAGTATATGGTATGGAAGCGGTCATACAATTAGAAGTTGAGATTCCTTCTTTGAGAATTCTGGCAGATGTAAAGCTTGATGAAGCAGAATGGGTACGTTCCAGGGTAAATCAGCTAAGCCTTATTGAGGAGAAGAGGTTGGCAGCCATTGCACATGGCCGGTTGTATCAGAGCAGGATGAAGAAAGCTTTTGATCAGAAAGTGCGTCCTCGTTGTTTTCAGACAGGCGAATTGGTTTTAAAAAGGATCCTTCCTCCTCAGACGGATCGCAGGGGCAAATGGACTCCGAACTACGAAGGGCCTTACGTAGTAAAATAGGTTTTCTCTGGTGGAGCCTTATTACTCTCAACTATGGATGGCGAAGATTTTACGTCCCCTGTAAACGCAGACGTAGTCAAAAAATACTTTGCATAAAAGAGACCCGCTGGACACAAAAAGAAAGTTCAGGCAAAAAATGGGGCACCTCGGCGAACCATAAAGAGAAAAGGTTCGGGTTTAAAAAAAAAATATATACATCCCGGTGGATTGAAAACCCGAAAAAGGGCGATCCAGGCAAAAGTTAGGGATTTAAAAGCAAGAGGCTACGATCTGCAGGTACTTTTAAAACTTGGGAATTTCAAAGAAATGGAATCAGTCCAATCAGTCTCTTCGAAAGTCGGAGCATCTGCGGATAAGCATGGTATATAGGGGCATAGCTGAATTGAATCATGGTGGATATCTGTTCCCCACATTGCCGACATGTGTATTTTCTTTTATTTTTGTGCAATTACCTCTTCTCAGGAATTGCTTCCAAATGTAAAAATGCCTACCTAACAGGCCATTTCATTCAATAAAATTTTCGTTTCACTTAAAAGCTTTCCATTTGTATTTTTACTTTTGCTGTTTTGTTTGTGAAAAACGTCCGATATTTTGATAAAACATTGCATGCGGAAATATTAAAGCTTTGCGAGACACATCGGAAAATAGTAGAAATTGCTTAGACAATGGTCGTTGTAATTAAAGTAACCATCTTGCACATAGAACTTTCTATTGATTTTGTTCGCAGAGTGACAGGTTTGTTCTTCCCCAGTAGGGCTACTCTGCTCAACATTGAAGATTTCATTCTCCCCAGCAGGGTAAAAGTACTGATATTCCCCGGCAGGTTTAAGGTAACAGTATCTCCCAGCAGCAGATTGAGATCGGTAATATCCCCAAGCAGGTTCGGAACTATTGACTTGTTTCCCCAAGGGGAATTTGGTGGTGATCATCTCAGTGTTTTGTTCAACAGAAATTGAAATCCCCAGCAAGACTTAAGTCCAATTGTTATTGGCATATTTCAGATCCAGATTTTGAGTTCTGTCTTCGGTAGAAGTCACTGGTAATCCCCAGCGGAGAGAATTTCTCTTCGGAGTCCATCTGCAATGTTTATCTATCCCCAACAGAATAGGTATTCTCTCGGAGTTTTTCATCTCCAGCAGAGTTTGTGATCAGTGTCTTCCTCAGCAGAGTGAAGTCCTCCTCGGTAGGGTTTTCTATTTCAAAGGACAATTTAGTTTTGTCATCCCCAGTGAAGCTGCCTTGGTCTTCAGCATTTATTTTGCTAGGACGCCTCTTTTGCATTGCATAAGCATTTTTTTTTGCATGGCATCCTCCCAAACGCGTAGCATTCCCATTTTGCATGGAACATTACGCCATAGAAAAATTCAAACATATGCATTCGAAGTATAAGCCAGGTTTGATATCTGTTACCAGATTCTTTCCCCAGCAGAAAGTAACAAAATCTAGGAAACATTGATTTACACTATACTGCAACCAGTGGACTCGTCCTTCTTGTTGGTCCTACATACACTCCCCCACAGAGTTGTCTGTTTTGATTTCTCTTTTCCTCGGCAGATTCATCTTTGTGGAACTGTCGATTCTACATATTGTTGTTCGAAAGTCTACCTTCGGCTTTAGTCTTTCTTTAAAAAGTCCACCTTCGGCTTGGTCTTTCTCTAATTTCGAGTTCGCCTTCAACCGTCCTCGCACCCGCTGTTATCATATTATCCCCAATAGAGTTACCCACCTTCGGCTTAGTCTTTCCCTCTCAAGTCTACTTTCGGCATGGTCATGTATCCTTCGTTTGAAAGTCTACCCTCGGCATAGCCTTTCTTTGAAAACCCACCTTCGGCTTGGTCTTTCCTTTCCGAGTCCACCTTCGGTATGGTCTCGTATCCATTATTTGAAAGTCTACCCTCGGCATAGCCTTTTTTTCATTTCCACCTTCGGCTTGGTCTTTCATTTTCGAGTCCACCTTCGGTATGGTCTCGTATCCATTATTTGAAAGTCTACCCTCGACATAGCCTTTCTTTCATTTCCACCTTCGGCTTGGTCTTTCATTTCCGAGTCCACCTTCGGTATGGTCTCGTATCCATCATTTGAAAGTCTACCCCCGGCATAGCCTTTCTTTCATTTCCACCTTCGGCTTGGTCATTCATTTCCGAGTCCACCTTCGGTATGGTCTCGTATCCATCATTTGAAAGTCTACCCCGGGCATAGCCTTTCTTTCATTTCCACCTTCGGCTTGGTCTTTCATTTCCGAGTCCACCATCGGTATGGTCTCGTATCCATTATTTGAAAGTCTACCCTCGGCATAGCCTTTCTTTCATTTCCACCTTCGGCTTGGTCTTTCATTTCCGAGTCCACCTTCGGTATGGTCTCGTATCCATCATTTGAAAGTCTACCCCCGCCATAGCCTTTCTTTCATTTCCACCTTCGACTTGGTCTTTCATTTCCGAGTCCACCTTCGGTATGGTCTCGTATCCATCATTTGAAAGTCTACCCCCGGCATAGCCTTTCTTTCATTTCCACCTTCGGCTTGGTTTTTCATTTCCGAGTCCACCTTCGGTATGGTCTCGTATCCATCATTTGAAAGTCTACCCTCGGCATAGTCTTTCTTTGAAAGCCCACCTTCGGCTTGGTCTTTCTTTTTCAAGTCTACCTTCGGCATGGTCTTGTATCCTTCGTTTGAAAGTCTACCCTCGGCATAGCCTTTCTTTGAAAACCCGCCTTCGGCTTGGTCTTTCATTTCCGAGTCCACCTTCGGTATGGTCTCGTATCCATTGTTTGAAAGTCTACCTTCGGCATAGCCTTTCTTTCATTTCCACCTTCGGCTTGGTCTTTCATTTCCGAGTCCACCTTCAGTATGGTCTCGTATCCATTATTTGAAAGTCTACCTCCGGCATAGCCCTTCTTTGAAAGCCCACCTTCGGCTTGGTCTTTCCTTTCCGAGTCCACCTTCGGTATGGTCTCGTATCCTTTATTTGAAAGTCTACCTTCGGCATGGACTTTCTTTGAAAGTCTGCCTTCGACCGTTCTCGTTTACCCTTATATCCCCAGTTTAGTCCGCCTTCAGCCGGTCTGGTTTTCCAAAGTTCGCCTTTGACCGTTCTCGTATTCACGTTATTTCATCATCCCCACAGATTGCAAATTTTCAAGTTTATTTTTAGTATTCAACCTCCGTGTATCCCAATTGTCTGGAAGCCTTTACTTCCATACCCTCAGATACAAGAAGTTAGAATAGGGGCAGCTGTAATACCCCAAAATTTTCCCTCTCATTTCTTCATATCACTTAGCATGAGCTTTCATTTCATTGCATTTGCATTCAAGCATAGAAAAATAAAACATTAAGCATTTAGCATTGCATCTTGCATAAGGGTATGGGATCAGTTAATTCTCAAAGGTGTTGATAATCCAAAGCAAGGGAACAAGAGCCAAGGGTCTCCCGACAAGTCTTAAAGGTTGCTTTATTCACACATCATCCCAATTGATCTCACAAGTCATCGGAAGAGGGGAATTCATCAAGAAGATTGGACAGGGCATCATCTCCTATACAAAACAATCTAAATGGAGATCTGACCCTCAAATGGGAAAGCTCTTTGAGTTTTTATCACCTCCAAATGTCATATCTCATCCTTGTTAGATAGGATATACATCATATTCAGAGGAATTTGGATTTGGAGGATGTGTTATTTCCTCCTAACCATAGGGTGCTAAAATTAGGGTTTGACATAAAATCAGTTTATTTCTGATTTTTTAGACAAAACTTGATTGCATGGTGTTCCTTATGTTCCTAAGTGTATAGGGTTGGAAAATTGCCCATCAATTGGTTTCAGAGGGGTTTCACTTGATCAGTTGCTTGATAATCAAGAAATTGGGGAAAAAGTCAATTGTGTAGTGAAAAAAGTCAACTCTTAACTTTTTAAGGTCAAAATCATGAAATTCATGTTATATATGCTCATTGTACAAAATTTGATCAAGAAATGATGGAGGAATCATGAAAAATCAAGAAATCACAAAACTGCCAAAAATAGAAACTTTAGGGTTTCCAAAAATGGCAAGTTTAGGCCATTTTGCACCACACTTTGAGGCATTTTTTCTCCATAATAAAACTCCAAACCTCAGATCCAACTTGAGCCAATTAAAGTTCATGTTCTAAGCTGTAAATCCATATAAAGAACTGTTCCATTGGATCAAAATTGAATGAGTTGTGATTGATCAAAGTTTGGTAAAAGTTAGGTCAAAAACCAAGCCATGACAAGCAAAACCAAGTCCACCGGCCATAATTTCATCAAACACGTGGTGGGAAAAATATCAAGCTACTTTTCTCAATGATGGAAGCTCCAAAAGGAAAAATGTTGAACATCAAAGTTGTTCATCTCAATGTCCTCTTCAACTTTAATGTTGGACATTTTTCCATTTGAGAAAGTTATGAAGGAGATATTAGGGTTCAAAGAAGGGTGGTTCACACTGAAAAATCCTCAGGTCCATGACTAGGTTGGCCGACCACTTGCCTCGCCCATGATGCAGTCTTGGTACATTATGTTCTAAGTCATTTTCCACCATCTTAAAAGCTCCAATTCATTTTAATTTCAACATCAAACTTACTCTCCTATGTCTAATCTTTCCATAGTCATCAAGAACTCATCAATTAAGCAAGTATTTGCCAAATTATGGTCACTCAAAATTGGTGCCATGCTTTGTAAAATACTTGCATCCAATTCAATCTAAATTATAAAACCTGAATTATAGGTCATGTAACTCGTTTCCCTTTAGTTAAGACATGAACCATAACATGTACATAACACCCACCAACCATGATCAAAGAAATCACATGCCATTATGCAAATATTGCATGTGTTTAAGTGGAGCAAGCACTTCACCACAAGATGCAAGCATGTGTTAACTGAATCTCAGTCCACTAACACCCTCATAACCAGTCATCATCATCACTCCACCATTTTCCAAAACACTCCAACCTGTCTTGACAGAAGTACATGGCACTAAACAAAGCCCACTCAAAAAGGAATCTTTCAAAAAGGTTAAAGTGCACATGGAATGCCATTCTGGCCAGAATTGAAAGGAGCATACCTTGGCCTATAAGTAGAGCCTCATTTCATACTACAAGGGGGGAACTCAGAGCCAACTACCTCAGTCAAAAACCCTTCACAACAGACCTTGCACTTCAAGTTATCTTTTGTACCAAGAAATCCAACTTTGCACAAATCTTGCCAAAATCAACTCCAAACATCAAACCACCAAACCAATCACTCTCACACATCACAAAATATGCGTTAGTGCTGTTCAAACTCTCTCCATCATCCAAAACCTCATAAATCCAAAAGGCAACTCTCAAACCTAAGAAAGTTTGACTTTCTGCACTTTTCAAGAACAGTTTTGATTCCTTCCATTTCTATCCATTCCAACACCTCAGAAACCTTCCATAAATCATCCTCAAGGTGTTCCAAATCCATTTTACCAACTGTAACATTATTTGCCTTGATTTCACTTTTGGCAACTTTGCACGTTTTGCAAGAAGAGAGACATAACTCAGTCCAACCACTTTCTTTGGTTTCCAAGCATTCACAAAGGATTAAGGAGGCATTTAGGAGCTATCCAAATCAACAAACTCTTGCTGGAACATCTATTCCCAAAACTACAAGTTTGCACTTCAAGAGGTAAGTCATTTTCAACTGCAGCTCCTTGAAATATGTTGGTATTTGATGTGCATTGAGCATGTATAGCTTTAACATGTTGTATGCGTTGTGTTTGATGCATTAATCATGTTTGAACTTGACTGAATTGGACTGCACCATAGAAAATGCAAGTTTGGTCCTATTTTGGAAACCCTATCGGGTTTTGAGTTAGAGGCACAATTAGAAAAAACCAAGGATACCATTGTGATCATTGTGAAAAAATACACAATTTCCTTTTTTGAATCATTGCATTTCATGGAGTATTGAGGGAGATAGAGTGCTTCACGCAAATGAACCAAAACCAAGTCAACTTACCTTGCCTTACAGCCATGGCACGTTTCTGGGCATGGGAAACTTGTTTTTCTCTTATATATTATTAGGATCAGTTCAATTAACGGATGAGGGCGTAGCACCGCTGGTCAATGGAGGAACGTGTGAGTATTAGCAAGCGAAAAGACTGGGGTTCGAATCCCCCTCGCCCCAGTCTCTTGTTTTATTTTCTGATTTTTAGTTTGCCTTGATATATCATCATTCTCTTGCATCCTTCATCCACAACGCGCGCATAGCTCAGATGGCTAAGGTTTTGGGTTACTGTTCAAAGGGCGTGGGTTCAAACCCCATGGAGGGTATTTCCTTTCTTTTTATCACTTTTTCCATTTTCAATTTTTATGGTTTATACCTTGTTTTCAAAAGATCATAACTTGCTCATTTTTTATCCTTTTTGATCCATTCTTTTTGTAAAATGTTCATTAACATGTATATTTTATGATTGTAAAAAGAAATTGTTGAAAACAACTATTTTTGGGACATTTGTTAAGGTTGGAAGTGAAGAACTTTTAGGGTTTTTTTTTATAAAACAACATCTTGATTCCTTTGGGATCTCTTTGCCATATTCCTTTGTTCACATCCATGAAATAATACCTAATGCATGTTTTCCAAACCTTTCATGATGCTTTGACTTTGCATATTTTGGTTTCACCTTACTTTCTTAAGGTTTAAATGTGTTTCTACATGAAAATATCCCTTGAAACACCATGAGATCTCTTTGGATCACTTGCTTTATATCATGAGTTTGTTCAATCAAGTATGTCACTTGTTTACATCTTACAACCTTGAATGCCATGTTTACACTTTCATCTTGGCCAAGATATGTCCATCTTGAGAACTTTATGAGTTTCCCCCCCCTAAGTGAGGCAAGCTTTTGGCTTTCTCCTCGAAACTCATCACTCCCCTTCCTTCCAAAGGAAAAGCCTCTCTATTGACCCCAAAGTCATAGAGAGCTCATTATACCTCAACCTTAGGGCCATCATTGCATGATAACATTAGGGTAGAATTCCCCTTAGTATTTTCTTTTCAACTTGAGTCTTCTCTCCTCATCTCATAAACAATCTAAAAACACTTAATCAAGGTAACGTGTATTGCGCATGAGCCTTGTATGTGGGAAATAAGGAATGAGGGTTTCCTCTCAACCTTCTAGAGTGTATGGTGGACGTCTCATCTTGGGACGATGTGCTATACATTCGTTCCTACGTCATAGACTTCGGTGCAATACAAGTTACGAACTAACTTCAAAACACTTCTTAAAAAAACACAAAAACAAATACAAACCTTTTTCATCCCTCGGGATCCTTCAAATTCAAATTATTTTCAGAAAAAAAGCACGTAAATTTCGTCTCGTCGCAAACAGGCATCGACCCTAACTTTCGGACTCGAATCTAAAGTCGCTCATAAAAAAACACTAACCGACCTTATTAGGTCGAACTATGATTGCTCTGATTTTCTCTTTCTCATCCGATTGAGGATACGTAGGCACAAGACGGCGATGTCTTGGCGAGCAACCTCCCCCCATTAGCCCGTGTCTAAACTACGTTGACTCTGACTTTCCCATTGCATGAGGGAATACGTAGGCCTAGGACAACGATGATGTCCTAACCGAGTCACTTCTTTTCTTTTCTCCCTCGTTTCTCATTTCTCTTCCTTTCCCGTTCCTTTAGTCATTCCAGTAGCAGTGAAACTCCAAGATGACGATACCTTTTGATCAGATAACAAGCATGGATCCTATCGAGTACGATGGATGCGTGGGGTGCTAATACCTTCCCCATGTATAACCGACTTCCGAACCCATACTATGGTTGCGATGACTATGTCTATCCACCAATTCACCCCCATCTCAGGTTTACGCGGTGTTTCCTTTCCCACTCTTGGGATAAATACACATCGCTGGCGACTCTATTTTCACGCCACTCTCACGCCTGTACCGAGGACGAAAATCCTGGGAGCGACAGAGAGGACTCAGGATCCATTAGTTTAGGTTTCCTTTTTCAGTACTTTGTAATCTACTGTATTTCCATTTCCGCAATCCTTTGAATTCAATAAAACGGGGTTTCCCCACTGTTTGGTATTTGCAATCTAATTGTCGAAGTTTACTTTTAATAAACAAAAATAATTAATAATTGTTTCATTCATCATTCTCATAAACGCATTCTTCTTACCTACGAATCTCACATTTGCGTCTCGGCTCTAGAGTCAAACTGTCTCATTCGTACAATACTCGAGCCAATCGTCAGAAAAAGATGGATGATCTCGAGGAAGAGAACAGAGAGTTGAGAGAAGAGATTGACACTCTGAAAGAGGATCTGAGAAAGCTTCATAATGACATGCAAGCTCTAGTAGAAGCTCAGATGCAACAACAATGGACTGTGATCTCAGAGATCACATCGACGCCCATAGTGGAGAAGTCCGATCCTAGGTACAAAATTCCAAAGGATCGTCCATGGGGCATGCCTATTAACTATATCCCGGAAGGATCATGGAATATCAGGGAACCGTAGCAGGAGCCACTGGGCCTGAAGGTTACAAACTTCGGGAAAGCGAAGATGCGAGGGGCATGACAGCAACTCCTAAAGGTTACAAACTTCGGGAGGCACCGAGAGTCTCGACCATAATGACTATACTACCACCAGTGGTACACACTGTCCCGGAAGGACAGATTCCACAGATACCTTCTGGTGGAAATGACAACATGTTCGACAGAATGAATGAATTCCAGGAACAGTTCCTGGAAATGCAGAAAGAGCTGCAAGCCCTTCGCGGTCAGGATTTATTTGGAAAAGACGCCGCGGACGTCTGCTTAGTCCCAAATGTAAAAGTCCCGCACAAGTTCCATGTGCCCGACTTTGAAAAGTACAAGGGTAACTCTTGCCCTCAGAGCCATCTGGTGATGTACACTCGGCGAATGTCAGCTCAGACAAAGAACCAGGAGCTACTGATTCACTAAATTCAGGATAGTTTAACCGGTGTCGCGTTAAAATGGTACATGGGTTTAAACTGCGCCATGATCGGCACATTCAGAGATCTTGGCGCTGCCTTCATTCAACAGTATAAATATAATCTGGACATGGCACCGGACAGAGATCAACTTAGATCGATGTCACAAAAGGGCAAGGAAACCTTTAAAGAATACGCTCAGAGATGGCGTGAAATTTCCGCTCAGATTTCTCCACCTCTGGAGGAAAAGGAGATGACAAAGATCTTCTTAAATACCTTGAGCTTATTTTACTACAACAGAATGGTCGCCAGTGCGCCCAGTGATTTCACCGAGATAGTGGGCATGGGGGTTCGTCTTCAGGAAGCTGTCCGAGAAGGACGCCTAGTTAAAGACGCTGGATCATCAAGTAGTGCGAAATGATACGGTAGTGCTCTCCCTAAGAAAAAAGAGCAAGATATTGAGAATATCTCTCTCGAAAAGCAAATACGATGTTATTAACCAATAGCAGCTGTAACTCCTACTATTAACCCGGTGCCTGTTCCTACGTATCAACCTCAGGTTGTGCAGAGCCAACCTAATCAACAACAATATCAGCAAAGGACACAACAACCTCTTCATCAGGCTCGTCCTCCGTACAACAACAACCGTACGACACGGCCTCCAGGGTTTGACCCTATACCAGTGTTGTATGCAGAGTTGTTTCTGTTACTACTGATCAAGGCGCATATCCAAACCCGGGCTCCTCTTACAGTACCAGAAAATCTACCTTTTTGGTTCAAAGCGGATCAGACTTGTCCTTACCATCAAGGAGGACCAGGGCATAACATAGAGAACTGTCTCAATTTCAAATCCGACGTACAAAAGGTTGTTAGGAGCGGGGTCTTATCTTTCAAGGATACGAATCCAAATGTTCTCACGAACCTGTTGCCTCAACACGAGAAAGCTGCAGTCAATTTGATAGAAGGGGAGTCTAACGACAGCTATCAAATTCATGATGTACTCTTATTAAGGGCCAACTTGGTCAAGATGCATTGTAGACAGAGTGGATATGGCCATGTGCCACCTCATAATTATCACCAGTGTGATATCTGCTCTAAGAACAATCAAGGATATTCTATGGTGCAATCAGCTCTACAGGAACAATTGGATATCGGATGGATCCAAGAGCACCGAGTTCGTGGAGTCAACATGACCTATACAAATTCCAACATCATTCAGAACCACGACATCCGTGCAATGAATGTCAACTTGGTGGCGATGCACTCTAGGCAAAGCCAGTACCATAATCTGTCGCGGCATGATTATAATTCCCGTCTGACTTGCTCGGTAAACAAACAGGGATGCTCTTTTATACAAGAGGCCCTTCAGCGTCAGATGGATCTTGGGTGGATCCAGAACTACCATGATAGAAATCCCTTTCAGATCAACATGATTCAAATCTTTGATATTCGCTTGATGAATACCAGCTTAGTAGAGTTACATGCCAGACAAGTCCAACTCGGTTTTCTCACTTCACATGATTATCAGAACTATAAAGGATGTTATGAGAGTAACCAAGGGTGCACTCTCGTTTAGATAACTTTACAACACTTATTAAACCACTGGTGGCTTCTAATCTATCTGGATGAAGACATGCAATAAATCAGTGTGCTTAACGGAAACCCTACTCGGCGTCAAAGTCAGGATGTCCGATCTGTGGAAACTGACCTAGTGAGGTTACATTATATTCAAAGCGGTCGTGGCCAGGTGCCACCACACAACTATGAATGTTGTAGAGTCTGTTCAGAAAATAACCAAGGATGCTACCTTGTGCGAGCAACTCTTCAGGGTCAGGTGGATCGTAGAGAGATTTGCACATGTCCGGGTTCCGAGCCAATCAACTGGACGCCGGACTACTTCACTGAGCAAATCAGAGACGTTGTCATAATCTCTGATCATCAACGGAACAATGATGTTTGTACTATCATCCCTCTACTGGACGAATCAAAGGTTCCTAGCCAGGAGCTGATTGAAGTTACATACGACAGTTAGAAAAATCAGAAGGCTTCTGTAGTTATCTATCTTCCAGGACCATTACTGTATGAATCAGCTAAGGTGATCCCTTACAAATACGGTGCAACGACAATTGAAAATGGAAAGGAAATTCCATTACCCTCCGTCGTGAATATTACTGACATCAGTCGAGTAACACGGAGCGGTCGAATCTTCAACCAAGGAGTTGGAGAATCTAACAAAGAAAAGGAACTTCCGACATAAGCTCCTGATACATCAGTTGGTCAATTCAGTAATCCTGACCTTTCGAAAAACAATTATGAGATGTTGAAGCTCATCCAAAGGAGTGAATACACCATTATTGATCAGCTCTTACAAACTCCTTCAAAGATCTCTGTGCTATCACTATTACTCAGTTCTGAAGCCCACAAAGAGGCTCTACAGAAAGTCTTAGAGCAGGCCTTTGTGGAACAGGATTGTCAATACCACAATTCAATAGCATCATCTCTAACATCACTTCCTGCAATAACTTAGGATTCAGTGATGAGGACTTGCCAGAGGGGGGTAAAAGTCACAACATGGCGCTCAATATCACAGTTAACTGCCAGGACGATGCTTTAGCCAACATACTGGTAGACACAGGATCGGCCATCAACGTTATGTCGAAGTCCACTCTAATGCGACTATCATTCAAAGGAGCCCCGATGAGGGGCGGTGAGGTCATCGTCAAAGCATTTGACGGGTCTCGGAAAGCAGTTATCGGCGAAGTTGACCTTCCCATAACTATTGGTCCTCACACTTTCCTAATCACTTTCCAGGTCATGGACGTCCGGGCAGCATACAGATGTTTATTAGGAAGACCTTGGGTACACCAGGCTGGGGCAGTCACTTTGACGCTGCACCAGAAACTGAAGTTCATCTAGAACGATCAACTCATCACAGTCTGTGGGGAGCAAGCCTTGCTCGTGAGTAACTTATCATCTTCTACTTGTGTAGAACCCGAGGAGGCTATTGGAACTCAGTTCCAGGAATTGTCGGTGAGCAATGAAAATCAATCAGAGAAAGGAACCTCGATTTCCTCATACAGAGATGCTCTTGAAGTGGTCAAAAATAACAATACAAAAGGATAGGGACAACTTGTCATTCCTACAGATAATAAAACAAAGAAGGGTCTTGGTTTTTCTGTAACCTGTACCCAGACAGCTGTTAACGATGAAAGTCTTCATCCCATTCAGGACTTCTTCCACAGTGGAGGTTTCCTTCACCCAGTGCCTCAAGTAGTCAACACTATCAACAAGGATGTTCCCTCCGATACGGATGAGGAATGGAAGTCCTATCTTAACGAGGATGGTTATATGTCTCAGGAAGAGGTACCTACGCCATTTTGCTATCCCGCACAGAGTCTGAGATTTATACCTAGGTCAGACGTCAAAATGATATACGGAGATTGTGATTCGAAAGGATGTCGTGCTCCACCAAACTCATTAGAGGAAGACACTCTGATGAGAGACAACTTTGACCACGACTATTATGGCCTAATGGATGGTCTGCCTATTTGGCAGCCGTACCCAGGAGACTCAGGGCAAGAAAATCAGCTAAACAATGAAAATCAGCTGAACATCATTGAACAGAATACCTGTGTCCCCACCATGTCATAGGATCAACACTCAGGTCATTCCGAAAATATCCCGTACGACGATGAATTTGCAAAACTTGTCGGACTAGAATTCATCAACTATGCTTTCCCTGAGGTCAGCGCCATCGAGAGAGATGACTCCTCCGGTTCCAAAGAAGTGTGGGACACCTTAGGACAACCAAGTGGAAAATACGACAATATGGTCAACTACACCGCTCCCGAAAGCTCTCGTATCAGGTGTGAAGATATCTAACCAACTGGATGGGGAGATATACCTGAGAGCACAAATACTATGCAAAATACAACAGAGGAATCCTCCTACGACAACTCTGCCTGGGAGACGGATTCCAATGATCCTGCTCCACCAGAAATCAACGTTATTTCTGAAGACAAATCAAGGAAGGTACCATACTTTGTGATTCAACGAGGAGTTCGCCGCCAATGGGTTACTGTCGATGTTCCGAAGATTGTTCATAAGTCAAAGTAATTGTCGTCTTTAGCCTTTCACCCTGCCCAGGTGAAACGGATGTTTTGATTGGGCTCACTTTCTGTAAATTTCCCTCTTCTCTTTGCCCAAAGCGACAGAGTTTTGTTTTATAGGGATGTAGTTTCAAGAATCGACTTGTTCATAAATAAAATAACGTCGTTCTGTAATTTCTGCATTAATTGTTATTTTCTCTTTTATCTTTTTCAGAAAATGGTAATCCTAAAAAACAAATCAATAATAAAAACAAGCAGTGAAATAAAATATACTGCAGACACTTGCATTTTCTCTATCTCTTCTGAACACAAATCATCACGTCATGCAGATTGCTTGTTTTAAACCCCATTGAAACATACGATTCGATGCCTTCTCCCGACTTTGAGTTCTTGGTATTTGGGGCTGAAGAAGAAATTGACAACGAAATTCCAGAAGAGATCTCCCAATTACTCAGACAAGAGGAAAGGTCCATTGAACCTCACAAAGAGTCGTTGGAAACGATCAACGTGGGTTCAGAAAAAGAGAGAAAAGAAATCAAGATTGGGGCACTGCTCAGTCCAACTGCTAAAGAGAGTCTGACAAAGCTTCTTAGAGAGTTTTTCGATGTATTCGCTTGGTCCAATCAGGACATGCCAGGGTTGGATAACAGCATCGTGGAACATCATCTACCGTTAAGTTCAGAATGTCCGTCTGTTAAACAAAGGTTGAGAAGAACTCATCTGAACATGGTCGTCAAAATAAAATAGGAGGTACAAAAACAGATTGATGCGGGTTTCCTCGCCACGTCTGAATATCCTCAATCGTTAGCCAACATCGTACCGGTTATGAAAAAGGACAGAAAAGTCAGAATGTGTGTCGATTACAGAGATTTAAATAAGGCAAGTCCAAAGGACGACTTTCTTTTACCACACATTGACATGCTGGTAGACAGTACAACAATGTTCAAAATCTTCTCCTTTATGGATGGATTCTCGGGCTATAATCAAATAAAAATGATGCCGAAAGACATAGAGAAAACTTCGTTCATTACCCCATGGGGTACCTTTTGTTACAAGGTAATGCCGTTCGGTTTGAAGAACGCCAGGGCAACCTATCAAAGGGCCATGACTACTTTGTTTCATGACATGATACACAAGGAAATTGAGGTATATGTCGATGACATGATTGCAAAATCTAAAACAGAAGAGGAGCATGTGACCCACCTGTCAAAACTATTCGAGCGGTTGAGAAAGTACAAACTCTGCTTGAATCCCAACAAATGCACCTTCGGTGTCTGTTAAGGGAAACTCTTAGGGTTCATCGTCAGCCAGAAAGGAATTGAGGTTGATCCTGACAAGGTCAAGGCCATTCAAGAAATGCCTTCTCCGAAACTGAAAAACAAGTCAGAGGATTCCTGGGACGTTTGAACTACATCTCCAGTGGCTGCGTTTGGACCAGGGCTGCGTTTGGACAAAGGACTGTCAAACTGCCTTCGACGGTATCAAGGAATATCTGTTGAATCCGCCGATTCTATCACCTCCAGTGGAAGGAAGACCACTGATCATCTACTTACCAGTCTTGGAGGACTCCATGGGCTGTGTACTTGGCCAACAAGACGAAACAAAAAGGAAAGAGTCTGCCATTTACTATTTGAGCAAGAAATTCACCGACTGCGAGACTCGGTACACTATGCTCGAGAAAACTTGTTGCGCTCAGGCTTGGGCAGCCAAACGTCTTCGCCAGTACATGATTCGTCACACTACTTGGTTAATCTCCGAAATGGATCCAATCAAGTATGTCTTTGAAAAACCTGCTCTCACGGGAAGGATTGCTCGTTGGTAGATGTTGTTATCAGAATACGACATCGAATACCAAGCTCAGAAAGCCGTTAAGGGTAGTATTTTAGCCGATCATTTAGCTCATCAACCGATTGAAGATCAAGAATTCATCGAGTTTGACTTCCCAGATGAATATGTCATGTATTTGAAAATGAAATATTGCGATGAACCACTACCCAGTGAAGGACCGGAACCAGGTTCCCAATGGGGACTTATCTTTGACGGAGCTGTCAATCATTATGGAAATGGAATTGGAGAAATTATCATAACACCTCAGGGTACCCATATTCCTTTCACTTCCAGACTCACGTTCAAGTGCACAAACAACGAGGCCGAATACGAAGCTTGTATTATGGGTCTCGAAGAAGCGATTAACTTAAGGATTAAGAACTTGGACGTTTATGGCGACTCAACCCTGGTTTTCAATCACATCAAAGGAGATTGGAACACATACCAATCAAGACTAATTCCTTACAAATATTATGCAAGCAGGTTGTTACCCTTCTTCAACAGAATCGAGTTTCATCACATCCCTCGTGATGAGAATCACATGGTTGATGCCTTAGCCACTCTTTCTTCCATGATTAGCGTAGGTCAATGGAAGGACCTACCTAAGATCGACATAATGCGCCTTGAAAGGCCCGCTTACATCTTCACGATTGAAGCAGTCATCGATGATAAACCTTGGTATCATAATATCAAATGCTTTCTTCAAAAATAAGAGTACCCACCTGGGGCACCCAGGAAAGACAGAAAAACCCTCAGAAGGCTGGGAAGCAGTTTCTTTTTTAGTGATGATACACTCTATAAGAGAAACTTTGACATTGTCATGCTCCGATGTGTAGACAAACCAGAGGCAGGCATGCTTATGAAAGAAATTCATGAAGGATCTTTTGGCACTCATGCCAACAGACACGCAATGGCGAGAAATTTTTTGAGAGCAGGGTACTATTGGTTGACCATGGAATCCGATTGCTACAAGTACATGAGGAGGTGTCACAAGTGTCAGATATACTCCGACAAAATTCATGTACCACCAATGCATCTCAAAGTTTTTCTTCCCCATGACCTTTTTCCATATGGGGAATCGACATGATCGGCATGATTGAGCCCAAGGTTTCGAACAGACATCAGTTTATTCTGGTCGCCATTGACTATTTCACCAAGTGGGTCGAAGCAGTGTCATGCGCTAATGTAACCTGACAAGGGGTGGTTCGATTTATCAAAAACAATATCATTTACCGTTATGGTGTTCCGAGCCAGATCATTACAGATAATGGATCTAACTTGAACAACAAGATGGTGAAAGAGTTATGCGCAGATTTCAAGATCGAACACCACAACTCATCTCCCTACCGACCTAAGATGAACGGAGCAGTAGAAACGACTAACAAGAACATCAAGAAGATTATTCAGAAGATGGTTGTAACCTACAAAGATTGGAACGAGATGCTACCCTTTGCTCTTCACGATTATCGCACATCTGTCCGCACTTCAACAGGGGCAACCCCTTTCTCTCTAGTATATGGCATGGAGGCACTGTTCCCCATCGAAGTAGAGATTCCATCGATCCGGGTATTGATGGAAGCTAAGCTTACAGAAGCTGAATTTTGTCAAAGTCGACACGACGAACTAAACCTGATCGAAGAGAAGTGAATCACGGCTTTATGCCACGGTCAGTTGTATCAATAAAGAATGAAGAGGGTGTTCGACAAAAAGGTTCGACCTCGCGTCTTCAGGAAAGGAGACCTTGTACTAAAAAAGATACAATCATTTCTCACTGATTCTCGGGGCAAATGGACTCCGAATTATGACGGCCCCTATGTGGTTAAGAATGCTTTCTCAGGCGGCGCCTTGAGACTTGCAACCATGGACGGAGAAGAATATGCCTACCCCACAAATGTTGACGTAGTTAAGAAATACTTTGCCTAAACTAAAAAAAAGAAGTCTCGGTGGATTGAAAACCCGAAAGGGCGGTCCAGGAAAAAATTAGAGACATGATCAAAAATCATCCTGGTGGATTGGAAATCTCAAAGTACCATCCAGGCAAAAGTTAGGGATTAATGGCAAGTAACTACGTCTGATCAGTTCAACTCCTCAGCAGTCATGCCATCGATCAGAAAACTCCAGTCAAGGTCATCTTCGACAGAAGCTCAGGATGTCCCGAATTCAAAGTTGGTAGAAGGATAGCGGTCGTCATGTTTCAATTTAGCCCTTTTTCGTTAAATTACCATTTTCTAACTTTGTAAATACTCCATGGAATCACGCGCTTGGCTGATTTCCATCCTATCAATAAAATTTGAGCGTTTGTGCTTTTTGTTTGCAATTCTTATTTGTTTTAGCTTTACAGAATGACGTTTTTAACATGATTAACGATTCTTGAAACGAAACAAAAATGAATTTACTTGTAAAATTTTTCTACTTTTTAAGAAAGATGGCAATTCTTTTGACTGTTGAACATCGGAAGAACGTCGCTCGCTTCTCCAGAAGTAATCGAGCTTCAAAGTGCAGAATCAAAGTACTCCTTCTAAACCAGTACGCTTGAATGAAGGATCAACTGTATCAGATGTGACTTTCCCATCTGATACCCACGACCGAGTTCTTATCTCTTAAGCCCAATCAACGTAGTTCCCCGCAGGGACTATCTCTCCTAAACAAGGCATAATTGCTATTTTGGACCAGTGATACTTCTTCCTCCTCTGCAGTGGCCGAGTATCTAGTCGTGTTCATCCATTAGTCTGTATGTCGTGTTAGTTTTGTCAGCATAAACATACATACATCATGCATTATTGATCCGTATTCATATTGCATCACTATCACTTTAGTCAGTTTTGTCCCCTAGTGATAATAGTTCTCTCAATCGAGTTGTCAGTTCTTTCCTCGTCAGGAAATGTCGTGTATGAACTACCTCTCTCATCCAGTTTATTTATGGATTACAAGTTGGCCCTTGACCACTTTGATAACTTGAACCTCTGAAAGACCAGAGAATCTTCGACAAATGTCACTCTTCGCCATTGAAGATGATATCTTCGTTTTCCCGGATTAAGAAAAATCCTCAGAGGAAGCCTCTTAACTAGAGAGTCAACAATACAGCAGTTTTTCTCCGAAAAGACCACTGACGAAAAGGTCATCAGCACCTCAAAATTGGATCACATCATATGGCATTTCTCCGGGAAGATCCCGAGAAAAGTATGATGTAATACCCAAGCGAAAGCAGTCTCTCAAGAGACTCATTTTCCCTAGATAGAGTCGACAAATGGCATCTCCAACAGAGAAGTTTGTACACCTCTACAGCTCAGACGACTGGATTCCCCAGCAAGTCTGACATCAAAATTTTCCCATCAAATGGCATCTCCCCAGGAAAATTCGGCGAGAAGTTTGAGAAAAACCGCTACGAATAGCGTCCCTTGTCAAGAAAGTTTATTGACAAAAGAAACTTAGACCAGTTCCTTGGTAGGAAGCCAGGATCGAGGGGAAGTTTATTTTAGAAACTTAGACCAGTTCCTTGGTAGGAAGCCAGGATCGAGGGGAAGTTTATTTCAGAAACTTAGACCAGATCCTTGGTAGGAAGCCAGGATCGAGGGGAAGTTTATTTCAGAAACTTAGACCAGTTCCTTGGTAGGAAGCCAGGATCGAGGGGAAGTTTATTTCAAAAACTTAGACCAGTTCCTTGGTAGGAAGCCAGGATCGAGGGGAAGTTTACAAAAGAAACTGAGACCAGTTCCTTGGCTGAAGACCAGGATCGAGGGGAAGTTTACCTTTTCTAAGCATCATTGCTTAGCAAAAGAAGAAGGATGTGTGAACTACCATTCTTAACCACCATCAAAATTTTGGGTATTCCAATATTTAATCCCATTGCACCCCAAATGCCCGAATGCCTCGCCATTCACACCTTCAAGTCCAAGAAGATTAAATAGGGGCATCTGTCATACCCAAAATTTTGACTACTAAGATTTCCCATCATTGTGGAAATCATAATCACAATATGGACGAACCATCATGCCTCATCAGTCTCCCCAAAGATGGGTGAGCATTCACCACAAACAATAATTAGGGTTTCAAGCCCTTTCTGAGCTTTAGACAAAGGATCAATCAAGGAATGACATGATCTTCAAATTGTCTAACCTCTCAAACATCCATAAATGATCAAGAGGACTCCCACTTCAAGGATTAAGCACAAGGTTTCTCCCTTCCAAGTGGATCAAGCCTCAAGATCAACAGTGTCACCAAATTAGGGTTTTGGTCGACCAGGGCCTCCAGATGGAAATTTTCCTCTGGGCATGAGCCAATGATTCAAAGTATAACCTAAGATGCTCCATGGTACATCATGAACCCAATCATCAAGTTAATTTTGCCTCAGGGGATGCATTCATAAAAATCAGGAATTAGGGTTTCTTGACCTAATTCACCCCTAAGTTGACTTTTGTGACAAATCATGAGCCAAGACCTTAAGAGATGATTTGAGGGTCCCTAACACACCACATTGATCCATTTACAACAATGGATTGATCCAAGAAGCTTGAGCAACAAGTCTCAGTTTCATCAGAACCACGATTAGGGTTTCGCAAGAAAAGTCAACTGTACCTTTGACTTTTGACAAGGACATGCTCCCAAACCTTGGGACATGATTCAATACACCCTATAACACCTATGAAATCAATCCATCAAGTTTGATTTAGGTCAAAGACTTGATTTCATAGAGGATTGCACAGTTTGGAATTCATCTGATAAAAAGTCAACTGTGCATAAAAGTCAACTTTGACTTTTTGAGATTTTTCACAATTATGGTTCCTTAACCCTAAAATGATGTTAATGTGTGATTTGGATCATCATTCATCAAGAAAAATCATGAAAAGTGGGATAACTTGTAAAAGGGGTAACCATAAAAACTTAGAAATTTTTCTAAGTCATGGAATAAAGTGGCTAGGGTACCAACTTTGGAGGATCATAACTCCTAAACCACAAGGCCATTTTTCCCCATCTAAAGCTGGATTTAGAGCCCTCATGGCCCTCTACAAAAGGTTCAACTACACCTCATTCCAATTCATCATGGATTTTGAGTTATGGAATGATCAAAATGGCTGAAAACATGAAATGCCACTTTTTCCATCACTTAGTGAAATTTTCACTAAGTCAGAATCTGCCTTCACTTTTTTCCAAATGTAGGGGGATTTTTCACTTGGATTCAAAAAGTATCAAAACCAATTATGGTCAAACAGTTGTTGTATCATATAATGGCTTTCCAAAATGTTCAAGAACTCCATCAAATTCCACTTGAGCCATGAGATATGACAATGGTAACATGCCTTGCTGAAAACTGCCAAAGCAATGCAGATTTTAGAGTTTTTCTCGATTTGCTCAAATTTTGCAAAGGACAAGCAAACATATCCATCTGAACACCTCAAGGGGGGACCAAGGAGGAACCAACTCTGATCCCAAGCCTCCCAAGTCTTTGGAACAAAAAATAGCATGCCAAACCTAGAATGGCCTAAAAGAGGGACAAGACTCCAATTTTGGATTGGAGCATTCAATGCATACACCAAGGTGGCATGGACTAGGCCATTTCCAACTGAATTCAGTCAAGACTTATCCAAGACCAAGGGAACCAGCAGCCTGTGCCCTAACCTCTAGTCAATGGCTAGAGGAGACTTGGATTCTCATTGATCAACATTGGCCAAACCTATGCAGTAGTTGCCATTCATTATTCCTTGCAAAACAAACTTGCCCTTCTATAAATAGAGCTCATTTGTGATCAGTTTAAGTACACCAAAACCATCAAACATATGATTTCCTCAAAATCTCTTCTTTCACTCCAAAATTGCCTTCCAAAGCAAGTCACTATCGGGTTTTGAGTTTGAGAGCTATTCCAGCCAAACCAATCACACACACACACACCTCATAAACATCATATAGAAGTGATCCAAACACTTAAACAACATCTGGAACACTGGTTTCTCAGAATCACCAGCCAGCTGCTCAAGGTTTTAACCAAGTTGCAGTTGGGATACCATCTTCAGTTCCAAATCATTTCCATTCATTCCAAGCATCCAGACACACTCCATAGCACCTAGGGAAGCTATCCATATCCTTGGAACCAATATGTAACACCTCTAACACAAAACACGATCACAAGCTGAAAGAGGTAAGCATGAGCTCTTCTAACTCTATGATTCGTGCAATTTTTGCTGCACAATAATTTGGCCATATGTTCATAATCATGCATAGAGTGTTTCCCTCAATCAATTGCATTGTTTGAATCGTGTATGAAATTTTTGAACCTTCATGCAAATTTAGGGTTCTTTAGGTTTCTCTTTGATTTCTTATTCCATGTTAAAAATAAATGAAATTAAAGACCATAGACATGATCGTGAGGTTAAAACAAGCAGATTGATATGTAGATTGCATGATATAATCAAGTATTCAGTGAGATTGGATAGAAAACGCAAATCTGCAGAAATAGAGGAAGGGCACGTGTTCTTGCCATGTTCTTGGCGCCCTTTTTCAAAAATTTGAATATTTGAATTTTGTGATTTTATTTAATTGATTCAAAAATTAATTTCTCTCTGAATTTTATTGATTTTGAGCTGATTCATTTTTTAATAATTCACAAAAATGTTAAAATATTTTATTTTCCCAAAAAATCCCAAAAATATTATTTATTTCATATACTTGATATTTTTGTGAAGAATTAATATTTTAAATGTTTTTGACATTTAAAATATTTTCTCCTTCTCGATTTTTCAAATTTTAGTGATTCCCAATCATTTTGTGGATAGAAACATAATTTTTGAAACATTAATCCAAGATCACAATTTGTTTTCCATATGTTTAACAATTTTGATCATTTTAATTGAATTTTTTATTCAATTAAAATACATTTTGAAAACAAATTAGGGTTTTTGATTAATTCAACCCTCATCAAACTTTTTCAAACACTCTTGGGCCTCTAATAGAGTGTAAGACCCAACCCCTTTTGAAAACCAACCTTTTTGGGCCTCAGTGTATTGTATAAGTCCCGATACCATCAAAAAGTTCGAAGCAATCGTCGCCTTTTAAAACAAAACCTTGGGCCTCTCCTTGAGCTGTAAGCCCCACCACTTGTAAAAAATTAAATCTTTGGGCCTCTAATAGAGTGTAAGACCCAATCCCCTTTTAACCAAAACCTTTTTGGGCCTCAGACATTGTATAAGTCCCCCTGCATTAAAAGAAAAACCTCGGCGCGATCGCCAATTCAAGATGAAACCTTGGGCCTCTCCTTGAGCTGTAAGTCTCAACAATTGTATAAAAATAAACCTTTGGGCCTCTTGAGAGAGTGAAAGACCCATCCCTTTGTACAGAAAACCTTTTTGGGCCTTAGTCACTTGTATAAGTCCCTCTGTATAATTTCAAAACAACAGTGCAATCACTGATAAAACTTGGGCCTCTCCTTGAGCTGTAAGCCCCAACAATCTTTTCCTAGCACTTTCTCCTTTGATTTTGAATATTATATTATTATCAAAGTTTTCTTTGTTGAACAACTAACAAAACAGCATGGAAGCTCTTTAACCGAGTAAGTGTTTACTCGCTTTCTTTATTGCTTTCATATATATAACTGCATTGTGGGGCTGCTCACTGTAAGTCTTCTTTCACAAACTTTTATATACCTGTCATATATCAACTTTGTAATACTAGTATAGTTATTTAGAGTTTTCCCCGACAACTACGTCTAGCACTAGGTAAGACCCCGTTGGTCGCTCTTAAATACAGTCAAAACTAGATCCCCATAGGATTACCAGGCACAGTCTTCCCTCCTCTTGGGGTTAAACAATATGGAGATGTGAAAGGCAGATTCTCTTTGAACCCTTTCTCAGACTGTCACCCTTAGAAGTTGTCAAAGAGACTCTATTCCCCAGAGATGATCTTTTCTCCGTGAATGGCATCTCTTGAGTTTCTTCCAAATTCTCGAACTTTCCTGGCTTGATCTATTCTCTGTGAATGGCATGTCTTGAACTTATCGGGGTTTGGGGACCCACAGGCTTCTTAAAAGCACCCTTAGAAATTGTCAAAGAAACTCTAACTCCCCAGAGATGATCTTTTCTCCGTGAATGGCATCTCTTGAGTTTCTTCAAAATTCTCGAACTTTCCTGGCTTGATCTATTCTCTGTGAATAGCATGTCTTGAACTTCTCGGGGTTTGGGGACCCACTGGCTTCTTAAAAGCATCCCCGCCTCCTCTTGGGCGTTGTACAAGGACCCTTCCGCTTCTTAGAAGTTCCCATGCCTTCTCTTGGGCTTAATACAAGGACCCTTACGACCTCTTAAAGTTATAAGACATAACTTGGTCATCCTTTGCTAGAGCAGTCTTACCAGTGTCAAACCTCTGGACACTTTAGGGTTGATACTCATCCCTTAACACTCGTGCATCCTCTTGGGCATTGTACAAAAGATGAAACTCTAGACTTGGATAGTCTAAAACCCCTTGAGTATCAAAGACGTTCTCAATTTCCTTTCAAAAATAGGAAAAACACTGATCACTCTGAAAACCGACCTCTCTCATAAGAGTTCCTCACCGTTTGGCCTGCCTATGGATCTAATCCTCAGCAGTAACCCAACCTTCTCTTGGGCATCATACAAAGATCATTCACTACCCGAGAATCGATTTCTCAAAACATCCGTAGACTTGGACTGTCTCAATATCCTTTGGATTTCCTATTTCCTTAAAGAACAGGAAATACCCCTGATCCTCTGATCAATCCCAAGGTACAACATTACCCATATAAGAACTAATTTTCTCTTTATCCAACATATTGGACCTGTCACTAAACTGAAACAGTTATAATAGCCTCCTCTTGGGCTTTGTACAATGATTCTCCCCAGCGGAGCTAACCTTTTCAGACTCTCTTGTTGAGTCAAAACCCTTCAGCCTCCATCTCGGGCTTCGTACGAGATACTAAATCACTCTCTTGTTGAGTATAAAAGACTCTCTTGTTGAGTCAATCACACCTTCTAGCCTCCATCTTGGGCTTTGTACGAAATACAAAAACCCTTTCTTGTTGAGTCAAACCTCTTTAGCCTCCATCTCGGGCTTTGTACGAGATACAAAATTACTCTCTTGGTGAGTAAACCTCTTTAGCCTCCATCTCGGGCTTCGTACGAGATACAAAAACACCCTCTTGTTGGGTCACTAGCCTTCTCTTAGGCTTTGTATAAGGAAACCCCCCGGTTGAGTCAATAAACCTTTTAGCATCAAAGTTGTGTCTTAGTCATATCACACAAACATCAACAACTCCTTTTCCCCCACCTAATTGCTGTAAGCGTCAAGCCTCTAAATTATTTACATCCACGCCACTGTCCCTCTTTTAGCATGAGAAATTCCTAAGGAAAGATAGCATTGCTCTACACTGAGTGAAAGTCTTCTCCTTCAGGTTAAAAATCTCCTATAAAGGGAATTATGACATTGCTGGATTCACATATCCCAGTTAAAGTAATTCTACTTTATTATCAGTCGCCCAACAGTTGTGGCAAACAAATTGCCCTCTTTAGAGATGACAAATTCTCTCTAAAGTCATAACCCTTTAGCTTCACATCTTGGGCTTCAAACAAGATACAAATAGACCTTTCAGCTTCACATCTTGGGCTTTGAACAAGATACAAATCCTTTTTAGCTTCACGTCTTGGGCTTTGAACAAGACACCAAAACAACCTTTTTCCTCCCATAGAATAGGAGGAACTATGATCGCTCTAATTTCCCTGTTTCGTTAAACGGGAATACGTAGGCATAAGATTGAAAATTCTTAGCGAGCACACTAATAAAAAAACCCAAAACCCCATATCTTCATATATCAATCGAAAAGCATCAGTCCTAACATCCTACCAATAGCATAATCCCGTCATACTGTGTTCTTAGCAAAATAAGCAGAGAGAGGCCCACAATCTAAACTGCATCTGTAAACCAACAGTCATCTGTTTAACCTCAGTATGCAAGCAGGGTTAATTGGAGACATTTATTTCCCTTCCTTAATCAGCTTAATAGGATAAAAAAAAATGAATCGACCTGTAGTACCCCAAAGCGACAGTGCTTAAGAACCACGTCCCAAAATCGTTCGCTACAGCTTGCCTTGTTTTTGGCCTGGCCCAAGGCAAGGCAAGGCAAGATTTTGGTTAGAAACGTTAAGGCCATAACTTTCTCATTTATCCATGGATTGGGACAAAATTTAGGTCTATCCTGCCTAGAATTTCACAAGGAATCCAATGGTGGTGGTGTTTTTTCAGATCATGCTCCTATTGAAAAACCCGATAGTGGTTTTGAAATAGGCCATGATTTTCATTTTCTATGCCATCTCTTGGTACAGGTATGAATTACATGATAAATGGGTGCAAACACAACACATATGACATGTATAGGAGATGCATGATCAATGGACATCAAAAGAAAGCATGATTCAAAGAATCCAAGTTGTGATGCTTACCTCTTTTTGGAGCTTTTGTGCAATCTGCCAAGGGCTTTGTTCCAGAAATGATTTGATGCTTTGGACACCCTCAAATGATCTTTTAGAAGCTTTTACGATGGTTGGAATCAGCTAGAAACCTCAGGAACAAGTTTGAGCTCTTTCTTGCAAAAGTGGCCAAAATAACAACTCTCTCAAATGGTGTTCCAGATGTGTGGAACCATTTGGGACAGTTCAAGGATGATATTTGAATTGTGTTTGAGGTTTTATCTAGTTTGGAAAGTGACTGAATCAAGACATGGCTTAAAAAATGCACAAAAGTCCTATTTTGAGGTTTTGAGATGTGACTTTGTGATTTTGGTGTTACAGGTCACCTGTGAGAGTTTGGACAACTTAGATATGACATATTGGATGTGTTTGGATCATGAGCTGTGGTGGAATTGCTCTATAACTCAAAAACTTAGAGTTACCTTGCTAAAGAAGGTATTTTTGCCTAGAGAAAGAGATTTTGAGGAAAGCAAGTGTTGTAGTGCTTTGGTGTACTCAAACTGAACATAAATGAGCTCTATTTATAGTAGACCAAGTTTTTTTTGTTGCAATAGTGAATAGAAACTGCTGCAGAGGTTTGGCCAATGTTGAGCAATGAGAATCCAAGTCTCCTCTAGCCATTGACTAGAGTTTAGGGCACATGTTGCTGGTTCCCTAGTTGTTGTATAAGTCTTGACTGAATTCAGTTAGAAATGGCTCAGTCCATGCCACCTTGGTGCATCCGTTAAATGCTCTAAACCAAAATTGGAGTCTTGTCCCTCTTTTAGGCATTTCTAGGTTTGGCATGCTACTTTTGGTTCCAAAGACTTGGGAGGCTGATGGATCAGTGTTTGTCCCTCCTTGGTCCCCCCATTGAGGTATTCAGATGGATAGATTTTCTTTCCCTTTGCAAAATTTGAGCAAATCGAGCAAAACTCTGAAATCTGCCTTGCCATGACAATTTGTAGCAAGGCATATTGGCATTGTCATATCTCATGGCTCAAATGGACTTTGATGGAGTTCTTGGCCATTTTGGAAGGCCCTCATATGATACAACAATTGTTTGATCATAGTTGGTTTTGATACCTTTTGGATCCAAGAGAAAAATGCCCCTACATTTGGAAAAAAGTGAAGGCAGATTCTGACTTAGTGAAAATTTCACTAAGTGTTGGAAAAAAGTGACATTTTCACTTTTTGTGATTTTGATCATTCCATAACTTAAAATCCATGAGGAATTGGAATGAGTTTTGTTTGAAGCTTTTGTAGAGGGCCATGAGAGCTACAAATCCAGCTTTGAATGGGGAAAAATGGCCTTGTGGTTTAGGAGTTATGATCCTCCAAAGTTGGTACCCTTGCCACTTTGTTCCATAACTTAGAAAAATTTCTAAGTTTTTATGGTTACCCCTTTTACAAGTTATCCCACTTTTCTTGATTTTTCTTGATGAATGATGATTTCAATCACACATTAACATCATTTTAGGGTCAAAGAACCATATTTGTGAAAAATCTCAAAAAGTCAAAGTTGACTTTTGTGCACAGTTGACTTTTTGTCAGATGAACTCCAAACTGTGCGATCCTCTATGAAATCAAGTCCTTGACCTAAATCAAACTTGATGGATTGATTTCATAGGTGCTATAGGGGTGTATTGAATCATGTCCCAAGGTTGGGGAGCATGTCTGGGTCAAAAGTCAAATGTACAGTTGACTTTTTCCGCGAAATCCTAACTGTGATTCTGATGAAATTAAAACCTGTTGCTCAAGCTTTTTGGATGAATTCATTGTTGCAAATGGATCAATGTGGTGTGTTAGAGACCCTCAAATCATGTCTTGAGGTCTTGGCTCATGTCTTGTCCCAAAAGTCAACTTAGGGGTGAATTAGGTCAAGAAACCCTAATTCTTGTTTGTAGTGAATGCTCACCCATCTTTGGGGAGACTGATGAGGCATGAAGGTTCCTTCATATTGTGATGATGATTTGAACAATGATGGGAAATATTAGTGGTCAAAATTTGGGGTATGATAGCTCCCAAGAAAAGAGGCTGCATCGTCGCGTCTGTCTTGCTGACGGGAACGACGGTATTGTGAGCATCGTGGACATTTTCATGGATGGCCATGATTAGAATCTTGAAAGAACTGCTTTGGTCTTGAATTCACGAGGGAAGAAAGACGGGGAGAATAGAGTTCCCACAGATGGCGCCACCGATCTTACCGGCTGATCAGAACCGTAAGTGGGCTAGAGACTTCGTCTGCGATGCTTGGTTTCAAAGATGAGGAGGGGTGTTCCTGCAAGACATTCTGATGCTAAAGGAAGAATCGGGAGAAAGAGAAGGCAAGTACAAAGTGAGTATGTCTTAGGATGATTTAGAATACCTGACCTTCTCAAATGAGAGGGTTTTTATAATACCCCTAGCGCTTGGCCATTGGTCCCTATTTTCGGGGCGAGATATTCACTCCAAAAGAATAGGTAACTTCCAGAAACTAGCCGTTGGGACGGGAAGAGGTGCTCGGAACTAGCCATTGTCGCGGACAAGGGCGTGGTCGCGGGCACGGGCGTCGTGACTGTTTCTGGATGGTGGAACTGTGCGTAACAGGCAGAAATGTGACGCAGGGCAGCTGATCCTAGGGGTCAGCTGGCCTTCTTCAGCAGAGAGGCGGCAGAGAGAATGCTCCCTTTTGCCCTTAATAGGTTGGGCTTAGGCTATTGGGCCGTTATGGGAGCAGAAATGGATTGAGTCATGCCTTGACATTGGGCCAGTCCGGAACAGATTTCCTTATCGAACTTGATGAACGACTTGATCAGCGTCATGGTTTTGATTAACCATTATTACAGGTGAACACTTACATTCCCTAGGCAACTCTTATTCGACTGCCTGGGGAACAAACTGCTTCTTCTGATTTACTGTATTTTCTTCGAATACTACTTCTTCATTTCGAACTTACATAGCGACGTGGGGTTGTACAATGGCTCGAACTTGCGCCGGCGGAGCCCAAAAAAAATCTGTAATTTGATTCATTGGAGGTTTCAACTATTGGTAACTCTGATTTATATTTTGAATCAATGGGTGGAATGTAGACCCGTTTGCTGGGTAAGAGTATTGACCATATCATGGTTACCCTCATCCATTTTTTGTTTCATCGCCATTACAAAATTCTTCTTAAATTTTGGAATCACATGGGAACCAAATCCCATTCCCATTTGGGGTAGCATGGTTCGACCCTGAATACTTATGGCCGAGCCAAATGCAAAAATTGGCGAATATGTGTTCACAACATTATCAGCAAATGTTGACAAATTACTTTGTAGGGTTTTCATCATTGATGTTGGCATCCCAAAAGGTTGTTCACGCCCCATCATGGACATTATAAAACTTGTGGTGAAAAGACTAATCTTTGTCGCCATGATTGACCTAGGAGTCACTAGGTGACTCTGGGTTACTGAAGGGGAAAAAATTGTCCCTTCTGGTACAATTGATGGCGCAACCATTGTGGATATTGTATGACCGTCGTGCTAGTAATCGAAGGGATTGGCTCAGTCAACGTTGCAGTGATTGTGTCTACCCTAGTGCTATTAGAGGGTTGTTCTCCATTATTATTTATGGGAATAACCATTCTCCTGACGTATTTCCTCACAGGTTTCCTAACTTCTCTCTTTGTTATCTTACCACTCCTCAGTTTCATGCACACTCACACAATGAGAAGTTACTGAAATGAAGAACTTTAAACTGATGTTTTTTTAAATGTAAAAAAGAAACTCACACAAAAGAGTTCCACTGGATGTGTCAATTTGTTTACTTGAAAATTTGGTAAACAAAACAAGTTTCTATTAATACTTAAGGGATTAAACTTGAAAATATTCCAAACCGTATTTATATGAATCATAACTTTTGGACAACATATTGCTATAGAAATAAAAAAACAATGTTTGAGAAATAACAATTCAATCTTGACTAAAATAGAAATATAAAGGCTTTGAAAGTAAAATGACTCAAATCGAAATGTAACTTTAATACATAAATGACTTAAATGTAAAATGACTTGGAATTTATAAATGTGGAACGCATACATACATTTTTCACTCGTTTTTCAATCAAACATATACTTTGAGTTTGTAGAAATTTGAGTACAATTGCGGACCTCTATAATGTAAGCAAGCGTCCACTTATATACTAGCCTAAAAGAACTGCCTACAACAGTCGACTAAACACATCACGAAACATATCTCTGAATAATTACTTGAGCATATCTAATTCTCACTCATTCGACTAAGCAAAATAACCCATCTAAGTGTTTGTAAATCGCACTAAGTCCAGTATCTACTAACACTTCTTGACTTTTGACTACAAGATTCGACTTAAATTGCTATATCACCTTTCGATATGTCAAATATATCAAATTAGTCCTTGGTTTTGATTTGATCATGTTCGACCTCACGCCTCATCATGGCATGTTCTTGTATCTTACTTGTCATTTATATTTATGTCGAAAATCCTAGGTAACATCATATATTGACAATTAGAGGACCAGAAATAGAAGGTGATTTGATATAAGGAGTGGCAGGGGCTCGTGTGAAAGAATTCATAGTAATTAGTAGAATTTGTGGGATTAATCTTATATGTTGGTTTAGAATGATTAGTAAAGTGAAGGTAGATTCAAATAAAATAGTGTTTGTAGACATGGTTATAGTTTGAAGGTAAAACAAAGAAGGTAGATTCAAATAAAATAGTGTTTATATATTGTTTTAGAATGCTTAGAAAAGTAATGGAAGATTCGAATAAAATAGTGTTTATAGATATGAATGTATCTCTAGTTTGAAGGTAAAACAAAGAAGGCACTTCTTAGTTAAAACATAAGTTATTGGCCTTTTGAAGAAATAAATTATACATATTGTTGACACATCAAGAAACAATGAAGTAATAAATTATCTACAACAATCTACTTCCTCATGCAGTGCCAGAGCATGCTCAAGTTCAACCTCAACCTCACCCATTGTTGGTCTTTCATTTGGGTCATACATCAAGCATCTTTGTATAATATCCATGAACACTGCCAAACATTGTGGGGAGATTGAACTCATAAGTACGGGATCAATAATCTCATCTGGTGGGAATGACTTCAAAAAGTTAACTGCATCAATCGACTGTTCTAAGAATCGGTTTGTGTTCTCTAACTTTACCATCTTATCAAAGATGCTAGTCTTGTAGTTTGTGCATGCTACTTCAAGTAGAACCATACCAAAGGAATAAACATCACATTTTTCTGTGAAAGCATTAGTTTGGACACACACTGGCGCCGTATAACCAAATGTACCTGTCAATACATAACCATTTATCATACATGCAATAGTTTATAACACAAGTGGATAACAAATTTTAGTGTTTACCCTAAGGTAAAAAGAAAAGAAATTACCAAAAATAAGGAAATAATTTTTAATTGGTTTAGGCTTTGATTTTGAAACCTTCTCTTGTATGGAAAATCCAAGATGGGAGAGTTTTGGTACCATACTTTTATCTAAGAGAATGTTTTGAGGCTTTATGTCACAGTGAAAAATCGTACGCTTTGCTCCAGTGTGAAGGTAGTGTAGTCCTTTTGCAGCTCCAATGCATATTTCAAGTCTTTTCTTCCATGAGAGTGATTCCATGTCCCTTAAACGCAATTGATCATATAGAGATCCATTGGACATGTATTTATACACGAGAATTTTCTCATCTTTGTGATCACAGAATCCTATAAAAGGTGTCAAATTCGGGTGATGCAGCTGGCAGTTGAGCACGATTTCCTTCTTGAACTTCCATTCATCAAAGAATGTATTTCGCATCCTCTTCAATGCTATTAGAAAATCAGTTTCATCATTATGATTGAGATAACCTTTGTACGCTATACTAAATTCTGTTTCTCCAATTATTCGTTCTTCATCGAAGTTATTAGTTGATTTCCTAAGCTCTTCCAGGGAAAATTGACGGCATAGCTCTTCTATAAATGCAGGATATTTTTTCTTGGATGAACTTTTATTCTTTGAATAATTTCCAAGCATGTTTCCGACACGAGAGTATTGTTTGAGAACCAAAGCAATCATAATCAAGGTTTAGATTCAGATAACAACCAAGCCTACATTTCATAATGAAACATGAATTCATGAATAATTTATCAGAAAACAATTGAATTCGGTCAATTTATTCACGAGTATCTTAATAGTTGAGAAGGAGTACACCAGTATCAATTTAAATGAAGAGCAATAAGCGAAAGCGGTGAATATATAAAAATAAAAATTTACCAGCAAGATCACTGAAACAATCTTGAAGTTGTTGAATGAAATGAAAAGATGAAAATGAAAGTTACTTACGCAAAATGGACGAAGAATGTTCAATTTTCTACTTTGACTTCATTTGTTTGCTTACACCTTCAACGCACTGTAGTTAGAAATGGGAGAAATTCTTACATCAGCACTCACCTAACTAACACATCATTTGAAATTTCAATGAGTTATAAAATATTTGTTAAGAATAATATGTAAGAGAGTCTGTTGTTACAAGTAATATAAATTGTAATAAAGTAGTAAGGCTGTTAGAATATTCTACCAATTAATCTCTTAGAATCTAAGTTCAAACCTAAAATTTCAAGGTCTAATAATAAATTATTTCAAAAATATTATCTTCTCCCTAAAACTCTAATTCTCTGTATATAATTTCTCTTTTGTATTTGCTTGGTTGAGATTTCTCTCACCTATATATATTATATAAAAAAAAAAATTGCCGGATGAAATTTGCAAAGAATTCAAGATGAGTTATTTTGTTAGTAGGAATTTTCTCTTTGAAAGTTCTAGCATGCTAATTGAAGATGACTTTAATGCATTATGTGTTAGGAAATTGTGAAATCCTAATGGACATTCTCCAATCTTGTTTTAATCATTGATTCTATAACTTAAGTATTTATTCTTGGGAAATATTTGTTGGGAAGTCTAGAAGAATCGGTAGCACTATTGAGACTAATGCTACTCTAGGACTACAAGAGAGAGATACACAACATCTCAACCTAAAACCTTAAGGTGTTGGGTAAATTGGTCATCTCTCTTATAAATCCAACATTCCATTCATTCACAGACAATGTGGGATTTTAACCAATCACACTTGCACCCAGCATTCTCCCCTATAAGTATGAGTCCCCCACATCCTATAATAAGATCCAACACCGCATTCAGCTTCCTCAACCCCACAAAGCCAAACCACGGCTCTAATACCACTATTGGGGAGTTCGGAAAAATTGAGAGTACCAATGAGACTAATGCTCTAGGACCACAAAAGAGGGAAACACCACATCTCAACCCAAAATCTTAAGCTGTTAGGTAAATCAATCATATCTCTTATAAATTCAACATTCCACCCATTCATAGGCAATATGAGACTTTAACCACTCACACTTGCACCCGGATTTTAAGCACTCACACTTGCACCCAACATTCTATATGAAAATTGAGGAACACAAAAACATAACGCGAAAATTCTAAAACCGGAGAAATAACCACGGTCGTTGTCAATAAACAACCAGAAAACAACACTATGTGAAAATTGTTACAAGACACAATATATCCTCAACTAACCCAGGCCCCTAGTACACCCACAACCTCCAAAAAAAATATTTAACTACATCTCATAACACATTAATTCAAGAGTATAAGAGAACAAAGAAAGTCAACTACATCTCACAACACTCTAATACAAGAGTGTTAGGTCTGTGATTTTTTTATTGACAATTTTGGTAAAACATGTTTAATTTGGAAAAACATGTATCACTGCCAGATGTTGAGTAAGGTGTCATGACATCTTGACCAACTGGTACAGTAGAGTCTGCTGTTACTTGTCTTGACAGATGTTTTGACAGATGTTGTGGTTTGTTATCCCAGAACATCAGAACAATTCTTCATTTTAAATCCTTGAAGATTTAATTTTAAAATATGAGATTCTGTATAATTTTAGTTCTCATACAGGCGCAGCTAAGCAAGGATATTTTAGGAACATTGCAGATTTGATTTGGTTTCATAAAAAGGATCTTGGAGACTTTTTAGGAAACTTTGAAGATTTGTTCCTATTTTTGTGGAGAAGATTTTGCAGATGATTTACATATGGAAGATTGGATTTGATTGAAGAGTCTAAGCCCATACTGCAAGAGTCTATATAAAGAGACTTACTAAACCTAGAAACTTAAGCGTTATCATTGAAGAAACTGTGTGTGCATAAATAAGGGTCTAGGGTTTGAGAGTTCTTGTAGTGTGTTGTATTTTTGTATGTCACTCTTGTATCAGGTTTGATGCATTGAGTTGACTGATTGTTCATTGTTAATTATTCACTCTAAACCTGTTAAGAAAGAGTGTATTGTTCTTAGTTGAAGCTTTTAAGCAAAACTAAGTATTGTCTTGGAAGTTTGTCACTTCTATTTTGGTGTTGTTGAATTGTCACTAGTTTATGACTGGTAGTAACTGAGAGGGGTTTCTCATATCTAGGAGTTCCTAGGTAGAAGTTAGCACGAGTAGTGATTAGGTGATAAGTTAAAAATGGGGGAGTTTAGCTTTGAACTAATACTTTTATAATGGATTTCCTTCCTGGCTTGGTAGCCCCCAGATGTAGGTGAGTTGCACCGAACTGGGTTAACTATTGATTATGTTATTTATTCTTCTGCAATTTACCTTTTCCATTTAATTATTTTCTGTCAGCAGATGATGTATTAACATCTGTCTTGACATTGTGTTTTGGTGTTGGGACATCAGTCTTAAAGTGCTAGAATTTCAATTGGCATCAGAGTAGGTCACTTTATTCTGTTTTTTGGTGAGCTCCAGGGAGTTTGTATTCTGGTACTATGAATAAGGAAGGAGGAGGAAATGTTAACAGGCCCTTAGTCTTAGATGGCACCAACTATGACTATTGGAAGACACATATGATGGAATTCTTAAAATCTTTAGATAGTAAAACTTGGAAGGATATCATCAAGGGTTTGGAGCGCCCTGTGGTTAAAGATAAAGATGGGAAGGAGAACTTGAAGCCAGAAGAGGATTAGACCAAGGAGGAAGATGAATTTGCTCTTGGAAACTCCAAAGCCTTGAATGCTTTATTCAATGAAGTTGACAAAAATATGTTTAGGTTGATCAACACCTACACTGTAGCTAAGGATGCTTGGGAAATTCTCAAGACAACTCATGAAGGCACATTTAAGCTAAGGCTGCTGACTACCAAGTTTGAAAATCTAAAGATGATGGAGGATGAAAGTATTCATGACTTTCACATGAATGTTCTTGAAAAATCCAATGCCTTTAATGCTCTAGGAGAGAAAATATCAGAAGAAAAGCTGGTTAGGAAAATCCTCAGATCTCTCCCCAAGAGGTTTGATATGAAAATAACTTCCATTGAAGAAGCTCAAGATATCAACCACATGAAAGTTGATGAACTTGTTGGCTCACTTAAAACTTTAGAAATGGCTATTAGTGAAGTGTCCGGGAAGAAGAACAAGAGCATAGTATTTGTCTCCAACACTGAAGATAAAGAGGGTCAAGTTGACCTGGATACTGATGAAGGACTCTCAAAGATCATTGTATTACTTGGGAAACAATTCAACAGAATTCTGAAGAGTATGGACAGAAAAAAAGACCAGGTGTCAAGAACATCACATTTGACATCAGAAATAACAATGACTCTAAAAAAATGGCAGGACTAAAGAGAATTCAAATCAAACCAAATGCATACAATGTTATGAGTGTGAGGATTTTGGTCACATCAAGCCAGAATGTCCCACCCATCTCAAGAAACAGAAAATGGGCTTGTCTGTATCTTGGTCTGAAGATGACGAGTCAGAAGATGAATCTAACTCTAAGACAGTCAAACTTGTGATTGCTCTCTCTGGCATATGGGCAGATGAAGTAGAATCTTGTGATGAAAACGCCCTCTATGAAGATCTGGATGTGTCTTACAAGGAAAATTATGATAAGTGTGAAGAAAGTCTTAAGATAGAGGAAAATCAGAGAAAGATCATAACTAAACTGGAGAATGAGAAGGGGGACTCTTATGTATTGTTTCTCATCTGCAATATGAGGTAACTCTCTTGAATTCTAAGCTTAATAACATGACAGGTGCCTTATGAAGGATGAAAATTGATCTGATATGATGAAAAAGGATAGGGATACAAGAGATGATTATCCATATGACAATCAACAAAAGAAAAGGCATGTAGAAAAGTTCTTTCCTTCTGAAAGGAAGAAGATGGTCACATTGTCCAACCACATGTTACAACATCTTGGTAGACATAATGAACCTCAAAATAATTTTCGATCTACTTGGAGATGTCATTACTGTGGTGAGTATGGTTATATAAAGCCTTTTTGTTATAAATTGTATGGAGATAAAAAATCTTTAGAGCATTCCAAGGCTAATATAGTAAGCAAAAAAAGAAGTGTTAAAGATATGAATGTTAACCTAATAGCTCATACTTCCTTCAGAGCTTCAACTAGAGAAGACTGGTACTTTGAGAGTGAATGCTCTAAACATATGACAGGGGTTCAAAAGTTATTGGTGAATATTAGGTCTCAGCCCACAGATGCTGTCAGATTTGGTGATGGATTTAAAGGAGAAATTAAAGGAGTGGGAAAATTGGTGTGTGTTGGTTCTCCTAATTTAGAAGATGTTCTTTTTGTGAAAGGATTAACTGTTAATCTTTTTATCATTAGTCAGCTGTGTGATCAAGGTTTGTTGGTCAATTTCTCCAAGTTAGAATGTTTAGTCAAAGATGAGAAAGATGTTATTCTGATGAGGGTATAAGGTCTAAAGACAACTGTTATCTATGGAAACCTCAAATAAGTGATTACTCTTCCACATGTTCAATAACCAATGAGGATGAAGTGAATTTATGGCACCAGAGACTTGGACACCTTCATCTTAAAAGAATGAAGGAAATCATATCTGAAGGATTCATCAGAGGAATGTCAGAACTCAAGATTAAAGAAGGGAAAGTTTGTGGTGAGTGTGAAATTAGGAAGCAAACCATGATGTCACACCCAATGTTGCAACATCAGACAACTTTCAGAGTGCTGAAACTTCTCCATATTGCGCTGTAGGCTTTCTCTATCATGACCGTCTTTTATTTTTTCGTTAACGCAGCGTCCATGGCTGCCTCTCCTTTCAACGCTTCCAAGCAGCCATGCTGAACTAGTCGGGCTTTCATCTTCAAGCACCACAGACCGAAATCGTTCACTCCGGTGAACTTTTCAATCTCATACTTTGTTGAAGGCATCTTCTCCACGCTCACCGCACCAATTTGTTGTGAATTAGTATGCCTTTGAACAAAATATACTTGATTTCTTTATAGACAAGAAACACGCAAGAGTTAGGGTTAACAAGGAAAAATAAAGGAAAAACAACAAGGATTGGTTATAACTGTTATTCTTTACTTTCTCTGTAAAATAGATTACAAATACTCTAGAATAACAAATAACCCTCTTACCCTAATTAGGTTTTGTCACACCACAGAATGAGAGACTAGTATGATATTTATAATAAAACCTAACATACTAAACTAATGAGCCTTTTAACAATTATCCATTACAACCTAACTTAGGGTACATGCTAATTTAGACAATTGGATCCTTAACATAAGGCTCATGACAACTACATATATACTAGAATACAATTCAACTGCAGCATGTAGGTCTTCGACAACAATATGTGAACAAACTTTGACGACATATTACACTAGAGTTCGATCCAATATCTCACAAACATATTTGTAGTAGCACCCTATAAGTTTTGGTTATATATCATTCATAAATTGATGGCAGCAAAAGAGGATTGAATGGCGTACCAACCAACTTTCTTTTTGGTATCACCTTGTTCTTAATACTAGAATTCCAAAGTTGACACTTCTAAAGTTAGTTTTATGTTGAAAGACATCCCGGAAGTGTGTCTTGAGAGTTTAATATCACCTTGGTCTTAATACTAGAATTATTTTTGAAGACGATCAAGATCAAGTGCTTTTGTTTAGGGATAGTTCAAGAAAGAAGTTGATTGTTTACAATTACAAGAGTGAAGTTCTTCTTCGGCACCAATGGATCATTACTTTAGTCCAATGCTTATACGAACTCCTTCTTCATCAAGAACACATCATCATCATCATCATCATTTAGTGTCACCCTGCAGCAGTGGTCAAAAATCATTTTGCAGATCAGAATCAACATCAGTTCTCATTCATACCTGATCATATGATTCAAAACGTGGTTACTTTTTCTTCTACTCAACCAAGCGATTATAAAATAAACTTTACGATCTCATCGGGCCTTACTGGTTACAATATGGGGGCCCTTCAGTCCAATTCACCGTCTCTTTTGTCTCATCTTCAGAGGTTTTCAGTTTCATCTTTAGATGGATCCACATGCGCCTACTACAATGGAGAACAATCATCATCACCATCACCACAACCAGATTCAACACCATCTGTTTTCATCTGTTTTTTATGGTAGCAGCTTGCAACTCTACTTAGATAAAAAAGGAAAACCCAAAAATTGAAGAACCTCCATTTTCTTCCCGCAGGTATGTCATAAGTCATAACAAAAAAAAACAATATTTTTTTCTTCTCATTATTATTATTATTATTATTATTATTATTATTATTATTATTGTAATAAGTATTACCCTTTCATTTTGATATGTATTGTGAAATAGTAAAACTTTTTTGTATGGCTGATTTCTTCCCCATTGATTAGCATACATGCTATGCCAATGGCATAAACACATGCTATGCCTTGTCTTTTTTTTTTGTTTTATTAGATTGATTATTGTACATAGGTTGGAGTGAATAAGGTGAATAAGGCTGTAGCTGTATCGGCTGATTGGTTCCTTCCTAAATAGCATGTCAGTAATGCGGCATAACACAAAGCATGTGTTAGTGAGTGAATGGGGTTAAAGTGCTAAAGTATAACTAAATGGCTTTAAAACTTTAGTTAGATTAGAATCCTAATTTAATTACTGTGTGCACCCACATGATATGATGACCCTGGTAAATCAGGTTGTGTAAGCTAGGAAAATAGGGTAGGTAGGAGTAGTAGTAACACATGGGGTTGATGGGTTTTTCACTATGCTTGAAAGGTCCATGCACGTAGGAGACAAACACTCTCTTAAACTAGCTGCCCTATTTGATAGCTAGCCTATAAATATGCACTGTATATATGAAAATAAAACCTTAGATTTTTTTTCTTCTACAATTACTGCTATTGCAATTTCTGCTCCATCAATTAACATCTGAAAAGTTTCACTTATGGCTCCTCCTCATTTTTTATATTCTTGGCTCATCTCACATTATTTATATTCTTATTAGTATTGTGATGGCTTATAATTGTTGTGTTCTTTACTATTCATGGTCGTGTTTTATTTATATTAGAATGAAGACAGTATTGGGCAGCATTGTTTCTATAAATCAGTCGGCATTCATTCCGGGTAGAAACATAGCGGATGGAGTGCTAACGGTTAATGAGGTTTTGGATTTGGCTAAAAGATGTAAGAAAATGTGCGTTGTTTTGAAGGTGGACTTCGAAAAGGCTTACGACTGCGTAAGCTAGAATTATTTGAGATTCATGCTTAAGAAAATGGGATTTGGGCATAAATGGAGCCAATGGATGGAAGGTTGTGTTTTCACTAGTTTTATGTTGGTCATAGTTAACGGCGGCACGACTAAAGACTTTAGAGTGGGAAGAAGGTTGTGGCAAGGAGATCCTTTATCTCCTTTTCTATTCGTGTTGGGTATGGAAGGACTTACAGGGCTTGCTCAAAAAGCGGTGGATATTGGAGACTTTAAGGGGTTCAAATTTAACGAAGAAGAAGAAGTTAATTTATTGCAATTTGCGGACGACACAATTCTTGTGGCGGAGGGGAGAGGGGAAGATTTGTGGAGTGCGAAGGCTATTCTTAGAGGCTTTGAGATGATCTCGGGTCTCAAGATCAATTTCCATAAAAGCAAGATTTATGGTCTGAATGTGGAGGAAGGCTTCCTTGAAGTGGCATCATCCTTCTTGTCTTGTGACATAGATAGTCTGCCTTTTAAGTTCCTTGGGGTTAAAATAGGGGATAACCCTAGGATGATATCTATGTGGCAGGATTTGGTGGTTCAAGTTAGAAACAAATTAGCTTTATGGAGGGGCAAGAATCTCTCTTTCGCGGGAAGGGTGGTCATGATCAACTCGGTGTTAAATGCAATACCAATCTACACGCTAGCTTTTTATAAAGCTCCCGCGAAAGTTGTCTCTGAGAATCTTAGAATTCAAAGCAACTTTTTATGGCAATGGAGGACGGATAGGAGAGCCATACATTGGGTTAATTGGAATTTTATTTGTAAAACGCGAGAAGAATGTGGTCTCGGCGTGAAAGACGTGGAGATATTGAATAGGGCGTTGCTAAACAAATGGAAGTGGAGGATCCTATCGGAACGGGATACAATGTGGAAAAGTATCTTAAGAAGTAGATACGGTAACATTGAAAAGAAGGTGATCATTGGAGATAAGTCGGTTCTGAATAGGAAAGACTCAATATGGTGGAGGGATGTGATTTTAATTGATAGTAGGGATAATTCTTCCAGGAACACTTTCAGCTCGGTTGTTCATTGTTCGGTTAATTTCGAAAAACTAACTGCTTTCTGGCACGCTCAGTGGCTAGACAAGCAGCCTCTGAGGGAAGCGTTTCCGGAAGTTTTTGAGAAAGCAGCAGACACAGGATTCAGTGTTTATGAAGCAGGATCTAGGGACGGCACGAATTGGTGTTGGAATTTTGAAGATTTGGTGTTTAATAGTGAGGAGATTGAGCCTAACATTTGGAGTGATTTCAAGAATCTTCTGCAGGACGTAGTGCTGAACAGTAACGATACTGACGAATTCTCGTGGAGATTGGAAGATGATGGACAATTTTCAGTTAAAATCTGTTATGGCCATCTTAGAGATGACAATCCAGATCCGCAGTTTAATGAGGAGACAGTGGCAGCCATTAGACATTTGTGGGAAATCAAAACTCCTTATAATATAGCATACTTCGGGTGGAGGCTCTTGCTGAATAGAATTCCAACTAAAGACCTGTTATTTAGGAGAGGTATTAATACTGACAGAATGTGTGTTTGTTGTAGTGGGGAGGAAGAATCTATTCCACATCTCTTTGGAAATTGTTGGTTCACGAAAAACATTTGGTTGAAGGTTTATAATTCGCTTGGTACTGATCTGGAGTTATCATTGATGGAGCTTATAGGCTTTTTCAATCATTGGGAGAAGGTGAAGACTAAGTCGAGAAGGTATTTTGCGGTGATATGGTTGGGCACGACTTGGGCTATTTGGAACATGAGGAACACCATCATCTTTAAGAGTGGAGAAATCATCTTTGTAGATTGTTTTTCGGATATAGTGTTTAGGTCGTGGGTTTGGTCGAAAGCGTTTTGTAATTTAGCCGATGACTGTAATTTTTCGATATGGAACACTCTTCCGCTCCTTTGCTATAAGAGATAAGTTATTCCTTTGGTTTTGTATTGGGCGGAGTACCCCTTATGCTCCCTTTTAATACATCTTTGCTTATTAAAAAAAAATTATATTAGAATAATTTCAGTTTAATTTTTTTTTTTAATTTATCATAAAAGTGAAGATATTCCAAAACCTTTGATGACATATTTGTAACAAATAAATAAAATTATTTTTACTCATTTTAGAAAAATATTCTCTATGAATTTACCTTGTAATTTAACTGCAGTTTATTTCCTGCGGATTTATCTATAGATTTACGTACAGATCTTCCTGGTGAAAATATTACCCACGAAGGTAATCAATAACGGTAGGAAAAACCGCAGGACACCTATTTCCTGCGGATTTTAATCTTAAATCTGCAAGAAAACATAGTATTTTTAATAGTATCTAATATATTTGCCCTGTCCCGGCCCGTCTTGTTCCTGGCTTATTTTAGGTCTGTGTCTTTAATAATGTCTGCCCCGTTTTTTTTCCAGGGTTTTTGGATGTGTGTTTGTGCTTGGATGTAAAACAAAGAAGGTACTTTTTAGTTAATACATACACAAAACGTGAGTTACAAGAAACACAGATGTTATAAATTATTTACAACAACCTGCTTCCTCATGCAGTGCCAGAGCATGCTCAAGTTCAACCTCAACCTCACCCATTGTTGGTCTTTCATTTGGGTCATATGATAGAGAGTATCAAGTTATATTTTAGTATTTTATCTTAGCATTTTAGTTTAATCAGAATTATTAATTTAAGGTTTTATATTAGTTGGTATTTTAGTTTAATTGTTATTGAATTGGGCTTCCACTAGTATTTGGGTATTTTAGTCATTGGCCCATTAGTATCATTATATATGTAAGTGTCTTGGACACATTTTAGGTATCAATCAAGAAATCAAAAGTTATATTTATCTTTTATTTTTCTTTAGATAGTTTTAATTTCTCTCTATTTTATCATTAAACCCTAGTCTCAAATCTTTGATATGAAAACTTCCTATCAATTTGGTGCTTTCATCATGTACTCAAATCCTCCTATGGATTATCCTTATCATACACCCTCATATCATCCATGGAGTATTCCTCCTACCTATCCCACAAACCCCTCTTTTACATCTTCTACCACACCTTCATTTCCATCTTTTCCATGGGAACTTTTTACACCTTGTTACACTCATGTTGGTTCATCATCACCAAGTTTGTATCCAAATCATGGGTATTCACCACATACACCTAATCTTCACCTATATTCATCATATTCTACATCTCATTATCCATATTATTACAACAATCCCTATCAATTCCAAAACTCACCAAACAACTTCTCCATAATTAGTCACAAATATCAAAACCATTCTAGTGTTAGAAATGATTTTAAGAAGCATTTGAAAGTGTTTCATCCTTATTTTAAAAAAAAAGCAGCCAAATCGAAACAGCTCCAATTCTCTTGCAAAGAAATAGGAGGCCACTCGTGGTTGTTGGTTTGTTCTGTCACTATAAAATCACTGCCAAAACTCCACCCATCATCCACCAACATGGAGATGCAATAGCTTCTTAGCATGGGTTTTTCCGACGAGTTAGCCGCCCAAGCCTTAGCTGCAACCGGCAGTAAATCCATCGTCAAAGCCACCGAATGGATTCTCACTTACAAACCTACCACCACCACCACCACCACCAACAACCCTCCACCCTCACCATCACCACCGCCACCACCACCACCTTCATCATTCGCATTCCAACCCAAACTCGACCGGTTCTTCCAAAACCCAAGCCCAAACCCATCTCCACCACAACCCATTGATTCGCAACAACATCAAAAGGAACAAGAAACTGATACAGAGGAACCAACCAAACGTATAAAGCTATCGCCAATACCACTCTCACAGACACAAACTCAAACACCTTCACTGCAAAACAAAAAACCCTCGTTTTTCTTCAACCGTTCCAAGAAACAAGCTCAAACTCAAACCCACACTCATGAACCCTTATACGAACGCTTACGCCCCAGAACATTGGACGAGGTTGTTGGACAGGATCATCTTCTATCAGCAAATTCCATTCTCCGTTCCACAATCCAACGCAACCGTTTACCTTCTATCCTCTTGTGGGGTCCACCCGGCACAGGTAAACCTGTAGCACCCACTAATCTTGAGGAGCAGACATGGGCAACACTAAAGTCTGCTATATGTGCTATATTTTTGAAGCAACCTGATTCCTGTGACTTGGAGAAACTTTATCAGGCTGTGAATGATCTTTGTATTCATAAAATGGGTGGAAATCTTTATCAGCAGATTGAAAAGGAGTGTGATGTACACATTTCTGCAGCACTGCAGTCTTTGGTTGGACAAAGCCCGGATTTGGTTGTATTTCTATCTCTAGTCGAGAGATGTTGGCAAGATCTCTGTGACCAAATCTTGATGATTCGTGATATAGCCTTGTATCTGGATAGGACATATGTGAAGCAATCATCAAATGTACGGTCATTATGGGACATGGGCCTACAACTTTTCCGGAAACATCTTTCACTGTCCCCTGAAGTTCAACACAAAACTGTTACTGGTCTTCTACGGGTGATTGAAAGTGAAAGATTAGGTGAAGCAGTGGATAAAACTCTTCTAAACCATGTTTTGAAGATGTTTACTGCTCTAGGAATTTATGCAGAAAACTTTGAGAAGGCATTCCTTGAATGTACATCTGAATTTTATGCCACTGAAGGTGTCAAATACATGCAGCAATCGGATGTTCCAGATTACTTGAAGCATGTGGAGACAAGATTGCAAGAGGAACATGAAAGATGTTTGATCTACTTAGATGCAAGTACTAGGAAGCCATTGATTACAACGACAGAAAAGCAACTTCTTGAACGTCATATACCTGCCATTCTTGATAAGGGTTTCTTTATGCTTATAGATGGAAATCGCATTGAAGATCTTCAAAGAATGTACTCACTTTTTTCAAGGGTCAATGCCCTCGAGTCACTGAGGCAGGCCCTTAGTTCATACATCAGGAAAACTAGGCAGGGCATTGTTATGGATGAGGAGAAAGATAAAGACATGATTCAATCCCTTCTTGAATTTAAAGCTGCTCTCGATACAACATGGGAAGAAAGCTATGCCAAGAATGAAGCATTCAGTAACACCATTAAAGATGCATTTGAGCATCTTATCAATCTCCGTCAGAACCGACCTGCAGAGTTGATTGCCGAGTTTTTGGATGATAAACTTAGTGCGGGTAATAAGGGTACTTCAGAAGAGGAATTAGAGGGTACACTTGATAAAGTCCTGGTTTTATTCAGATTCATTCAGGGCAAGGATGTGGTTGATTTTATAGCTAATAATTATGACGGTGATGCTCGTGTTGCTTTGAATGTATTGGAGATTGCTTCGGTTACTGCGGCTGCTCGAGCACAACAGGGTAATGAAGAAAACAAGGATGTTGTTGGCAGTGTTGGTATTAGTGTTGCTGTAAGTTCTGAGGAAGCTAAAGGAATTTCCATGGAGCTCTTGGATGAAGTTCTACCATCTGTTTTCTATATAATGAAGAATTTTGAGGTTGATGCTACATTTAATATCGTTCAGTTTCTATCCGGTTATGTTTCTACGTTGAAGAGCTTTGCTCCTTTGAGCGAGAATCATACACTTCATGTGGGACAGATATTGGAAGTAATCCTTGGTCTTAACCGTTATAACCCTGAATACCGAAACAATCTCGATGTGATGGACAAAATTGAACGAGAGGAGGAAGATAGGATGTCAGAGTTCAGAAAGGATTTATTTGTTCTACTTCGCACTGTGGGTCGAGTTGCCCCTAATGTAACTCACTTGTTTATCATAAATTCGTTAGCAAGTGCTATTTCAAGATCATCAGATAGCAATGTGGAGGAGGTGGAAGGTTCACTTTCACTTTTATATGCACTTGGAGAATCCTTGAGCGAGGAAGCCATAAGAACTGGGAGTGGGTTATTGAGTGAGATGTTGCTTATGCTTCTATCAACAAAGTTTCCTTGTCATTCCAATAGGCTAGTTGCTCTTGTTTACTTGGAGATAGTGCTTGTTGTAGGACCAAGGATTGTTCAGTTTAAGCAATGGGACCCGGAGTAGGTTTAGAACCTTGAGGACAAGGTTCAAGTGAACCCCGCGGCAATGATAGAGAGTATCAAGTTATATTTTAGTATTTTATCTTAGCATTTTAGTTTAATCAGAATTATTAATTTAAGGTTTTATATTAGTTGGTATTTTAGTTTAATTGTTATTGAATTGGGCTTCCACTAGTATTTGGGTATTTTAGTCATTGGCCCATTAGTATCATTATATATGTAAGTGTCTTGGACACATTTTAGGTATCAATCAAAAAATCAAAAGTTATCTTTATCTTTTATTTTTCTTTAGATAGTTTTAATTTCTCTCTATTTTATCATTAAACCCTAGTCTCAAATCTTTGATAGGAAAACTTCCTATCATCATACATCAAGCATCTTTGTATAATATCCATCAACACTGCCAAACATTGCGGGGAGATTGAACTCATAAGTATGGGATCAATAATCTCATCCGGTGGGAACGTCTTCAAAAAGTTAACTGCATCAATCGACTGTTCTAAGAATCGGTTTGTGTTCTCTAACTTTACCATCTTATCAAAGATGCTAGCCTTGTAGTTTGTGCATGCTACTTCAAGTAGAACAATACCAAAGCAATAGACATCACATTTTTCTGTGAAAGCATTGGTTCCGACACACTCCAGCGCCGCGTAACCAAATGTGCCTGTCAATATAACCATTTATCATACATGCAATAGTTTATAACACAAGTGGATAACAAAAAATTAGTGTTTACCCTATAGGTAAAAAGAAAAGAAATTACCAAAAATAAGGAAATAATCTTTAATTGGTTTAGGCTTTGATTTAGAAACCTTCTCTTGTATGGAAAATCCAAGACGTGAGAGTTTTGGTACCATATTATCTAAGAGAATGTTTTGAGGCTTTATGTCACAGTGAAAAATCGCGCGCTTTGCTCTAGTGTGAAGGTAGTGTAGTCCTTTTGCAGCTCCAATGCATATTTCAAGTCTTTTCTTCCATGAGAGTGATTCCATGTCCCTTAAACGCAATTGATCATAGAGAGATCCATTGGACATGTATTCATACACGAGAATTTTCTCATCTTTGTGATCACAGAATCCTATAAAAGATGTCAAATTCGGGTGATGCAGCTGGCAGTTGAGTTCGATTTCCATCTTGAACTTCCATTCATCAAAGAATGTATTTCGCATCCTCTTCAATGCTATTGGAAAATCAGTTTCACCATTATGATTGAGATAACCTTTGTACGCTATACTGAATTCTGTTTCTCCAATTATTCCTTCTTCGTCAAAAATATTGGTTGATTTCCTAAGCTCTTCTAGGGAAAATTGACGGCATAGTTCTTCTATAAATGCAGGATATTTTTTCTTGGATGAACTTTTATGCTTTGAATAATTTCTCAGCATGTTTCCGACACAAGAGTGTTGTTTGATAACCAAAGATAATCAAGGTTCAGATTCAGATAACAACCAAGCCTAAATTTGAGTGTTTTAGGGGAAGAATTTAGAAAGAAAGAAAAAATGTTATCATTTCCTAAATTGAAAGTACAAACCATTTTCTAATCTAAAACTATTGAATTTTTTATACATTATATCAAAATTTATTTATCAATGGTTATTTTTTGGTTATATGTGTTTTGTATGACAGTAATTCAACACAAAAAATGTATAACAGGTTTTATATACTTAAAACTATGAACCTACAAAGAGATGAATCCATCCCAAAAAGGTATTCAATCTAGTGAATAAGATGAAATATGGTTAAATGTTAGAGAGAGAAGTTCCAAACTCTCTCTAACTTTTAGGAGTCTCGTGTAGCTGCTTCATCGGTTTTATGGTGTGGACGATGATTTCGCGTCAGAACAAAAACACTAATCTAGGCAGATGGGACATTTTTCCTTTCGGTAGGGGTTTGGAAGGTAGAGAACTGAGAGATGTCAGCTCTTTCTACATCTCTGATTTTCCAGATAGGACAAGGGCCAATGAGTTGTTCGAACTCTTCGGTTGTATCGGTAAGGTTGTGGAAGTTCTCATATCTCCGAGGCGGAACAAACAAGGTAATCGTTTTGGCTTTGCAAGGTTTAGGGATGTGGAAGACGAAAGATTTCTTGGTATCAAGCTGGATAACGTTCACTTTGGAGGGAAGAAGATACACGCAAACCCACCAAGATTTGAGAGGGGAAGCATTAAGAATAACAGGGGTCGTCATGGAGCATTTTCGGGTGGAGGTTTTGGGGGGTGCATCTTGTTTTCAAGCCAAAAGGGAAAAGATTTATAGGGGAGGTTTGGGAAACCAAACTTACGCAGAAGTTCTGGGGAAGGGTAGAAATCCGTCTGGTTCGCCGTTCTGTGATTTTGCTTCTAACAAGGAGGTCAAGGACCGTCTGCGTTTAGCTTTTGTGGGATCTACAGTTAGCCCAGGAATGTTGTTCAACATGCAAAGACTTTTCGAGACTGAGGGCGTTTTTTCTGTTAAGGTATCCCCGTTGGGATCTAACTTGTGTTTGTTGGAGGAGACGGAAACCGACACTATCAAGGAGTTGTTCGAAGATGGTTCATCATGGTGGAAACAATGGTTCACATTCATTCGACCGTGGAACGAAGAGGACGTTGATGTGGACAGAGTGATTTGGATAAGGGCTTATGGCATACCTTGTCATGCTTGGGGCTCCGATTTCTTGGAGACTTTGGGAAACACTTTGGGGGAGTATATTGGTTCTGATTTTAGTTCTCCAGGAGGTTCTCATATGGATACTGCTAGGTTTATGATTCGTGTTCCTCTGGATTTTCGTTTACAGGATAATATAGTGGCGGAGATCGACGACAAATCTTTTGTTATCTTTTTCAGGGAAGATTCGTATGGTCCAATCCGTAACTCTCCTTTGTCGGATATTCAGAACAACGTTGTATCGTCTTCTTCAGATTCGGATGAGGAGTGGTTGAATGAGGGAGAGGAAATGGCGGAGGAGGATGGGGGTAACTTAAATGGTGAAGTGGGAGAAGGTAAGGAACTACAAGATAGGGTCATGGATTTTTCTCAGTCAGAGGAGAGAGATGATGTGGGTGGACCTTTGGTTAATAATTTTGGGTCCGAAGTAGGGGATAGGGTAGGTGAATCAGTTCAGATGGAGACAGGTGCTTTTGACAACGCTGTACTTTTCGCTAAAAGTGGTTCAGTTAATTCCAAGGATAATCAGGAGAAAGACAAATCGCATGCTGCGATGGGTAGTGTGCAACCAGTAGAGTCTTTTGTGGGTTGTTCTTTAAATGAGTTAAATAATATTCAATTGCAAGGGTCCCACGTGTTGACTAAGAGGAGGAAAAATAAAAAAATGAAATTGATGAGTTTGTATGGTCCTCTTGGTTTGGTAGGCAAAATTAATTCTAACAAAGGCTACAGACGTGGGAAGATGAAAAGGGGTTATAAAGGAATAAAACCAAATAATGTTCTTTCCAGGGGCGAGGATAATATAGAAAATTCTCAGAGTTCTATTAGGTCTGTATATCATGGGGACAACTCTAAAGAATCAGATATAGTAAGATGCAATGATAGAATGTGGGGTTTTTTTTATTCTTGCTCAGGTGACAAACTTTGGGAGGCCATGGTGAAACTAGGAGTGGTGGCGGACAAGAAGGAAGATTTCAAGATGATGAATAAAGATTTGGAGATGGAGGCAAGAGCTGAGAGATTAGGATTGAAGGCGACAAATACAAACCGGAAATGATTATCGGTACTCTTAACATTAGAGGGGGCGGAAGTTTAGTCAAGAGGAAGAGAATTAGCAACATCATCAAAAAGGGTAGAGCGGATATGTTTCTTATTCAAGAAACTAAACTCATGTCGATTACTAGCGAGATCGCGAGGAGTTTTTGGTCTAGGGAGGAGGTTGGTTGGACTTTCTCCGGTTCTTCAGGGCTTTCGGGAGGGTTAATAATTCTGTGGATGGAGGGAAGCGTGGAGGTGTTGTGTAGTTTTAGAGGCGAAGGTTACGTGGGAGTTAAAGTTTTATGGAGGGATCATATTTACTATGTGGTGAATGTTTACTCTCCGTGTGATTTGGCTTCTAAAGAGATTTTGTGGGGAAAGTTGTTAGAACTTAAGTCGAATCTTGTGGATGGCGAATGGTGTATAACCGGAGATTTCAATGCGGTTATCTCTACTTGCGAAAGGAAGGGTAGGGCTTCGGAGTCTCGTAATTCCGAAATGAAGGAGTTTTTGGGGTTTGTGAGGGGCAGTGAGTTGTTGGATGTTGATTGTAAAGGAAAGAGATTTTCTTGGTATAGTGGAGATGGATCGTCTATGAGCCGGATTGATCGTTTCTTGGTGTCGGATATGCTAATCCAAAGGTGGGGAGTGGTTGGTCAATTCATTGGTGATAGAGATATTTCCGACCATTGCCCGGTTTGGTTGGTGTCGGATTCGTCAGATTGGGGACCTAAACCGTTTAAAGTCAATAATGAATGGTTTTCTAACAAGGATTTTCTTGGTTTTGTGGAGAAGGAGTGGAAGTCTTTGAAGGTTGAGTGTAGGAGCGATTTTGTTATTAAAGAGAAGTTTAGATTGCTTAAAGGTAGTTTACGAAGATGGAATTTTGAAGTCTTTGGAAAGTTTGACCTTGATTTGGAAGATTGTGTGAAGGTGATCAACGAGGGGGATGAGAAGTTGGATCGGGAGATGGGGCTTTTATCGGAGGAGTTTTTTATCGATTGCAAGGAAGCTCATATTCGTTTTTGGTTAAATTTGAGGATTAAGGAGAATATGTTAATCCAAAAGTCTAGACTAAAATGGCTTAACGATGGGGATAACAATAGTAAATTTTTTCATTGCGTTATGAAGGAAAGAAGAAGACGTAATCACATCGGTCCTTTGATCTCGGAGAGAGGAAGGTTCGAAACGGTTAAGGAAATTAAAGATGAAGTGTGGAAGCATTTTGCTTCTAAATTTGTTGAACCCGTGGTTAGTAGGCCTAGTTTGGAGGGAATGCATGTTAACTCCATCTCTCGTGAGGAGAGGGATTCCCTTGAGCGCCCGTTTTCCGAGGAGGAAATCAAAGAAGCGGTGTGGAGTTGTGATGGTTCCAAGAGTCCGGGTCCGGATGGTTTTTCTTTTGCTTTCATTAAAAAATGTTGGCATTTTCTTAAAGAATATTTTTTTTCATTTCTTCAAGGAGTTTCACAAAGGAGCTTTGTTATCCAAATCAATCGTTTCTTCCTTCTTGACTTTAATTCCAAAGCGGGCGAATCCTTTGGATTTAGATGACTATAGACCCATTTGTCTTGTGGGGTGTTTGTATAAAGCATTGTCTAAACTTTTGGCGGCTAGGTTAAAGGGAGTTTTGGATAATATTATTTCGCCTTCTCAAAGTGCTTTCGTTTCGGGGAGACAATTACTTGACGGAGTGCTAGTGGCAAATGAATTGGTTGATTATGCGAGTAAAAAAAATATTGGTTGCACTCTTTTTAAGGTGGACTTCGAGAAAGCATACGATAAAGTAAGTTGGGACTTTCTTAGATTTATGTTGAGGAAAATGGGTTTTGGGGAGCTTTGGTTGAGATGGATGGAGGCTACCATTTTTACTAGTAAGATGTCCGTCTTGGTTAATGGTAGTCCTACGAAAGAGTTTGTGGTGGAAAGAGGTCTTAGACAAGGAGATCCGCTCTCTCATTTTCTCTTTGTTTTGGTTGCGGAGGGTTTATCGGCTTTGGTGATGAACGCGGTTTCTTTAGGAGAGTTTTCAGGGATTAATGTGAAAGGTAAATGTTTTGTTGATATTCTTCAATTCGCGGACAACACTCTTTTGATAGGAGATGGTAGTTGGAGACATTTGTGGGCTATTAAGGCGGTGCTTAGAGGTTTTGAGGTGGTGTCGGGTCTTGGAATTAATTTTCACAAGAGTAAACTTATCGGAATTAACATTCCTCCTAACTTTTTGGAAGCCGGAGCTTTGTTCCTTTCTTGTCGTGTGGAGAGAAAAGAATTCTTTTTTCTCGGTATTCCCATTGGTTTCAATCCGAGGAGAGTAGCCACTTGGTCTTTTTTGGTGAAGAAGGTGGAAAAGCGTTTGTTGTGTTGGCAAGGTAGATTTTTAAGCTTAGGGAGCAGAATTACTCTCCTTAAAGCGGTGCTTAGTAGCCTTTCTATTTTTTATTTATCTTTCTACAAGATCCCGGTGAAGATTCGTGACGAGCTAGTCAAAATTCAAAGTGGCTTTTTATGGGGTAGTTCGGAGGAGAGGAAAAGAACTCATTGGATAAGTTGGGATTCTCTTTGTTTACCTTTTGATAAAGGAGGTATCAATTTGAAGAGAATTGAGGATTTTAATTTAGCTCTTCTTCATAAGTGGAGATGGAGAATTTTAAATGGTTCGGAGGATCTTTGGTTTAAAATATTGAAAGCTCGATACGGGGATATCATTATGCATGTTTGCCGAGACGGAGGTTGTTCTTCTACTTGGAGCTCGTATTCTATTTAGTGGAAGGATTTTCTATCCATTTCGAAGAATTATCCGGAGGATATTTTTCTGAATAATTGCTCCTTTGTTATTGGTAATGGGTATGCAACCCCGTTTTGGCATGTTAATTGGACGGGGTTTGGTAGCTTGAAATCTATTTATCCTCGACTATATTCTATTTCTCGCTTGAAGGATGTTGTCGTAGCGGGGATGGGGGGATGGATTAATGGAGAGTGGAAGTGGGGAGACCTTGGCTTGGATGACACTTCTTTTACTAATGTATTTTATGCAGGTACAATTCAGTTTAGGAGCAGGGCTCGTGTGGATACTGTGGAGGATGATTCTTTTTCTCTTAACATCAGGGACTGTTCTGGTGGGAGTAATTACAGGCCAGGAACTTTTGATGCTGCGCACCTTCGCAATGCTGTCATGGATGGGGACGCGGACGGAGTACCCCCTGTTGCTTCTCCTGATTCTATCGGGAGTATGTGGACCGATCATGGTGAAAGTGGGCCTGCTTATGGTCCCGATTCTGCTGCTGCGGTTAGTGAGATAGTTGGCAGTTCTGCTTTGACTGCGGATGGAGTAGTAGCAGAAGCGGAGAACTTGCTGTCTCGCATTGTTTTTAGGAGCCCAATTTCTAGCAGGAAAGACTGTTGCAACTGGCGTCTCAACGATGATAATGTTTTCTCGGTCAGTTCTTTCTATCGTTCTATTTATGCTATTCGGATCCCTTTTGGCCCGGCTGGGAGGAACGATAAAGCCGTGGGGCTGGTTTGGAAAGTTGCGGTTCCTCTTAAAGTTAGAGCTTTCGGTTGGAGGTGCTTTTTAGATAGACTCCCGACTAGGGAGCAGCTTATAGTTAGACGTATTATTCCTTCAGATGGAAGTGCGAATTGTGCGTTTTGTTCCGTTGGTCCCGAATCTTTACATCATGTTTTGGTGGAGTGTTCAGTGGTTAAGTTGGTTTGGAAAGAGGTGTCTAGTTGGATCGGTTTTCCGGGTTCAAATAGTTTAGAATTGAAGGGGAATTTTTTACAATGGTTCGATTTTTGCAAGTCTAAGAATTTGAAATCTGGAAGAGAGGGTAGTATTTGGTTGGCGGTTATTTGGACCATGTGGAATATTAGGAATGATGTTATATTCCGGAATAATACTTGGAATGTTGTGGATATCGTGTGGTCGATAAAATTTACGGTTTGGAGATGGTCATTTATTGGAGAAATTACTTACTCCAAATGCAACTTTTACGATTTTAACAAGGATCCCTTGTTTTATTTAGCTTAAGTCGCATTTGGTGGGTAATCTCATTGGTTTGTTGTGGCCTCTTAGTATTTTGTAAACAGGTTTTGAGTACCCTTTGTACTCTCTTCTATATATTGCTTGCTTAAAAAAAAAAATGAACCTACAAAGAGACTTTGGTTTTGAATAATAAAAGATTTATCAATTTAAATGAAGAACAATAATCAAAAGCGGTGAATATATTAAAATAAAAATTTACCTGCAAGATCAATGAAACAATCTTGAAGTTGTTGATGAGTAGCACAAATTAGCTTCGCACCATACTCCGTTGAATGAAATGAAAGTTACTTATGCAAAATGGACGAAGAATGTTCAATTTTCTACTTTGACTTCATTTGTTTGTTTTCACCTTCAACGTACTGTAGTTAGAAACGGGAGAAATTCTTACATCAGCACTCACCTAACTAACACTTCATTTGAAATTTCAATGAGTTATAAAATATTTGTAAAGAATAATATGTAAGAGACTCCATTTTGTTATTCTCCATTTTATCCTTTTGGTTGTATATAGATATATGACATGTGTAAAAAAGATTAATGGTTCAGATCAAAAATTAAAAATAAGAATTTAATTGATAATAAAAAAGGGTTGTCAATGATAAACAGAACAATGAGACCGAAGCAGAATATGAGTCAAGACATAAACTACTTAGGTGAAAAATGAAGAAAGCTCGTATGCTCGTGCAAGCGGGAAATATTTACACTCCAATTATTTTTTAGGAATTTCAAGAAGAATATGTGGAATATAAAGACACTTGCATAAAGGAGTTGAAAGAAGGTATGTATGCTGTTACAAATTATGACAATGTAAAGAAGAGGATAGTAATGGGAGATTTTACGGAACATAGAGTTTTTTTGTGATTGTCGTAAATTTGAGACACACGGCATTTTATGCAATCATGTCTTAAAAGTTTTAGACGTCATGAATATTAAGTTAATACTGAAACACTATATACTAAAGCGATTGACAAAAGATGCAAAGTTGGGAAATAATTAAGATTGGAAAGGAAAACACGTAGAATTAGACATGAAAGCTCATTTCATGAAGCGGTACAATGAATTATGTCTTCGAATGATTAAATTGACCCATAGAGTTTCCGAGTCTCACGAAACTTACACATTTTTGTCCAAAGTTTATGAAGAATGACATCTTGGTCAAAAAGTATGTGGATATAGAATAAAGTGGAATGGTTTATGTATCTATTTCAATTGGAAATAAGGAAATTGACAACAAGGCAGATATCGACTGCGGGCCAAAAGGCATACACTATAAGAAAAATGGCAGATTGCGACGGTTATTTTGGCAGGTTACAACAGTTAAAACAGCCATTATTTACAATCTACGACAATAGCGGTGCCGTCGCAGAAACATGTGTCCCCAAGCTGTTTAGCGACAATTTCCAAAACCGCCACACCAACAGTCCCTATATTTCACGACGGGTTGGAACTGACCTAAAGTGGAAATGACGATGGTTAAATACCGTCGCGAATATACTTTTGATTTTTGTTTTCATTGTTGATTGCAACGGTTTAAAACTGCCGTGAATGTGATATCCTGACAGTTCAAACCATCATAATTTGATTTATAAATACTGTTCGACGGTTAAATACCATTGTAAATATACTTTTGATTCTTGTTTTCATTGTTGATTGTGACGATTTAAAACTGTTGTGAATATAATTTATTTGGTAACGATTTAAAGCGCTACTAATTATTTAATTTTTACATTTAGCAATAGTTTAAACCATTATTAATTTTTATCTATTATATTATTTTTTTTATAATAAATTTTTTTATTTAAATTATTACCTACTAAAATATTTTTAAATATAGTATCATTCTTTTTAATAATATTTTTCCTTTAAATTATTTCTACTATAATAATTTTATTTATAGTATTATTTTTTTATTTTATTTCCTATAACTTTTTAACATAGTAAAATTAATTCCAATAAAAAACATAGAATATCAAATAAGCATCATAATATCAAAATATTGTGAGTTCCATAATCATATAAAATGTGAGCTCCATAATCATGTCATGTAGTAAAAAAGCCAAAAACATATCAAATCCTAATCTTATAATAATAAGTATCATTATGCCAAAAATATATAAGAAAGTTCATAATCTAGAAAGTATATCATTATGCAATTCGGTAGCTAGACTCAGATGAACGTCTACCTTCAACGGGTGATTCCAATCCCTAAAGAAAAAAAGTATTAAAATAATACTCATAAGCTTTAACTTTAAATGCATCAAAATAATATACATGTCTTCCACTAGAATTTTGCATTCGCATTAAGAGTTCAATTTCTTCTTTCTTAGCATTGTCCCTTTGCTTTAAGAATGCGATTGCCTCCATCAATTCATCAATTTTTGAATTTTGTTATTTTAGTGCATTAATTTCTTCTTGCATTTCCTTTATTTTTCATTTTCTGCAAAAGAAGATGCCGATCTCGTAGATTTATTAATCTGAGATGACGTAACTCCAAGTCTCGTACTACGAACATATCCATGTTGTTCTTTTGCAAATACTTTTTGAAACGCCTCATTTTCAGACACAGAATCCTTAATTGCAGCTTCTAATTTTTCCTGCACATGAAAAAGAGCAAATTGAGCAAACAACATTACTCATTCCGAAAAAAGATAAGCCTAAGAATCACAATATTTCTAATTGTGTCTTTCGTAATCTAGCATAAAACTTCTTATGTATAAAAAACTTTATCAATGTTGGAATGCATCAAGTGTATCTTTACATAATTGTTGTTTATCATACAATTGAGGTCTATCAACATATATTACACAAAACCAATATAAAAGCAAAATTAGGAAGAAAAAAAATCAAAAACTTGAGACAAGTTTATCAAATGATGTTCGTGGGGTTCCTTGCTAAACACCTCACGAGACTGTTAGTTACTATGTTGTATATTCTTCATCCATTGATATCAAGTTTTCTACCACAAATTTTGGTTTTAAACTTAAAAATGACAACATACACTACTACAAAACGCGTAAACAATAACGTCATGGTCATCATGCTTATTCCCTACACCGTTGTGACATCTCTAATTTAAGCCGCTATCATAATATTACTGTTTTGTGATTAAAAATTATTTGTCTATAACAACGGTTAAGGAGTCAACCGTTGTGATAAGTTCAAGCTTTCATGGGTTCGAACCTCAGGGTCCTCATATATGTTATTCCTTTAATGTTAAGTGGCGCCTTTTCTTTTTTAATTATTTTTAAATAAAAAAATTAAAAGTTTATGACGACGGTTGAAGATTTCCACCGTTGTTAAGTCGCGCCTTTTTATTTTTAATTATTTTTAAATAAAAAACTTAAAAGTTTATGACGAAGGTTGAAGAGCCCACCGTTGTTAAGTCGCGCCTTTTCATTTTTAATTATTTTTAAATAAAAAACTATAAAGTTTATGACTACGGTTGATGATTACAACCGTTGTGATATATTTTTTTTTTTATTTAAAATTTTTAATTGTAAATACTCTAGTGTTTTTTTTATTAAATTTCGCCATGAAAGTAAAATATCACTACGCTTGCATGTGTTGGCCGTTGTAGTAGCTTCATAATATTATACACTCCTATAGTTAGCTTGTTTCTTCAATATCCTTTTTTCCATTGCAAATAGAAACTAGACGAAACAATACATGATTTCAACCCAAACCCTAACGTTCAATACTGTGAAACATTACACGATTTCATCCAAAACACCATCGTTCACTCTTCACTGTGTATTTGTCATTGTCGTCGTCATCGTCAACCAAGTTGACAAGACCAGCACGATCAACCAAGTTGTTACCGTCTAGAAGGAAAACAACAACAACACCGTCGTCACCACAAGGAAGGAATACAACACCATCACCAACACCAACATCATTTACTTAGTCATCATGTTTAGGGTACGTAAAATATTTTTCCCCATGTATCTACAGTAAACTTCATTTGCCATTGTTGTGGTTGTTGTTGTTTTATTTTGTGGTTGATGTTTATGTTCTTGTTGTTCATGATGTTGTTGTTGTTGTTTTTGAACTTAGATGTCGACCTTGTCGAGTTCTTCATCAGAAACTAGAGAAGAAACTCAAACAAATGATAGGTTAGCCAATGAAACTCAAACAACTGAAAGTCAAACGAAAAGATCACAAAGAGGTGTCACAATGATGCCCCAATTCACATCATCCTATCAAGTTTGATTCGTTGTACAGAGTAGTGGATTGTGAGCACTACTCTACTTTTAAGAGTTATGTTTCGTTCCTTGCACGTAGCAAGATCAGTATATTGATTGATGATTGGAAACAAGTTGATGATAACGTCAAAGAAAGCATATGGACTAACGTTAAGGTATTACATACTATAATTTTCATATATCGCCGATATCAATATCTATAATTTTTAATACATACTTATATATTGATTTAAATGTAGTTGAATTTTGAGTTTACCTATGACTCAAATTTGAAAAAAAAAAGTGGATATCATATGCTAGTACACATTGGAGGGAATTTAAGGTACATCTCACGGCTGACTACATTAGGAGGCCTAAGAGCGGTCTTGCTCATCCATGGATTCGATATAGTTTTATATCGAAGAAGCAATGGAAAAAGTTTGCAAAGATACGTCGTTCTAAGGAATTCAAGGTTAGTACTATTCTCATGTAACCGATAATGTTATGCTAATGAGTTACAGATACTAATCATATATTTTTTTCACTACGTTCATAACAGGTTAAAAGCGAAGTAGGAATACTCAATAAGGCCAAGAACATGTACCCCTATAGATTGTATCGTGGGGGTTATAAGAAACTTGAGAAAAAAACCATGCTTGAAAGACAATCAGAAATAGGAGATGATCGTATCCCATCTCCACCTTCAAGACATGAGAAATGGAAGAGGGCTCGATTAAGACCAGATGGAGAGTACACCTCTGAGGCGTCAAGAGTAGTCGTCGAAAAAATTGTAAGTATGATTTGTTTTGCTTATGTCATTTTTTATTTAAATGCGTTGGTAACAATATATGTAAGTTTCTCATGTTGCGTAGGATAAGTTGGTTGAGGAAACCCGTGAAGGCACATTAGTTCTGCAAGCTAGACATGACATATTAGTAGAAGCTATCGGATCAGATGAGCATGGTGGACGTGTTCGTGCTGTTGGAGAAGGTGTCGGCTTGAGGTCATTCTTTGGGCCTCAAAGAAAAAGTACCGAAAGCTCTGAAATTATTGCACAAAGACAAAAGATTGAAAATTTTGTGAAGAAATTAGAAGAACAACGGAGAATGTTAGAAGAGAAGAAGGAAAAAAGGAAGAAAGATATGGAAAGGTTTCAAGAGTTATATTCGGTATGTACTTTACTTGAGATGTTAGTGTTTTATCGGAAATGTATGATATATATTGTGCTTACTTTTGTTTTATGTTTTAATTGAATATTATGATGTAGAGATTAAGTTAAAACCTTGAACAACGCATAAATGAAGATCACCGTAATGTTGATGGTGATGATGATGATCGAACTCCTAGTAGAAGTGTTGTACGTCATGCTTCTACAAAAGGAAGTAATTGTTCAGCCCACCCCCCTGTGGATAACCGCAATGATATAATGGACCCTAATCCAAATGAAATCACAATTTTATACTTGAAGTTGCGGTGATAATTGAAATGCAACTTCTCCCGCTCGAACATTGTCCATGTTTTGATTTATTCTTTTATAGTCCTGAAGATGTAAGGGATTTTCTTGGTGGGTATAAGTGGTTGGACATCGAGATATTCCAGGTTTGGTGCACGTAAGTATATAGTTGAATATACATGTCATTATAGAACATTATCATTTATAGAACATCACCCCTAATTTATTCATTTTCTTAAACCATTTAGGTACATTCACCGTCTTTGTATAGAGTTGAATAAATTGAGTACTTACAGAATCTTGGATCCACTTTTTATTTGTTGGACTTTTAATGAATCAAGAGATATCTGAGAGTACTTGAAAACACGGTTAAATGAGAGAGGAAAAGAATATTACTTAGCACCATTCCTATGTTCGTAAGTATTTTTGGAATTGATGTTTATGTATTCTATATTTAGTTTTGTTTTAGCAAATACCATTAACCTATATATGCTCTTGTTTATTCAGTGGTCATTGGAAATTAATCATCATATCATTTAGGACGAATACGATAACTTTTCTGCGTTCCTTCCATGATCCACTGGAAAAGAAAATGAAAGATATTATTAATTCATAAGTGTATGCTTAATTCATTTTCTTTGACATTGTAATTAGTTTATCATGTAATATGTTTAAATCAAATTCAATGTATAGTATTGCGGAGCAAGTGAATATGATGAACAATATTAGAAGAAAGCCCACATGGATCTGTCCTAAAGTAAGTGGTCCGATTACATGTTTCTTTCATTTACATTCATGTGTGGTTGTATTCATGTCATTTTTGCTTAAATTTGTAGACAAGGAAACAACCCGGGACTTACGAGTGTGGTTATTATGTCATGAAACACATGTTAAACATTGTCTTTTCCGGCATTGTTGATTCATGGGATAAGGTATACATGTCATAAAATGTTTATATATATTAATATATAAGTTGACTATTGAATTATTATCATACATGTTATTCGCTCTTTCTTATGTAGATGTTTAACGACGTAAGCCCATTCCCCGTTGAGGACTTCATAGATCTTCGTAAATGTTGGGCATATATCCATAATGTTCTTAAGGGTCCTGCTGATTGATGATGTGAATAACACTTTTCTGTAGAGATGATGTGAATAACATTTTTCTGTATTGATGACATGAATATAGTGTTTGGTGTAAATATAGTTATAATAGTTATAATACTTATAGAATGTATATCTTATCTGTTAGCTATATTTTATGGTTATAATAGTTGTGTAAATATGGTTATAATAGTTACAATACTTACAAATGAACAATGTTAGATGTATTTTATGCTCTTTATGCATGTATATCTTATCTGTTATGGTTAAAATGGTTACAGGTTAAAAAATGGGATGAATTTGAATTGCTGAGAAATGCATATTTAAAACATAGGAAGTATTTTATGCTCTTTATGCATGTATACCTTATCTGTTATGGTTAAAATAGTTATAGGTTCAAAAATGGGATGAATTTGAATTGCTGAGAAATGCATATTTAAAACATAGAAAGTTTTGACAGCGGTTATAAAACCTAGTCGTGGTTGTATATTTTTCTGTAGAATATATGATGACGTTATATAATATAACCGTCATAATATCTCCCGCGCTGCACAAAAAAAATAAATATCAAAACGGCGCAGCTGAGAATCGAACCAAGGACCATTATATTTATCACAAAGGTTCGTTTGAATAACCGTTGTGATAGGGCGCGCTGTTTCCAGGTTATTACAATTGTTAATGAACCGTGATTATAAGTATCATTATACAATGACACTCTACATAACAACTCATGTGCCATCATCATTATATACCTTTCCCAACCGTTGTTAATTGGTATTTACGTAGTAGTGACAATAATTGTTTAGATATATGTAATTACTTTTAATTTAAGGTTCTATTCTTTCTATTAACTTTTATCTTTAGAGTGTGAGATCATTATTTGTTCCTTCTTTGGGACTAGTTTAACAATGTACTTTATTTATGTTTAAACATGATGAATTTATTTTTTTTATGTTTAAATATGGCTAATATCATAGTTTATGATTCTGAATGTTAATATCATAGTTTTCGTACACAACAGAACTGTCTAAGCATAAACTAAGTGTATCATGAGACAAAATAGTTGCAAACTAATTAATTAACTCAAATAATCACAATTCTCAACTTAATTTAACCAGTTTTCGGACAAGTTCTCCTCACCTCTAAGAGATGCCAAAAGGTTTGATTTTTTTCTCAAACCTTAAGAAGACTAACAAATATTTCCAAAGAATTAACTTATACTTACATTATTGTTGTATGCATCTTCATTAACAAAAGACCCGTCAGATTTTTTATGAGAAACTTCATACATTTCTCCTCTACTGTATGTTCGTCCATCTCTCGATTCTTACAAATAAGAACAAATATGAATTATTTGTACCATCAGGCATACAATCAACTCTATATAGATTTAGACATACGAACTCATGTTTCTTCCTTGCATGCGACTTAGATCCGAGTGTATGTGGAGTCTTCTACTTTGCTCTATTTTGAGCATTTTTTTGGGATATTTTCTACACTGGTAACAAATAAAAACACGTCTTATAGATAGGGTTAACATACAAACCAAACAAATCTAATAAATAAAAACACTAATATTACCCGTGTTTTTTCTTTCCGCCTATATTGAACAAAAACAACCCAATCGTTTTCCAGAATTCCTCTGCATTTTGGATAATTTTGAAGATTTTCCTCCAAAGTGAAATCCCATCTATAAAGTTGGCAAAACAATTGATGTTGACCATCTTTCTATTTCTTTGCAGCAGAAGCAAGTATGAATTCTTTGTCACGCCCATCATCAACAAGAAAGTGGAGCTAACCATAAAAAAAATCAGTTGACAAAGCAAATAATAATCACCATGAAATTAATATAAAAAATATGTAATTATTTATTAATGATACCTTTATCTTTGAATCATAAAAGTTTGTTTTTGTATCCGTTGGAATATCCTTCCAACTCTCAAACATTATGGGAAAGTCGTTAAACATTCTAATAATTATACCCAAATACCCTGCTAACAAACCAGAAGCTGGTCCTATTGCACAATGATCCTTATCGAATTCAAGTATTATCCATGTTCCGTCAGACTCTGATTTCGCAACCAAGTCTTTCACACATAAACATGTGTTTGAAACATAACCCTCCTCATCTATCACATAAAAAAGTAAACAAATTAATGTCATAATTCAACTGTGTAAAAAATTTAAATTGTTTACAGATACTTTAACCTTAAATTACTTACTAATGACATTTACATCCCAATACACAGATTTAGCAACTTTAACAACATCTTCAGTCCCATCTTCTACCACAACATCTTCAACCTTATCTTTAACCACAACATCTTCAGCCTCATCTCCCACCACATCATCTTCAGTCTCATCTCCTACCACAACATCTACATCCTCATCTTCAACCACAACATCTTTTGCAGTTTGGATTGGCAGATGACTTATTGTATTTTCGATTGGCGGAGGGGTGATTGTAGTTTGGATTGGCGGAAGAGTTATTGTAGTTTTGATTAGCGGAGGGGTTATTGATGATTTGCGAGTTGTCGTTGAATGTAGGCGCTTCTTGTTTACTTCAAGCTCTCCAAGTTGTACAAACCGCGGATGACCCTTCACAGACTAAATAAAATGCATCAGTGAATATCAATCAACAATCAATACAATTAATTTGAATAAAGTAGTATTGAGAATTTATTACTAACCGGTGATGGTTTGGAAGAAGACGAAGATGATTTGTGTAGGGATTGAGAGAGTTTAGGAATATTGAGAGCCTATAGCTTTTTCTTATTCTCTGCAATTCTTTTGAGGTGAATTTCTTCATATGATGAAGTCATTGTCTCACAACAGGCTTCAACTGCAAGTATATGTATTAAAAAGTCGATACACTAAAAGTAGTAAAAATAAAAATTTTATATTAGTGACTACAAATTTAATAAACATAACATAAACACAATAAATTAAAAGACAAATTATGCAATAAAACATAGAGTAACCACGTCATCTCATACATTAATTAGGGATAAGCAACAAAAAACATAGAGTAACAATGTCACATCATACATTAATTAGGGATAAGCAACAAAAAACATAAGTCTCACACAAGTTACAAAGAAACTAGATTTCTTATCAATACAAAACTATATGTTAATTATTGTCATCATTTGCTGCTGAAGTTCCAAGATCATCATTCGGAAAAATTTGTTCCAAATTTTGTGATGGATATGGCTCAACGGGTGTCATAATTTCATCATTTCCACCCATGTCATACAAGTCTATTGGCTTCAAATGAACATGTATGCTTCAACCTTGTTCACTATCATCATCCACATAAAAAACAATCTGAGCTTCTGACGCTTAAATGTATGGCTCATTATCTTTATGTTCCCCGGAATGTAGTAGTCTTGCAAATTTTATAGAGGTAAAACTCAACTTATCTATCTTAATGCCTCTTGGGTTTGTGGTATTAGCCCATTCACATTTAAACATGGGCACTGTGAAGCCATCATAGGAAAGCACAATAATGTCTATCAATCTTCCATTGTAAAGGACCCCTCTAAATCTCATATGGGGTATCACTATTGCATGAATAACTTCGTGTCCCAAACATGCCAAAAACTCCACTGTTTTGAGTTTTTAAAGATTGTCTCGTTCCAACATTCGAAACTTGAATTCATTGACATTGAACGCGGTAAATCTTTTAACTTTATCAAAAGGGCCATAAGCAAGACTAATGAGAAAATCTTTATCTGGTCCATGAATGTTGTCAATATTGTTGCAAATCTATACATGATACATCATCCAATTAGTCTTGTTATTATTAAAAACTAATTCAATACAAACATCTATTTTTGTACGAAAGCTCACACGATTGCGAAACCAATGAGCAAACTCTTTATGCACCTTCTTGTCTATCTCAACAACACTTCTTTGATTGTGCTTCATTTGATTCTGAGTAATACTTCGGAAGTTCCTATTTGGTTATTCGATATTAGATGTAAAAAAATCTTAATAGTGTAGATGAAACTACTTAAATGGAATAAAACTACTTACTTTAGATAGTCGTCAACTATTGAACAATTCGTTAAAACGTGTCTATGAGCCTGCAACTTTTCAATTGGTGTTAGGGTGTAATAAGAAGATCCACCCATATGTTTTCCAACTCTAGGAAATAATTCGGCTACACGTGAACCTATTTGGATATCACCAATAGGGTCATCATCTACACGTCCAGGTTGATTCCATCTAGTTTCAATGTTTTCTAGATATCTTGAACAAAATGTAAGAATCTCTTCAAAACGGTATCCTTCCGCAATAAACCCTTCTGGTTTTGCCTTATTACGTACATGTGATTTAAGTTTTCCCAAGTACCTATTATTGAACCACAATAGTATCGGTTAAAAAAACTTTCTACTTTCTTAGTTAGTAACAATAGAACCAAATCACATAGTTTACCTTTCAACAGGATACATCCATCGATAATGAACAGAACCTCCAAGTTTCACTTCTTCAACAAGGTGAACAACCAAGTGGACCATAACCGTGAAGAACGAGGGAGGAAATATCATTTCCATGTGGCATAAAGTGAGGACAATTTGGTTTTGTAATTTTTCCAAGTCTTCAATTTTTAATACTTTGGCACATAATTGTCTAAAGAATGGGGATAACTCAATCAAAACTGCTGAAATCTCATGAGGTAATGTTGTACGAATGGCTAATGGTAGAAGTTGTTCCATTAATATATGACAATCATGACTCTTCATCATTCCATTCACCTTGAGATTTACTAAGTCAATGCATTTAGAAATGTTGCTTGAATAACCATCAGGCACCCTAATATTCCTTAAAGTTGTTAAAAAATTCCTTTTATCTTTACTCGTTAAACTAAAGGTTGCCGGAGAAATTCTACCATTTTCATCAGGCCAAAGATCAGGTTTTATGCCCATATTTTGAAGGTCATCTCTAGCTTTAGAATGGTCTTTACTCTTTTGCCTATCATTTAGCAAAGTAAATAGGACATTATCGCACACATTTTTCTCAATATGCATCAGATCAAGATTATGGCGCAGAAGATTATCCTTCCAATACAGAAGTTCAAAAAATATGCTTTTCTTTTTCCATTGTTGAGGATGACCTTGTGTAGGATCACACTGTGTACTATCACCTTCCATAGGTTGTCCCTCACGTGTTCTTTTTACTGATTTTTCTTTCACTGGCTTTTTACCAAAGATGACTTCAACATCTTTAACCTGTTCAAAAACTTCATGTCCAGATAATGTTCTCGGTGGACTTTACATTTCTTGTTCACCATTAAGCGGATCCTGTTCAATCTAAACCTGTGTCTTCGATCAAGGAAACAACGATGACCCATAAAACACCATTTACGGCTAGCCTTAAGACAGAGAGATGTAGTTTGAAAGTTACACGATGGGCAAGCAAGCCTTGTGTATGTGTTCCACCCAGAAAGTGCACCCAAACCTGGAAAGTCACTAATTATCCACATCAAATTTGCATGCAACTTGAACATCTCTTTCTTGAAAGAATCGTATGTATCCACACCATCTGTCCATAACTCCTTCAGCTCTTTGACTAAGGGTTGTAAGTAGACATCAATATTATTTCCTGGTGCTTCTTTACCAGGAATTATCATTGACATTATAAATGATGTCTTCTAGATGCAAACCCATGGAGGAGTGTTATATGGAATGAGAACAGCTGGCCAAATACCATTGTTTGTACTTATCATCAAAACCATCACTAGCCAATGCAAGATGCACATTTCACGTATCTGATGAAAACCAAGTATGTGCCTAGTCAAATTTCTTCCAAGCTTCTGAATCTCTAGGATGCCTCAACATTCCATCGTTGTCAGTATCTGTTGCATGCCACTCCTACTCTTTAATTTTCTGAAACCACAGTGTTTGCAAGGGCATATTACTACGTCATTTTCTTGTGCACCTTTAAATGCAAAATCAATAAATTTATTTATCCCTTGTTGATACACAATCGATGATTGTGGCTTAGTAATCCATGACTTATCCATTTCTTCAAAAAATAGACATAGACAGATACAACTGTAAAGTTCAAATCAAATGCTATCAAATAAATAAGTCGACACTCTAAATGAAAATATTTATAGAAACAGAATAAGATACCATTGAAAGACAAAAGTTACACTCTAGCCTCATAATCACAAACTAACCAGAATGAACCCAATACATACATTTAATTTTAAACAGGGTATCGATGTAAGCTTTGAAGAAGAAACTACATAAACTAATGTTATGACAATAACATCATCATCTTGTTTAGAATTAACAAACTCATATTTACATGCAAGTTTATAGCATATAACCAAGTTGTCAAACATGTTCTTCTTCTTACAAGGGATAAGCATCTTTCAGTCAAGAACATGGGTCCATAGCAATACTAATATCACTTATTTCTGAATAAAAATAAATAAAATAAAATAAAAACTCTTGATTAAAAGTTGAAAGAAGAATGAATAAGTACCTTGATGGGAGTAATTTGACTAGGTACAATACACTCAGGACCAGCTGCTTCAAATATAGCCTGAACTGTACGATAAACAGGAATTCGACATTGTAAGAAAATAGAAATTAGCAACCCGACTCTAACATACTCCCTCCGTCCCAAAATATAAGAGAAAAAATTACATTTTTCTTGTCCCAAAATATAAGAGAAAAAATCAACTTTCATCTTTAACAAAATCTTAGTCAAACTATTATGTTTTTACTTTTCTTAATAAGTGTGTTTTTTATTTTTTCTTTTATATTTTGGGACGGAGGGTGTATTTACCTAAATGTTGGTAGAGTAGAGATATCACAAACGTAATAGATCAAAGTAGAGAAAAATAAATAATAAGACAAGAAGGTGTTACTGCTTGTGATGAGAGAATCTATAACGGTCATTGGAGTCTAAAGCAAAGTAAAATAGAGATAAGGAAATGAAAACGAGTGTGGTGAGACAAAAGTGAAATTCAAAGAAGATGAATTTGAAAGAAAGTTATTTTGTCAGATCAATTTTGAAAAATAATATAGTCCACAATAAGTAGATTTCGCACAAGCCTATGATTGTGTAAGTTGGAAATTTTTATGTAAGGTGCTACTGCTATGAACTTTAGCCCAAAATGGATTGCTTGGATAAGGGGCTTGGTTTGTAAGAGCTTTGGATCAGTTTTGATCAACGGCGGTACTTCTAAGGATTTTGTAATCAAAAAGGGATTAAAACAAGGGGATCCATTATCACCATTCCTCTTTGTCTTAATAACTGAATGCTTGGCTCTTATGGTGAAGAAAGCTGAATGTTATGGCTTAATGAAGGGCATCAAAATAGAAGGTAATATCATAAATTGTCTATTACAGTATGCAGATGACACTTTATTCATTTGTGATGATTCTTGGTCAAACATATGGGGTATAAAAGCAGTTCTGAGAGGGTTTGAAGCTTTATCAGGTTTGAAAATAAATTACAATAAAAGTAGCATCTTGGGTTTTGGCTTAGAAGGATATCAAATTGGAGTTGTTTCTACTTTTCTGAATTGCAAAGTGGGCAAGTTCCCTTTCAAATTCTTAGGGTTAACTATTGGTGGTAGACATAAGACATATGTATATTGGAAACCTGTCATTGCTTCTTTTAAAAATCGTTTGACAAAATGGAGGAGTAAGACTCTATCAATAGGTGGGAGGGTTGTCTTACTAAATTCAGTTTTAACAAATCTGCCAGTTCATTATTTTGCTCTATTTCTAGCACCAGTGAAGGTTATAAAGGAACTAAAAGCTATCCAAAGAAGATTCTTATGGTCTGGTAAGGGTGATAAGGAGAGTATTGCATGGGTAAAGTGGTCTTTAGTTTGCAAATCAAAAGCTCAATAAGGTTTAGGAGTTAAAGATGTGGGTATATTTAACAAAGCATTGGTAGCCAAATGGTTGTGGAGAATTACTTATGAGCACGAGGCTATATGGAAAAGTATTATAAAAGCTAGATACGACGGGGATTTCAATAGTCTGTTCCTCAAACAATCTGAAGATCTAAAATATCAGATCTCTAGCTGGTGGAAGGATTTGTGTCGACTGGCTTCACACTCCAATAATCAGGGCATGTTCAATAATTTGGTGTGGAAGGTTGGCAATGGTGTTAACACTTTGTTCTGGCAATCAAGGTGGTTGGGTGGTTTGGCTCTCAAAAATCAGTTTTCAACTCTGTTTAATTCTTCTCCAAACCAGAATATACTAGTGAAAGATTGTGGAAGTTGGGATGATAATGTGTGGACTTGGGATATCAGGGGAAGGAATGTAATCCTCTCTAATGTAGCTGATGAACCAGTGGTGGAACTACTGAGTTTATTGAGAGAGAGAGCAGTTTGTCCAGTTCAGAAGAAGATGTTGTCTACTGGCCTAGAAAGACAGATAATTCTTTTAGTGTTAAATATTTCTATGACAGGTGGATTCGCAGAAGTGAGGCTGACATGTTGGAGGATAATGTGAAAGAAGCTCTAGGATATCTTTGGAAGCTTAAATTACCATTGAAGATTTTGATATTTGGGTGGAGATTTTTGTGGAACAGACTACCTACACGATTGAATCTCATCAATAAAGGGGTTATTACAGATCCTAATTGTATGCTTTGTGTTTTCTGTTCTAACATGATAAAGGATATCAATCACCTGTTCATTGGATGTGATAAAATAAAGTTAGTATGGATTGAACAGGAAAACTGGTTAGGCTTTAAATTTTCTTCAGGGAACTGCTGTATTGAAATGTTCCTGATATGGGCAAGAACGGGTGTTGTTGAATCAAATTTAACTATGATATGGTTATCAGCCTATTGGTGTATATGGAGGAATTGAAACTCAGCTATATTCAAAGGAACAGAGGTTGCAGTGAAGGACATGTTGTTTGAAATCCAAATGGTAACATGGAAATGGAGTAAGAAACAAAAAAGGAAGGGTTGTGATGGGAGTTTCTATGAATGGTATAAATTTCCTATAGATTTACCATGAAAGTCACAAATCTTGGAAACAAGGTTTTCTTTGCATATAGGTCTCAAGTATTAGCTTGCTGACTATTTTTTAGAGGCGAATGTAATTTGTTATTATTTTTTGCTTTCTTTGTTCTTCAAGCTTTGTATATTGTTGGGCTTGTAGAGCTTAGAAAGGTCTTATTCATTTTGTATTTGGACTAAGTTGCCTTAATGAATGAAGTTTTGATTATTGAAAAAAAAAAGAATTTCTAAGGTCCACGACAATGGTTTGGAAAAGAATTCTTAAGTTTAGTATTTTCTCTATTTTGTCATTTTATATTATAAGGTAAAAATTAAGAGATTTATTATCTATAATGGAAGTTGCAACATAAAAATTAATAAATAAATATTAAAAATTCTGAATTAATATATTTAACTTTTTGTTGGTATAAGAAATTAAGAAATTTATTAAGTTTGTTAATAAATATATTTATATTCTTTTTATAAAATTGATTAAAAGAGTAGGTATTTATTTTTCCTACTACCCAACTCTCATGCATAATAGTTACCACTATAGTTTTTTTTTTCATTTTAGAGTAAAGGTGAAAAAGGCTTACTCACTGGAAATAGAGCAACTCATTTGATGCAGATTTTTCGTTTCGTTTTCCGTCAAAAAATTATCATATAACAAAACAACATGCAATTTAAAGAAAACATATTTGTAAACCAATTTTATTTTACCCTGAGTCAACAATTCCTAATTCATGACTGGACTCCTTATACTAGAATTGTCAAGGTTTTGTCACCACGAGCTCACAATTCATGATAAGTTAATTTCTATAAAACCATAAGTTTTCTCTATATCTATACATGGATCACCACTACCACCAAGGACTATCAATTTTTTCATTCTTACTAACAAATCATTTATCATTTTCAGGTAATTTACAAATATTAACCAAATTAGCGGTAAAACACATTATTGCTAACGAGCACGAGAAGGTTTGCGTTCTATGCTTCCTCGAGGTTGAAGATGCATCTCATTTATTTTTTTCTTGCCAAAAATCAGTGAGGGTATAGAGTAAAATCTGTGATTGGGTGAACATAGGGAGAATAACAGAAACGGATTGTAGGCTTCATGAGAGAGATTGGTACCTTCGCCTTAAAGGTCGCGGAAAAGAGAAAAAGTCAAATTCAATTTGGTTTATCACATGCTGGAGCATTTGGAGGAGGAGAAATAATATATTGTTCCGAGACGAATTTTGTAACGTTGACGAGATTGTTAATGATATAATTGTTTACTCTTGGAATTGGTTGATTCTAGGTAGAAATGATAGTAAGAAATGTAGTTTGTACGAATGATACAAATTCCCTTTCGATTTTTTGTAATAGTTTTTTTAGTTGGTTGTTTGTAGTTCGTTGGTTGAGAGATCTCCTTAATCTCTAATTAATGAAATTTGCCTATTTACAAAAAAACCAAATTAACATCAACAAAAAAAAACATTAATATTTTCACTATACTACTTAAAATTGATTAATATGATTTAATTTAAATATAAATGCATGTGCAATTTCAACATCATTCACATTTGATAACAAATGTGACTACAAAGTTTGGCCACGACAGTACCTATAACAGGCCAGGACAGTACCACCGGTTTCGTTCTTCAAACCGACGAATCAACCACCGTAACAAAACCAACCTCTTGGGCGGCCATTTTTAGGAAAGAACTCTTTGCTTCCAAGACAGTACCGGTAAAATGACTATGATTCTTTACAAGATCAGAATATAATAAACAAAGACCGTGATATTAAAGAGAATCAATGTTTAGAAACTTGATGCATCACGCATGTCAATGTTCAGGAGATTAAGGAATTGAAGTTGAAGCTGGAAGAAGAAGAGAAAAGTGCAAGCATTGTTTTGGTGAAAGAGAAGATGATAACAATGTCTGAATCTGATGAAAACAAGCATAACCCATCTTTGGAAACATCAATTCATAGTTTAGATTCTAAGGATCATTTGAATTATGACAGCATCATCAACAACAACAATGATTTTGGTGTTGGAGAAACTTCTTCTCTCTTTCCGACAGACTTAAGACACGGTTCATCTGACAGTGATTCTAGCACAATTTCTTCATCTGAAGGAATGCATCAGAGTCACCTTTTGTTTTCTCCTGATTCTTCCTCGATGAATTGCTTCCAGTATCAGAAATCTTATCATGTGAAAATGGAGGAACATGATTTCTTGATTGGTTTGGTCTCTGCTAAGTAGGTAGTATTGGTGTGTTCTGAGTTAGTGGAGGTGGGCTCTGCAGAGGAGTTGTTGTTTGTTTTGTGTGGCAACTGCTAGTTTGTATGTTGGGTGGGTGTTGTTTAGTTGTTGTCTTGGAGGGTATTAGTGTAGGGGGATTTGGGCCTGGGGTTATCTCGCTCTGTGGAGTTTTTATGCTATTTTTTCTGAGCTGGTTTTGTTAAACTATGAATAATATTTCACTCAGCATAATTGGAAACAGAAAAAAAAGACTATTTTATTTAATAATACTTTCAAATATTATTTATGATCCATTTGACTAAAGGATGAAAGAATATATAGAAAGAGGCCTAACAAACTGGGCCAAAAAAATAACGGCTATTAGAAGCCTAAGGACTAAAAACAGAAAAGAAACTAAACTATGTTTTAACACCCCCCTCAAACTGGAGTGAATTTTAGTCAATCCAAGTTTGGTGAGCATATTGTGAAACGGGTCAGCATGTAAAGATTTCGTCAAAATGTCAGCAACTTGATCCTGTGATGAAATTGGCATAAGGTGAAGAATGTTCTACTTGATTTTGTCTCGAACGAGGTGGCAGTCCATCTCGATATGTTTTGTGCGTTCGTGAAAAAAGAGGTTGTTTGCAATATGAATTGCACTGTGGTTGTCGCAATAGATAGAGACCGGCTGTTGGTGGGGAATTCTGAAGTCTTGTAGGAGAAAAAGGAGCCACTGTGCTTCGCAGGATGCATTGGCAACGACACGGTATTCAGCCTCGGAGGACGATCTTGCCACAATTTGTTGTTTTTTTCTTTTCCAACAAATGATGGAGGAGCCTAAGTAAAAACAGAATCCAGCAGTTGACCGACGGGTAGATTTGCAGGCACCCCAATCTGAGTCGCTAAAGCCTGTTAAGGTGAGATTGTTGCTGCTAGGAAAGTGAAGACCAAGGGCTAGTTAAACTTTAAGGTACTTCAGAATCCGGAAAGCCACCTGAAGATGAATGTCTGTAGGAGAAGCTAGATGCTGACTCAGCCTGCAAACAACAAAGCAAATATCGGGACAAGAATGTGTTAAATAAAGGAGTTTACCTATTAGGCTGCGGAAAACGGATGAATTGGAGAGCTGCTTTGAAGTAGTGTTGTGAAGGTTGATTGTAGCATCCATAGGTATTGTCACAGGTTTGGAACCAAGAAGGCCATAGTGCTGAAGCATGTCTAAAGTGTACTTTCGTTGGCATAGAGAGATGTCGTGAGTAGAACGAGCTAACTCAAAACCAAGAAAGTATTTGACATGACCAAGGTCTTTGATAGTAAAAGTATGATCAAGATAGGACTTGATGATGTTTATTTCATGTAAATCATCACCTGCAAGCAACAAATCATCGACATATACTAATATGCATGTAATAGAATGAGTGTTATATTTAATCAATAAAGAGTAATCTGATTTGGATTGTGTGTATCCAAGGGCAGTGAGAGAGGTGGTTAATTTATCATTCCATTGTCTATTGGACTGCTTGAGGCAATAGATAGATTTATTTAATTTACAAACTAAGTGTTTAGAAGAAGTTTGCAAGCCTGGAGGGCATTTCATATAAACCTCTTCATGGAGATTTCCATGAAGAAAAGCAGTGTTTATGTCTAGTTGGTGTAAGAACCATTTTTTAGAGGCAGCAATAGAAAGGAGCATACGAATACTTGTCATTTTTATAACAGGGATGAACGTCTCATGATAGTCAATGCCCTCTGTTTGATTATTCCCTTTGGCTACGAGATGCGCTTTATGACGTTCTATAGAGCCATCAGCAAGAAATTTCAGTTTAAATATCCATTTACACACTATAACCTTTTTACCATTAGGTAGAGTGGTAAAGGTCCATGTATTATTAGCAGTAAGGGACTGAAGCTCATTGGAGATGGCTAATCTCCAGTTCGGGTCAGTAATAGCTTCAGAATAAGTGGTTGGTTCAGTTAGGGAAGATAGTTTAATAGTAAATAATTTATGACTAGAGGAAAGGTTGTCATAGCATAAGAAATCAGAGATAGGATACAGAGCATTACTTGGGGAAAAATGAGAGTTACCTTGTAGTAATGAGCAGTGATAGTCACGAAGGTAATTGGGTTGAACAAATGGTCTGGTGGATTTTCCGTGTGGCAGTAATGGGGGGAATAGGGGTAGTTGTATTAGGATGAGGGATGATAGGTGAAACATCATTTTTTGAAGATGTGGATGGACTTAGTTGTTGAGGTGAAGGGGTGGTCTCCCCATGTTGGTGTGGAGGGGAATTGTGAATGTTATCATTGTTATTAATATCACATGGAAGGTAATCAAAAGAAAAATCTTCTGAATTGTTATGTGTAATAGGAACATGATAACTAGCTGAGGGTGTGGTAGTGTAGGGGAAAATATTTTCATAACAAATAGTATCACATGTTATAAAAATTTGTTTATTTCGAAGATCATATAAAAGGTGTCCTTTTGTATTAGGTTTTGTGCCTAAGAAGATACATTTACGGGATCTAGAATCTAACTTAGTTCTGTTATGCTTAGAGCTAGTGGTGAACGCAAGGCAACCAAACACTCTAAGGGAAATGTAATCAGGGGTGTTGTTATGCAACAATTCAAAAGGAGATTTAAAGTTTAATAATTTGGAGGGCAATCGATTAATTACAAAAACAGCATGAGATAAAGCTTATGACCAAAAAATATTAGGAAGATGAGATTTAAAAAGGAGAGCACGAGTGACCCCAAGTAAGTGTTGATGTTTACGCTCAACAATACCGTTTTGTTGAGGAGTGTCAACACATAAAGTCTGATGATGAATCCCATGTGTAAGGAAAAAGGTTTTCATTGTGAATTCAGGACCATTATAAGACCTAATGGTTTTGACTCTCGTATTAAATTGCGTTAAAATGAGTTGAACAAAAGATTGTATTAGGGGAGAGGCTTCAGATTTCATTTTCATAAGGTAAATCCAACAAAATCTAGAGTGGTCATCAACAATTGTAAGGAAATATTTATGGCCAGACATTGAAGGGGTAGGAAAGGGGCCCCAAATGTCCATATGTAATATGTCAAAACAAGCAGCAGCATGATTGTTACTATTAGGAAAGGACAAACATTTTTGTTTAGCATAATGGCAAATATCACAAGGAGTTAAATGTTGTTTAAAATGTGGTAAAGTAAAATTTTTGTGTATATGATGCATAGTGTCAGTGGATGGGTTGCCCAACCGTTGATGCCACAAATTACAAACAGAGGAAATATTACAATTTAAATTTGAAACAGTTTGACCACAATGAGTAGTGTTGAAGGGATTCCTAAGAATGTAGAGGCCATCTTGGAGCTCAGCTGCACCAATCTTCATCAGGGTAAGGTTCCCCTGTATGAAGCAAGTGGTGGAATTGAAATCAATGTGACAGTTAAGGGATTTGGTGAGCTGAGGGACAAATATAAGATTGGTGTAAAAACTAGGAATATATAACACATTTAGAAGATAGAAATGCTTAGAAAAATAAATGGTGCCAGCATATCTAGTTGTGATAAAATCTCCGTTGGGGAGCCTAAGGTTGATAGGAGGAATGGCATACATATGTGTAAAAAGGCGACTGGAATGGCACCATGGTCTGTGGCCCCATTATCTAATATCCAATCAAGGGTTTTGTTGGTAAAAACAGAATTAAAGTTAGAGATTGTACCTGTGCTGAAGTTCATAGAGCTTGTGATGTGGTGAGCATTGGCTTGAGGAGTTTGAATTAGGGCAAGAAGGACGTTCTGTTGCTCAGCTATGAACCCAAGAAGAGATGTAGATTAATTGGAGTCATCAGTGGGAGCAGATGTGCCTTCAGGATTGTCTTCAGAAGTGCTGACTTGAGCTACATTTGGCTTGCGAAGGTAGGGCGGCAAACCGTGTTTTTTGAAACAAACTTCAATTGTGTGTCCCGTTTTGTGATAATAGGTGCACGTTCTGGTGCCACGACCTCGACAGATAGTTTGAGATTTTGAAGCAGGATCAGAAGGGCGAGATTTATTACCAGAATTGTTGAATGAAGCTATGATTTTATCTTCTGCGGTGGGAATAATATGTTGCTGTTCTTGTTGAATTAAAAGAGAGAAAACTTTGTTGATTAGGGGTAGAGGTTGCATGAGCATAATCTGAGATCGAACTGGTGCGTAACTTTCATTGAGCCCTTTGAGGAAGCGAATCACGTAATCGCTATCTCTGTATTGTTTGAAAGTAGGCAAAAGAGGACAAGAACACTTGGGGATGCAAGAGCAATTGGGGGTGGGTCTGAAATTTTCAAGTTCTTGCCATAATTTCTTGAGGGAAGTGAAGTATTGTGTGACGTTGTTGTCGCCTTGACGAAGAGAGTAAATTTCTTCCTGGAGGTCAGAGATTCGAAATAAGTCACCTTGATGATAACGATCATTCAATTCATCCCAGATTTCTTTCGCAGTGTCCATCCATAAGATACTCTCGGAGATTTCTTTGTCAATTGAATTTGTAATCCATGTCATAACCATGGTATTGCAGCGTTTCCATGGTAAAGATTTTGAATCGGAATCATCAGGCTGAGCTAGGGTTCCATCAATGAATCCAAGTTTGTTCTTGGATTGAAGGGCGACATGAATCAAGCGAGACCATGTGTGGTAATTGGTATTGTTCAACGCAGGTGTGACAATGGCGTGGCCGAGGTTATCAATAGGATGCATGAAAAAAGGGTCGAGCATATCCGTTTGATAGCTGTGAAGGGTGTTGGAGACGGTGGTTTCGTCTTTCTTTGGTGGAGGCGTTTTTTGTGGTGATTCCATTGGAAGAAAAACGGATCAAGAAACAGAGAAAGAAGAAGAAACAGCGCAAGAATTAGGGTTTGCAGAGAAGAAATTGGGGAAGAAGAAAGAGAGAGAAAAAAATGGGAAAGAAGATAGGAAAAAAGAAGTGGGAAAAAAACCACTGCTAAGAAGAAAACACGTGGCCAAACAAATCACTTTTGGATAGGGCCCATGAAGGAATGAATGGATCTACATACTTTGAGATACCATGTTAAACTATGCATAATATTTCGCTCAACATAATTGGAAACATACAAAAAAGACTATTTTATTGAATAATACTTTCAAATATTATTTATGATCCATTTGACTAAAGGATGAAAGAATATATAGAAAGAGGCCTAACAAACTGGGCCGAAAAAATAATGGCTAGTAGAAGCCCAAGGACTAAAAACAGAAAAGAAACTAAACTATGTTTTAACAGGTTTTGAGATCATTGTGCTCTTGGTGTGTATTATATTGCGGTTTGGTGGTTCTATGTCCAATTTTGGTAGTTTTTAGTTGTTTTGGTTGCATATTTGGATCTAATGTTTTCCTTGGGCATTTCATATGCCTTGCTTTAATTGAATGGTTCGTTTTGCCTTTAAAAAAGACACATCCAAAATATATATTTTGAGGCTGAAACAAATCATTTCCAACATATAATCTAGAAAACCACAATCAACTAAGTCATAAATAGACACTACTTCCCCATTTTCTTTGCAAAGGAAATTACCTCATTGATGACTAGTGCCATGTCCACTAATTCTCTGCCTTTAATAACTTTAAATGTAAGGTAGAGACAATGTTTTCATCATTTGTAGATAACTAATTGGAATAGAAAAAATTAAATTATATAGACACCCAGTAGAGATATATGACAAAAATCCCCTAAAGATATATGAAAGTAAACCATTCGGGAGACAAGCATTGACTAGAAATTGATATAAAACTAAATCCTTACATAATTCTTCATAGGACCCTAAAACTTCATGGTAAGCAGACTTCACATTTTAAGTTCCTTTCTTGTTAGGGATCCGCATAAAAGTAATCACTCCATTATGATAATCAATATGGATTTAAAGAATTCTATTACCTTCACAAGGTAGTTAGGTATTATTAATGAGTATAGGGTCTCATTGTTGGTCATTCTTATCAATTAGGTCCCTAACTTAAAGTACATTAAAGTTCAACGGCTTCCAAGTTAGGATTTTAAACTAGTATCGATAGGGGAGTCAAAGGTCTTTCCACACATTAATATTATGATTAATACCTACCCTTCAACAAAAAAATTTTAGGAGATCATCCTATGTTTGATGAATACTTTTCCTAACATAGTTATTCAAAGGCTTAATTTTTTCCTCTAAAATATAAGTATTAGGGATGCACTTAGACTTAAGGAATTTATGAATTAAGGTGTCATAAATTAATTAATGTATCATTTAAAATATTCATCTTTCTTATTCCAAGACCTGATTTGTACTTGTTTTGGCAAAGCTAATTCCAACTGGTGTTTTGTACTGTCCAAATCAATGGAGTTGAAATTAATGAAACAAAACGATGATACCTCAATTTCTTTGTAAAATAGTGTCTGTTTTGGTAGCAAAACTATGGCTATGTGTTGTTCACGTGAAGGAAAGAACATAGAAATGGTTGGGATAGGGTGCTTGTCCTAGTTAAGGATGGTTTGGGAATATTATGGTTTGATTATGGCTCTAGTATGGGGTTGAATAACTACTATGTGGTAATGATGAAAATCCATAGTGTCAGTTATTTTAATTCAAGCATAAAAAATTGTGTTATCTAAGCACATAGAAACATACAAGACAAGATATTGAAAAATTGCATTATCTAAGCACATAGAAACATTCAAGCATAAAAAATTTGACTATTTCTTAATACACCACTCAAGGTTCTTATACACCATATGAAATTTCGTTTTTGCCCCCTAGTTTCGGATGTGCACATCCGGACACACCGTTTTTTTTAAAAACGTTGCCTTGTTCCGGATGTGCAAATCCGGAATGACAATTTACACGTATTCCGGATGTGCACATCCGGAAAAATGGTATATTTATTTTAAAAAATAATAATATGTATTTTAACAGAGTAACGATCATCCAACAATCGTGACAAACATGACCTCTGTAACCATAAGTTATATATCCAAAAAAGGCACTGTGAATATCCGAACTCCCAAATCTATCCTCGAAGATTGTAGGACAAATCAAGATCAACAGTAAAACATTACTTCTTTGACGTAATCCAAGATAAATGACACCAGAGTCGACACAAAATTGGTGGTACTCCTATTACCACTTGCAGAACCAATGGACTGACTTTGGGTCACAAGATACAGAGGAATTGTTTCTTCTCAAGTTCATTGCGAGGAGATAATTCACGATCTCTTTAAAATAACGGTGGATCCTTAGAAGGGAAATCAACCTGCTGGAATGATAAGATAATTTTGTTAGATTTATGTATTCCTCATGATAAGATAATTCAGGGAGTGGCGTGTGGCTTTCTATAAATCAACTGGGTTTAAGCCTAAAAAGATTATATTTTACAGGTTCGCGTTGGTTTTTTTTAAATGATACATTCTGATGTATATTGATGTATATGTATATATTATAACTTGTTTATTATGCTTATTATGCCCACTTGCTAGCTTATTATGCACACTTACTGATGTCTATTGATGTATATGTATATATTATAACTTGTATATTAATGATACAGTTCCTCCTGCTTATTATGCACACATGCTATCTTTCAGCCCTCGATACTACATAAGTGAAGTCAAAAATTCTGATTCTGGTTCTGCAAGTGGTAATAGGAGTACCACCAACTTTGTGTCGACTCTGCTGCCATTTATCTTGGATAACGTCAAAGAAGTAATATTTTATTGTTGATCTTGATTTGTCCTACAATCTTTATATAATCCTTTTAGGCTTATAGAAATCCACTCCCTGAAAACCAAAATGGTAAATAATAATGAGTTATTTATGCATTCAAACACTTTTCTTGTATCGTGTAAGTTAGTAAGTACTCTCATTCTTAACCTTTCACCTTTCACTCTGTAATGCATGTTTACTTCATTGACATTGACTGAAGATCTTCATCACGCTATCAAGAATCTCTCCGCTGAACTTTATGCTAAAGATGTTCATTTTTGCATGGAGCTTATTCAAGTACATTTAACCTTTCATGATGCATTCATGATGTTAAATGATAGTTGTTTATATTCATGACCGTAAATCTGTTGTTAACTTTATCAGAATGCCGAAGACAACCACTATATTGACGGAGAGACTCCAACCCTAGAGTTTGTTATAACTTTTGATGACATTACTGCTACTGGTGCACCAGCCACATTACTTATTTTCAATAACGAAAAGGGTTTATCTCCGAAATATATTGAGTCCTAACTTTATCAGAATGCCGAAGACAACCATTATATTGACGGAGAGACTCCAACCCTAGAGTTTGTTATAACTTCTGATGACATTACTGCTACTGGTGCACCAGCCATATTACTTATTTTCAATAACGAAAAAGGTTTATCTCCGAAATATATTGAGTCCATCTGTAGTGTTGGATGATCAACAAAGAAAGATAACAGGAGCAGTGGTTACACTGGAGAGAAAGGATCAACAAAATTTTCTATTGAACAGATATGAATAACAAAGTTTTCTATTGGAGAGATACGAAGAACAAAGTTTTCTATTGGAGAGATACGAAGAACAAAGTTTTCTCGCTCCCCTCATTCGAATGTATATTAACTTGCGATGATATATTAACGTATGCAAATGAAAAAACCGATTTAAAAAAAATAATAAAGTTATGCTATTTTCCGGATCTACAGTTCCGGAATTTAAAAAAATAAAGCTATACTATGTTTTCGGATGTGCACATCCGGAACACATCAGCGTTTTTTAAAAAAATGGTGCGTTCGGATGTGCACATCCGGAATCTGGGGGCAAAAACAAAATTTCACGTGGTGTATAAGAAACTTGGGTGGTGTATTAAGAAATGGTCAAAAATTACTCAATCAGCCATAGTTATCTAAGCACATAGAAACATTCAAGCATAAAAAATTACTCAATCAGCCATAGAAACTCACAGAGAAGATATTGAAAGCAATTAAAATGACAATAAAATCTAAGCACACACAACATACAATATGAAGAGATGTAGTCCTTAATCTCAACTCAAAATTTGATTCTATACTCACAAACAAGTACAACAAATTGCAGGTAAACTTAGATGAAATTCTGTTATCTATTTCAACAATACAAACACAGATAAAAAATCCATTTTTCTTCCTCAAATTTAACTCTCAAACAGAGAAATCTAACACTTAATGCTTAAAATCCAAACCAATCGAATACAAAATTCAGAGTATAAACCAAATTAACATCAACAGAAAAAACAATAATATTTGTCACTATACTACTTAAATTTGGAACAACAAATCGTATTACCCCCAAATGTAAAAAGGGAGTTATTTCACATTTTTCAAAATTAGGGTTTGAGAAGACAAACCTATTAAGATTCGAAATGATTGTGGTTGATTTGACGGTGATTCGTGAGTGGCTGAAAGAAATGTTCGTTTCCCTCTTTTTTCCAATTGCGTATGTTTCTGAAAAAGAAGAGAAAAAAACATAAGTGGATTGAATTTTCAATTTTAGCGCCAAATATGAATTTGTGGAGAACGACGAGGGAAATCACCGTCGCGGCTTTTGTGAATGGAATGGAATAGCCACAATAGCTTCACTGTCGTGTTGCTTGAGTTTTATTTTAATTAAATTTATTGTTTTCTATTATTTTTCTTTAATAAATGGAAGTTGGTATTTTTTATTTATTTGAAGTTGTATACTTTAATTTTGGGATGTATTCTTTATATCAAAATGGGTGTAGTATAAAATGGAAGTTGGGTGTAGTATTTTGAATATGTATACTTTAATTTTGATATTTTAATTTTGGGTTTAATTTTTACTATAAAAATTGTTTCTAAAATTATGATTTTTTAAATTTTTGATATATAAAATTTTGATATATAGTTTAATTTTGATACTTTAATTTTAGGTATAATATTTTGAGTTTAATTTTTACTATAAAAATTGTTTCTAAAATTAAAGTTTTATTTTGAGTATATATAGAATTTTAATTTTTATAGTTTAATTTTGATACATAAAATATTTTAATAAAATTAATTGTAATTTTTAAAAAATTTATGTATTTTGAGTTTAATTTATTACTATAATTGTATTTTATAAATGTTTTAGTGATTTATTTAGTCAAAATACACATATTAATTTTTAGCCCCACAATAAATAATTCTGGATCTATCACTAAATGTAGTGTGTGTTACAAAGGCTTAAGGGGTGAAAGTTGTTCTACCGTTGTGACATAAAATTTATGGTGGTTCTTGCAACAGTCGTGAACTTATTTGTATGGCAGTTTAATGATAACAGTCGTAATATTTATTAATTTTTAAAAATTGTAAGGACGGTAGGTGTATATCGTCGTGACACGCGTCTCTATTTTAGAGTTACGACGGTTATCAAGTAACTGTCGCAATTTTTGTGTCGTAAAACCCTAATTTTCTTGTAGTGATAAAGAAGCGAGATTATTCATGTAACAACAAAAATCTTGATAAATATTGGGTTGAGAAATTGGCTACAAAGAGAGATAGTTATTCACAAAAAAAGAGAAAATTACAAAAAAATTTAGTGCAATCGTCACAGGTAAATTTATCATCAATTTTTATAATTTAATAACAATATTATTTATCTATTTATTTTTTATTGTGCAGCAATCAAGTCAAGTTGACAAAGCGAGATTTCGGGTTCTAGTTGACACAGCGAGACTACCTAGTCAAGTTGATACAACATTATTTCAATATAACGCTTCAAGTCAAGTTGACGACCAAGTTGATATAACGGGATTTCAACATCAAGCGTCAAGTCAAGTTGACACGCCGAGACTTCAACTTCAAATTTCAAATCAAATTGACATGGCGGGATTTCAACAGCAAGCTTTATGTCAAGTCCACATATTGGAGCTTCACAATTTCTTTTAAACATATCATTGAAGTTATTAAACATGTTTTGTTCTCTTTTATTTTTCCTGCTATATGAAAATATGTGTTGCATGAGTTTTTTTACCTGATATGGTACTTTTATTTTGGTTTGTTTTGGTTATCTTTATCACCATTAATTTATGCTTTCTTTGTTTTTTCAAGTTAATTTTACTTAGTTCATTCATGTATGAAAGGTTACATACAAAATAAAGCTACAACAGACTTTATATTATAAGCATTATGGTATAGCTACAATGGAAAATTACATGCTTTATGCTATAAGCATTATGTTATGGCTACAATAGAAATTTACAGCTTGTAACAATATAAACCTGTACAATTAGTTATAAGCATTATAAGTATAAACATGTACAATTAATTATGAGCCTTATAAATATAAACCTATAAGTGACACTAATTCTACAAAATCAGCAGTGACAATATAAACACAGCATTGCTAAAGCTACATAAAACATAACCTGCAAGTGTGAAAATATAAACACATCAGTGACAGAAAATATAAACAGAGCCATGAGTAATACAGAATTTACAAAATCAGCAGAATCATCAGTGAAACTAATTTTTTTATATTAATCTGCAATTTGATTAAACAAAATAATTTTAAATGGTTTAGAAGTTATAAATTCCTAAAATTGAATGAAATCCTAAAATTACAACAATTCTAAGGTCACACCTATGGGCTCTAAGTTGTGCTTATTGGAAGAATGTGAAGAAGGAGCAATAGAAGACTTGATTTCAGAAGGTTCAAGCTGGTGGAAGCAATGGTTTTGTGAAATTAGGAAATGGAAGGAGGATGATATTAATGAAGAGAGGGTTGTTTGGATTAAAGTATATGGCGTTCCATGCCATGGGTGGAATCTGGATTTTTTTTAACGAATTGCAAGTTGTTTTGGTTCCTATTTGTGTTTCGACGAGTCAACGGCGAGACGTTCCAATTTGGACGTAGCGAGGATATTAGTGAGAGTTGCTGCTTCTTTCCATCTACCGGAGAAAATATGGGCTAACATCGATGGAGTGAGGTATACAATTTTACTCTGGGAAGATTTTCTTGGTCCTCTCTGTGCGACTGCAATCTCGGCTTTGGATAAAAAGTTTTGTTCGTCTACCTCTAATTCGAGTAGTGGTTGGTTTGATCGGTTTGGGGATGGTGGGGAAGACGGTGGGGAAACGTTTTCATCTTTTGCCGACGACGAAATGAACGTTGACCCATATAGAGACATGACAGAGATTCAAAAGGGTGTGATGGAGACGTGTGAAACTAGGTGTTCAGTTGGTAAGGATAGGACACATACAGTAGGTTCAGAAGGGCAGCCTTTATGCGGGTTTTTCGATAATGAGATAGAAAGGGCTAAAGTGGCTAGGAGGCCTTCTTCAAGTAGAGATAAAAGTGATGGGTCCCTTTCTACCTCATTCGTTGCCCCTCGTACTGCAGAAACGTTTATTGCACAAACTTTTAATGAATGTAGTTTGGCTACTCTAGGGAAAGCTAAAGTGGGGGACCATGTGCATAGGAGAAAAATCCTTAAAAAAATAAAATTCAAAGACTTGTGTGGGCCAAGTGGTATTAAAGGGGTTAAATATTTACAGAAGGGCAGAGGGAGACGCAAGAAGGTCTTGGGTAGTGGGAATGTGTTATTTCAGAATACTCCAAACTCAATGACGGAAAATAATAGCTTGGAATCGGGAGATGTATCGGTTCACTCCACGGCTTTTCAAGGGAACAATTCAGAGGAATCTGATATTTTTAGGAGTAACTTAAGACAGTGGAAAAATATGGATACTTCTATTGGAGGCAAGTTATGGGAGACCCTTTCAAAATTGTGAGTAGTTGCAGACGACCCGAGGAGGGATTTTAAAAGCAGAATTGATGTGTTGGAAAAAATGGATAAGGAGAGAATGGAAGCAGGGAAGGCGAAATTAAATATGTTTCGATGATTATCGAAACTTTGAATATAAGAGGGGGTGGTAGTATGATTAAGATAAAGAGGATTAGTCATATTATCAAGAATGGAAAAGCGGATATGTTTTTGATTCAGGAAACTAAGATGCAAGACATCGAAGATGTTATTGCTAGAAGCTTATGGAGTAAGAAAGATGTTGGTTGGTCTTTTTCCAGTGCTTCTGGTTTAACAGAAGGGTTAATTATTTTGTGGAAGTTAAAGAGGGTGGAAGTTGTTTTTAGTTTCAAAAGGGAAGGTTTCATTGGAGTTAAAGTGTGTTGGAGGGGAAATTTTTTTTATGTGGTCAATGTTTACTCGCCTTGTGAGTTAAAGGCGAAGCAATCTCTTTGGAGGTCTTTAAGGGATTTAAAGGAACAATACGGGGATGGTGATTGGTGTATCGGAGGGGACTTCAATGCTATTACTAACTCTCTAGAGAGGAAAGGTAGAACTTCGAACTATCGTAACTCGGAGATGAAAGAATTCAACGAATTTATAGCGAGCTGTGATTTAATTGATGTCCCTTGCAAAGGAAATAATTTTTTGTGGCATAATGGGGATGGAGGTGCTATGAGTAAGATTGATCATTTTTTGCTTTCTGAAGAAACTATTGATAAGTGGGGAGTGGTCGGACAGTTTATTGGGGAAAGAGACGTTTCGGACCATTGTCCGGTGTGGTTGGTGGTGGACGACTTTGATTGGGGACCGAAACCGTTCAAAGTGAACAATGAGTGGTTCCAAGATAAGAAGTTTATGTCTTTCATAGAAAAGGAGTGGAATAACATCCACATAGAAGGTTGAGGGGATTTCGTGTTGAAAGAGAAATTTAGAATTCTTAAAGGTACTCTCAGAAGATGGAATCAAGAGGTTTTTTTGGAGGTTTTATTTAGAAGTTGATAAGTGTGTGGAGGAGATAAATAAGGGGGATGTAGATGCCGAGTTGAATTATGGAATGGAGTTGGAGGAATCGATTTTGAACCGTAAGACGACTTCTAGTCGGTTTTGGTTGAATTTGAGAATTAAGGAGAACATGCTTATTCAAAAAGCGAGAGTTAAGTGGCTCAATGATGGTGATAATAATACACGTTTTTTCCATAGTATTATGAAGGAGAGAAGAAGACGTAATTATATAGGCTCCATTAACTCGGATAGGGGGACCCTCGTGTCGGTTAAGGATGTTAAGGAGGAAGTTAGAAACCATTTCACTCTTAAGTTTGTGGAACCGGAGCGTAACCGACCTACTTTGGAAGATATTCCCTTCAAAAAGATTAGTGAAGTGGATCGAAACTCCCTTGAAAGACCATTTACCGAAGAAGAAATTAAAGAGGCTGTGTGGAATTGCGATGTGCTCAAAAGTTCGGGGCCGGATGGGTATTCCTTTATGTTCATCAAGAAATGTTGGCATTTCCTTAGATATGATTTTTGCCATTTTTCAATGATATTCATAGCGGGGCGGTGTTGTCTAAAGCGATTGTGTCTTCCTTCCGTACTTTAGTTCCCAAGGGGGTGAATCCTTTGGGACTTGATGATTATAGACCTATTTGTCTTGTCGGAAACCTTTATAAAGATTTATCGAAGCTTTTGGCGGCTAGATTAAAGTTGGTGTTAAACTGCATTATTTCTAATTGCCAAAAAGCCTTTGTGTCGGGTAGGCAAATGCTTGATGGGGTATTGGTAGCCAATGAGGTAGTCGACTATGCGGTTAAGGAGAAAAAGACCGTGTCGCTTTATAAGGTGGATTTTGAGAAAGCCTATGATAAAGTGAATTGGGATTTTCTAAGAGGTATGATGAGGTCTATGGGATTTGGGGACTTGTGGTTGAGGTGGATGGAGGCAACTATTTTCTCAAGCAAGATGTCGGTAATGGTGAACGGTAGTTCTACGAAGGAGTTTATGGTGGAAATAGGTTTGAGACCAGGTGACCCCCTTTCGCCTTTTCTTTTTGTGATGGTAGCGGAAGGTTTGGCGGGATTAGTGAGGAAGTCCGTTCTCTTAGGAGATTTTGCAGGGGTTCTCATTGAAAGTAGTTAGTTTATTGACATTCTCCAATTCGCAGATGATACTCTTTTGGTGGGTGATGGGAGTTGGAGACATATGTGGGCGATTAAAACGATTTTAAGAGGATTTGAATTAGTTTCAGGGCTTGGAATTAATTTTCACAAGAGTAAACTTATTGGCATAAATATTCCGCCTAACTCCCTAGATGCGGCGACTTATTTCCTTGCTTGTAGAACGGAGAAAAGGGAATTCACTTTTCTCGGAATTCCTATAGGTTCCAATCCTAGAAGAATTTCCACATGGATTCATTTGGTTACTAAGTTCGGGAAGAAGTTATCTTGTTGGCATAACCGATTATTGAGTTTTGGGGGAAGAACCACTCTTCTCAAATTGATTCTTAGTAGTCTTGCGATTTTCCAACTTTCTTTTTACAAGATGCCAGTGAAAATTTGTAAGGCTCTCACTAGTCTTCAAAGTGGGTTCCTTTGGGGGAGAACGACGGAGAAAAGGAAGATTCATTGGATTGGATAGGATTCTCTTTGTCTTCCGCTTGAGAAAGGGGGTTTAAACTTGAAGATAATCGACGACTTCAATGTGGCTCTTCTTAATAAATGGAGGTGGATAATTTTAGAAGGTTCGGACGAGTTGTGGTTCAAGGTTTTGAAAGCAAGGTACGGAGATATTAGCATTCAAATGGCGGATTGTGATGTTGCTAGAAATAGAAAGCGGAATCAATCTTTTTGGTGGAGTGATATCATTGGCCTTATTAAGAGATACCAATGTGATATTTTGCTTTCTAATTCTTCGTTTCGGGTGGGGAACGGTTTCAAAACGCCGTTTTGGAAGGAAAATATGGCCGGTTTGGGTTGCCTCAAGGATTTATTTCCGAGTGTTTATTCCTCTTCTTACTTACAAGACGTGTCAGTTGGTGGTATGGGGCGTTGGTCGGACGAGGTTTAGAGGTGGGGGGATCTTGGAGTGCCAAGGGGAGGTCTGCCCGGTTCTGATTCTTTTGACCCTGAAGGTCATCCGCGGCTCACTGTCAGTTCTGGTTCAGGTCTGTTGGTGCAGGCAGGAGGTGCTGTTGCGGATCTGGTAGAATTAGAATCGGACGAGAATAATGATGATGTTGTTAATTTGGTAGACAGAGAGAACCTTCTGTAGGGGCTGCTGTCTTGAATTCGGTTAGCAGTATGCCTGTTACGCCTGGTGCAACAGTTCCGGGTGCTTTTGTAAGCCGTGGTACACAGTATATGGGGCCTGCTGCGGAGCTTAGTGCTTCTCATTTCTGGCAAGTCTGTATGGCGGAACTGGAGGCTATGCGTCTGGTTTTAACGCATCATGTACCGGTTTCTAGTGAAAAGGATAGAATTGAGTGGGTTTTGGAAAGGGACTCTAATTTTTCGGTGAACTCTTTTTACAAATGTGCTAATAACTTCTTTATTCCTTATGGACCGTGTAATCGCCTGGGACAAGGTATTTAATCTGATTTGGAATGTGAATGTTCCATTGAAAATTAGAGCATTTGGATGGAGATGTTTTCTCAATAGAGTCCTGATTAAGGATCTCTTATTATTAAGGAAGATCATTCCGATGGATTGTGATACTAAGTGCGTTTTTTGTACCAATCATGTGGAAACTTTGGGGCACTCTATTTTTTCTTGTCCGGTGCCCAAGTGGATTGGTATTGGTGATATTGGAGGGGAAGACATTAAGGGTAGATTCTTGGAGTGGCACTCATTTTGCGAATCTAAGAAGACCAAGAAAGGTAGAGAGGGTGTTGTTTGGTTGGCGATATGTTGGAATCTTTGGTTGCTTAGGAATGAAATCATTTTTAGGAAGGTGTTGTGGAACATTTATGACACCGTTTGGAAGGTAAAATATACTGTTTGTAGATGGGCTTGTATTGGCGAAATTACCCATCCTAATTGCAATTTTTACGATTTTAATAAGGAACCCTTGTTCTTTTTTGTCTTAGGTTCAATTGGTGGGTAATTTCCCGATTTTTTGTTGAGTCCTAATTCGGGATTTTTTGTAATCAGGTTTGAGTACCCTTTGTACTCTTTTAATATATTACTTGCTTACAAAAAAAAAAAATTTCTAAAATTACACCAATCTTCAATCTCATCTCTAAAACTGATTCCAACAATCCTATAATTGAACACTAAAATTACAGCTTAAGAGTAATTACAATCAAATCATCTCTAATCCTCAACAATAATCTTCAATTCAAACCTCAAATTGTTGCACAACTGAACAAAATCATGATAAGGTGGCGGCGAGTGAGAAAGATACGGTGGCGGTGTCACTGATTGTAGTACAGGCGGCGAGGCGAGACAGATACGGTGGTGGCGAGTGAGAAAGATAAGGTGGCAGCGAGAAAGATACAATGATTAATTCATAGATGATGACGGCACCAATAAGAAACAACAATGACGGCGAGGAAACAATGTTAAAAGACAGGATATGGCTGAAGAGAAAAATTCTTCGCGAAACATTTAAAAGTGAGTGTAATTGTGGCTTCTGAAAATAAAAAATATGCGTACTCAACCTTTTAAATCAGAAGCATCAATTTTTTTATGCCATGTGTCAGACATCGGTCTCATGAACTAGAAACTAGAGTAACCAGGAACTGGAGTGGATCTAAACTCGTAAGAGAGTGTGTTATTACAAGTAATATAATTTGTAATAACGTAGTAAGGATGTTAGAATATTCTACCAATTAATCTCTTAGAATCTAAGTTCAAACCAAAAAATTCAAGGTTTAATAATCAATTATTTCAAAAATATTATCTTCTACCTAAAACTCTAATTTTCTGTATATAATTTCTCTTTTGTATTTGCTTGGTTGAGATTTCTCTCACCTATATATATTTTATAAAAGGTTAATTATACGATCCCCCTTGTCATTAGGGCGAGATTTGATTTTGCCCCCCTGAAGTTATTTTTTTTTTTAACGCCCCCTTATAAAACAAAAAATTAACTTTTACCACACCCTATCCCTTGTTTGGGTGACTGGATATCAGGTAATTGGCTATATGGCATTGAGATAGTCCATTTGGCTAGCTGACTGTGTATTTAAATTTATTTTAGAATTTATTTAATTTAGAATTTTTTATTTATTTAATTTCTATTTGTTTAAACAAACCATAGGACCTGCTTCTTCTTAAATGGTGAAAAACTTGAAATTGAAATGAATTCATGCATATAAAAAAGTACTAATCAATTGCACCACTTTTTTTACAAACAAGTATAAAGCAACCTAAATGGAATTTAATGCTTAAAACTTGTATTTTTAACAACTTTTTTCAGTGCACCCTTGGTTGCTGAAGAAGCTGGATTGATGGCTTTTCGATGCATCTAGAACTTTGTCTGAAGCATAACATAACAAGAGAAATAGAAAAGTCAAGATGATGTTACTGTTCCTTATTTGAAAGAAAGAATATTGAACATAAAGGGTTCTTTCATGAAGTGTTTTTACTTGGTTTTACTTACTGACTGCATCAAATGAAGCCAACAACACCTCACCAGGTAACATCCTTAAAAATGCCTATCTTGGTTGGGATTTAACCAAAGGAGCCATCACTGTTCCACTAACTATGCCAACACCATTAAGCAAAGATTTGCTCAACTTTTCTGTTATCTTAGACAGCTTCCTCACACTATATTGCAATACAAAACACAACTATCATCATACTGAGTATTATTATAGTTTCCCACATGAACAAGCAAAAGCATCTTTCAACAGCTTCTTTTGATGGTATCAATGTACCTAAAGTTTCTCAAACCAAAGCTTCTGTCATGTTCTTGCAGAAAAGATACACTTCCAGCTCTACAAGTCCCACATCATTTGTGGGTTAAAATATTTTAATGTTTATATATCTAATTCACAAAATCAGTTGCAAATGAGTTAGAAGTAATGGGCTATAACATTGGGCTTATGTGTTGGTATATTGAGTCCAATATGTTTAATATATATTTTGTTTAAACAAATAAAAATTAAATAAATAAAAAAATTCTAAATTAAATAAATTCTAAAAAAAATTTAAATAAACGTAAATTAAATAAATTGAATTAAAAATAAATTTCAAATATTACGTGGAAATGAAATTAAAAATAAATAGAATTAAAGACGCCACGTGGCATACAAAAATCCAACTGGACTGCCACATAGTCATTTACCATATACCCAGTCACCCAAACAAAGGATAGGGTGTGGTAAAAGTTGATTTTTGGTTTTATAAGGGGACGTTAAAAAAAATAACTTCAGGGGGGCAAAATTAAATCTCGCTCTAATGGCAGGGGGGTCGTATAATTAACCCTTTAAAAAAAACAACAATGCCAGATGAAATTTGCAAAGAATTCAAGATGAGTTATTTTGTTAGTAGGAATTTTCTCTTTGAAAGTTCTAGCATCCTAATTGAAGATGGCTTTAATGAATTATGTGTCATGAATTTGTGAAATCCTAATGGACACCCCTCCAATCTTGTTTTAATCACTGATTTTATAACTTAAGCGTTCATTCATAGAAAATATTAGTTGAGAAGTCTGGAAGAATCGGGAGCACCAATGAGATTAATGCTGCTCCAGGACTACAAGAGAGCGAGACAAAACATCTCAACTTAAAATCTTAAGGTGTTAGGTAAATGAGTCATCTCTTTTATAAATCCAAAATTCCTCTCATTCATAGGCAATGTGGGACTTTAACCACTCACCATTTCACCCAACATTCCCCCCCATAAGTATGAGTCCCCCACATCCCATAACAAGATCCAACACTGCATCCAACTTCCTCACCCCCACAAAGCCAAACCACGGCTCTAATACCACTATTGGGGAGTCCAAAAGAATTGAGAGTACCAATGAGACTAATGCTCCAGTACCACAAGAGAGGGAGACACCACATCTCAACCAAAAACCTTAAGGTGTTAGGCAAATGAATCATCTCTCTTATAAATTCAACATTACACTCATTCATAGGCAATATCAGACTTTAACCACTCACACTTGCACCCAACATTCTATGTGAAAATTGAGGAACACAAAACATAACGCGAAAACTCCAAAACCGGAGAAAAACCATGGTCATTGACAATTGACAACCAGAGAATAACACTATGTGAAAATTGTTACAACACATAATATATCCTCAACTAACCCATGCTCCCAGTACACCCACACCCTCCAAAATAAATACTTAACTACATCTCATAACACATTAATACATGATTATAAGAGAGCAAAGAAAGTTAACTACATTCTCACCACACTCTAATACAAGAGTCTAAGAGAAAAAGAAAGTCAAATACAAGCTTAAAGTGATTTTGACTAGTGCATGTTGAAATGAAGAACTTGAATTCTATATATAGCCTTAGGCTCCCTCTTCCTTCACAAAACTTAGCGATGTGAGACTTCAAAGAACTTGTATCCTATATATAGCATTGGACTCTCTCCTCATTCACAAAACTAAACGATGTGAGACTTCTTCCTCATGTATATTTTCAACCAACCCCAACAATCTCCACATTGATTGAAAATAATATATAAGCTTTCATTGTCTTCACTGACAATCATACTCCACCATAAAGAGTATCAACACGTATATTTTCAACAAACCCCAAAAATCTCCACCTTGATTGAAAATAATATATAAACTTTCATTTTCGACAATGTAAAAATTTATGGAGTGGTGTAACTTCAAGAAGACTATACTTCACTTGAAACTAAACAACTTCAAGAATTTTTACATTGTCGAAAACCAGGTTGAAACAATATAGTGTAACTTCCTTGTTGGCAGGAAGCTCTTCAACCACCAACATTATCTATCTATTTTATTACTATTATTAAGTTTATTACTATAGTTATTAAGAAAAGGCCAAAAATATATATGGTTGTTATTTTTATTATAATTAGAATCACCAAAACCAAAATCAAATCATATCCCAAAAAGTAAATCACATTCATATCAAATTCAAACTCATTCATAATCTTCCCAAAACAAAAATAAAAAATTATCATCACTCAACTTTCCTTTTATTTTCGGATATTTATTAAAAAAATAAAACAGTCAATTGTTAACTTTTTTGAGTTTTAATATTATTTTTCGTTTTCTTTCATTAGGCATTTAAAAAAAATTATTGTTTTATGCACACATAGTCTAAAAATCCAAAAATATGCATAATTATTTCACATCAAGAAACAATGAAGTAATAAACTATCTACAACAATCTGCTTCCTCATGCAGTGCCAGAGCATGCTCAAGTTGAACCTCAACCTCACCCATTGCTGGTCTTTCATTTGGGTCATACGTCAAGCATCTTTGTATAATATCCATGAACACTGCCAAACATTGCGGGGAGATTGAACTCATAAGAATAGGATCAATAATCTCATCAGCTGGGAACCTTTCCAAAAAGCTTCCTGTATTAATCGACTCTTCTAAGAATCGGTTTGTGCTCTCTAACTTTACCATCTTATCAAATATGCTACTCTTGTAATTTGTGCATGCTACTTCGAGTAAAACCATACCAAAGGAATAAACATCACATTTTTCCGTGAAAGCATTGGTTCGGACACACTCTGGCGCCGCGTAACCAAATGTACCTGTCAACAAAATCATTTATCATACATGCAATAGTTTATAACACATGTGAATAACAAATTTAAGCGTTTACCATAAAAGTAAAAGAAAAGAAATTACGAAAAATAAGGATCTTGGCTTTAATTGGTTTAGGCTTTGATTTAGAAACCTTCTCTTGTAGGGAAAATCCAAGATGGGAGAGTTTTGGTACCATATTTTTATCTAAGAGAATGTTTTGAGGCTTTATGTCACAGTGGAAACTCGCGCGCTTTGCTCCTGTGTGAAGGTAGTGTAGTCCTTTTGCAGCTCCAATGCATATTTCAAGTCTTTTCTTCCATGAGAGTGATTCCATGTCCCTTAAACGCAATTGATCATAGAGAGATCCATTGGACATGTACTTATACACGAGAATTTTCTCATCCTTGTGATCACAGAATCCTATAAAAGTCGTCAAATTGGGATGATGAAGCTAGCAGTTGAGTTCGATTTCCTTCTTGAACTTCCATTCATCAAAGTATGAATTTCGCATCCTTTTCAATGCTATTGGATAATCAGTTTCACCATTATGATTGAGATAACCTTTGTACGCTATACTGAATTCTGTTTCTCCAATTATTCCTTCTTCGTCAAAAATATTGGTTGATTTCCTAAGCTCTTCCAGGGAAAATTGACTGCATAGCTCTTCTATAAATACAGGATATTTTTTCATGGATGAACTTTTTTGCTTTGAATAATTTCCAAGCATGTTTCCGACACAAGAGTATTGTTTGAGAACCAAAGCAATCAAAATCAAGGTTCAGATTCAGATAACAACCAAGCCTACATTTCATAATGAAACATGAATTTGTAGCATGAATAATTTATTAGAAAACAATTGAATTCAGTCAAATTATTCACCAGTATCTTAATAGTTGAAGAAGGAGTACACCAGTATCAATTTAAATGAAGAGCAATAAGCAAGACCGGTAAATATATAAGGATAAAAAGTTACCTGCAAAATCAATGAAACAATCTTGAAGTTGTTGATGAGTAGAGCATAGATCAGCTTAGCACCATGCTCGGTTGAATGAAATGAAAGTTCCGTATTTGGAAAAACAAAGAAGCTACAATTTTCTACTTTGAGACTTCATTTGTTTGTGTAATCCTTCTTCAACGTAGTGGTCCCATTGCTTTAGCCTATGTTGTGTCTGTAGTTAGAAAGAGGGGAAATTCTTACATCAGGACTCACCTAACTTACACCGCATTTTCAGCCACAATTAATAATTTATTTATATAAAATAAATACTAGTTATAAGGGTTAAAAGCAATAATGTTGTTAACCGATTTTTCAACTTTTGGGTCATGAAGGAGTCCCGTGATCATCACGACCTTTTTAACACTCATTTTTAAATCTTATGGCATTGAATTTGAGTTTTCTCACTTATAAAAGATTTAATATCATTTTTCCACTTTATTATTTATCGATGAAGGTTATTATTCTTTAATGTTACTAGAAGACTTTTGTATTTATACCCATTATTGAGGTACTGTAGGGTTTTATTCTCTCAATTTAGGAAAAATTTTCACGTTAATATTTTAGTATTATTTATATTTAATTTTTTTATTAATAATATTGTGCTTTGGAATTGGTTTAGCTGTCTATCAGTTTAAATTGCACAGATTTAGAAAAGTATTTTGCTTAAAAAATATTTTAATTATTGGATAATTTTCTAATAAAGTGCCATCAAGAGCTTTGATTGGCTTGTTTTGTGCATTTTAAATGGAGAAAAATCAAGAGCCCAATATGATTAAGCTCAACTCTACTAATTATACACTCTGCAAGACTATCATAAAAATATATTATATAACAAATATTTGTATGACTATATTTGAGGGAGAAAAAGGTAAACCAAATGTTAAGTTTAATGCTGAATGGAAGAAGATGAATCAGAAGACAATATTTATAATACAAAAAATAGTTGGATTTAAGTGTATATCCACACGTTGAAGCTAGAATAGATGCACATAAAATGTAAAATAAATTAAAAGAGTTGTATGAGCCTAATAACGTGCAAAATAAAGCATGTTTGATCAGGCTTTGCTTAATATATAATACAAGGATGGTGACTCAATGCCAAAACATATGAGTGTGTTTCCAAATACTGTGAATCAGTTTGCAACTACTAGGATTAAGTTTGATGATGAGTTGCAAGCCTTATTACTGCTTAAATCCTTGCTTGATAACTGGAAAGTTCTTTGTTGTGAAAAACGATACCGGAATAACAAAGTATATTTGTTTTCTTGAACACCAAGAAATCCACAAGGGTAGAAATGAAGGAAAAACTTGAACAAACACATGAAACCCTATTTGGTTTCACAAAGGAAGAGTAAAGAGTAAAAAGAATGGAGAATTGGTTAAATCTGTTTTACTATTCACTTTATCAATAGGGTTCAAAGATTACAAGTGTATACCAACAATTAACCTCTCTCAACCTAATAAGGTTTTGTCACACCTTAGGAAGAGAGGCTAATATGCTATTTATAATAAACATAACATAATAAACTAATGGGCTTTTTAACAATTACCCATTACAAGCTAACATAGGGTACAAACTAACTTAAACAATTGGATCCATAACACAAGGCCCAATTCGATCTCATACATACCAAAACACAAGGTCTTTGACAACAGCATGTGAGCGGACTTCGACGACATGCTAAAACTAGAGTTCGATCCAATATCTCACAAATCTCCACCTTGGATCTAACTCTATATCCTCAAGAAATAAACTAGCTTTCTTCATACAGCTTTATCAACTGCATACAGTGGAAAAACTTGCAACTGGGCAACGTCTTGGTGATCATATCAACAGCATTATGATATGTTGAAACCTTCAGCACTTGAACTTCTCCACGCTCGATTACCCCTCTGACGAAATGCAGCCTCACATCAATATGCTTAGTTCGCTCATGATAGGCTGAATTTTTTGACAGGTGTATTGCACTTTGACTATCACATTTAACAGTGATAACTGGACCTTGAAGTTTCAGCTCCTTTGCAAAACCTTCAAGCCACAATGCTTCGTTCACAGCTTCAGTTAGGGCGATATATTCTGCTTCAGTGGTTGATAAGGCAACAACCTTATGAAGTATTGCTTTCCAACTGATTATTGTCCCAAACATAGTGAACACTTATCCAGAAATAGATTTTATGGAATCCATACAACCTGCATCATCAGAGTCGATATATCCTTCGATTGCTGCTTTACTATCTTCGCCCAAGGCTCCACCATAAATTAGGACTCTATTCAGAGACCCATTTATGTACCTTAAAATCCACTTCAATGCTTGCTAGTGAGCCTTTCTAGGATTTTCCATGTACCTGCTTACAAGACTTACCGCATATGCTATGTCAGGTCTAGTACAGACCATAGCATACATCAAAGAACCCACTATATTAGCATATGGAATGCTATTCATATAAGCTCTTTCGACATCAGTACTGGGACACTGATCTATAGTCAGTTTGAATTGAGGGTTTGTCGGAGTCACAACCGGATTTGAATTCGACATACCATACTTTTCGAGAATCTTTTGTAGGTATGCCTCTTGAGATAAGCATAATTTCAACTGCTTTCTATCTCTTCGGATGTCAATCCCAAGAATCCTGGACGCAACTCCCAGATCCTTCATGTGAACTCCTTATTGAGTTCAACCTTCACCCTCATTACATCTTCGACATTGTTGCTTGCTATTAGAATATCATCCACATAAAGCAACAAAATGACAAATGAATTACGAGGTCGAAATCTAAAGTAAACACAGTGGTCGAACTAACTTCTAATGAAACTTATGCGTGCCATGAACTTGTCGAATCTCCTATTCCACTGTCGAGGAGATTGTTTCAGTCCATATAAAGACCTCTTCAGCTTGCCCACATAATCTTCCTTCCCCTTTTCGACATATCCTTCAGGTTGCCTCATCAGGATTGTTTCATCTAGATCACCATACAAGAACGCAGTCTTCACAGCCATCTTTTCTAGTTCAAGGTCGAACTGTGCCACCGTGGCAAGCAACATTCTAATGGACCTGTGCTTCACAACAGGAGAGAACACATCATTGAAGTTGACACCTTCTTTCTGAGTGAACCCCCTTGCGACCAATCTTGCCTTGTATCTCTTCGACGCCACTCCTTCGATTCCTTCCTTAACTTTAAAAATCCATTTACAGCTGACTAACCTGGCTCCAGCAGGTTTCTTGATCAGTTCCCATGTGTTGTTGTCTTGAAGAGATTTCATCTCATCATCTATGGTCTTCAACCATTCAGTCTTCTTTCGACTCCTCATAACTTCCTTATAGTCTCTAGGTTATTTGTCGAGAACCTCACTTGAAGAGATTAAGGCATAAGCCATAAGATCTGCATACCCAAGTCTCTGACGTGGCTTGATGACTCTACTCGACCTGTCTCTTACTAGCATCAGTCTCCTCATCTTCGAAAGCATCTTCTGCTTCTTCTTTGACTTCATCTGGGATACGCAATTCAACATCAACATGCTCCACCTCAACAGGACTCTCTCCCTATTCCAGCTCTTCGTCACCATCATCAGTTTTCTTGAAAGCCATCTCAGCTTCAATGAAAACTACATCTCGACCGGTGATACACCTTCTATGACCTGGCTTTAGGCACCATAGCCTATAAGCTTTGACTCCTTCAGGGTATCCCATGAACATGTATTTCAGAGCTCTAGGTTCGACCTTGTTTTACCTAATGTGAGCATAGGCCACACAGCCAAATACTCTCATTCTGTTGAGACTAGGTGGATGTCCCGACTAGACTTCTTCAGGTGTCTTCATATCTAATGCAGTCGAAGGACATCTGTTTATTAGATAAGCTGTTGTCGAAACAGCCTACGCTCAAAACACCTTCTCCAATCCAGCATAAACCAACATGCATCTAACCCTTTAAAGGATTGTTCGATTGAATCTCTCAGCTAGGCCATTTTGTTGAGGAGTACCTGCTACAGTCTTATGCCTTGCAATCCTAGACTCAACACAGTAACTGTCGAACGCTTCATGCATAACTCAAGGCCATTGTCGGTTCTCAACCTCTTAACCTTTCTGCCAGTTTGAATTTCGACCAGAACCTTCCAACTTTTGAATATCTCAAAAGTTTCATCCTTCGTCTTCTGAATGAATACCCATAACTTTCTAGAATAATCATCAACGATGGATAGAAAATACCTTGCACCTGAGTGTGAAGGATTCCTTGCAAGCCCCCAAAGATCAGCATGAATGTAATCCAGGGATCCATGTGTTCTTTGCTTGCCTTTGTTAAACTCTCCCTACAGGATTTACCAAATACACAAGATTCACAAAACTCTAACTTTTCGACTTTGTCACCGCCTAGCAGGCTCTGCTTCCCCAATTCGACCAGGCCTTTTTCGCTGACATGGCCCAATCTCATGTGCCATAATTCTGTCTGACACAGGTTTCGTAGATGCAATATTTGTCGAACCACTTACAACCTTAGCCTCAAGGGTATACAAGCCTTGTTTCTTCACGCCTCTCAGGACTTCCTTCGACCCATTCATGACTCTTAGGATAATTTTCTCTCCTTGGAAAACATATCCCTTCCTGTCGAATTCACCAAGAGAAATTAAATTTCTCTTCAAATAAGGTATATACCTGACTTCAGTCAATAACCTTATTGACTCATCATGGAGCTTGAATCTCACAAATCCAATACCTGCAATTTTGCAGGATTTATTGTTTCCCAGCAGCATCGATCCACCATCTTAATCACATAGCTCCTCGAACAATTCTCTGTTTGGAGTCATGTGCCAAGTGCAACCTGAATCCATAATCCACTTTTTTCTTGAGTCGCCGCTTGAAACTACAAGGACATCAGATGAGTCGAAGTCATCTTGAACAATGGCTGCATTGCTATTATCCTTACCTCCATGATCTTTTAGGCGTTCATGGCACACATTTCTTGTGTGAGCCTCCTTCTTACAGTGATAACATCGAATACCAGATGTTTCGCCACTATAAGACTTCTACTGACTTTTACCTTTCTTCTTGTCGAACTTGCCATCCTTTCGCAAAAATTTTCCCTTAACTGCCAAACCTTCACCAACCGTCGAAGGTTTATGCTCATTTCGTTCGTTCAGGTCCTTAGAATACAAGGCTCATTGAACTTCTTCAAAGCTCAAGGACTCCCTTCCATATAAGAGAGTTTCTTTGAAGTGAGCATGTTGAAAATATCGATCTTTACATCAATATTTTCAAGATCAAGAATCAGCTTGTTGAAAATATCCAATTGCTCAGCCAAAACTTTGTCTTCACTTATCTTGAATGAATACAAAGCTTGCTTCAGGTAGAGTCGGTTCACCAGAGATTTGGTCATGTATAAACTTTCAAGTTTCAACCATAACCCCGATGTCATAGTCTCCTTTGATACCTATCGAAGAACCTTATCACCAAGGCTCAACAATATTGCTCTGTGGGCTTTCTCTATCATGACCGTCTTTTCTTTTACCGTTAACGCAACATCCATGGCTGCCTCTCCCTTCAACGCTTCCAAACAACCTTGCTGAACCAGTAGGGCTTTCATCTTCAAGCGCCACAGACCGAAATCGTTCACTCCAGTGAACTTTTCAATCTCATACTTTGTTGAAGGCATCTTCTCCACGCTCAGCGTACCAACTTGTTGTGAAAAATGATACCGGAATAACAAAGTATATTTGGTTTCTTGAGCACCAAGAAATCCACAAGGGTAGAAAAGAAGGAAAAACTTGAACAAACACACGAAACCCTATTAGGGTTCACAAAGGAAGAGAAAAGAGTAAGAAGAATAGAGAATTGGTTAAATCTGTTTTACCATTCACTTTCTCAATAAGGTTCAAAGATTACAAGTGAATACCAACAATTAACCTCTCTCAACCTAATAAGGTTTTGTCACACCTTAGGAAGAGAGACTAGTATGCTATTTATAATAAACCTAACATACTAAACTAATGGGCTTTTTAATAATTACCCATTACAAGCTAACTTAGGGTACAAGCTAACTTAAACAATTGGATCCATAACACAAAGCTCAATTCGATCTCCTGCATACTAGAACACAATTCGGCTACAACATGTAGGTCTTTGACAACAACATGTGAGAGGACTTCGACGACATGCTAAAACTAGATTTGAATCCAATATCTCACATTCTTGAACGTGCTTTATTTGTTACTCCTAATCAATCTGAAGCTCTAGTTATCGAGTCAAGGGGGAGAAGCAAAACTAGAAATTTTCATAAGCGTGACAAATTTGAGAGTCATGCCAAGTCAAGAACTAAAAAATAAATTTTATGCTACAATTGTGGTAAGGTGAGACACATAAAAATTAATTGCATGTTTCTCAAAAGAGAATATTCAAGGGAATGTGATGAAGGTAATGGGAAGAAAAATGATAAAGACACGACAATAGTTGCACGTGTTAGTGATGTCAACATTGTTTATGATGATAATTCCATAAACCTGGATGCCAAGATTCAACTTAGATTATTGATTCATGTTGTGAAAAACGATGTCTTGAAACAAAGTATAAAGGGTTTTTCTATGATCAAGAAACACACAAGGGTTAGGGTTAATGGAACAACAAGGAAAAACAACAACAAGGACTGGTTATAACTGTTATTCTTTACTTTCTCTTTAAACAGGTTAGAAGTACTCAAGAATAACAAATAACCCTCTCACCCTAATTAGGATTTGCCACACATAAGATGAGAGACTAGTATGTTATTTATAATAAAACCTAACATACTAAACTAATGAGATTTATAACAATTACCCATTACAAGCTAACTTAGAGTACAAGCTAACTTAAACAATTGAATCCTTAACACAAGGTCCAATTCGACAAAACAAGTCAACATTATATTCCGACATTACATACTCGAACTAACTTCGACTACAATATGTAACCCTTTGACATCAGCATGTGACTCAGCTTCGACTTCATGTTTGTCTCCTGTCAAAACACATGAAAGCTATTCCTCAATAGAGCTAGAGTTCGACCCAAATCTGACAATTCAGATGCCTCATTTCATATTACTCATATGCGTGATTTCCTCCCCTCATATACTGTTGATGGTTTTGAAACGGTAAAAATGAGAAATGAGGGAGTTTGTGAAATTATTGGTATGAGAGATATTTGGGGTAAAAATGATGTTAGATGATGTTTACCGATGAAAACGGAAATCAAACGCTAGTTCTCCAAAGTCACTAAGTCTCTGGTCACTTACAAGATCAACTAGCTTGATCGTAGGACATGTGTTGCTAAGTTAGTTTTTAGTTTCAATGATTATGAAAGTTTATACAATGTTCTTTAAGTGTTTTCCAAAGTTGTTAAGAAAACGTGGTGACTTCTTTTGAGTAAGAAAAAGAGCGTAAATTGCAGAAAGGTTAAAAAATAACTTGCTAGAAGATGAATGACAAGAAAGTAAATTGCAATTGAAGGTAAATGACTTAAATTTAAATGGCTTTGATTGTAAAAGAAGGTATTCAAACGTACATTCTCTCAAAGGCACTCTTTTCTCACACACACAGGTACTAGGAGTATAATGTAAAGTTTGTACAATTGTTGAACACCCAGATTCTAAATGCTAAATGTACTGTTTATACTAAATCTAAAATAACCGTCATCTAACATTTATTTCACCAGAATGCACCACGTTCTCCACTACACGCACTTCGTCGCCTAAAAGCCTTCCACATGTCCCAAGAAATGGATAAGGCCATAAGGCGATTACCAGCCTCATTTGAACTTCCTCCGTCGAACGCCTTCTACGCATAAAATCCTTCGACTGGATCTTTCCCTGTGGAAACATACCTTGTTCATCAAGAATGAGTCTTCAACTTCAACAACTCCTTTCATGTCTTCACGGCCGTTGAAACACCTTTGTCGCTATTTTGCTGTCGAATTCATCATGTCTTTCTTCAGAATATGATCTTAAACCTCTCACCTTACTTCAAACATGAGTTTTGAAATCCTAGCCAACAAATTGCCACAAAAAATGTCTTTGTATGGAAAATCCAAGATGGGAGAGTTTTGGTACCATACTTTTATTCAAGAGAATGTTTTGAGGCTTTATGTCACAGTGAAAAATCGCGCGCTTTGCTCCATTGTGAAGGTAGTGTAGTCCTTTTGCAGCTCCAATGCATATTTCAAGTCTTTTCTTCCATGAGAGTGATTCCATGTCCCTTAAACGCAATTGATCATAGAGAGATCCATTGGACATGTATTCATAGACGAGAATTTTCTCATCCTTGTGATCACGGAATCCTATAAAAGATGTCAAATTCGGGTGATGCAGCTGGCAGTTGAGTTCGATTTCCTTCTTGAACTTCCATTCATCAAAGAATGTATTTCGCATCCTCTTCAATGCTATTGGAAAATCAGTTTCATCATTATGATTGAGATAACCTTTGTACGCCATACTGAATTCGGTTTCTCCAATTATTCGTTCTTCATCGAAGTTATTAGTTGATTTCCTAAGCTCTTCCAGGGAAAATTGACGGCATAGCTCTTCTATAAATGCAGGATATTTTTTCTTGGATGAACTTTTATTCTTTGAATAATTTCCAAGCATGTTTCCGACACGAGAGTATTGTTTGAGAACCAAAGCAATCATAATCAAGGTTTAGATTCAGATAACAACCAAGCCTACATTTCATAATGAAACATGAATTCATGAATAATTTATCAGAAAACAATTGAATTCGGTCAATTTATTCACGAGTATCTTAATAGTTGAGAAGGAGTACACCAGTATCAATTTAAATGAAGAGCAATAAGCGAAAGCGGTGAATATATAAAAATAAAAATTTACCAGCAAGATCACTGAAACAATCTTGAAGTTGTTGAATGAAATGAAAAGATGAAAATGAAAGTTACTTACGCAAAATGGACGAAGAATGTTCAATTTTCTACTTTGACTTCATTTGTTTGCTTACACCTTCAACGCACTGTAGTTAGAAATGGGAGAAATTCTTACATCAGCACTCACCTAACTAACACATCATTTGAAATTTCAATGAGTTTTAAAATATTTGTTAAGAATAATATGTAAGAGAGTCTGTTGTTACAAGTAATATAAATTGTAATAAAGTAGTAAGGCTGTTAGAATATTCTACCAATTAATCTCTTAGAATCTAAGTTCAAACCTAAAATTTCAAGGTCTAATAATAAATTATTTCAAAAATATTATCTTCTCCCTAAAACTCTAATTCTCTGTATATAATTTCTCTTTTGTATTTGCTTGGTTGAGATTTCTCTCACCTATATATATTATATAAAAAAAAAAATTGCCGGATGAAATTTGCAAAGAATTCAAGATGAGTTATTTTGTTAGTAGGAATTTTCTCTTTGAAAGTTCTAGCATGCTAATTGAAGATGACTTTAATGCATTATGTATTAGGAAATTATGAAATCCTAATGGACATTCTCCAATCTTGTTTTAATCATTGATTCTATAACTTAAGTATTTATTCTTGGGAAATATTTGTTGGGAAGTCTAGAAGAATCGGTAGCACTATTGAGACTAATGCTACTCTAGGACTACAAGAGAGAGATACACAACATCTCAACCTAAAACCTTAAGGTGTTAGGTAAATTGGTCATCTCTCTTATAAATCCAACATTCCATTCATTCACAGACAATGTGGGATTTTAACCACTCACACTTGCACCCAGCATTCTCCCCTATAAGTATGAGTCCCCCACATCCTATAATAAGATCCAACACCGCATTCAGCTTCCTCAACCCCACAAAGCCAAACCACGGCTCTAATACCACTATTGGGGAGTTCGGAAAAATTGAGAGTACCAATGAGACTAATGCTCTAGGACCACAAAAGAGGGAAACACCACATCTCAACCCAAAATCTTAAGCTGTTAGGTAAATCAATCATATCTCTTATAAATTCAACATTCCACCCATTCATAGGCAATATGAGACTTTAACCACTCTCACTTGCACCCGAACTTTAAGCACTCACACTTGCACCCAACATTCTATATGAAAATTGAGGAACACAAAAACATAACGCGAAAATTCTAAAACCGGAGAAATAACCACGGTCGTTGTCAATAGACAACCAGAAAACAACACTATGTGAAAATTGTTACAAGACATAATATATCCTCAACTAACCTAGGCCCCTAGTACACCCACAACCTCCAAAAAAAATATTTAACTACATCTCATAACACATTAATTCAAGAGTATAAGAGAACAAAGAAAGTCAACTACATCTCACAACACTCTAATACAAGAGTGTTAGGTCTGTGATTTTTTTATTGACAATTTTGGTAAAACATGTTTAATTTGGAAAAACATGTATCACTGCCAGATGTTGAGTAAGGTGTCATGACATCTTGACCAACTGGTACAGTAGAGTCTGCTGTTACTTGTCTTGACAGATGTTTTGACAGATGTTGTGGTTTGTTATCCCAGAACATCAGAACAATTCTTCATTTTAAATCCTTGAAGATTTAATTTTAAAATATGAGATTCTGTATGATTTTAGTTCTCATACAGGCGCAGCTAAGCAAGGATATTTTAGGAACATTGCAGATTTGATTTGGTTTCATAAAAAGGATCTTGGAGACTTTTTAGGAAACTTTGAAGATTTGTTCCTATTTTTGTGGAGAAGATTTTGCAGATGATTTACATCTGGAAGATTGGATTTGATTGAAGAGTCTAAGCCCATACTGCAAGAGTCTATATAAAGAGACTTACTAAACCTAGAAACTTAAGCGTTATCATTGAAGAAACTGTGTGTGCATAAATAAGGGTCTAGGGTTTGAGAGTTCTTGTAGTGTGTTGTATTTTTGTATGTCACTCTTGTATCAGGTTTGATGCATTGAGTTGACTGATTGTTCATTGTTAATTATTCACTCTAAACCTGTTAAGAAAGAGTGTATTGTTCTTAGTTGAAGCTTTTAAGCAAAACTAAGTATTGTCTTGGAAGTTTGTCACTTCTATTTTGGTGTTGTTGAATTGTCACTAGTTTGTGACTAGTAGTAACTGAGAGGGGTTTCTCATATCTAGGAGTTCCTAGGTAGAAGTTAGCACGAGTAGTGATTAGGTGATAAGTTAAAAATGGGGGAGTTTAGCTTTGAACTAATACTTTTATAATGGATTTCCTTCCTGGCTTGGTAGCCCCCAGATGTAGGTGAGTTGCACCGAACTGGGTTAACTATTGATTGTGTTATTTATTCTTCTGCAATTTACCTTTTCCATTTAATTATTTTCTGTCAGCAGATGATGTATTAACATCTGTCTTGACATTGTGTTTTGGTGTTGGGACATCAGTCTTAAAGTGCTAGAATTTCAATTGGCATCAGAGTAGGTCACTTTATTCTATTTTTTGGTGAGCTCCAGGGAGTTTGTATTCTGGTACTATGAATAAGGAAGAAGGAGGAAATGTTAACAGGCCCTTAGTCTTAGATGGCACCAACTATGACTATTGGAAGACACATATGATGGAATTCTTAAAATCTTTAGATAGTAAAACTTGGAAGGATATCATCAAGGGTTTGGAGCGCCCTGTGGTTAAAGATAAAGATGGGAAGGAGAACTTGAAGCCAGAAGAGGATTAGACCAAGGAGGAAGATGAATTTGCTCTTGGAAACTCCAAAGCCTTGAATGCTTTATTCAATGAAGTTGACAAAAATATGTTTAGGTTGATCAACACCTACACTGTAGCTAAGGATGCTTGGGAAATTCTCAAGACAACTCATGAAGGCACATTTAAGCTAAGGCTGCTGACTACCAAGTTTGAAAATCTAAAGATGATGGAGGATGAAAGTATTCATGACTTTCACATGAATGTTCTTGAAAAATCCAATGCCTTTAATGCTCTAGGAGAGAAAATATCAGAAGAAAAGCTGGTTAGGAAGATCCTCAGATCTCTCCCCAAGAGGTTTGATATGAAAATAACTTCCATTGAAGAAGCTCAAGATATCAACCACATGAAAATTGATGAACTTGTTGGCTCACTTAAAACTTTAGAAATGGCTATTAGTGAAGTGTCCGGGAAGAAGAACAAGAGCATAGTATTTGTCTCCAACACTGAAGATAAAGAGGGTCAAGTTGACCTGGATACTGATGAAGGACTCTCAAAGATCATTGTATTACTTGGGAAACAATTCAACAGAATTCTGAAGAGTATGGACAGAAAAAAAGACCAGGTGTCAAGAACATCACATTTGACATCAGAAATAATAATGACTCAAAAAAAAAATGGCAGGACTAAAGAGAATTCAAATCAAAGCAAATGCATACAATGTTATGAGTGTGAGGATTTTGGTCACATCAAGCCAGAATGTCCCACCCATCTCAAGAAACAGAAAATGGGCTTGTCTGTATCTTGGTCTGAAGATGACGAGTCAGAAGATGAATCTAACTCTAAGACAGTCAAACTTGTGATTGCTCTCTCTGGCATATGGGCAGATGAAGTAGAATCTTGTGATGAAAACGCCCTCTATGAAGATCTGGATGTGTCTTACAAGGAAAATTATGACAAGTGTGAAGAAAGTCTTAAGATAGAGGAAAATCAGAGAAAGATCATAACTAAACTGGAGAATGAGAAGGAGGACTCTTATGTACTGTTTCTCATCTGCAATATGAGGTAACTCTCTTGAATTCTAAGCTTAATAACATGACAGGTGCCTTAAGAAGGATGAAAATTGATCTGATATGATGAAAAAGGATAGGGATACAAGAGATGATTATCCATATGGCAATCAACAAAAGAAAAGGCATGTAGAAAAGTTCTTTCCTTCTGAAAGGAAGAAGATGGTCACATTGTCCAACCACATGTTACAACATCTTGGTAGACATGATGAACCTCAAAATAATTTTCGATCTACTTGGAGATGTCATTACTGTGGTGAGTATGGTCATATAAAGCCTTTTTGTTATAAATTGTATGGAGATCAAAAATCTTTAGAGCATTCCAAGGCTAATCTAGTAAGCAAAAAAAGAAGTGTTAAAGATATGAATGTTAACCTTATAGCTCATACTTCCTTCAGAGCTTCAACTAGAGAAGACTGGTACTTTGAGAGTGAATGCTCTAGACATATGACAGGGGTTCAAAAGTTATTGGTGAATATTAGGTCTCAGCCCACAGATGCTGTCAGATTTGGTGATGGATTTAAAGGAGAAATTAAAGGAGTGGGAAAATTGGTGTGTGCTGGTTCTCCTAATTTAGAAGATGTTCTTTTTGTGAAAGGATTAAATGTTAATCTTTTTATCATTAGTCAGTTGTGTGATCAAGGTTTGTTGGTCAATTTCTCCAAGTTAGAATGTTTAGTCAAAGATGAGAAAGATGCTATTCTGATGAGGGTATAAGGTCTAAAGACAACTGTTATCTATGGAAACCTCAAATAAGTGCTTACTCTTCCACATGTTCAATAACCAATGAGGATGAAGTGAATTTATGGCACCAGAGACTTGGACACCTTCATCTTAAAAGAATGAAGGAAATCATATCTGAAGGATTCATCAGAGGAATGTCAGAACTCAAGATTAAAGAAGGGAAAGTTTATGGTGAGTGTGAAATTAGGAAGCAAACCATGATGTCACACCCAATGTTGCAACATCAGACAACTTTCAGAGTGCTGAAACTTCTCCATATTGCGTTGCGGGCTTTCTCTATCATGATCGTCTTTTATTTTTTCGTTAACGCAGCGGCCATGGCTGCCTCTCCCTTCAACGCTTCCAAGCAGCCATGCTGAACTAGTCGGGCTTTCATCTTCAAGCGCCACAGACCAAAATCGTTCACTCCGGTGAACTTTTCAATCTCATACTTTGTTGAAGGCATCTTCTCCACGCTCACCGCACCAATTTGTTGTGAATTAGTATGCCTTTGAACAAAATATACTTGGTTTCTTTATAGACAAGAAACACGCAAGAGTTAGGGTTAACAAGGAAAAATAAAGGAAAAACAACAAGGATTAGTTATAACTGTTATTCTTTACTTTCTCTGTAAAATAGATTACAAGTACTCTAGAATAACAAATAACCCTCTTACCCTAATTAGGTTTTGTCACACCACAGAATGAGAGACTAGTATGGTATTTATAATAAAACCTAACATACTAAACTAATGAGCCTTTTAACAATTATCCATTACAACCTAACTTAGGGTACATGCTAATTTAGACAATTGGATCCTTAACATAAGGCTCAATTCGACAACTACATACTAGAATACAATTCAACTGCAACATGTAGGTCTTCGACAACAATATGTGAACAGACTTTGACGACATATTACACTAGAATTCGATCCAATATCTCACAAACATATTTGTAGTAGCACCCTATAAGTTTTGGTTATATATCATTCATAAATTGATGGCAGCAAAAGAGGATTGAATGGCGTACCAACTAACTTTCTTTTTGGTATCACCTTGTTCTTAATACTAGAATTCCAAAGTTGACACTTCTAAAGTTAGTTTTATGTTGAAAGACATCCCGGAAGTGTGTCTTGAGAGTTTAATATCACCTTGGTCTTAATACTAGAATTATTTTTTAAGACGATCAAGATCAAGTGCTTTTGTTTAGGGATAGTTCAAGAAAGAAGTTGATTGTTTACAATTACAAGAGTGAAGTTCTTCTTCGGCACCAATGGATCATTACTTTAGTCCAATGCTTATACGAACTCCTTCTTCATCAAGAACACATCATCATCATCATCATCATTTAGTTCATTCACTTCATGATCATCAATCCATGACAATGTCTAACTCAGTGTCACCCTGCAGCAGTGGTTAAAAATCATTTTGCAGATCAGAATCAACATCACATACCTGATCATATGATTCAAAACGTGGTTACTTCTTCTTCTACTCAACCAAGCGATTATAAAATAAACTTTACGATCTCATCGGGCCTTACTGGTTACAATAGGGGGGCCCTTCAGTCCAATTCACCGTCTCTTTTGTCTCATCTTCAGAGGTTTTCAGTTTCATCTTTAGATGGATCCACATGCGCCTACTACAATGGAGAACAATCATCATCACCATCACCACAACCAGATTCAACACCATCTGTTTTCATCTGTTTTTGATGGTAGCAGCTTGCAACTCTACTTAGATCAAAAAGGAAAACCCAAAAATTGAAGAACCTCCATTTTCTTCCCGCAGGTATGTCATAAGTCATAACAAAAAAAAAACAATATTTTTTTCTTCTCATTATTATTATTATTATTATTATTATTATTACCCTTTCATTTTGATATGTATTGTGAAATTGTACAACATTGTTGTGTTTATTTTTCTGTTGATGTTTTTTGTATGGCTGATTTCTTCCCCATTGATTGGCATAAATACATGCTATGCCTTGTCTTTTTTTTTGTTTTATTAGATTGATTATTGTACATAGGTTGGAGTGAATAAGGTGAATAAGGCTGTAGCTGTATCGGCTGATTGGTTCATTCCTAAATAGCATGTCAGTAATGCGGCATAACACAAAGCATGTGTTAGTGAGTGAATGGGGTTAAAGTGCTAAAGTATAACTAAATGGCTTTAAAACTTTAGTTAGATTAGAATCCTAATTTAATTACTGTGTGCACCCACATGATATGATGACCCTGGTAAATCAGGTTGTGTAAGCTAGGAAAATAGGGTAGGTAGGAGTAGTAGTAACACATGGGGTTGATGGGTTTTTCACTATGCTTGAAAGGTCCATGCACGTAGGAGACAAACACTCTCTTAAACTAGCTGCCCTATTTGATAGCTAGCCTATAAATATGCACTGTATATATGAAAATAAAACCTTAGATTTTTTTTCTTCCACTAGCGCAAAAACGGTTTTAGACAGCGCTTTTTTAGCCTTTAGACAGCGCTTTAAAGCGCTGTATAAACCAGCGACGCTATAGGTTTAGACAGCGCTTTTGGTATTACCAAAAGCGCTGTCTAAAGGGGCGTGTATTTAATGAAAAGCGCTGTCTATGGTACCTTTAGACAGCGCTTTTTCACATTATATGGATTACTTTAGACAGCGCTTTCGTCAAAAGCGCTGTCTAAGCCCTACCTTTTTTTGACTTTTTTGGTACACCTTAGACAGCGCTTTCTCCAAAAGCGCTGTCTAAGACCTTCCTTTTTTGACTTTTTTAGTACACCTTAGACAGCGCTTTCACCATAAGCGCTGTCTAAGACCTTCCATTTTTGACTTTTTTAGTACACCTTAGACAGCGCTTTCACCAAAAGCGCTGTCTAAAGTGGACCTTAGACAGCGCTTTCACCAAAAGCGCTGTCTAAGGTGTACGAAAAATTTTATATAATTTTTTTTTAACCACAATTTTACCAGGTTTTTTCAACCAGAATTTGACCTGTAATTTTCAACCAGCAATTTTTTTCAGAATTGGCAATTCAAACCATTGGCCTTTCTACACCAAAATTATATATCCAAAATTGGCATTTCATACCAATATATATATTTAAAATTACAAACCAAAATTGTATATACACCTATTTATAATTACAAATCATTACATTTTTCTACAAATGCACATTTTACTTATTCACCAAAATTGCATCCAACCAAAGCATTGCTTCCAACCAAATTTATTGCTTCCAACCAAAGCATTTTTTCTACAATGCACATATTACTTATACACCAAAATTGTATATACACCAAAATTGCATCCAACCAAAACATTGCTTCAATCTACATTATAGGTCCTGAAAACACAAAGATTGTAATTCAAAGTATTAAAATTCAAAGTATATACACCAAAAATTGTAATTCAAAGTATATACACCAAAATTGTAATTCAAAGTTTGTAATTCAAAGTATATACACCAAAATTGCAATTCAAAGTATATACACCAAAATTGTAATTCAAAGTATATACACCAAAATTGCATCCAAAATTGTAATTCAAAGTTTGTAATTCAAAGTATATACACCAAAATTGCAATTCAAAGTATATACACCAAAATTGCATCCAACCAAAACATTACTCCAACCAAAGTTACACATATTAAAATTCTCATCAATTAAAGTAAGAGTATAATATTATACCTTAAGTTTGTAAAATTCCGAGCTCCATAATGTATTGACACCACTCCTCTTTGATTTCATCCAATAGAGCCTTTGTGTAAGTAGCACTCCTGAATTCTTCAAAATACTACATAATAATATAACATATAGTTTGATTTAGTTTTAACTATTTCATTAGACAATATGAGAGATATGTGTTAAAATAACTCATAAGTTAGAAATACATACATCGGGTGGAATCTCCATTCGATCCAACGAAATAGTGTCTCTCATAAATCTCAACATGAAATAGCCGCAATCTATTTAATTGCGTTGCCGAGGACACTACAAATGAAAATAAAATATGGATAAATTCTAAGTTTTATCAAGTAAGCATCACTAATATAATAAAACATGTGATAATTAATATACCTTCACATAATTCCATGTAATGGTGTGGTCGATTCCCCGATGTTCTAGGAATGCTTGTATAGTGCTAATAAAATATAAATGAATATTTAGAACAATTCACATAAATAAATAAATATACACATTTCTATTTAGAACAATTTCACTTACGTGTCAATACAGTCCTTCATATCCGGGTATGTGGTCCAATCATTTCCTAAGGAATCCAGATAATACACTACTCCGCGGATAGGATTGATTGCAACCAACAACCAATGTCCACTGTAAGATTAAACAAGTGTTAGATAGAAACTTTCTACACGAAGTCAAAATACAAAAAAAAATATAATAGATGAATTTAGAATGAAAATCTAACCCAGTATTAAACGGTAAAAAGTACAACTTTTCCGTTTCTTGGTTGTCCATAAAGACGTTGCGTATATACGCATGGACCTCATTTGGTTTCGTCAATATTTCGGTTAAGTTGACAGCGCTGGGGCATAAGAATGCAAATCTTTGCTCCAATCCCCGGGGGCGCATAAAACTGTCATACAGAAACCTGAAATAAAAACATCATTAACATTAGAATATTCATTTGAAAAATAAAGTAAATAAGTTGTTCAATTACCAAAGTAGATCGGATATACCTCAAGTATATATTGACAACAGTGACGCCCAATTCTGTATGTTGGAAAACTTGCTCGAAGTCTTCATTACCAACATTCTGGTCAAATTCAAAGCCATACAAATCTTTCTCCATAGTTATCAGACGAACACCTCCAGTCGGAATATCCATCATTAATTGTAGAAAGGTCTGAAGGCACGTCCTAACCTTGCCGATAGGTTGTTTTCTAACCCTGGTATTCTTAGCACCAACAGTTTTTTGCGTTGAAACGTTGCTAATCACTTTACCAGGCAGCTATAAATCATATAATTTGTTAGATGAAGTATAAGATATCCAATTTATCATTTTCTATGCATATAATTGTGATGTACCTCTTTTTTTGAGACAACGGACTCGGTATGCTCCGGAATCCGCTTATCCTTTGTTTTGGATTTTGTTGGAGTCTAAATAACATTGCCATGTAAAAAATGAAAATAAAATGCTCGTAAAATCTTTGAATTTACACATTAAGATTAACAAAGGTTTATAACGGTTTTAAGCATATATACCTCATATCCTACGAGTATGAGATTTGACGGCCATGCAACAAACGACCCTATAGCTTGTCCCACCACTCTTACCTCCGAATCATCGTTAGGATAGGGTAATAGTGCTTCATTCTCCATAGCAATATCAACTGATACTTTCAAACTTCCAGTAGGGAGGGATTCATTATGAAGTACTGTGACCCCATTGTTAAACACTTTTCCCTTGGCAACCATCCGATGAATTGGTGAAGATAAGAATAGTTGACATTGGTGAATGCCCTAAAACCAAAAATACATATGTCATTGTTAATGTGTATATATGTAATTAAATAATTTAAGCTACTAATATAATTTCATAGATATATATATATATATATATATATATATATATATATATATATATATATATATATAATTACCTCTGGAATAATCGGATGAAAGCTGCAGTTGATACTATCCTTCTCTGATCCATCTCTAACACCAGAAGCGTTATCCCTTTCTTTTTCCTTTCTTAATTCCCGCACCTCGGCTTCTAGTGCTTCCAATTTAGCTTCAAGTACTGAAAAACTAGCAGCCTTTCCCTTTTTAATATTCAGGGAGGTCAGGGTGATCCCAAATGCCTTACCCCTCACCCGACCAGGATACTCAGGGACATCTAATGCCCGACTAAGTATGCTCCTGGTATCATCTGCAGGTACAGACTGAGATAACGCCTCCTGAAAATCAGATGAATATCGAATATTTGTCAAATATTTGTTAATAAAGTTTTGACTTAATTAAAGAAATATTGTTATACTTACACATTTCTCATATACTTGTAGAACCTCTTCTGGAACAGATCCAGACTTGCCCACACGGGCTTCCTTCCACAAGACATGTGCAGGAAGAGATGTTTCAGAGCTACCCGCCTTTTGTAACTACATATAAAGCCAAATAATATGATCAAATATAACTCATGATGAACAATTATTATGTCATTGCAATTTATTGATACTTACCAATTGTTGCTCCAAACGTCCATATCCAGTACGTCCTTTCCTGTATTTATATTGGGGATCTGATGCTCTATCCCGATTAATTGCACTTAAACTCTTAAATTGCTCGGTTTGTCGTTTGGCTTTAAACTTCACCCATTCTTGTGGTGAAATGAAACTTGCATATTTAGATGGAAACTCTCCATCAACAAAATTACCTTCAGCATCCTTAAGATAGGTTTTGTTTAAATATGTCCTAAACCCTCTTAGGAGCTTCCCTGCCAATCTCATCAAATAAGCTTTTCTGTCGTCCTCGACATTAAAGCACCTCTAAAAAAACCATACACATTGGTTAGTACAAATAATTTAAACGACATAATTAGTTGGCATAATTAAAGACATAATTATGGTACCTTTATCTCATTCCAAATTTTTTCTTTGGTTTCCTTCAACTGTTTGTTTCTCCAGTCATCTAAAGTAATAGGAACCTCATTCCTTACAAGTGTACCAATGAAACTTGTCAACATATGACCGTTAGGCTCAACAAGTGTGCCTGTTTCGCTCCAATGCACATTATAAGTCATGCCTTGATTTCTAGCATGGATCACTCTCCTCATTATGGTTATTCCTCTCCTAATCTCTTCTTCCATAGTTCTGCTACTTCCAACCTGATCATCATGTGGATGATCATCATCATGTGCGTGATCATCAGCATGTGGGTCATCATTGTTAGTAGCCATCTAACCTGTAATAAATAAATCAAGGATATCAAATATAATATATAACAAATATAATAAAGAAATAAAGGATATCAAATATAAAAAATATGACATAATATATAACAAACTTAACGAAATCCAATACCCCATTCTCGTACTCTTTGGACAATCGATCGGCATCCATCCATTTTTTATCCATGGTTTTCCTACTTATTAATCCTAACAGTTAGAAAGAATTTAACATTAGCATAACAAGTCCAAACTAAGAAATTCAAAGCAATTAACTTCATTAACAAAATTGCTTTGAATTTCGGTTCTTTAGAACAACAACCTCAAGAATTTACATTATTAACATTAACACTAACACTAACACTAACACTAACACTAACCTAACACTAACACTAACACTAACCTAAACTAAACTAAACTAAACAAACACATTATATAGCAATAGTTAACAATGTAGAAAAATGTTAACAAGAACAAACTATAATAGATGTTCTAAACTAACACTAACACTAACACTAACACTAACCTAACACTAACACTAACACTAACCTAAACTAAACTAAACTAAACAAACACATTATATAGCAATAGTTAACAATGTAGAAAAATGTTAACAAGAACAAACTAAACTAACACATTATATTGATTATATTCCTATATCACCAAAAATGAAGTTAGCACATATTTTATTCTTATATCCAACAACAGTCCAACATTAGCAACAACATTAACAACATTAGCAACATTATCAACATTAGCAACAGTCCAACATTAGCAACAACATAAACAACATTATTATCAACATCAACAACAACATTATTATCAACATCAACAACAACATTATCAACATTATCAGCAACATTATCAACTGAAACTCTGAAACTCTGAAACTTCCAAACTGAAACTCTGAAACGTGTAAAATGTGTAATACTCTGAAACGTGTAAAATGTGTAATACATCAACAACAACATTATTATCAACATCAACAACAACATTATCAACAGCAACATTATCAGCATACCTTATAAAATGTGTAATAATCTGAAACTCTTAAACTTCCAAACTGAGTGACGAAAACGCGAAATGAGAGAGGAACAGACGGTCACGGTGGAGTAAAGGTCGTCGGAGTCGCGAAATGTGGGAGGAACGGTGGACGACGGCGCGGTGGACGACGGCAAGGGTTTAGCTCAGGTTCGCAAGTATCCGTTCGCAACAGGGGAGGGAGAAGAAAGAGCGCAAAACTGAAAATGAAAACAGAGTATATTCATATATTTTAATTTTATTAGACCTTAGACAGCGCTTTTCAACAAAGCGCTTTCTAAGGTGGACCTTAGACAGCGCTTTAAAAGCGCTTTCTAAGATTGGCCTTAGACAGCGCTTTTGTTTTTATTTTTTTAAATATTTAAGACCTTAGACAGCGCTTTCCTTAAAAGCGCTGTCTAAGGTCTTATATTTTTTTTAAATTTAAAAGGCCTTAGACAGCGCTTTTAAGGAAAGCGCTGTCTAATATTTTCCATTAAATTTTTTTAAAAATTTAAAAGGCCTTAGACAGCGCTTTTCACTAAAGCGCTGTCTAAGGTCTTATATTTTTTTGCGCTTTTCCTTTATTAAATTAATAGATTCCGTGTTTTTGACCTATAGCAGCGCTTTTGTAATAAAGCGCTGTCTAAGGTGAGATGTTATAAGTCCTTTTTGTTGTAGTGTTCTACAATTACTGCTATTGCAATTTCTGCTCCATCAATTAACATCTGAAAAGTTTCACTTATGGCTCCTCCTCATTTTTTATATTCTTGGCTCATTTCACATTATTTATATTCTTATTAGTATTGTGATGGCTTATAATTGTTGTGTTCTTTACTATTCATGGTCGTGTTTTATTTATATTAGAATGAAGACAGTATTGGGCAGCATTGTTTCTATAAATCAGTCGGCATTCATTCCGGGTAGAAACATAGCGGATGGAGTGCTAACGGTTAATGAGGTTTTGGATTTGGCTAAAAGATGTAAGAAAATGTGCGTTGTTTTGAAGGTGGACTTCGAAAAGGCTTACGACTGCGTAAGCTGGAATTATTTGAGATTCATGCTTAAGAAAATGGGATTTGGGCATAAATGGAGCCAATGGATGGAAGGTTGTGTTTTCACTAGTTTTATGTTGGTCATAGTTAACGGCGGCACGACTAAAGACTTTAGAGTGGGAAGAAGGTTGTGGCAAGGAGATCCTTTATCTCCTTTTCTATTCGTGTTGGGTATGGAAGGACTTACAGGGCTTGCTCAAAAAGCGGTGGATATTGGAGACTTTAAGGGGTTCAAATTTAACGAAGAAGAAGAAGTTAATTTATTGCAATTTGCGGACGACACAATTCTTGTGGCGGAGAGGAGAGGGGAAGATTTGTGGAGTGCGAAGGCTATTCTTAGAGGCTTTGAGATGATCTCGGGTCTCAAGATCAATTTCCATAAAAGCAAGATTTATGGTCTGAATGTGGAGGAAGGCTTCCTTGAAGCGGCATCATCCTTCTTGTCTTGTGACATAGATAGTCTGCCTTTTAAGTTCCTTGGGGTTAAAATAGGGGATAACCCTAGGAAGATATCTATGTGGCAGAATTTGGTGGTTCAAGTTAGAAACAAATTAGCTTTATGGAGGGGCAAGAATCTCTCTTTCGCGGGAAGGGTGGTCATGATCAACTCGGTGTTAAATGCAATACCAATCTACACGCTAGCTTTTTATAAAGCTCCCGCGAAAGTTGTCTCTGAGAATCGTAGAATTCAAAGCAACTTTTTATGGCAATGGAGGACGGATAGGAGAGCCATACATTGGGTTAATTGGAATTTTATTTGTAAAACGCGAGAAGAAGGTGGTCTCGGCGTGAAAGACGTGGAGATATTGAATAGGGCATTGTTAAACAAATGGAAGTGGAGGATCCTATCGGAACGGGATACAATGTGGAAAAGTATCTTAAGAAGTAGATACGGAAACATTGAAAAGAAGGTGATCATTGGAGATAAGTCGGTTCTGAATAGGAAAGACTCAATATGGTGGAGGGATGTGATTTTAATTGATAGTAGGGATAATTCTTCCAGGAACACTTTCAGCTCGGTTGTTCATTGTTCGGTTAATTCCGAAAAACTAACTGCTTTCTGGCACGCTCAGTGGCTAGACAGACAGCCTCTGAGGGAAGCGTTTTCGGAAGTTTTTGAGAAAGCAGCAGACACAGGATGCAGTGTTTATGAAGCAGGATCTAGGGACGGCACGAATTGGTGTTGGAATTTTGAAGATTTGGTGTTTAATAGTGAGGAGATTGAGCCTAACATTTGGAGTGATTTCAAGAATCTTCTGCAGGACGTAGTGCTGAACAATAACGATACTGAGGAATTCTCGTGGAGATTGGAAGATGATGGACAATTTTCAGTTAAAATCTGTTATGGCCATCTTAGAGATGACAATCCAGATCCGCAGTTTAATGAGGAGACAGTGGCAGCCATTAGACATTTGTGGGAAATCAAAACTCCTTCTAATATAGCATACTTCGGGTGGAGGCTCTTGCTGAACAGAATTCCAACTAAAGACCTATTATTTAGGAGAGGTATTAACACTGACAGAATGTGTGTTTGTTGTAGTGGGGAGGAAGAATCTATTCCACATCTCTTTGGCAATTGTTGGTTCGCGAAAAACATTTGGTTGAAGGTTTATAATTCGCTTGGTACTGATCTGGAGTTATCATTGATGGAGCTTATAGGCTTTTTCAATCATTGGGAGAAGGTGAAGACTAAGTCGAGAAGGTATTTTGCGGTGATATGGTTGGGCACGACTTGGGCTATTTGGAACATGAGGAACACCATCATCTTTAAGAGTGGAGAAATCATCTTTGTAGATTGTTTTTCGGATATAGTGTTTAGGTCGTGGGTTTGGTCGAAAGCGTTTTGTAATTTAGCCGATGACTGTAATTTTTCGATATGGAACACTCTTCCGCTCCTTTGCTATAAGAGATAAGTTGTTCCTTTGGTTTTGTATTGGGCGGAGTACCCCTTATGCTCCCTTTTAATACATCTTTGCTTATTAAAAAAAAATTATATTAGAATAATTTCAGGTTAATTTTTTTTTTAATTTATCATAAAAGTGAAGATATTCCAAAACCTTTGATGACATATTTGTAACAAATAAATAAAATTATTTTTACTCATTTTAGAAAAATATTCTCTATGAATTTACCTTGTAATTTAACTGCAGTTTATTTCCTGTGGATTTATCTATAGATTTACGTACAGATCTTCCTGGTGAAAATATTACCCACGAAGGTAATCAATAACGGTAGGAAAAACCGCAGGACACCTATTTCCTGCGGATTTTAATCTTAAATCCGCAAGAAAACATAGTATTTTTAATAGTATCTAATATATTTGCCCTGTCCCGACCCGTCTTGTTCCTGGCTTATTTTAGGTCTGTGTCTTTAATAATGTCTGCCCCGTTTTTTTTCCAGGGTTTTTGGATGTGTGTTTGTGCTTAGATGTAAAACAAAGAAGGTACTTTTTAGTTAATACATACACAAAACGTGAGTTACAAGAAACACAGATGTTATAAATTATTTACAACAACCTGCTTCCTCATGCAGTGCCAGAGCATGCTCAAGTTCAACCTCAACCTCACCCATTGTTGGTCTTTCATTTGGGTCATATGATAGAGAGTATCAAGTTATATTTTAGTATTTTATCTTAGCATTTTAGTTTAATCAGAATTATTAATTTAAGGTTTTATATTAGTTGGTATTTTAGTTTAATTGTTATTGAATTGGGCTTCCACTAGTATTTGGGTATTTTAGTCATTGGCCCATTAGTATCATTATATATGTAAGTGTCTTGGACACATTTTAGGTATCAATCAAGAAATCAAAAGTTATCTTTATCTTTTATTTTTCTTTAGATAGTTTTAATTTCTCTCTATTTTATCATTAAACCCTAGTCTCAAATCTTTGATAGGAAAACTTCCTATCAATTTGGTGCTTTCATCATGTACTCAAATCCTCCTATGGATTATCCTTATCATACACCCTCATATCATCCATGGAGTATTCCTCCTACCTATCCCACAAACCCCTCTTTTACATCTTCTACCACACCTTCATTTCCATCTTTTCCATGGGAACTTTTTACACCTTGTTACACTCATGTTGGTTCATCATCACCAAGTTTGTATCCAAATCATGGGTATTCACCACATACACCTAATCTTCACCTATATTCATCATATTCTACATCTCATTATCCATACTATTACAACAATCCCTATCAATTCCAAAACTCACCAAACAACTTCTCCATAATTAGTCACAAATATCAAACCCATTCTAGTGTTAGAAGTGATTTTAAGAAGCATTTGAAAGTGTTTCATCCTTATTTTAAAAAAAAAACAGCCAAATCGAAACAGCTCCAATTCTCTTGCAAAGAAATAGGAGGCCACTCGTGGTTGTTGGTTTATTCTGTCACTATAAAATCACTGCCAAAACTCCACCCATCATCCACCAACATGGAGATGCAACAGCTTCTTAGCATGGGTTTTTCCGACGAGTTAGCCGCCCAAGCCTTAGCTGCAACCGGCGGTAAATCCACCGTCAAAGCCACCGAATGGATTCTCACTCACAAACCTACCACCACCACCACCACCAACAACCCTTCACCCTCACCATCACCACCGCCACCACCACCACCTTCATCATTCGCATTCCAACCCAAACTCGACCGGTTCTTCCAAAACCCAAGCCCAAACCCATCTCCACCATAACCCATTGATTCGCAACAACATCAAAAGGAACAAGAAACTGATACAGAGGAACCAACCAAACGTATAAAGCTATCGCCAACACCACTCTCACAGACACAGACTCAAACACCTTCACTGCAAAGCAACAAACCCTCGTTTTTCTTCAACCGTTCCAAGAAACAAGCTCAAACTCAAACCCACACTCATGAACCCTTATACGAACGCTTACGCCCCAGAACATTGGACGAGGTTGTTGGACAGGATCATCTTCTATCAGCAAATTCCATTCTCCGTTCCGCAACCAACGCAACCGTTTACCTTCTATCCTCTTGTGGGGTCCACCCGGCACAGGTAAACCTGTAGCACCCACTAATCTTGAGGAGCAGACATGGGCAACACTAAAGTCTGCTATATGTGCTATATTTTTGAAGCAACCTGATTCCTGTGACTTGGAGAAACTTTATCAGGCTGTGAATGATCTTTGTATTCATAAAATGGGTGGAAATCTTTATCAGCGGATTGAAAAGGAGTGTGATGTACACATTTCTGTAGCACTACAGTCTTTGGTTGGACAAAGCCCAGATTTGGTTGTATTTCTATCCCTAGTCGAGAGATATTGGCAAGATCTCTGTGACCAAATCTTGATGATTCGTGATATAGCCTTGTATCTGGATAGGATATATATGAAGCAATCATCAAATGTACGGTCATTATGGGATATGGGCCTACAACTTTTTCGGAAACATCTTTCACTGTCCCCTGAAGTTCAACACAAAACTGTTACTGGTCTTCTACGGGTGATTGAAAGTGAAAGATTAGGTGAAGCAGTGGATAGAACTCTTCTAAACCATGTTTTGAAGATGTTTACTGCTCTAGGAATTTATGCAGAAAACTTTGAGAAGGCATTCCTTGAATGTACATCTGAATTTTATGCCACTGAAGGTGTCAAATACATGTAGCAATCGGATGTTCTAGATTACTTGAAGCATGTGGAGACAAGATTGCAAGAGGAACATGAAAGATGTTTGATCTACTTAGATGCAAGTACTAGGAAGCCATTGATTGCAACGACAGAAAAGCAACTTCTTGAACGTCATATACCTGCCATTCTTGATAAGGGTTTCTTTATGCTTATGGATGGAAATCGAATTGAAGATCTTCAAAGAATGTACTCACTTTTTTCAAGGGTCAATGCCCTCGAGTCACTGAGGCAGGCCCTTAGTTCATACATCAGGAAAACTGGGCAGGGCATTGTTATGGATGAGGAGAAAGATAAAGACATGGTTCAATCCCTTCTTGAATTTAAAGCTGCTCTTGATACAACATGGGAAGAAAGCTATGCCAAGAATAAAGCATTCAGTAACACCATTAAAGATGCATTTGAGCATCTTATCAATCTCCGTCAGAACCGACCTGCAGAGTTGATTGCCAAGTTTTTGGATGATAAACTTCGTGCGGGTAATAAGGGTACTTCAGAAGAGGAATTAGAGGGTACACTTGATAAAGTCCTGGTTTTATTCAGATTCATTCAGGGCAAAGATGTGGTTGATTTTATAGCTAATAATTGTGACGGTGATGCTCGTGTTGCTTTGAATGTATTGGAGATTGCTTCGGTTACTGCGGCTGCTCGAGCACAACAGGGTAATGAAGAAAACAAGGATGTTGTTAGCAGTGTTGGTATTAGTGTTGCTGTAAGTTCTGAGGAAGCTAAAGGAATTTCCATGGAGCTCTTGGATGAAGTTCTACCATCTGTTTTCTATATAATGAAGAATTTTGAGGTTGATGCTACATTTAACATCGTTCAGTTTCTATCCGGTTATGTTTCTACGTTGAAGAGCCTTGCTCCTTTGAGCGAGAATCATACACTTCATATGGGACAGATATTGGAAGTAATCCTTGGTCTTATCCGTTATAACCCTGAATACCGAAACAATCTCGATGTGATGGACAAAATTGAACGAGAGGAGGAAGATAGGATGTCAGAGTTCAAAAAGGATTTATTTGTTCTACTTCGCACTGTGGGTCGAGTTGCCCCTAATGTAACTCACTTGTTTATCAGAAATTCGTTAGTAAGTGTTATTTCAAGATCATCAGATAGCAATGTGGAGGAGGTGAAAGGTTCACTTTCACTTTTATATGCACTTGGAGAATCCTTGAGCGAGGAAGCCATAAGAACTGGGAGTGGGTTATTGAGTGAGCTGTTGCTTATGCTTCTATCAACAAAGTTTCCTTGTCATTCCAATAGGCTAGTTGCTCTTGTTTACTTGGAGATAGTGCTTGTTGTAGGACCAAGGATTGTTCAGTTTAAGCAATGGGACCCGGAGTAGGTTTAGAACCTTGAGGACAAGGTTCAAGTGAACCCCGCGGCAATGATAGAGAGTATCAAGTTATATTTTAGTATTTTATCTTAGCATTTTAGTTTAATCAGAATTATTAATTTAAGGTTTTATATTAGTTGGTATTTTAGTTTAATTGTTATTGAATTGGGCTTCCACTAGTATTTGGGTATTTTAGTCATTGGCCCATTAGTATCATTATATATGTAAGTGTCTTGGACACATTTTAGGTATCAATAAAAAAATCAAAAGTTATCTTTATCTTTTATTTTTCTTTAGATAGTTTTAATTTCTCCCTATTTTATCATTAAACCCTAGTCTCAAATCTTTGATAGGAAAACTTCCTATCATCATACATCAAGCATCTTTGTATAATATCCATCAACACTGCCAAACATTGCGGGGAGATTGAACTCATAAGTATGGGATAAATAATCTCATCCGGTGGGAACGTCTTCAAAAAGTTAACTGCATCAATCGACTATTCTAAGAATCGGTTTGTGTTCTCTAACTTTACCATCTTATCAAAGATGCTAGCCTTGTAGTTTGTGCATGCTACTTCAAGTAGAACAATACCAAAGCAATAGACATCACATTTTTCTGTGAAAGCATTGGTTCCGACACACTCCAGCGCCGCGTAACCAAATGTACCTGTCAATATAACCATTTATCATACATGCAATAGTTTATAACACAAGTGGATAACAAAAAATTAGTGTTTACCCTATAGGTAAAAAGAAAAGAAATTACCAAAAATAAGGAAATAATCTTTAATTGGTTTAGGCTTTGATTTAGAAACCTTCTCTTGTATGGAAAATCCAAGATGTGAGAGTTTTGGTACCATATTATCTAAGAGAATGTTTTGAGGCTTTATGTCACAGTGAAAAATCGCGCGCTTTGCTCCAGTGTGAAGGTAGTGTAGTCCTTTTGCAGCTCCAATGCATATTTCAAGTCTTTTCTTCCATGAGAGTGATTCCATGTCCTTTAAACGCAATTGATCATAGAGAGATCCATTGGACATGTATTCATACACGAGAATTTTCTCATCTTTGTGATCACAGAATCCTATAAAAGATGTCAAATTCGGGTGATGCAGCTGGCAGTTGAGTTCGATTTCCATCTTGAACTTCCATTCATCAAAGAATGTATTTCGCATCCTCTTCAATGCTATTAGAAAATCAGTTTCACCATTATGATTGAGAAAACCTTTGTACGCTTACGCTATACTGAATTCTGTTTCTCCAATTATTCCTTCTTCGTCAAAAATATTGGTTGATTTCCTAAGCTCTTCTAGGGAAAATTGACGGCATAACTCTTCTATAAATGCAGGATATTTTTTCTTGGATGAACTTTTATGCTTTGAATAATTTCTCAGCATGTTTCTGACACAAGAGTGTTGTTTGATAACCAAAGATAATCAAGGTTCAGATTCAGATAACAACCAAGCCTAAATTTGAGTGTTTTAGGGGAAGAATTTAGAAAGAAAGAAAAAATGTTATCATTGCCTAAATTGAAAGTACAAACCATTTTCTAATCTAAAACTATTGAATTTTTTATACATCATATCAAAATTTATTTATCAATGGTTATTTTTTGGTTATATGTGTTTTGTATGACAGTAATTCAACACAAAAAATGTATAACAGGTTTTATATACTTAAAACTATGAACCTACAAAGAGATGAATCCATCCCAAAAAGATATTCAATCTAGTGAATAAGATGAAATATGGTTAAATGTTAGAGAGAGAGATAAGTTCCAAACTCTCTCTAACTTTCAGGAGTCTCGTGTAGCTGCTTCATCGGTTTTATGGCGTGGACGACGATTTCGCGTCAGAACAAAAACACTAATCTGGGCAGATGGGACATTTTTCCTTTCGGTAGGGGTTTGGAAGGTAGAAAACTGAGAGATGTCAGCTCTTTCTACATCTCTGATTTTCCAGATGGACAAGGGCCAATGAGCTGTTCGAACTCTTCGGTTGTATCGGTAAGGTTGTGGAAGTTCTCATATCTCCGAGGCGGAACAAACAAGGTAATCGTTTTGGCTTTGCAAGGTTTAGGGATGTGGAAGACGAAAGATTTCTTGGTATCAAGCTGGATAACGTTCACTTTGGGGGGAAGAAGATACACGCAAACCCACCAAGATTTGAGAGGGGAAGCATTAAGAATAACAGGGGTCGTCATGGAGCATTTTCGGGTGGAGGTTTTGGGGGGTGCATCTTGTTTTCAAGCCAAAAGGGAAAAGATTTATAGGGGAGGTTTGGGAAACCAAACTTACGCAGAAGTTTTGGGGAAGGGTAGAAATCCGTCTGGTTCGCCGTTCTGTGATTTTGCTTCTAACAAGGAGGTCAATGACCGTCTGCGTTTAGCTTTTGTGGGATCTACAGTTAGCCCAGGAATGCCGTTCAACATGCAAAGACTTTTCGAGACTGAGGGCGTTTTTTCTGTTAAGGTATCCCCGTTGGGATCTAACTTGTGTTTGTTGGAGGAGACGGAAACCGGCACTATCAAGGAGTTGTTCGAAGATGGTTCATCATGGTGGAAACAATGGTTCACATTCATTCGACCGTGGAACGAAGAGGATGTTGATGTGGACAGAGTGATTTGGATAAGGGCTTATGGCATACCTTGTCATGCTTGGGGCTCCGATTTCTTGGAGACTTTGGGAAACACTTTGGGGGAGTATATTGGTTCTGATTTTAGTTCTCCAGGAGGTTCTCATATGGATACTGCTAGGTTTATGATTCGTGTTCCTCTGGATTTCCGTTTACAGGATAATATAGTGGCGGAGATCGACGGCAAATCTTTTGTTATCTTTTTCAGGGAAGATTCGTATGGTCCAATCCGTAACTCTTCTTTGTCGGATATTCAGAACAACGTTGTATCGTCTTCTTCAGATTCGGATGAGGAGTGGTTGAATGAGGGAGAGGAAATGGTGGAGGAGGATGGGGGTAACTTAAATGGTGAAGTGGGAGAAGGTAAGGAACTACAAGATAGGGTCATGGATTTTTCTCAGTCAGAGGAGAGAGATGATGTGGGTGGACCTTTGGTTAATAATTTTGGGTCCGAAGTAGGGGATAGGGTAGGTGAATCAGTTCAGATGGAGACAGGTGCTTTTGACAACGCTGTACTTTTCGCTAAAAGTGGTTAAGTTAATTCCAAGGATAATCAGGAGAAAGACAAATCGCATGCTGCGATGGGTAGTGTGCAGCCAGTAGAGTCTTTTGTGGGTTGTTCTTTAAATAAGTTAAATAATATTCAATTGCATGGGTCCCACGTGTTGACTAAGAGGAGGAAAAATAAAAAAATGAAATTGATGAGTTTGTATGGTCCTCTTGGTTTGGTAGGCAAAATTAATTCTAACAAAGGCTACAGACGTGGGAAGATGAAAAGGGGTTATAAAGGAATAAAACCAAATAATGTTCTTTCCAGGGGCGAGGATAATATAGAAAATTCTCAGAGTTCTATTAGGTCTGTATATCATGGGGACAACTCTAAAGAATCAGATATAGTAAGATGCAATGATAGAATGTGGGGTTTTTTTTATTCTTGCTCAGGTGACAAACTTTGGGAGGCCATGGTGAAACTAGGAGTGGTGGCGGACAAGAAGGAAGATTTCAAGATGATGATTAAAGATTTGGAGATGGAGGCAAGAGCTGAGAGATTAGGATTGAAGGCGACAAATACAAACCGAAAATGATTATCGGTACTCTTAACATTAGAGGGGGCGGAAGTTTAGTCAAGAGGAAGAGAATTAGCAACATCATCAAAAAGGGTAGAGCGGATATGTTTCTTATTCAAGAAACTAAACTCATGTCGATTACTAGCGAGATCGCGAGGAGTTTTTGGTCTAGGGAGGAGGTTGGTTGGATTTTCTCCGATTCTTCAGGGCTTTCGGGAGGGTTAATAATTCTGTGGATGGAGGGAAGCGTGGAGGTGTTGTGTAGTTTTAGAGGTGAAGGTTACGTGGGAGTTAAAGTTTTATGGAGGGATCATATTTACTATGTGGTGAATGTTTACTCTCCGTGTGATTTGGCTTCTAAAGAGATTTTGTGGGGAAAGTTGTTAGAACTTAAGTCGAATCTTGTGGATGGCGAGTGGTGTATAACCGGAGATTTCAATGCGGTTATCTCTACTTGCGAAAGGAAGGGTAGGGCTTCGGAGTCTCGTAATTCCGAAATGAAGGAGTTTTTGGGGTTTGTGAGGGGCAGTGAGTTGTTGGATGTTGATTGTAAAGGAAAGAGATTTTCTTGGTATAGTGGAGATGGATCGTCTATGAGCCGGATTGATCGTTTCTTGGTGTCGGATGTGCTAATCCAAAGGTGGGGAGTGGTTGGTCAATTCATTGGTGATAGAGATATTTCCGACCATTGCCCGGTTTGGTTGGTGTCGGATTCGTCAGATTGGGGACCTAAACCGTTTAAAGTCAATAATGAATGGTTTTCTAACAAGGATTTTCTTGGTTTTGTGGAGAAGGAGTGGAAGTCTTTGAAGGTTGAGTGTAGGAGCGATTTTGTTATTAAAGAGAAGTTTAGATTGCTTAAAGGTAGTCTATGAAGATGGAATTTTGAAGTCTTTGGAAAGTTTGACCTTGATTTGGAAGATTGTGTGAAGGTGATCAACGAGGGGGATGAGAAGTTGGATCGGGAGATGGGGCTTTTATCGGAGGAGTTTTTTATCGATCGCAAGGAAGCTCATAGTCGTTTTTGGTTAAATTTGAGGATTAAGGAGAATATGTTAATCCAAAAGTCTAGACTAAAATGGCTTAACGATGGGGATAACAATAGTAAATTTTTTCATTGCGTTATGAAGGAAAGAAGAAGACGTAATCACATCGGTCCTTTGATCTCGGAGAGAGGAAGGTTCGAAACGGTTAAGGAAATTAAAGATGAAGTGTGGAAGCATTTTGCTTCTAAATTTGTTGAACCCGTGGTTAGTAGGCCTAGTTTGGAGGGAATGCATGTTAACTCCATCTCTCGTGAGGAGAGGGATTCCCTTGAGCGCCCGTTTTCCTAGGAGGAAATCAAAGAAGCGGTGTGGAGTTGTGATGGTTCCAAGAGTCCGAGTCCGGATGGTTTTTCTTTTGCTTTCATTAAAAAATGTTGGCATTTTCTTAAAGAATATTTTTTTCATTTCTTCAAGGAGTTTCACAAAGGAGTTTTGTTATCCAAATCAATCGTTTCTTCCTTCTTGACTTTAATTCCAAAGCGGGCGAATCCTTTGGATTTAGATGACTATAGACCCATTTGTCTTGTGGGGTGTTTGTATAAAGCATTGTCTAAACTTTTGGCGGCTAGGTTAAAGGGAGTTTTGGATAATATTATTTCGCCTTCTCAAAGTGCTTTCGTTCCGGGGAGACAATTACTTGACGGAGTGCTAGTGGCAAATGAATTGGTTGATTATGCGAGTAAAGAAAATATTGGTTGCACTCTTTTTAAGGTGGACTTCGAGAAAGCATACGATAAAGTAAGTTGGGACTTTCTTAGATTTATGTTGAGGAAAATGGGTTTTGGGGAGCTTTGGTTGAGATGGATGGAGGCTACCATTTTTACTAGTAAGATGTCCGTCTTGGTTAATGGTAGTCCTACGAAAGAGTTTGTGGTGGAAAGAGGTCTTAGACAAGGAGATCCGCTCTCTCCTTTTCTCTTTGTTTTGGTTGCGAAGGGTTTATCGGCTTTGGTGATGAACGCGGTTTCTTTAGGAGAGTTTTCAGGGATTAATGTGAAAGGTAAATGTTTTGTTGATATTCTTCAATTCGCGGACAACACTCTTTTGATAGGAGATGGTAGTTGGAGACATTTGTGGGCTATTAAGGCGGTGCTTAGAGGTTTTGAGGTGGTGTCGGGTCTTGGAATTAATTTTCACAAGAGTAAACTTATCGGAATTAACATTCCTCCTAACTTTTTGGAAGCCGGAGCTTTGTTCCTTTCTTGTCGTGTGGAGAGAAAAGACTTATTTTTTCTCGGTATTCCCATTGGTTTCAATCCGAGGAGAGTAGCCACTTGGTCTTTTTTGGTGAAGAAGGTGGAAAAGCGTTTGTTGTGTTGGCAAGGTAGATTTTAAAGCTTAGGGAGCAGAATTACTCTCCTTAAAGCGGTGCTTAGTAGCCTTTCTATTTTTTATTTATCTTTCTACAAGATCCCGGTGAAGATTCGTGACGAGCTAGTCAAAATTCAAAGTGGCTTTTTGTGGGGTAGTTCGGAGGAGAGGAAAAGAACTCATTGGATAAGTTGGGATTCTCTTTGTTTACCTTTTGATAAAGGAGGTATCAATTTGAAGAGAATTGAGGATTTTAATTTAGCTCTTCTTCATAAGTGGAGATGGAAAATTTTAAATGGTTCGGAGGATCTTTGGTTTAAAATATTGAAGGCTCGATACGGGGATATCATTATGCATGTTTGCCGAGACGGAGGTTGTTCTTCTACTTGGAGCTCGTATTTTATTTGGTGGAAGGATTTTCTATCCATTTCGAAGAATTATCCGGAGGATATTTTTCTGAATAATTGCTCCTTTGTTATTGGTAATGGGTATGCAACCCCGTTTTGGCATGTTAATTGGACGGGGTTTGGTAGCTTGAAATCTATTTATCCTCGACTATATTCTATTTCTCGCTTGAAGGATGTTGCCGTAGCGGGGATGGGGGGATGGATTAATGGAGAGTGGAAGTGGGGAGACCTTGGCTTGGATGACACTTCTTTTACTAATGTATTTTATGCAGGTACAGTTCAGTTTAGGAGCAGGGCTCGTGTGGATACTGTGGAGGATGATTCTTTTTCTCTTAACATCAGGGACTGTTCTGGTGGGAGTAATTACTGGCCAGGAACTTTTGATGCTGCGCACCTTCGCAATGCTGTCATGGATGGGGACGCGGACGGAGTACCCCCTGTTGCTTCTCCTGATTCTATCGGGAGTATGTGGACCGATCATGGTGAAAGTGGGCCTACTTATGGTCCCGATTCTGCTGCTGCGGTTAGTGAGATAGTTGGCAGTTCTGCTTTGACTGCGGATGAAGTAGTAGCAGAAGCGGAGAACTTGCTGTCTCGCATTGTTTTTAGGAGCCCAATTTCTAGCAGGAAAGACTGTTGCAACTGGCGTCTCAACGATGATAATGTTTTCTCGGTCAGTTCTTTCTATCGTTCTATTTATGCTATTCGGATCCCTTTTGGCCCGGCTGGGAGGAACGATAAAGCCGTGGGGCTGGTTTGGAAAGTTGCGGTTCCTCTTAAAGTTAGAGCTTTCGGTTTGAGGTGCTTTTTAGATAGACTCCCGACTAGGGAGCAGCTTATAGTTAGACGTATTATTCCTTTAGATGGAAGTGTGAATTGTGCGTTTTGTTCCGTTGGTCCCGAATCTTTACATCATGTTTTGGTGGAGTGTTCAGTGGTTAAGTTGGTTTGGAAAGAGGTGTCTAGTTGGATCGGTTTTCCGGGTTCAAATAGTTTAGAATTGAAGGAGAATTTTTTACAATGGTTCGATTTTTGCAAGTCTAAGAATTTGAAATTTGGAAGAGAGGGTAGTATTTGGTTTACAGTTATTTGGACCATGTGGAATATTAGGAATGGTGTTATATTCCGGAATAATACTTGGAATGTTGTGGATATCGTGTGGTCGATAAAATTTACGGTTTGGAGGTGGTCATTTATTGGAGAAATTACTTGCTCCAAATGCAACTTTTACGATTTTAACAAGGATCCCTTGTTTTATTTAGCTTAAGTCGCATTTGATGGGTAATCTCATTGGTTTGTTGTGGCCTCTTAGTATTTTGTAAACAGGTTTTGATTATCCTTTGTACTCTCTTCTATATATTGCTTGCTTAAAAAAAAAAAATGAACCTACAAAGAGACTTTGGTTTTGAATAATAAAAGATTTATCAATTTAAATGAAGAACAATAATCAAAAGCGGTGAATATATTAAAATAAAAATTTACCTGCAAGATCAATGAAACAATCTTGAAGTTGTTGATGAGTAGCACAAATTAGCTTCGCACCATACTCCGTTGAATGAAATGAAAGTTACTTATGCAAAATGGACGAAGAATGTTCAATTTTCTACTTTGACTTCATTTGTTTGTTTACACCTTCAACGTACTGTAGTTAGAAACGGGAGAAATTCTTACATCAGCACTCACCTAACTAACACTTCATTTGAAATTTCAATGAGTTATAAAATATTTGTAAAGAATAATATGTAAGAGACTCTATTTTGTTATTCTCCATTTTATCCTTTTGGTTGTATATAGATATATGACATGTGTAAAAAAGATTAATGGTTCAGATCAAAAATTAAAAATAAGAATTTAATTGATAATAAAAAAGGGTTGTCAATGATAAACAGAACAATGAGACCGAAGCAGAATATGAGTCAAGACATAAACTACTTAGGTGAAAAATGAAGAAAGCTCGTATGCTCGTGCAAGCGGAAAATATTTACACTCCAATTATTTTTTAGGAATTCCAAGAAGAATATGTGGAATATCAAGACACTTGCATAAAGGAGTTGAAAGAAGATATGTATGTTGTTACAAATTATGACAATGTAAAGAAGAGGATAGTCATGGGAGATTTTACGGAACATAGAGTTTTTTTTTTTGTGATTGTCGTAAATTTGAGACACACGGCATTTTATGCAATCATGTTTTAAAAGTTTTAGACGTCATGAATATTAAGTTAATACTGGAACACTATATACTAAAGCGATTGACAAAAGATGCAAAGTTGGGAAATAATTAAGATTGGAAAGGAAAACACGTAGAATTAGACATGAAAGCTCATTTCATGAAGTGGTACAATGAATTATGTCTTCAAATGATTAAATTGACCCATAGAGTTTCCGAGTCTCACGAAACTTACACATTTTTGTCCAAAGTTTATGAAGAATGACATCTTGGTCAAAAAGTATGTGGATATAGAATAAAGTGGAATGGTTTATGTATCTATTTCAATTGGAAATAAGGAAATTGACAACAAGGCAGATATCGACTGCGGGCCAAAAGGCATACACTATAAGAAAAATGGCAGATTGCGACGGTTATTTTGGCAGGTTACGACGGTTAAAACAGCCATTATTTACAATCTACGACAATAGCGGTGCCGTCGCAGAAACATGTGTCCCCAAGCTGTTTAGCGACAATTTCCAAAACCGCCACACCAACCGTCCCTATATTTCACGACGGGTTGGAACTGACCTAAAGTGGAAATGACGATGGTTAAATACCGTCGCGAATATACTTTTGATTTTTGTTTTCATTGTTGATTGCAACGGTTTAAAACTGCCGTGAATGTGATATCCTGACAGTTCAAACCATCATAATTTGATTTATAAATACTGTTCGACGGTTAAATACCATTGTAAATATACTTTTGATTCTTGTTTTCATTGTTGATTGTGACGGTTTAAAACTGTTGTGAATATAATTTATTTGGTAACGATTTAAAGCGCTACTAATTATTTAATTTTTACATTTAGCAATAGTTTAAACCATTATTAATTTTTATCTATTATATTATTTTTTTTATAATAAATTTTTTTATTTAAATTATTACCTACTAAAATATTTTTAAATATAGTATCATTCTTTTTAATAATATTTTTTCTTTAAATTATTTCTACTATAATAATTTTATTTATAGTATTATTTTTTTATTTTATTTTCTATAACTTTTTAACTTAGTAAAATTAATTCCAATAAAAAACATTGAATATCAAATAAGCATCATAATATCAAAATATTGTGAGTTCCATAATCATATAAAATGTGAGCTCCATAATCATGTCATGTAGTAAAAAAGCCAAAAACATATCAAATCCTAATCTTATAATAATAAGTATCATTATGCCAAAAATATATAAGAAAGTTCATAATCTAGAAAGTATATCATTATGCAATTCGGTAGCTAGACTCAGATGAACGTCTACCTTCAACGGGTGATTCCAATCCCTAAAGAAAAAAAGTATTAAAATAATACTCATAAGCTTTAATTTTAAATGCATCAAAATAATATACATGTCTTCCACTAGAATTTTGCATTCGCATTAAGAGTTCAATTTCTTCTTTCCTAGCATTGTCCCTTTGCTTTAAGAATGCGATTGCCTCCATCAATTCATCAATTTTTGAATTTTGTTATTTTAGTGCATTAATTTCTTCTTGCATTTCCTTTATTTTTTCATTTTCTGCAAAAGAAGATGCCGATCTCGTAGATTTATTAATCTGAGATGGCGTAACTCCAAGTCCCGTACTACGAACATATCCATGTTGTTCTTTTGCAAATACTTTTTGAAACGCCTCATTTTCAGACACAGAATCCTTAATTGCTGCTTCTAATTTTTCCTGCACATGAAAAAGAGCAAATTGAGCAAACAACATTACTCATTCCGAAAAAAGATAAGCCTAAGAATCACAATATTTCTAATTGTGTCTTTCTTAATCTAGCATAAAACTTCTTATGTATAAAAAACTTTATCAATGTTGGAATGCATCAAGTGTATCTTTACATAATTGTTGTTTATCATACAATTGAGGTCTATCAACATATATTACACAAAACCAATATAAAAGCAAAATTAGGAAGAAAAAAAAATAAAAAACTTGAGACAAGTTTATCAAATGATGTTCGTGGGGTTCCTTGCTAAACACCTCACGAGACTGTTAGTTACTATGTTGTATATTCTTCATCCATTGATATCAACTTTTCTACCACAAATTTTGGTTTTAAACTTAAAAATGACAACATACACTACTACAAAACGCGTAAACAATAACGTCATGGTCATCATGCTTATTCCCTACACCGTTGTGACATCTCTAATTTAAGCCGCTATCATAATATTACTGTTTTGTGATTAAAAATTATTTGTATATAACAACGGTTAAGGAGTCAACCGTTGTGATAAGTTCAAGCTTTCATGGGTTCGAACCTCAGGGTCCTCATATATGTTATTCCTTTAATGTTAAGTGGCGCCTTTTCTTTTTTAATTATTTTTAAATAAAAAAATTAAAAGTTTATGACGACGGTTGAAGATTTCCACCGTTGTTAAGTCGCGCCTTTTCATTTTTAATTATTTTTAAATAAAAAACTTAAAAGTTTATGACGAAGGTTGAAGAGCCCACCGTTGTTAAGTCGCGCCTTTTCATTTTTAATTATTTTTAAATAAAAAACTTTAAAGTTTATGACTACGGTTGATGATTACAACCGTTGTGATATATTTTGTTTTTTATTTAAAATTTTTAATTGTAAATACTCTAGTGTTTTTTTTATGAAATTTCGCCATGAAAGTAAAATATCACTACGCTTGCATGTGTTGGCCGTTGTAGTAGCTTCATAATATTATACACTCCTATAGTTAGCTTGTTTCTTCAATATCCTTTTTTCCATTGCAAATAGAAACTAGACGAAACAATACATGATTTTAACCCAAACCCTAACGTTCAATACTGTGAAACATTACACGATTTCATCCAAAACACCATCGTTCACTCTTCACTGTGTATTTGTCATTGTCGTCATCATCGTCAACCAAGTTGACAAGACCAGCACGATCAACCAAGTTGTTACCGTCTAGAAGGAAAATAACAACAACACCGTCGTCACCACAAGGAAGGAATACAACACCATCACCAACACCAACATCATTTACTTAGTCATCATGTTTAGGGTACGTAAAATATTTTTCCCCATGCATCTACAGTAAACTTCATTTGCCATTGTTGTGGTTGTTGTTGTTTTATTTTGTGGTTGATGTTTATGTTCTTGTTGTTCATGTTGTTGTTGTTGTTTTTGAACTTAGATGTTGACCTTGTCGAGTTCTTCATCATAAATTAGAGAAGAAACTCAAACAAATGATAGGTTAGCCAATGAAACTCAAACAACTGAAAGTTAAACGAAAAGATCACAAAGAGGTGTCACAATGATGCCCCAATTCACATCATCCTATCAAGTTTGATTCGTTGTACAGAGTAGTGGATTGTGAGCACTACTCTACTTTTAAGAGTTATGTTTCGTTCCTTGCACGTAGCAAGATCAGTATATTGATTGATGATTGGAAACAAGTTGATGATAACGTCAAAGAAAGCATATGGACTGACGTTAAGGTATTACATACTATAATTTTCATATATCGCCGATATCAATATCTATAATTTTTAATACATACTTATATATTGATTTAAATGTAGTTGAATTTTGAGTTTACCGATGACTCAAATTTGAAAAAAAAAGTGGATATCATATGCTAGTACACATTGGAGGGAATTTAAGGTACATCTCACGGCTGACTACATTAGGAGGCCTAAGAGCGGTCTTGCTCATCCATGGATTCGATATAGTTTTATATCGAAGAAGCAATGGAAAAAGTTTGCAAAGATACGTCGTTATAAGGAATTCAAGGTTAGTACTGTTCTCATGTAACCGATAATGTTATGCTAATGAGTTACAGATAGTAATCATATATTTTTTTCACTACGTTCATAACAGGTTAAAAGCGAAGTAGGAATACTCAATAAGGCTAAGAACATGTACCCCCATAGATTGTATCGTGGGGGTTATAAGAAACTTGAGAAAAAAACCATGCTTTAAAGACAATCAGAAATAGGAGATGATCGTATCCCATCTCCACCTTCAAGACATGAGAAATGGAAGAGGGCTCGATTAAGACCAGATGGAGAGTACACCTCTGAGGCGTCAAGAGTAGTCGTCGAAAAAATTGTAAGTATGATTTGTTTTGCTTATGTCATTTTTTATTTAAATGCGTTGGTAACAATATATGTAAGTTTCTCATGTTGCGTAGGATAAGTTGGTTGAGGAAACCCGTGAAGGCACATTAGTTCTGCAAGCTAGACATGACATATTAGTAGAAGCTATCAGATCAGATGAGCATGGTGGACGTGTCCGTGCTGTTGGAGAAGGTGTCGGCTTGAGGTCATTCTTTGGGCCTCAAAGAAAAAGTACCGAAAGCTCTGAAATTATTGCACAAAGACAAAAGATTGAAAATTTTGTGAAGAAATTAGAAGAACAACGGAGAATGTTAGAAGAGAAGAAGGAAAAAAGGAAGAAAGATATGGAAAGGTTTCAAGAGTTATATTCGGTATGTACTTTACTTTAGATGTTAGTGTTTTATCGGAAATGTATGATATATATTGTGCTTACTTTTGTTTTATGTTTTAATTGAATATTATGATGTAGAGATTAAGTTAAAACCTTGAACAACGCATAAATGAAGATCACCGTAATGTTGATGGTGATGATGATGATCGAACTCCTAGTAGAAGTGTTGTACGTCATGCTTCTACAAAAGGAAGTAATTGTTCAGCCCACCCCCTGTGGATAACCGCAATGATATAATGGACCCTAATCCAAATGAAATCACAATTTTATACTTGAAAGTTGCGGTGATAATTGAAATGCAGCTTCTCCCGCTCGAACATTGTCCACGTTTTGATTTATTCTATTATAGTCCTGAAGATGTAAGGGATTTTCTTGGTGGGTATAAGTGGTTGGACATCGGGATATTCCAGGTTTGGTGCACGTAAGTATATAGTTGAATATACATGTCATTATAGAACATTATCATTTATAGAACATCACCCCTAATTTATTCATTTTCTTAAACCATTTAGGTACATTCACCGTCTTTGTATAGAGTTGAATAAATCGAGTACTTACAGAATCTTGGATCCACTTTTTATTTGTTGGACTTTTAATGAATCAAGAGATATCTGAGAGTACTTGAAAACACGGTTAAATGATAGAGGAAAAGAATATTACTTAGCACCATTCCTATGTTCGTAAGTATTTTTGGAATTGATGTTTATGTATTCTATATTTAGTTTTGTTTTAGCAAATACCATTAACCTATATATGCTCTTGTTTATTCAGTGGTCATTGGAAATTAATCATCATATCATTTAGGACGAATACGATAACTTTTCTGCGTTCCTTCCATGATCCACTGGAAAAGAAAATGAAAGATATTATTAATTCATAAGTGTATGCTTAATTCATTTTCTTTGACATTGTAATTAGTTTATCATGTAATATGTTTAATTCAAATTCAATGTATAGTATTGCGGAGCAAGTGAATATGATGAACAATATTAGAAGAAAGCCCACATGGATCTGTCCTAAAGTAAGTGGTCCGATTACATGTTTCTTTCATTTACATTCATGTGTGGTTATATTCATGTCATTTTTGCTTAAATTTGTAGACAAGGAAACAACCCGGGACTTACGAGTGTGGTTATTATGTCATGAAACACATGTTAAATATTGTCTTTTTCGGCATTGTTGATTCATGGGATAAGGTATACATGTCATAAAATGTTTATATATATTAATATATAAGTTGACTATTGAATTATTATCATACATGTTATTCGCTCTTTCTTATGTAGATGTTTAACGACGTAAGCCCATTCCCCGTTGAGGACTTCATAGATCTTCGTAAATGTTGGGCATATATCCATAATGTTCTTAAGGGTCCTGCTGATTGATGATGTGAATAACACTTTTCTGTAGAGATGATGTGAATAACATTTTTCTGTATTGATGACATGAATATAGTGTTTGGTGTAAATATGGTTCTAATAGTTATAATAGTTATAGAATGTATACCTTATCTGTTAGCTATATTTTATGGTTATAATAGTTGTGTAAATATGGTTATAATAGTTACAATACTTACAAATGAACAATGTTAGATGTATTTTATGCTCTTTATGCATGTATATCTTATCTGTTATGGTTAAAATGGTTACAGGTTAAAAAATGGGATGAATTTGAATTGCTGAGAAATGCATATTTAAAACATAGGAAGTATTTTATGCTCTTTATGCATGTATACCTTATCTGTTATGGTTAAAATAGTTACAGGTTCAAAAATGGGATGAATTTGAATTGCTGAGAAATGCATATTTAAAACATAGAAAGTTTTGACAGCGGTTATAAAACCTAGTCGTGGTTGTATATTTTTCTGTAGAATATATGATGACGTTATATAATATAACCGTCATAATATCTCGCGCGCTGCACAAAAAAAAAATATCAAAACGGCGCAGCTGAGAATCGAACCAAGGACCATTATATTTATCACAAAGGTTCGTTTGAATAACCGTTGTGATAGGGCGCGCTGTTTCCAGGTTATTACAATTGTTAATGAACCGTGATTATAAGTATCATTATACAATGACACTCTACATAACAACTCATGCGCCATCATCATTATATACCTTTCCCAACCGTTGTTAATTGGTATTTACGTAGTAGTGACAATAATTGTTTAGATATATGTAATTACTTTTAACTTAAGGTTCTATTCTTTCTATTAACTTTTATCTTTAGAGTGTGAGATCATTATTTGTTCCTTCTTTGGGACTAGTTTAACAATGTACTTTATTTATGTTTAAACATGATGAATTTATTTTTTTTATGTTTAAATATGGCTAATATCATAGTTTATGATTCTGAATGTTAATATCATAGTTTTCGTACACAACAGAACTGTCTAAGCATAAACTAAGTGTATCATGAGACAAAATAGTTGCAAACTAATTAATTAACTCAAATAATCACAATTCTCAACTTAATTTAACCAGTTTTCGGACAAGTTCTCCTCACCTCTAAGAGATGCCAAAAGGTTTGATTTTTTTCTCAAACCTTAAGAAGACTAACAAATATTTCCAAAGAATTAACTTATACTTACATTATTGTTGTATGCATCTTCATTAACAAAAGACCCGTCATATTTTTTATGAGAAACTTCATACATTTCTCCTCTGCTGTATGTTCGTCCATCTCTCGATTCTTACAAATAAGAACAAATATGAATTATTTGTACCATCAGGCATACAATCAACTATATATAGATTTAGACATACGAACTCATGTTTCTTCCTTGCAAGCGACTTAGATCCGAGTGTATGTGGAGTCTTCTACTTTGCTCTATTTTGAGCATTTTTTTGGGATATTTTCTACACTGGTAACAAATAAAAACACGTCTTATAGATAGGGTTAACATACAAACCAAACAAATCTAATAAATAAAAACACTAATATTACCCGTGTTTTTTCTTTCCGCCTATATTGAACAAAAACAACCCAATCGTTTTCCAGAATTCCTCTGCATTTTGGATAATTTTGAAGATTTTCCTCCAAAGTGAAATCCCATCTATAAAGTTGGCAAAACAATTGATGTTGACCATCTTTCCATTTCTTTGCAGCAGAAGCAAGTATGAATTCTTTGTCACGCCCATCATCAACAAGAAAGTGGAGCTAACCATAAAAAAAATCAGTTGACAAAGCAAATAATAATCACCATGAAATTAATATAAAAAATATGTAATTATTTATTAATGATACCTTTATCTTTGAATCATAAAAGTTTGTTTTTGTATCCGTTGGAATATCCTTCCAACTCTCAAACATTATGGGAAAGTCGTTAAACATTCTAATAATTATACCCAAATACCCTGCTAACAAACCAGAAGCTGGTCCTATTGCACAATGATCCTTATCGAATTCAAGTATTATCCATGTTTCGTCAGACTCTGATTTCGCAACCAAGTCTTTCACACATAAACATGTGTTTGAAACATAACCCTCCTCATCTATCACATAAAAAAGTAAACAAATTAATGTCATAATTCAACTGTGTAAAAAATTTAAATTATTTACAGATACTTTAACCTTAAATTACTTACTAATGACATTTACATCCCAATACACAGATTTAGCAACTTTAACAACATCTTCAGTCCCATCTTCTACCACAACATCTTCAACCTTATCTTTAACCACAACATCTTCAGCCTCATCTCCCACCACATCATCTTCAGTCTCATCTCCTACCACAACATCTACATCCTCATCTTCAACCACAACATCTTTTGCAGTTTGGATTGGCAGATGACTTATTGTATTTTCGATTGGCGGAGGGGTGATTGTAGTTTGGATTGGCGGAAGAGTTATTGTAGTTTTGATTAGCGGAGGGGTTATTGATGATTTGCGAGTTGTCGTTGAATGTAGGCGCTTCTTGTTTACTTCAAGCTCTCCAAGTTGTACAAACCGCAGATGACCCTTCACAGACTAAATAAAATGCATCAGTGAATATCAATCAACAATCAATACAATTAATTTGTATAAAGTAGTATTGAGAATTTATTACTAACCGGTGATGGTTTGGAAGAAGACGAAGATGATTTGTGTAGGGATTGAGAGAGTTTAGGAATATTGAGAACCTATAGCTTTTTCTATTCTCTGCAATTCTTTTGAGGTGAATTTCTTCATATGATGAAGTCATTGTCTCACAACAGGCTTCAACTGCAAATATATGTATTAAAAAGTCGATACACTAAAAGTAGTAAAAATAAAAATTTTATATTAGTGACTACAAATTTAATAAACATAACATAAACACAATAAACTAAAAGACAAATTATGCAATAAAACATAGAGTAACCACGTCATCTCATACATTAATTAGGGATAAGCAACAAAAAACATAGAGTAACAATGTCACATCATAGATTAATTAGGGATAAGCAACAAAAAACATAAGTCTCACACAAGTTACAAAGAAACTAGATTTCTTATCAATACAAAACTATATGTTAATTATTGTCATCATTTGCTGCTGAAGTTCCAAGATCATCATTCGGAAAAATTTGTTCCAAATTTTGTGATGGATATGGCTCAACGGGTGTCATAATTTCATCATTTCCACCCATGTCATACAAGTCTATTGGCTTCAAATGAACATGTATGCTTCAACCTTGTTCACTATCATCATCCACATAAAAAATAATCTGAGCTTCTGACGCTTAAATGTATGGCTCATTATCTTTATGTTCCCCGGAATGTAGTAGTCTTGCAAATTTTATAGAGGTAAAACTCAACTTATCTATCTTAATGCCTCTTGGGTTTGTGGTATTAGCCCATTCACATTTAAACATGGGCACTGCGAAGCCATCATAGGAAAGCAAAATAATGTCTATCAATCTTCCATAGTAAAGGACCCCTCTAAATCTCATATGGGGTATCACTATTGCATGAATAACTTCGTGTCCCAAACATGCCAAAAACTCCACTGTTTTGAGTTTTTAAAGATTGTCTCGTTCCAACATTCGAAACTTGAATTCATTGACATTGAACGCGGTAAATCTTTTAACTTTATCAAAAGGGCCATAAGCAAGACTAATGAGAAAATCTTTATCTGGTCCATGAATGTTGTCAATATTGTTGCAAATCTATACATGATACATCATCCAATTAGTCTTGTTATTATTAAAAACTAATTCAATACAAACATCTATTTTTGTAAGAAAGCTCACACGATTGTGAAACCAATGAGCAAACTCTTTATGCACCTTCTTGTCTATCTCAACAACACTTCTTTGATTGTGCTTCATTTGATTCTGAGTAATACTTCGGAAGTTCCTATTTGGTTATTCGATATTAAATGTAAAAAAATCTTAATAGTGTAGATGAAACTACTTAAATGGAATAAAACTACTTACTTTAGATAGTCGTCAACTATTGAACAATTCGTTAAAACGTGTCTATGAGCCTGCAACTTTTCAATTGGTGTTAGGGGTGTAATAAGAAGATCCACCCATATGTTTTCCAACTCTAGGAAATAATTCGGCTACACGTGAACCTATTTGGATATCACCAATAGGGTCATCATCTACACGTCCAGGTTGATTCCATCTAGTTTCAATGTTTTCTAGATATCTTGAACAAAATGTAAGAATCTCTTCAAAACGGTATCCTTCCGCAATAGACCCTTCTGGTTTTGCCTTATTACGTACATGTGATTTAAGTTTTCCCAAGTACCTATTATTGAACCACAATAGTATCGGTTAAAAAAACTTTCTACTTTCTTAGTTAGTAACAATAGAACCAAATCACATAGTTTACCTTTCAACAGGATACATCCATCGATAATGAACATAACCTCCAAGTTTCACTTCTTCAACAAGGTGAACAACCAAGTGGACCATAACCGTGAAGAACGAGGGAGGAAATATCATTTCCATGTAGCATAAAGTGAGGACAATTTGGTTTTGTAATTTTTCCAAGTCTTCAATTTTTAATACTTTGGCACATAATTGTCTAAAGAATGGGGATAACTCAATCAAAACTGCTGAAATCTCATGAGGTAATGTTGTACGAATGGCTAATGGTAGAAGTTGTTCCATTAATATATGACAATCATGACTCTTCATCATTCCATTCACCTTGAGATTTACTAAGTCAATGCATTTAGAAATGTTGCTTGAATAACCATCAGACACCCTAATATTCCTTAAAGTTGTTAAAAAATTCCTTTTATCTTTACTCGTTAAACTAAAGGCTGCCGGAGAAATTCTACCATTTTCATCAGGCCAAAGATCAAGTTTTATGCCCATATTTTGAAGGCCATCTCTAGCTTTAGAATGGTCTTTACTCTTTTGCCTATCATTTAGCAAAGTAAATAGGACATTATCACACACATTTTTCTCAATATGCATCAGATCAAGATTATGGCGCAGAAGATTATCCTTCCAATACGGAAGTTCAAAAAATATGCTTTTCTTTTTCCATTGTTGAGGATGACCTTGTGTAGGATCACACTGTGTACTATCACCTTCCATAGGTTGTCCCTCACGTGTTCTTTTTACTGATTTTTCTTTCACTGGCTTTTTACCAAAGATGACTTCAACATCTTTAACCTGTTCAAAAACTTCATGTCCAGATAATGTTCTCGGTGGACTTTACATTTCTTGTTCACCATTAAGCGGATCCTGTTCAATCTAAACCTGTGTCTTCGATCAAGGAAATAATGATGACCCATAAAACACCATTTACGGCTAGCCTTAAGACAGAGAGATGTAGTTTGAAAGTTACACGATGGGCAAGCAAGCCTTGTGTATGTGTTCCACCCAGAAAGTGCACCCAAACCTGGAAAGTCACTAATTATCCACATCAAATTTGCATGCAACTTGAACATCTCTTTCTTGAAAGAATCGTATGTATCCACACCATCTGTCCATAACTCCTTCAGCTCTTTGACTAAGGGTTGTAAGTAGACATCAATATTATTTCCTGGTGCTTCTTTACCAGGAATTATCATTGACATTATAAATGATGTCTTCTAGATGCAAACCCATGGAGGAGTGTTATATGGAATGAGAACAGCTGGCCAAATACCATTGTTTGTACTTATCATCAAAACCATCACTAGCCAATGCAAGATGCACATTTCACGTATCTGATGAAAACCAAGTATGTGCCTAGTCAAATTTCTTCCAAGCTTCTGAATCTCTAGGATGCCTCAACATTCCATCGTTGTTAGTATCTGTTGCATGCCACTCCTACTCTTTAATTTTCTGAAACCGCAGTGTTTGCAAGGGCATATTACTACGTCATTTTCTTGTGAACCTTTAAATGAAAAATCAATAAATTTATTTATCCCTTGTTGATACGCAATCGATGATTGTGGCTTAGTAATCCATGACTTATCCATTTCTTCAAAAAATAGACATAGACAGATACAACTGTAAAGTTCAAATCAAATACTATCAAATAAATAAGTCGACACTCTAAATGAAAATATTTATAGAAACAGAATAAGATACCATTGAAAGACAAAAGTTACACTCTAGCCTCATAATCACAAACTAACCAGAATGAACCCAAGACATACATTTAATTTTAAACAGGGTATCTATGTAAGCTTTGAAGAAGAAACTACATAAACTAATGTTATGACAATAACATCATCATCTTGTTTAGAATTAACAAACTCATATTTACATGCAAGTTTATAGCATATAACCAAGTTGTCAAACATGTTCTTCTTTTTACAAGGGATAAGCATCTTTCAGTCAAGAACATGGGTCCATAGCAATACTAATATCACTTATTTCTGAATAAAAATAAATAAAATAAAATAAAAACTCTTGATTAAAAGTTGAAAGAAGAATGAATAAGTACCTTGATGGGAGTAATTTGACCAGGTACAATACACTCAGGACCAGCTGCTTCAAATATAGCCTGAACTGTACGATAAACAGGAATTCGACATTGTAAGAAAATAGAAATTAGCAACCCGACTCTAACATACTCCCTCCGTCCCAAAATATAAGAGAAAAAATTACATTTTTCTTGTCCCAAAATATAAGAGAAAAAATCAACTTTCATCTTTTTCAAGATAAAATTAAATGCAAGTTGCATTTAATTTGTTTTCTCTCTCATCTTTTCTATAACCAACAACCAATTAGAATTGTTTTTACATCTTTCAAAGCAATATTTTTAAACAAAATCTTAGTCAAACTATTATGTTTTTACTTTTCTTAATAAGTGTGTTTTTTATTTTTTCTCTTATATTTTGGGACGGAGGGAGTATTTACCTAAATGTTGGTAGAGTAGAGATATCACAAACGTAATAGATCAAAGTAGAGAAAAATAAATAATAAGACAAGAAGGTGTTACTGCTTGTGATGAGAGAATCTATAACGGTCATTGGAGTCTAAAGCAAAGTAAAATAGAGATAAGGAAATGAAAACGAGTGTGGTGAGACAAAAGTGAAATTCAAAGAAGATGAATTTGAAAGAAAGTTATTTTGTCAGATCAATTTTGAAAAATAATATAGTCCACAATAAGTAGATTTCGCACAAGCCTACGATTGTGTAAGTTGGAAATTTTTATGTAAGGTGCTAGCTGCTATGAACTTTAGCCCAAAATGGATTGCTTGGATAAGGGGCTTGGTTTGTAAGAGCTTTGGATCAGTTTTGATCAACGGCGGTACTTCTAAGGATTTTGTAATCAAAAAGGGATTAAAACAAGGGGATCCATTATCACCATTCCTCTTTGTCTTAATAACTGAATGCTTGGCTCTTATGGTGAAGAAAGTTGAATGTTATGGCTTAATGAAGGGCATCAAAATAGAAGGTAATATCATAAATTGTCTATTACAGTATGCAGATGACACTTTATTCATTTGTGATGATTCTTGGTTAAACATATGGGGTATAAAAGCAGTTCTGAGAGGGTTTGAAGCTTTATCAGGTTTGAAAATAAATTACAATAAAAGTAGCATCTTGGGTTTTGGCTTAGAAGGATATCAAATTGGAGTTGTTTCTACTTTTCTGAATTGCAAAGTGGGCAAGTTCCCTTTCAAATTCTTAGGGTTAACTATTGGTGGTAGACATAAGACATATGTATATTGGAAACCTGTCATTGCTTCTTTTAAAAATTGTTTGACAAAATGGAGGAGTAAGACTCTATCAATAGGTGGGAAGGTTGTCTTACTAAATTCAGTTTTAACAAATCTGCCAGTTCATTATTTTGCTCTATTTCTAGCACCAGTGAAGGTTATAAAGGAACTAAAAGCTATCCAAAGAAGATTCTTATGGTCTGGTAAGGGTGATAAGGAGAGTATTGCATGGGTAAAGTGGTCTTTAGTTTGCAAATCAAAAGCTCAATGAGGTTTAGGAGTTAAAGATGTGGGTATATTTAACAAAGCCTTGGTAGCCAAATGGTTGTGGAGAATTACTTATAAGCACGAGGCTATATGGAAAAGTATTATAAAAGCTAGATACGATGGGGATTTCAACAGTCTGTTCCTCAAACAATCTGAAGATCTAAAATATCAGATCTCTAGCTGGTGGAAGGATTTGTGTTGACTGGCTTCACACTCCAATAATCAGGGCATGTTCAATAATTTGGTGTGGAAGGTTGGCAATGGTGTTAACACTTTGTTCTGGCAATCAAGGTGGTTGGGTGGTTTGGCTCTCAAAAATCAGTTTTCAACTCTGTTTAATTCTTCTCCAAACCAGAATATACTAGTGAAATATTGTGGAAGTTGGGATGATAATGTGTGGACTTGGGATATCAGGGGAAGGAATGTAATCCTCTCTAATGTAGCTGATGAATCAGTGGTGGAACTACTGAGTTTATTGAGAGAGAGAGCAGTTTGTCCAGTTCAGAAGAAGATGTTGTCTACTGGCCTAGAAAGACAGATAATTCTTTTAGTGTTAAATATTTCTATGACAGGTGGATTCGCAGAAGTGAGGCTGACATGTTAGAGGATAATGTGAAAGAAGCTCTAGGACATCTTTGGAAGCTTAAATTACCATTGAAGATTTTGATATTTGGGTGGAGATTTTTGTGGAACAGACTACCTACACGATTGAATCTCATCAATAAAGGGGTTATTACAGATCCTAATTGTATGCTTTGTGTTTTCTGTTCTAACATGATAAAGGATATCAATCACATGTTCATTGGATGTGATAAAATAAAGTTAGTATGGATTGAACAGGAAAACTGGTTAGGCTTTAAATTTTCTTCAGGGAACTGCTGTATTGAAATGTTCCTGATATGGGCAAGAGCAGGTGTTGTTGAATCAAATTTAACTATGATATGGTTATCAGCCTGTTGGTGTATATGGAGGAATTGAAACTCAGCTATATTCAAAGGGACAGAGGTTGCAGTGAAGGACATGTTGTTTGAAATCCAAATGGTAACATGGAAATGGAGTAAGAAACAAAAAAGGAAGGGTTATGAGGGGAGTTTCTATGAATGGTATAAATTTCCTATAGATTTACCATGAAAGTCACAAATCTTGGAAACAAGGTTTTCTTTGCATATAGGTCTCAAGTATTAGCTTGCTGGCTATTTTTTAGAGGCGAATGTAATTTGTTATTATTTTTTGCTTTCTTTGTTCTTCAAGCCTTGTATATTGTTGGGCTTGTAGAGCTTAGAAAGGTCTCATTCATTTTGTATTTGGACTAAGTTGCCTTAATGAATGAAGCTTTGATTATTGAAAAAAAAAAGAATTTCTAAGGTCCACGACAATGGTTTGGAAAAGAATTCTTAAGTTTAGTATTTTCTCTATTTTATCATTTTATATTATAAGGTAAAAATTAAGAGATTTATTATCTATAATGGAAGTTGCAACATAAAAATTAATAAATAAATATTAAAAATTCTGAATTAATATATTTAACTTTTTGTTGGTATAAGAAATTAAGAGATTTATTAAGTTTGTTAATAAATATATTTATATTCTTTTTATAAAATTGATTAAAAGAGTAGGTATTTATTTGTCCTACTACCCAACTCTCATGCATAATAGTTACCACTATAGTTTTTTTTTTCATTTTAGAGTAAAGGTGAAAAAGGCTTACTCACTGGAAATAGAGCAACTCATTTGATGCAGATTTTTCGTTTCGTTTTCCGTCAAAAAATTATCATATAACAAAACAACATGCAATTTAAAGAAAGCAAATTTGTAAACCAATTTTATTTTACCCTGAGTCAACAATTCCTAATTCATGACTGGACTCCTTATACTAGAATTGTCAAGGTTTTGTCACCACGAGCTCACAATTCATGATAAGTTAATTTCTATAAAACCATAAGTTTTCTCTATATCTATGCATGGATCACCACTACCACCAAGGACTATCAATTTTTTCATTCTTACTAACAAATCATTTATCATTTTCAGGTAATTTACAAATATTAACCAAATTAGCGGTAAAACACATTATTGCTAACGAGCACGAGAAGGTTTGCGTTCTATGCTTCCTCGAGGTTGAAGATGCATCTCATTTATTTTTTTCTTGCCAAAAATCAGTGAGGGTATAGAGTAAAATCTGTGATTGGGTGAACATAGGGAGAATAACAGAAACGGATTGTAGGCTTCATGAGAGAGATTGGTACCTTCGCCTTAAAGGTCGCGGAAAAGAGAAAAAGTCAATTTCAATTTGGTTTATCACATGCTGGAGCATTTGGAGGAGGAGAAATAATATATTGTTCCGAGACGAATTTTGTAACGTTGACGAGATTGTTAACGATATAATTGTTTACTCTTGGAATTGGTTGATTCTAGGTAGAAATGATAGTAAGAAATGTAGTTTGTACGAATGATACAAATTCCCTTTCGATTTTTTGTAATAGTTTTTTTAGTTGGTTGTTTGTAGTTCGTTGGTTGAGAGATCTCCTTAATCTCTAATTAATGAAATTTGCCTATTTACAAAAAAACCAAATTAACATCAACAAAAAAAAAACATTAATATTTTTCACTATACTACTTAAAATTGATTAATATGATTTAATTTAAATATAAATGCATGTGCAATTTCAACATCATTCACATTTGTTAACAAATGTGACTACAAAGTTTGGCCACGACAGTACCTATAACAGGCCAGGACAGTACCACCGGTTTCGTTCTTCAAACCGACGAATCAACCACCGTAACAAAACCAACCTCTTGGGCGGCCATTTTTAGGAAAGAACTCTTTGCTTCCAAGACAGTACCGGTAAAATGACTATGATTCTTTACAAGATCAGAATATAATAAACAAAGACCGTGATATTAAAGAGAATCAATGTTTAGAAACTTGATGCATCACGCATGTCAATGTTCAGGAGATTAAGGAATTGAAGTTGAAGCTGGAAGAAGAAGAGAAAAGTGCAAGCAGTGTTTTGGTGAAAGAGAAGATGATAACAATGTCTGAATCTGATGAAAACAAGCATAACCCATCTTTGGAAACATCAATTCATAGTTTAGATTCTAAGGATCATTTGAATTATGACAGCATCATCAACAACAACAATGATTTTGGTGTTGGAGAAACTTCTTCTCTCTTTCCGACAGACTTAAGACACGGTTCATCTGACAGTGATTCTAGCACAATTTCTTCATCTGAAGGAATTCATCAGAGTCACCTTTTGTTTTCTCCTGATTCTTCCTCGATGAATAATATTTCACTCAGCATAATTGGAAACAGACAAAAAAGACTATTTTATTGAATAATACTTTCAAATATTATTTATGATCCATTTGACTAAAGGATGAAAGAATATATAGAAAGAGGCCTAACAAACTGGGCCAAAAAAATAACGGCTATTAGAAGCCTAAGGACTAAAAACAGAAAAGAAACTAAACTATGTTTTAACACCCCCCTCAAACTAGAGTGAATTTTAGTCAATCCAAGTTTGGTGAGCATATTGTGAAACGGGCCAGCATGTAAAGATTTCGTCAAAATGTCAGCAACTTGATCCTATGATGAAATTGGCATAAGGTGAAGAATGTTCTACTTGATTTTGTCTCGAACGAGGTGGCAGTCCATCTCGATATGTTTTGTGCGTTTGTGAAAAACGAGGTTGTTTGCAATATGAATTGCACTGTGGTTGTCGCAATAGATAGAGACCGGCTGTTGGTGGGGAATTCTGAAGTCTTGTAGGAGAAAAATGAGCCACTGTGCTTCGCAGGATGCATTGGCAACGACACGGTATTCAGCCTCGGAGGACGATCTTGCCACAATTTGTTGTTTTTTTCTTTTCCAACAAATGATGGAGGAGCCTAAGTAAAAACATAATCCAGCAGTTGACCGACGGGTAGATTTGCAGGCACCCCAATCTGAGTCGCTAAAGCCTGTTAAGGTGAGATTGTTGCTGCTAGGAAAGTGAAGACCAAGGGCTAATTAAGCTTTAAGGTACTTCAGAATCCGGAAAGCCACCTGAAGATGAATGTCTGTAGGAGAAGCTAGATGCTGACTCAACCTGCAAACAACAAAGCAAATATCAGGACGAGAATGTGTTAAATAAAGGAGTTTACCTATTAGGCTGCGGAAAACGGATGAATTGGAGAGCTGCTTTGAAGTAGTGTTGTGAAGGTTGATTGTAGCATCCATAGGTGTTGTCACAGGTTTGGAACCAAGAAGGCCATAGTGCTGAAGCATGTCTAAAGTGTACTTTCGTTGGCATAGAGAGATGTCGTGAGTAGAACGAGCTAACTCAAAACCAAGAAAGTATTTGACATGACCAAGGTCTTTGATAGTAAAAGTATGATCAAGATAGGACTTGATGATGTTTATTTCATGTAAATCATCACCTGCAAGCAACAAATCATCGACATATACTAATATGCATGTAATAGAATGAGTGTTATATTTAATAAATAAAGAGTAATCTGATTTGGATTGTGTGTATCCAAGGGCAGTGAGAGAGGTGGTTAATTTATCATTCCATTGTCTACTGGACTGCTTGAGGCCATAGATAGATTTATTTAATTTACAAACTAAGTGTTTAGAAGAAGTTTGCAAGCCTGGAGGGCATTTCATATAAACCTCTTCATGGAGATTTCCATGAAGAAAAGCAATGTTTATGTCTAGTTAGTGTAAGAACCATTTTTTAGAGGCAGCAATAGAAAGAAGCATACGAATACTTGTCATTTTTATAACAGGGTTGAACGTCTCATGATAGTCAATGCCCTCTGTTTGATTATTCCCTTTAGCTACGAGACGCACTTTATGATGTTCTATAGAGCCATCAGCAAGAAATTTCAGTTTAAATATCCATTTACACCCTATAACCTTTTTACCATTAGGTAGAGTGGTAAGGGTCCATGTATTATTAGCAGTAAGGGAATGAAGCTCATTGGAGATGGCTATTCTCCAGTTCGGGTCAGTAATAGCTTCAGAATAAGTGGTTGGTTCAGTTAGGGAAGATAGTTTAATAGTAAACAATTTATGACTAGAGGAAAGGTTATCATAGCATAAGAAATCAGAGATAGGATACAGAGCATTACTTGGAGAAAAATGAGAGTTACCTTGTAGTAATGAGCAGTGATAGTCACGAAGGTAATTGGGTTGAACAAATGGTCTGGTGGATTTTCCGTGTAGCAGTAATGGGGGGAATAGGGGTAGTTGTATTAGGATGAGGGATGATAGGTGAAACATCATTTTTTGAAGATGTGGATGGACTTAGTTGTTGAGGTGAAGGGGTGGTCTCCCCATGTTGGTGTGGAGGGGAATTGTGAATGTTATCATTGTTATTAATATCACATGGAAGGTAATCAAAAGAAAAATCTTCTGAATTGCTATGTGTAATAGGAACATGATAACTAGCTGAGGGTGTGGTAGTGTAGGGGAAAATATTTTCATAACAAATAGTATGACATGATATAAAAATTTGTTTATTTCGAAGATCATATAAAAGGTGTCCTTTTGTATTAGGTTTTGTGCCTAAGAAGATACATTTACGGGATCTAGAATCTAACTTAGTTCTGTTATGCTTAGAGCTAGTGGTGAACGCAAGGAAACCAAACACTCTAAGGGAAATGTAATCAGGGGTGTTGTTATGCAACAATTCAAAAGGAGATTTAAAGTTTAATAATTTGGAGGGCAATCGATTAATTACAAAAACAGCATGAGATAAAGCATATGACCAAAAAATATTAGGAAGATGAGATTGAAAAAGGAGAGCACGAGTGACCCCAAGTAAGTGTTGATGTTTACGCTCAACAATACCGTTTTGTTGAGGAGTGTCAACACATAAAGTCTGATGATGAATCCCATGTGTAAGGAAAAAGGTTTTCATTGTGAATTCAGGACCATTATAAGACCTAATGGTTTTGACTCTCGTATTAAATTGCGTTAAAATGAGTTGAACAAAAGATTGTATTAGGGGAGAGGCTTCAGATTTCATTTTCATAAGGTAAATCCAACAAAATCTAGAGTGGTCATCAATAATTGTAAGGAAATATTTATGGCCAGACATTGAAGGGGTAGGAAAGGGGCCCCAAATGTCCATATGTAATATGTCAAAACAAGCAGCAACATGATTGTTACTATTAGGAAAGGACAAACATTTTTGTTTAGCATAATGGCAAATATCACAAGGAGTTAAATGTTGTTTAAAATGTGGTAAAGTAAAATTTTTGTGTATATGATGCATAGTGTCAGTGGATGGGTTGCCCAACCGTTGATGCCACAAATTACAAACAGAGGAAATATTACAATTTAAATTTGAAACAGTTTGACCACAATGAGTAGTGTTGAAGGGATTCCTAAGAATGTAGAGGCCATCTTGGAGCTCAGCTGCACCAATCTTCATCAGGGTAAGGTTCCCCTGTATGAAGCAAGTGGTGGAATTGAAATCAATGTGACAGTTAAGGGATTTGGTGAGCTGAGGGACAAATATAAGATTGGTGTAAAAACTAGGAATATATAACACATTTAGAAGATAGAAATGCTTAGAAAAATAAATGGTGCCAGCATATCTAGTTGTGATAAAATCTCCGTTGGGGAGCCTAAGGTTGATAGGAGGAATGGCGTACATATGTGTAAAAAGGCGACTGGAATGGCACCATGGTCTGTGGCCCCATTATCTAATATCCAATCAAGGGTTTTGTTGGTAAAAACAGAATTACAGTTAGAGATTGTACCTGTGCTGAAGTTCATAGAGCTTGTGATGTGGTGAGCATTGGCTTGAGGAGTTTGAATTAGGGCAAGAAGGGCCTTCTGTTGCTCAGCTATGAACCCAAGAAGAGATGTAGATTAATTGGAGTCATCAGTGGGAGCAGATGTGCCTTCAGGATTGTCTTCAGAAGTGTTGACTTGAGCTACATTTGGCTTGCAAAGGTAGGGCGGCAAACCGTGTTTTTTGAAACAAACTTCAATTGTGTGTCCCGTTTTGTGATAATAGGTGCACGTTCTGGTGCCACGACCTCGACCGATAGTTTGAGATTTTGAAGCAGGATCAGAAGGGTGAGATTTATTACCAGAATTGTTGAATGAAGCTATGATTTTATCTTCTGCGGTGGGAATAATATGTTGCTGTTCTTGTTGAATTAAAAGAGAGAAAACATTGTTGATTGGGGGTAGAGGTTGCATGAGCATAATCTGAGATCGAACCGGTGCGTAACTTTCATTGAGCCCTTTGAGGAAGCGAATCACGTAATCGCTATCTCTGTATTGTTTGAAAGTAGGCAAAAGAGGACAAGAACACTTGGGGATGCAAGAGCAATTGGGGGTGGGTCTGAAATTTTCAAGTTCTTGCCATAATTTCTTGAGGGAAGTGAAGTATTGTGTGACGTTGTTGTCGCCTTGACGAAGAGAGTAAATTTCTTCCTGGAGGTCAGAGATTCGAAATAAGTTACCTTGATGATAACGATCCTTCAATTCATCCCAGATTTCTTTCGCAGTGTCCATCCATAAGATACTCTCGGAGATTTCTTTGTCAATTGAATTTGTAATCCATGCCATAACCATGGTATTGCAGCGTTTCCATGGTAAAGATTTTGAATCGGAATCATCAGGCTGAGCTAGGGTTCCATCAATGAATCCAAGTTTGTTCTTGGATTGAAGGGCGACATGAATCAAGCGAGACCATGTGTGGTAATTGGTATTGTTCAACGCAGGTGTGACAATGGCGTGGCCGAGGTTATCAATAGGATGCATGAAAAAAGGGTCGAGCATATCTGTTTGATAGCTGTGAAGGGTGTTGGAGACGGTGGTTTCGTCTTTCTTTGGTGGAGGCGTTTTTGGTGGTGATTCCATTGGAAGAAAAACGGATCAAGAAACAGAGAAAGAAGAAGAAACGGCGCAAGAATTAGGGTTTGCAGAGAAGAAATTGGGGAAGAAGAAAGAGAGAGAAAAAAATGGGAAAGAAGATAGGAAAAAAGAAGTGGGAAAAAAACCACTGCTAAGAAGAAAACACGTGGCCAAACAAATCACTTTTGGATAGGGCCCATGAAGGAATGAATGGATCTACATACTTTGAGATACCATGTTAAACTATGCATAATATTTCGTTCAACATAATTGGAAACATACAAAAAAGACTATTTTATTGAATAATACTTTCAAATATTATTTATGATCCATTTGACTAAAGGATGAAAGAATATATAGAAAGAGGCCTAACAAACTGGGCCGAAAAAATAATGGCTAGTAGAAGCCCAAGGACTAAAAACAGAAAAGAAACTGAGGGGGCGTTTGTTTCGCGGAATCAAAAAATTATTCCCAGGAATTATTTACCCGGGAAAATAAAGATAGGAAATTTATTCCAAGGAATTTTTTTAAAAATTGTGTTGGCAAAAATTTTGATATTCCTTGGAAAAAATAAGGTTTTAATTAATTTTTAAAATAAAGTTTATAAAATTTCATGGGAATCCACATTCCCATCCTTTTACTTGGGAATAATTTCATGGGAATATGAGAAGTTATGAGAAGTTATTTTCTTCCTTGAAATCTTTATATCCAGGAATAATTATTTTCAATCTTGTAACAAACATGGGTATACTCATTTCTTATTCATATATTCCCAAGAATCTTATTTCTAAACTTGAAACAAACACCCCCTAAACTATGTTTTAACAGGTTTTGAGATCATTGTGCTCTTGGTGTGTATTATATTGCGGTTTGGTGGTTCTATGTCCAATTTTGGTAGTTTTTAGTTGTTTTGGTTGCATATTTGGATCTAATGTTTTCCTTGGGCATTTCATATGCCTTGCTTTAATTGAATGGTTCGTTTTGCCTTTAAAAAAGACACATCCAAAATATATATTTTGAGGCTGAAACAAATCATTTCCAACATATAATCTAGAAAACCACAATCAACTAAGTCATAAATAGACACTACTTCCCCATTTTCTTTGCAAAGGAAATTACCTCATTGATGACTAGTGCCATGTCCACTAATTCTCTGCCTTTAATAACTTTAAATGTAAGGTAGAGACAATGTTTTCATCATTTGTAGATAACTAATTGGAATAGAAAAAATTAAATTATATAGACACCCAGTAGAGATATATGACAAAAATCCCCTAAAGATATATGAAAGTAAACCATTCGGGAGACAAGCATTGACTAGAAATTGATATAAAACTAAATCCTTACATAATTCTTCATAGGACCCTAAAACTTCATGGTAAGCAGACTTCACATTTTAAGTTCCTTTCTTGTTAGGGATCCGCATAAAAGTAATCACTCCATTATGGTAATCAATATGGATTTAAAGAATTCTATTACCTTCACAAGGTAGTTAGGTATTATTAATGAGTATAGTGTCTCATTGTTGATCATTCTTATCAATTAGGTCCCTAACTTAAAGTACATTAAAGTTCAACGGCTTCCAAGTTAGGACTTTAAACTAGTATCGATAGGGGAGTCAAAGGTCTTTCCACACATTAATATTATGATTAATACCTACCCTTCAACAAAAAAATTTTAGGAGATCATCCTATGTTTGATGAATACTTTTCCTAACATAGTTATTCAAAGGCTTAATTTTTTCCTCTAAAATATAAGTATTAGGAATGCACTTAGACTTAAGGAATTTATGAATTAAGGTGTCATAAATTAATTAATGTATCATTTAAAATATTCATCTTTCTTATTCCAAGACCTGATTTGTACTTGTTTTGGCAAAGCTAATTCCAACTGGTGTTTTGTACTGTCCAAATCAATGGAGTTGAAATTAATGGAAACAAAACGATGATACCTCAATTTCTTTGTAAAATAGTGTCTGTTTTGGTAGCAAAACTATGGCTATGTGTCGTTCACGTGAAGGAAAGAACATAGAAATGGTTGGGATAGGTTGCTTGTCCTAGTTAAGGATGGTTTGGGAATATTATGGTTTGATTATGGCTCTAGTATGGGGTTGAATAACTACTATGTAGTAATGATGAAAATCCATAGTGTCAGTTATTTTAATTCAAGCATAAAAAATTGTGTTATCTAAGCACATAGAAACATACAAGACAAGATATTGAAAAATTGCATTATCTAAGCACATAGAAACATTCAAGCATAAAAAATTTGACCATTTCTTAATACACCACTCAAGGTTCTTATACACCATGTGAAATTTCGTTTTTACCCCCTAGTTCCGGATGTGCACATTCGGACACACCGTTTTTAAAAAAAACGTTGCCTTGTTCCGGATGTGCAAATCCGGAATGACAATTTACACGTATTCCGGATGTGCACATCCGGAAAAATGGTATATTTATTTTAAAAAATAATAATATGTATTTTAACAGAGTAACGATCATCCAACAATCGTGACAAACATGACCTCTGTAACCATAAGTTATATATCCAAAAAAGGCACTGTGAATATCCGAACTCCCAAATCTATCCTCGAAGATTGTAGGACAAATCAAGATCAACAGTAAAACATTACTTCTTTGAAGTAATCCAAGATAAATGACACCAGAGTCGACACAAAATTGGTGGTACGCCTATTACCACTTGCAGAACCAATGGACTGACTTTGGGTCACAAGATACAGAGGAATTGTTTCTTCTCAAGTTCATTGCGAGGAGATAATTCACGATCTCTTTAAAATAACGGTGGATCCTTAGAAGGGAAATCAACCTGCTGGAATGATAAGATAATTTTGTTAGATTTATGTATTCCTCATGATAGGATAATTCAGGGAGTGGCGTGTGGCTTTCTATAAATCAACTGGGTTTAAGCCTAAAAAGATTATATTTTACAGGTTCGCGTTGGTTTTTTTTAAATGATACATTCTGATGTATATTGATGTATATGTATATATTATAACTTGTTTATTATGCTTATTATGCCCACTTGCTAGCTTATTATGCACACTTACTGATGTCTATTGATGTATATGTATATATTATAACTTGTATATTAATGATACAGTTCCTCCTGCTTATTATGCACACATGCTATCTTTCAGCCCTCGATACTACATAAGTGAAGTCAAAAATTCTGATTCTGGTTCTGCAAGTGGTAATAGGAGTACCACCAACTTTGTGTCGACTCTGCTGCCATTTATCTTGGATAACGTCAAAGAAGTAATGTTTTATTGTTGATCTTGATTTGTCCTACAATCTTTATATAATCCTTTTAGGCTTATAGAAATCCACTCCCTGAAAACCAAAATGGTAAATAATAATGAGTTATTTATGCATTCAAACACTTTTCTTGTATCGTGTAAGTTAGTAAGTACTCTCATTCTTAACCTTTCACCTTTCACTCTGTAATGCATGTTTACTTCATTGACATTGACTGAAGATCTTCATCACGCTATCAAGAATCTCTCCGCTGAACTTTATGCTAAAGATGTTCATTTTTGCATGGAGCTTATTCAAGTACATTTAACCTTTCATGATGCATTCATGATGTTAAATGATAGTTGTTTATATTCATGACCGTAAATCTGTTGTTAACTTTATCAGAATGCCGAAGACAACCACTATATTGACGGAGAGACTCCAACCCTAGAGTTTGTTATAACTTCTGATGACATTACTGCTACTGGTGCACCAGCCACATTACTTATTTTCAATAACGAAAAGGGTTTATCCCCGAAATATATTGAGTCCTAACTTTATCAGAATGCCGAAGACAACCATTATATTGACGGAGAGACTCCAACCCTAGAGTTTGTTATAACTTCTGATGACATTACTGCTACTGGTGCACCAGCCATATTACTTATTTTCAATAACGAAAAAGGTTTATCTCCGAAATATATTGAGTCCATCTGTAGTGTTGGATGATCAACAAAGAAAGATAACAGGAGCAGTGGTTACACTGGAGAGAAAGGATCAACAAAGTTTTCTATTGAACAGATATGAATAACAAAGTTTTCTATTAGAGAGATACGAAGAACAAAGTTTTCTATTGGAGAGATACGAAGAACAAAGTTTTCTCGCTCCCCTCATTCGAATGTATATTAACTTGCGATGATATATTAACGTATGCGAATGAAAAAACCGATTTAAAAAAAATAATAAAGTTATGCTATTTTCCGGATCTGCAGTTTCGAAATTTAAAAAAATAAAGCTATACTATGTTTCCGAATGTGCACATCCGGAACACATCAGCGTTTTTTAAAAAAACGGTGCGTTCGGATGTGCACATCCGGAATCTGGGGGCAAAAATAAAATTTCACGTGGTGTATAAGAAACTTGGGTGGTGTATTAAGAAATGGTCAAAAATTACTCAATCAGCCATAGTTATCTAAGCACATAGAAACATTCAAGCATAAAAAATTACTCAATCAGCCATAGAAACTCACAGAGAAGATATTGAAAGCAATTAAAATGACAATAAAATCTAAGCACACACAACATACAATATGAAGAGATGTAGTCCTTAATCTCAACTCAAAATTTGATTCTATACTCACAAACAAGTACAACAAATTGCAGGTAAACTTAGATGAAATTCTGTTATCTATTTCAACAATACAAACACAGATAAAAAATCCATTTTTCTTCCTCAAATTTAACTCTCAAACAGAGAAATCTAACACTTAATGCTTAAAATCCAAACCAATCGAATACAAAATTCAGAGTATAAACCAAATTAACATCAACAGAAAAAACAATAATATTTTTCACTATACTACTTAAATTTGGAACAACAAACCGTATTACCCCCAAATGTAAAAAGTGAGTTATTTCACATTTTTCAAAATTAAGGTTTGAGAAGACAAACCTATTAAGATTCGAAATGATTGTGGTTGCTTTGACGGTGATTCGTGAGTGGCTGAAAGAAATGTTCGTTTCCCTCTTTTTTCCAATTGCGTATGTTTCTGAAAAAGAAGAGAAAAAAACATAAGTGGATTGAATTTTCAATTTTAGCGCCAAATATGAATTTGTGGAGAACGACGAGGGAAATCACCGTCGCGGTTTTTGTGAATGGAATGGAATAGCCACAATAGCTTCACTGTCGTGTTGCTTGAGTTTTATTTTAATTAAATTTATTGTTTTCTATTATTTTTCTTTAATAAATGGAAGTTGGTATTTTTTATTTATTTGAAGTTGTATACTTTAATTTTGGGATGTATTCTTTATATCAAAATGGGTGTAGTATAAAATGGAAGTTGGGTGTAGTATTTTGAATATGTATACTTTAATTTTTATATTTTAATTTTGGGTTTAATTTTTACTATAAAAATTGTTTCTAAAATTATGATTTTTTAAATTTTTGATATATAAAATTTTGATATATAGTTTAATTTTGATACTTTAATTTTAGGTATAATATTTTGAGTTTAATTTTTACTATAAAAATTGTTTCTAAAATTAAAGTTTTATTTTGAGTATATATAGAATTTTAATTTTTATAGTTTAATTTTGATACATAAAATATTTTAATAAAATTAATTGTAATTTTTAAAAAATTTATGTATTTTGAGTTTAATTTATTACTATAATTGTATTTTATAAATGTTTTAGTGATTTATTTAGTCAAAATACACATATTAATTTTTAGCCCCACAATAAATAATTCTGGATCTATCACTAAATGTAGTGTGTGTTACAAAGGCTTAAGGGGTGAAAGTTGTTCTACCGTTGTGACATAAAATTTATGGCGGTTCTTGCAACAGTCGTGAACTTATTTGTATGGCAGTTTAATGATAACAGCCGTAATATTTATTAATTTTTAAAAATTGTAAGGACGGTAGGTGTATATCGTCGTGACACGCGTCTCTATTTTAGAGTTACGACGGTTATCAAGTAACTGTCGCAATTTTTGTGTCGTAAAACCCTAATTTTCTTGTAGTGATAAAGAAGCGAGATTATTCATGTAACAACAAAAATCTTGATAAATATTGGGTTGAGAAATTGGCTACAAAGAGAGATAGTTATTCACAAAAAAAGAGAAAATTACAAAAAAATTTAGTGCAATCGTCACAGGTAAATTTATCATCAATTTTTATAATTTAATAACAATATTATTTATCTATTTATTTTTTATTGTGCAGCAATCAAGTCAAGTTGACAAAGCGAGATTTCGGGTTCTAGTTGACACAGCGAGACTACCTAGTCAAGTTGATACAACATTATTTCAATATAACGCTTCAAGTCAAGTTGACGACCAAGTTGATATAACGGGATTTCAACATCAAGCGTCAAGTTAAGTTGACACGCCGAGACTTCAACTTCAAATTTCAAATCAAATTGACATGGCGGGATTTCAACAGCAAGCTTTATGTTAAGTCCACATATTGGAGCTTCACAATTTCTTTTAAACATATCATTGAAGTTATTAAACATGTTTTGTTCTCTTTTATTTTTCCTGCTATATGAAAATATGTGTTGCATGAGTTTTTTTACCTGATATGGTACTTTTATTTTGGTTTGTTTTGGTTATCTTTATCACCATTAATTTATGCTTTCTTTGTTTTTTCAAGTTAATTTTACTTAGTTCATTCATGTATGAAAGGTTACATACAAAATAAAGCTACAACAGACTTTATATTATAAGCATTATGGTATAGCTACAATGGAAAATTACATGCTTTATGCTATAAGCATTATGTTATGGCTACAATAGAAATTTACAGCTTGTAACAATATAAACATGTACAATTAGTTATAAGCATTATAAGTATAAACATGTACAATTAGTTATGAGCTTTATAAATATAAACCTATAAGTGACACTAATTCTACAAAATCAGCAGTGACAATATAAACACAGCGTTGCTAAAGCTACATAAAACATAACCTGCAAGTGTGAAAATATAAACACATCAGTGACAGAAAATATAAACAGAGCCATGAGTAATACAGAATTTACAAAATCAGCAGAATCATCAGTGAAACTAATTTTTTTATATTAATCTGCAATTTGATTAAACAAAATAATTTTAAATGGTTTAGAAGTTATAAATTCCTAAAATTGAATGAAATCCTAAAATTACAACAATTCTAAGGTCACACCTTTGGGCTCTAAGTTGTGCATATTGGAAGAATGTGAAGAAGGAGCAATGGAAGACTTGATTTCAGAAGGTTCAAGCTGGTGGAAGCAATGGTTTTGTGAAATTAGGAAATGGAAGGAGGATGATATTAATGAAGAGAGGGTTGTTTGGATTAGAGTATATGGCGTTCCATGCCATGGGTGGAATCTGGATTTTTTTTAACGAATTGCAAGTTGTTTTGGTTCCTATTTGTGTTTCGACGAGTCAACGGCGACTCGTTCCAATTTGGACGTAGCGAGGATATTAGTGAAAGTTGCTGCTTCTTTCCATCTACCGGAGAAAATATGGGCTGACATCGATAGAGTGAGGTATACAATTTTACTCTGGGAAGATTTTCTTGGTCCTCTCCGTGCGACTGCAATCTCGGCTTTGGATAAAAAGTTATGTTCGTCTTCCTCTAATTCGAGTAGTGGTTGGTTTGATCGGTTTGGGGATGGTGGGGAAGACGGTGGGGAAACGTTTTCATCTTTTGCCGACGACGAAATGAACGTTGACCCAGATAGAGACATGACAGAGATTCAAAAGGGTGTGATGGAGACGTGTGAAACTAGGTGTTCAGTTGGTAAGGATAGGACACATACAGTAGGTTCAGAAGGGCAGCCTTTATGCGGGTTTTTCGATAATGAGATAGAAATGGCTAAAGTGGCTAGGAGGCCTTCTTCAAGTAGAGATAAAAGTGATGGGTCCCTTTCTACCTCATCCGTTGCCCCTCGTACTGCAGAAACGTTTATTGCACAAACTTTTAATGAATGTAGTTTGGCTACTCTAGGGAAAGCTAAAGTGGGGGACCATGTGCATAGGAGAAAAATCCTTTAAAAAATAAAATTCAAAGACTTGTGTGGGCCAAGTGGCATTAAAGGGGTTAAATATTTACAGAAGGGCAGAGGGAGATGCAAGAAGGTCTTGGGTAGTGGGAATGTGTTATTTCAGAATACTCCAAACTCAATGACGGAAAATAATAGCTTGGAATCGGGAGATGTATCGGTTCACTCCACGGCTTTTCATGGGAACAATTCAGAGGAATCTGATATTTTTAGGAGTAACTTAAGACAGTGGAAAAATATGGATACTTCTATTGGAGGCAAGTTATGGGAGCCCTTTCAAAATTGCGAGTAGTTGCAGACGACCCGAGGAGGGATTTTAAAAGCAGAATTAATGTGTTGGAAAAAATGGATAAGGAGAGAATGGAAGCAGGGAAGGCGAAATTAAATATGTTTCGATGATTATCGAAACTTTGAATATAAGAGGGGATGGTAGTATGATTAAGATAAAGAGGATTAGTCATATTATCAAGAATGGGAAAGCGGATATGTTTTTGATTCAGGAAACTAAGATGCAAGACATCGAAGATGTTATTGCTAGAAGCTTATGGAGTAAGAAAGATGTTGGTTGGTCTTTTTCCAGTGCTTCTAGTTTATCAGAAGGGTTAATTATTTTGTGGAAGTTAGAGAGGGTGGAAGTTGTTTTTAGTTTCAAAAGGGAAGGTTTCATTGGAGTTAAAGTGTGTTGGAGGGGAAATTTTTTTTATGTGGTCAATGTTTACTCGCCTTGTGAGTTAAAGGTGAAGCAATCTCTTTGGAGGTCTTTAAGGGATTTAAAGGAACAATACGGGGATGGTGATTGGTGTTTCGGAGAGGACTTCAATGCTATTACTAACTCTCTAGAGAGGAAAGTAGAACTTAGAACTATCGTAACTCGGAGATGAAAGAATTCAACGAATTTATAGCGAGCTGTGATTTAATTGATGTCCCTTGCAAAGGAAATAATTTTTTGTGGCATAGTGGGGATGGAGGTGCTATGAGTAAGATTGATCGTTTTTTGCTTTCTGAAGAAACTATTGATAAGTGGGGAGTGGTCGGACAATTTATTGGGGAAAGAGACGTTTCAGACCATTGTCCGGTGTGGTTGGTGGTGGACGACTTTGATTGGGGACCGAAACCGTTCAAAGTGAACAATGAGTGGTTCCAAGATAAGAAGTTTATGTCTTTCATAGAAAAGGAGTGGAATAACATCCACATAGAAGGTTGAGGGGATTTCGTGTTGAAAGAGAAATTTAGAATTCTTAAAGGTACTCTCAGAAGATGGAATCAAGAGGTTTTTTGGAGGTTTTATTTAGAAGTTGATAAGTGTGTGGAGGAGATAAATAAGGGGGATGTAGATGCCGAGTTGAATTATGGAATGGAGTTGGAGGAATCGATTTTGAACCGTAAGACGACTTCTAGTCGGTTTTGGTTGAATTTGAGAATTAAGGAGAACGTGCTTATTCAAAAAGCGAGAGTTAAGTGGCTCAATGATGGTGATAATAATACACGGTTTTTCCATAGTATTATGAAGGAGAGAAGAAGACGTAATTATATAGGCTCCATTAACTCGGATAGGGGGACCCTCGTGTCGGTTAAGGATGTTAAGGAGGAAGTTAGAAACCATTTCACTCTTAAGTTTGTGGAACCAGAGTGTAACCGACCTACTTTGGAAGATATTCCCTTCAAAAAGATTAGTGAAGTGGATCGAAACTCCCTTGAAAGACCATTTACCGAAGAAAAAATTAAAGAGGCGGTGTGGAATTGCGATGTGCTCAAAAGTTCGGGGCCGGATGGGTATTCCTTTATGTTCATCAAGAAATGTTGGCATTTCCTTAGATATGATTTTTGCCATTTTTCAATGATATTCATAGCGGGGTGGTGTTTTCTAAAGCGATTGTGTCTTCCTTCCTTACTTTAGTTCCCAAGGGGGTGAATCCTTTGGGACTTGATGATTATAGACCTATTTGTCTTGTCAGAAGCCTTTATAAAGATTTATCGAAGCTTTTGGCGGCTAGATTAAAGTTGGTGTTGAACTCCATTATTTCTAATTGCCAAAGAGCCTTTGTGTCGGGTAGGCAAATGCTTGATGGGGTATTGGTAGCCAATGAGGTAGTCGACTATGCGGTTAAGGAGAAAAAGACTGTGTCGCTTTTTAAGATGGATTTTGAGAAAGCCTATGATAAAGTGAATTGGGATTTTCTAAGAGGTATGATGAGGTCTATGGGATTTGGGGACTTGTGGTTGAGGTGGATGGAGGCAACTATTTTCTCAAGCAAGATGTCGGTAATGGTGAACGGTAGTTCTACGAAGGAGTTTATGGTGGAAATAGGTTTGAGACCAGGTGACCCCCTTTCGCCTTTTCTTTTTGTGATGGTAGCGGAAGGTTTGGCGGGATTAGTGAGGAAGTCCGTTCTCTTAGGAGATTTTGCAGGGGTTCTCATTGAAAGTAGTTAGTTTATTGACATTCTCCAATTCGCGGATGATACTCTTTTGGTGGGTGATGGGAGTTGGAGACATATGTGGGCGATTAAAACGATTTTAAGAGGATTTGAATTAGTTTCGGGGCTTGGAATTAATTTTCATAAGAGTAAACTTATTGGCATAAATATTCCGCCTAACTCCCTAGATGCGGCGACTTATTTCCTTGCTTGTAGAACGGAGAAAAGGGAATTCACTTTTCACGGAATTCCTATAGGTTCCAATCCTAGAAGAATTTCCACATGGACTCATTTGGTTACTAAGTTCGGGAAGAAGTTATCTTGTTGGCATAACCGATTATTGAGTTTTGGGGGAAGAATCACTCTTCTCAAATTGATTCTTAGTAGTCTTGCGATTTTCCAACTTTCTTTTTACAAGATGCCAGTGAAAATTTGTAAGGCTCTCACTAGTCTTCAAAGTGGGTTCCTTTGGGGGAGAACGACGGAGAAAAGGAAGATTCATTGGATTGGATGGGATTCTCTTTGTCTTCCGCTTGAGAAAGGGGGTTTAAACTTGAAGAGAATCGACGACTTCAATGTGGCTCTTCTTAATAAATGGAGGTGGATAATTTTAGAAGGTTCGGACGAGTTGTGGTTCAAGGTTTTGAAAGCAAGGTACGAAGATATTAGCATTCAAATGGCGGATTGTGATGTTGCTAGAAATAGGAAGCGGAATCAATCTTTTTGGTGGAGTGATATCATTGGCCTTATTAAGAGGTACCAATGTGATATTTTGCTTTCTAATTCTTCGTTTCGGGTGGGGAACGGTTTCAAAACGCCGTTTTGGAAGGAAAATATGGCCGGTTTGGGTTGCCTCAAGGATTTATTTCCGAGTGTTTATTTCTCTTCTTACTTACAAGACGTGTCAGTTGGTGGTATGGGGCGTTGGTCGGACGAGGTTTAGAGGTGGGGGGATCTTGGAGTGCCAAGGGGAGGTCTGCCCGGTTCTGATTCTTTTGACCCTGAAGGTCATCCGTGGCTCACTGTCAATTCTGGTTCGGGTCTGTTGGTGCAGGCAGGAGGTGCTGTTGCGGATCTAGTAGGATTAGAATCGGACGAGAATAATGATGATGTTGTTAATTTGGTAGACAGAGGAGAACCTTCTGTAGGGGCTGCTGTCTTGAATTCGGTTAGCAGTATGCCTGTTACGGCTGGTGCAACAGTTCCGGGTGCTTTTGTAAGCCGTGCTACGCAGTATATGGAGCCTGCTGCGGAGCTTAGTGCTTCTCATTTCTGGCAAGTCTGTATGGCGGAACTGGAGGCTATGCGTCTGGTTTTAACACATCATGGACCGGTTTCTAGTGAAAAGGATAGAATTGAGTGGGTTTTGGAAAGGGACTCTAATTTTTCGGTGAACTCTTTTTACAAATGTGCTAATAACTTCTTTATTCCTTATGGACCGTGTAATCGCCTGGGACAAGGTATTTAATCTGATTTGGAATGTGAATGTTCCGTTGAAAATTAGAGCATTTGGATGGAGATGTTTTCTCAATAGAGTCCTGACTAAGGATCTCTTATTATTAAGGAAGATCATTCCGATGGATTGTGATAGTAAGTGCGTTTTTCGTACCAATCATGTGGAAACTTTGGGGCACTCTATTTTTTCTTGTCCAGTGCCCAAGTGGATTGGTATTGGTGATATTGGAGGGGAAGACATTAAGGGTAGATTCTTGGAGTGGCACTCATTTTGCGAATCTAAGAAGACCAAGAAAGGTAGAGAGGGTGTTGTTTGGTTGGCGATATGTTGGAATCTTTGGTTGCTTAGGAATGAAATCATTTTTAGGAAGGTGTTGTGGAACGTTTATGACACCGTTTGGAAGGTAAAATATACGGTTTGTAGATGGGCTTGTATTGGCGAAATTACCCATCCTAATTGCAATTTTTACGATTTTAACAAGGAACCCTTGTTCTTTTTTGTCTTAGGTTCAATTGGTGGGTAATTTCCCGATTTTTTGTTGAGTCCTAATTCGGGATTTTTTGTAATCAGGTTTGAGTACCCTTTGTACTCTTTTAATATATTACTTGCTTACAAAAAAAAAATTCTAAAATTACACCAATCTTCAATCTCATCTCTAAAACTGATTCCAACAATCCTATAATTGAACACTAAAATTACAGCTTAAGAGTAATTACAATCAAATCATCTCTAATCCTCAACAATAATATTTAATTCAAACCTCAAATTGTTGTACAACTGAACAAAATCATGATAAGGTGGCGGTGAGTGAGAAAGATACGGTGGCGGCGTCACTGATTGTAGTACAGGCGGCGAGGCGAGACAGATACGGTGGTGGTGAGTGAGAAAGATAAGGTGGCAGCGAGAAAGATACAATGATTAATTCATAGACGATGACGACACCAATAAGAAACAACAATGACGGCGAGGAAACAATGTTAAAAGACAGGATATGGCTGAAGAGAAAAATTCTTCGCGAAACATTTAAAAGTGAGTGTAATTGTGGCTTCTGAAAATAAAAAATATGCGTACTCAACCTTTTAAATCAGAAGCATCAATTTTTTTATGCCACGTGTCAGACATCGGTCTCATGAACTAGAAACTAGAGTAACCAGGAACTGGAGTGGATCTAAACTCGTAAGAGAGTGTGTTATTACAAGTAATATAATTTGAAATAACGTAGTAAGGATGTTAGAATATTCTACCAATTAATCTCTTAGAATCTAAGTTCAAACCAAAAAATTCAAGGTTTAATAATCAATTATTTCAAAAATATTATCTTCTACCTAAAACTCTAATTTTCTGTATATAATTTCTCTTTTGTATTTGCTTGGTTGAGATTTCTCTCACCTATATATATTTTATAAAAGGTTAATTATACGATCCCCCTTGTCATTAGGGCGAGATTTGATTTTGCCCCCCTGAAGTTTTTTTTTTTTTAACGCCCCCTTATAAAACAAAAAATTAACTTTTACCACACCCTATCCCTTGTTTGGGTGACTGGATATCAGGTAATTGGCTATATGGCATTGAGATAGTCCATTTGGCTAGCTGACTGTGTATTTAAATTTATTTTAGAATTTATTTAATTTAGAATTTTTTATTTATTTAATTTCTATTTGTTTAAACAAACCATAGGACCTGCTTCTTCTTAAATGGTGAAAAACTTGAAATTGAAATGAATACATGCATATAAAAAAGTACTAATCAATTGCACCACTTTTTTTACAAACAAGTATAAAGCAACCTAAATGGAATTTAATGCTTAAAACTTGTATTTTTAACAACTTTTTTCAGTGCACCCTTGGTTGCTGAAGAAGCTGGATTGATGGCTTTTCGATGCATCTAGAACTTTGTCTGAAGCATAACATAACAAGAGAAATAGAAAAGTCAAGATGATGTTACTGTTCCTTATTTGAAAGAAAGAATATTGAACATAAAGGGTTCTTTCATGAAGTGTTTTTACTTGGTTTTACTTACTGACTGCATCAAATGAAGCCAACAACACCTCACCAGGTAACATCCTTAAAAATGCCTATCTTGGTTGGGATTTAACCAAAGGAGCCATCACTGTTCCACTAACTATGCCAACACCATTAAGCAAAGATTTGCTCAACTTTTCTGTCATCTTAGACAGCTTCCTCACACTATATTGCAATACAAAACACAACTATCATCATACTGAGTATTATTATAGTTTCCCACATGAACAAGCAAAAGCATCTTTCAACAGCTTCTTTTGATGGTATCAATGTACCTAAAGTTTCTCAAACCAAAGCTTCTGTCATGTTCTTGCAGAAAAGATACACTTCCAGCTCTACAAGTCCCACATCATTTGTGGGTTAAAATATTTTAATGTTTATATATCTAATTCACAAAATCAGTTGCAAATGAGTTAGAAGTAATGGGCTATAATATTGGGCTTATGTGTTGGTATATTGAGTCCAATATGTTTAATATATATTTTGTTTAAACAAATAAAAATTAAATAAATAAAAAAATTCTAAATTAAATAAATTCTAAAAAAAATTTAAATAAACGTAAATTAAATAAATTGAATTAAAAATAAATTTCAAATATTACGTGGAAATGAAATTAAAAATAAATAGAATTAAAGACGCCACGTGGCATACAAAAATCCAACTGGACTGCCACTTAGTCATTTACCATATACCCAGTCACCCAAACAAAGGATAGGGTGTGGTAAAAGTTGATTTTTGGTTTTATAAGGGGGCGTTAAAAAAAATAACTTCAGGGGGGCAAAATTAAATCTCGCTCTAATGGCAGGGGGTCGTATAATTAACCCTTTAAAAAAAACAACAATGCCAGATGAAATTTGCAAAGAATTCAAGATGAGTTATTTTGTTAGTGGGAATTTTCTCTTTGAAAGTTCTAGCATCCTAATTGAAGATGGCTTTAATGCATTATGTGTCATGAATTTGTGAAATCCTAATGGACACCCCTCCAATCTTGTTTTAATCACTGATTTTATAACTTAAGCGTTCATTCATAGAAAATATTAGTTGAGAAGTCTGGAAGAATCGGGAGCACCAATGAGATTAATGCTGCTCTAGGACTACAAGAGAGCGAGACAAAACATCTCAACTTAAAATCTTAAGGTGTTAGGTAAATGAGTCATCTCTTTTATAAATCCAAAATTCCTCTCATTCATAGGCAATGTGGGACTTTAACCACTCACCATTTCACCCAACATTCTCCCCCATAAGTATGAGACCCCCACATCCCATAACAAGATCCAACACTGCATCCAACTTCCTCACCCCCACAAAGCCAAACCACGGCTCTAATACCACTATTGGGGAGTCCAAAAGAATTGAGAGTACCAATGAGACTAATGCTCCAGTACCACAAGAGAGGGAGACACCACATCTCAACCAAAAACCTTAAGGTGTTAGGCAAATGAATCATCTCTCTTATAAATTCAACATTACACTCATTCATAGGCAATATCAGACTTTAACCACTCACACTTGCACCCAACATTCTATGTGAAAATTGAGGAACACAAAACATAAAGCGAAAACTCCAAAACCGGAGAAAAACCATGGTCATTGACAATTGACAACCAGAGAATAACACTATGTGAAAATTGTTACAACACATAATATATCCTCAACTAACCCATGCCCCCAGTACACCCACACCCTCCAAAACAAATACTTAACTACATCTCATAACACATTAATACATGATTATAAGAGAGCAAAGAAAGTTAACTACATCCTCACCACACTCTAATACAAGAGTCTAAGAGAAAAAGAAAGTCAAATACAAGCTTAAAGTGATTTTGACTGGTGCATGTTGAAATGAAGAACTTGAATTCTATATATAGCCTTAGGCTCCCTCTTCCTTCACAAAACTTAGCGATGTGAGACTTCAAAGAACTTGTATCCTATATATAGCATTGGACTCTCTCCTCATTCACAAAACTAAAAGATGTGAGACTTCTTCCTCATGTATATTTTCAACCAACCCCAACAATCTCCACATTGATTGAAAATAATATATAAGCTTTCATTGTCTTCACTGACAATCATATTCCACCATAAAGAGTATCAACACGTATATTTTCAACAAACCCCAAAAATCTCCACCTTGATTGAAAATAATATATAAACTTTCATTTTCGACAATGTAAAAATTTATGGAGTGGTGTAACTTCAAGAAGACTATACTTCACTTGAAACTAAACAATTTCAAGAATTTTTACATTGTCGAAAACCAGGTTGAAACAATATAGTGTAATAAACTATCTACAACAATCTGCTTCCTCATGCAGTGCCAGAGCATGCTCAAGTTGAACCTCAACCTCACCCATTGCTGGTCTTTCATTTGGGTCATACGTCAAGCATCTTTGTATAATATCCATGAACACTGCCAAACATTGCGGGGAGATTGAACTCATAAGAATAGGATCAATAATCTCATCAGCTGGGAACCTTTCCAAAAAGCTTCCTGTATTAATCGACTCTTCTAAGAATCGGTTTGTGCTCTCTAACTTTACCATCTTACTCCCTCTGTTCCATATTATAAGCAAAAGTTACTTTTTAGATACATTGAATAATTAATGTATTTGGTCTAATATATAGACCAAATACATTAATTATTCAATGTATCTAAAAAATAACTTTTACTTATAATATGGAACGGAGGGAGTATCAAATATGCTACTCTTGTAATTTGTGCATGCTACTTTGAGTAAAACCATACCAAAGGAATAAACATCATATTTTTCCGTGAAAGCATTGGTACGGACACACTCTGGCGTCGCGTAACCAAATGTACCTGTCAACAAAATCATTTATCATACATGCAATAGTTTATAACACAGGTGAATAACAAATTTAAGCGTTTACCATAAAAGTAAAAGAAAAGAAATTACGAAAAATAAGGATCTTGGCTTTAATTGGTTTAGGCTTTGATTTAGAAACCTTCTCTTGTAGGGAAAATCCAAGATGGGAGAGTTTTGGTACCATATTTTTATCTAAGAGAATGTTTTGAGGCTTTATGTCACAGTGGAAACTCGCGCGCTTTGCTCCTGTGTGAAGGTAGTGTAGTCCTTTTGCAGCTCCAATGCATATTTCAAGTCTTTTCTTCCATGAGAGTGATTCCATGTCCCTTAAACGCAATTGATCATAGAGAGATCCATTGGACATGTACTTATACACGAGAATTTTCTCATCCTTGTGATCACAGAATCCTATAAAAGTCGTCAAATTGGGATGATGAAGCTGGCAGTTGAGTTCGATTTCCTTCTTGAACTTCCATTCATCAAAGTATGAATTTCGCATCCTTTTCAATGCTATTGGATAATCAGTTTCACAATTATGATTGAGATAACCTTTGTACGCTATACTGAATTCTGTTTCTCCAATTATTCCTTCTTCGTCAAAAATATTGGTTGATTTCCTAAGCTCTTCCAGGGAAAATTGACTGCATAGCTCTTCTATAAATACAGGATATTTTTTCATGGATGAACTTTTTTGCTTTGAATAATTTCCAAGCATGTTTCCGACACAAGAGTATTGTTTGAGAACCAAAGCAATCAAAATAAAGGATTAGATTCAGATAACAACCAAGCCTACATTTCATAATGAAACATGAATTTGTAGCATGAATAATTTATTAGAAAACAATTGAATTCAGTCAAATTATTCACCAGTATCTTAATAGTTGAAGAAGGAGTACACCAGTATCAATTTAAATGAAGAGCAATAAGCAAGACCGGTGAATATATAAGGATAAAAATTTACTTGCAAGATCAATGAAACAATCTTGAAGTTGTTGATGAGTTGAGCATAGATCAGCTTAGCACCATGCTCGGTTGAATGAAATGAAAGTTCCGTATTTGGAAAAAACGAAGAAGCTTCAATTTTTCTACTCTGAGACTTCTTTTGTTTGTGTAATCCTTCTTCAACGTAGTGGTCCCATTGCATTAGCTTATGTTTTGTCTGTAGTTAGAAAGAGGGGAAATTCTTTCATCAGGACTCACCAAACTAACACCATAATTTCAGCCACAATTAATAATTTATTTACATAAAATAAATACTAGTTATAAGGGTTAAAAGCAATAACGTTGTCAACCGATTTTTCAACTTTTGGGTCATGAAGGAGTCCCGTGATCATTACTAGGGGTGGCAAAATGGGACGTCCGCCCCGCCCCGCCTCACCTTAAGCACGCCAACAAAAAGGCAGGGTGGTGGACAAGTCCGCCTAATGAAAATGGGTTTAAAAATCCAGCTCGTCTCGCCAAGGTGGTGGGGCGGCGGGCGGCGGAGTTGCCCGCCAACTTTTTTATTTATTTATTTTTTATTTTTTTAATAGATTAATAGATTTGTTTTAAATTTCAAATAGATTTTTCATTTATTTTTTTAGAACAAAGTATCTTTTTAACAAATTTTACTTCAAAAAATATTGCATATATTTTCAAATAAATGTACAAAATAAAACCATCAAGAAATAGAATTACTAGAATTAACTAAAAAATGGCGGGTTTATGGTGGGACAAACTGAACAAATAGGTGCGGCGAGATTTTGCGAGTGCCAGGTTTTGGCGGGGCGAACTTTGACGGGTGGCGGGTTTTGGAAGAGCGAACTTTGACGGACGGCGGGTCCAAAATCTCAACTCAACCCACAATTTTTTGGCGGGTGTGCGGGCCGGTCCGGCGGGCCACAACCCTTTTTGCCACCCCTAAGCATTACGAGCTTTTTAACACTCATTTTTAAATCTTAAGGCATTAAATTTGAGTTTTCTCAATCATAAAATATTTAATATTCATTTTTCATTGAGTGTGAGATTCATACTCACACTTCATATACGACAATGTGTAGAACGGACTTACTCTTAGAGTATAGAGTTTTTAATCAATAAAGTAAAACAATAAGTAAGCAACTAAAATAAGGGTTTTTAAGGTTTTAAAGAACAACATAAATAGAGAAGAGAAAAAGTACTGATTGATGGGTATAGTAAATTGCATCAAATTCAGCTACAAATTCAACCTATTGTTCCTATTTCTTAGTTAATCTTATTTATATATTTATATTTCTGTTGAGTAATTTTATCTTCTCTTTGAGTTGTTTTAGTATATTCATATTTTATGGAGGAGTTGGTTGGAGTGTGTTTTCCACTTTATTGTTTATGATGAAGATTATTATTCTCTAATGTTACTAGAAGACTTTTGTATACCATTATTAAGGTACTGGAGGGTTTTATTGGACTATGGACTGTGTTTTTTATTCTATCACTTTAGGAAAATTTTAGGAAAAATTTCACGTTAAAATTTTGGTGTTATTTTTATTTAATTTTTTTTATTATTAATATTGTGCTTTGGAATATGTTTTGCGGTCTATTAGTTTAAATTGCACTTATTTAGAAAAGTATTCCGCATAAAAAATATTTTAATTATTGGATAATTTCTCAACAAAGTGGCATCGAGAATTCTAGTTGCCTTGTTTTGTGCATTTTAAATGAAGAAAAATCAAGAGCTCAATATGATTAGGGTCAACTCTACTAAATATACACTCTAGAAGACTCTCATAGAAGATATATTATACAACAAATATTTGTATGACCATATTTGAGGAAGAAAAAGGTAAACCAAATGATAAGTTTAATGCTGAATGAAAGAAGATGAATCAGAAGACAATTTTTATATTACGAAAAATGGTTGGATTTAAGTGTATATCCACACGTTGAAGGTAAAACAGATGCACATAAAATGTAGAATAAATTAAAAGAGTTGTATGAACGTAATAACGTGCAAAATTAAGCATGTTTGATCAAGAATTACTTAATATAAAATACAAGGATGGTGACTCAATGCCAAAGCATATGAGCGTGTTTCCAAATACTGTGAATCAGTTTGCAGCTACTGGGATTAAGTTTGATGATCACTTGCAAGCCTTATTACTGCTTAAATCCTTGCTCAATAACTGGAGAGTTCTTGTTGTGGCACTTACTAATTTAACCTCGAATGAAAAATTGGTAATGTCAATGATTATAGATAGCATGCTTAATGAAAAAGTTAGACAAAAGGAGCGTGCTTTATTTGTTACTCCTAATCAGTCTGAAGCTCTAGTTACCGAGTCAAGGGGGAGAAGAAAAACTATAAATTTTCATAAGCGTGACAAATTTGAGAGTCATGCCAAGTCAAGAACTAAAATATAAATTTTATGCTACAATTGTAGTAAGGCGGAACACATAAAAATTAATTGCATGTTTCTCAAAAGAGAATATTCAAGGGAAGGTGATGAAAGTAATGGGAAGAAAAATGATAAAGAAACGATAATAGTTGCACGTGTTCGTGATGTCTACATTGTTTATGATGATAATTTTATAAACCTTGGATGCCAAGATTCAACTTGGATTATTGATTCAAATGCCTCATATCATGTTACTCATATGCGGGATTTCCTCTCCTCTTATATTGTTGGTGGTTTTGAAACATTAAAAATGAGAAATGAGGGTGTTTGTGAAATTATTGGTATGAGAGATATTTGGGGTTAAACTGGTGTTAGATGCAAGCTTAAATTGAAGAATGTGAGACATGTTCCTGATATTTTTCTTAACTTGATTTCGGTAAAATCCTTGGATATTAAAGGCTATCACACTTACTTTGGTAGTGAGACATATGTAAGATCACTAAAAGGTCACTAGTGGTAGCAAAGGAGCAAAGTTCCACAACTCTTTACAGGGTATCTGTAGAGATATGCAAGGAGGAAGTTAGTGCAGTTGAAGACACATCTAGTGATTTATGGCATACATGCCTTGGTCACTTGAGTGAGAAAGGACTCAACATTCTTGCAAAGAAAATTTTCCTTGAGATGAAAGATACTCCTCTATAAAAACATGCAATCATTATTTTTCGGGTAAGCAACATAGAGTTTCCTTCAATAGTAATGGTCCTCATAGAAGGCAAAATATTATAGATTTAGTTGATATTGATGTTTGCATGATGGATGTTAATCTTTAGAGGGTGCATCATATTTTGTTACTTTTATTGACCGCCACTATTGAAAAATGTGGGCGTTTGTTTTAAAATCTAAAGACAAGGAACTTGGTGTTTTCTAGAACTTTCATGTAAGTGTTGAAAAAGAAAAGGATAGGAAGTTGAAATGTGTCAAAGCTGATAATGGTGGTGTATACAGAGGTCCATTTGACGAGTATTGTAAAGAGCATAAAATTAAGCTTGAGAAGATTGTTCCAAAGACACCTCATGTATCCTCTCTTATGCAAAGTTATCAAAAGCCTTTTGGGGTGAAGAATTGACAATTGATGTGGATTTGGTCAATCTTTCTCCTTCCGCTCCACTTGATGATGATGTTCCAAACAGAGTATGAACAGGGATAGATGCACGTTATGGTTACTTGAGAGTGTTTGTTTACATGGTTTTTCTTCACATCCCAAGAGATGAGAAATCTAAGATTAATAAAAGATATAAACAATGTCTATTTGTAGGTTATGTTCATGAAGATTTTGGTTATAGGTTGTGGGATCTAGTTGACGAGAAAATTATCAGAAGTCGTGATGTGATATTTCTTGAAGACCAAATTATTGAAAATTTTAATAAAACAGAGAAGCCAAAATTTGATGGTAGAAGTTACATTGATGTTGTGCCTTAACCTCCTAGTGGAAATTTTGTTGACGGGAGAGATATACAGGTAGATGATGCGAATGTAACCAAAGACCAAGAATTTTATCACTATGAGCAAGTTGAAGAGGCTCTTCTTGAGCCACTGGTTGAGCCTTAGTTGAGAAGATCTACTTGATAGTGTCAAGTTTCTTAGAGATATCCTCCATAGAAGTATTTGATGATCATTAAAAGTGGAGAGCCAGAATACTACCAAGAGCCATTTTCAAATGTTGATAAAGAAAAATGGTTGAATGCCACGCAAGAAGAGATGAATTCCTTGCATAAGGGTCACACATTTGAGTTGGTGAAATTGCCTAAGGGTAGAAGAGCACTAAAGAATAAATGGGTATACAAGATAAAGTATGAAGAGAATAAAGCTTTACCTCAATTATACTCTCTCTAATTCTCTCTCACTCTCTGCCTCCCCGCACTCAATTACTCAATTTCACCAACATTAGTGTTTCATGTTGTAACAAAACAATTCACATTCATGAAGATAGTGGTATATATGTATCATGAAAGTTTAAAAAGGATGATATGACATCTACTTCCTGACTGCAAATGAAGTGCAAAATTTTGGAAGAGAAAATTTTTGTACAAAATTTTAGAAAATTCTTAAGGACTCTATCATTCATCAATTATTGTAAAGTTTCAGATCATCTAGGATGCCCTTGAGCTGATCAACCTTAAGAAACTTCTGAGAAGGGATCTGCTACTATGGGTGATTAGCAAGAAGTTAGAAGGAAAGATCGTTCGTCCTTTCCCTTGGCTAGAGGTTAAATTTGGAAAACTGCTGGTGGTAAGGGCAGAGGAACAAAAGAACATCTCACTAGCTTTTTCTTTACGGAATTCCTAGATTCACAAGAAGCTAAGGAAATGTTTGCTATCTTCAAAGATTTTGGTTTAGTGGAGGAGGTTGTCATAACACTTAGAAGGGATAAACGGGGAAAACGGTTCAGATTTGTTCGTTTTAGACAAGTTGATAATGCAAGACTTCTGGGGATTAAGCTTGGTAACATCTTAATCTCAGGAAAGAAACTCTTTGCAAATCTTCCTAGGTTTCAGAGAGTTCTTAACTTTCCTTCTCATAGGGCTAATGTGGATCAGGCTAGGCCTATTTATCAGCAGGATGATAGGAGGAAGCAACCTGGTTTGACAGGTGCAACTTATGCGCATGTGGTGGGTGTTCACAAACCAGAAGTTGTGAGGAAAGGTGGGGTAGGAGGAAAATTTGAGAGAAATAAGAAGGTTACTTCTTTTCATCGTGATTTCTAGGAGAAAAAACCCTCTTTTGCTTACTTGCAAATTAGAGTTGAAGATAAAGATTTGAACAAGTTTGAGAAGGCTTCCGTAATCATTGTTGAAAAATCTGGTTCAACTTACAAGGTTCAGAAAACATTGTATAGAAAAGGTTATTTTCGTATCAAGGTTACACCAATTGGTGCTAACCTTTGTCTCCTTGAAGAGTCTGATGTTGGTGAAATAACTGCTATGATTAAGGATTGTAACTCTTGTGTTTCAAGTTGGTTCTCTGAAATTAGGATGTGGTCTGTAGATGATGTAGACAACGAAAGACTTACCTGGCTGCGTGTGTACGGGCTCCCTTGCCATGCATGAGGACATGATTTGTTTTATCTTATTGCTCGCAAGGTTGGTGAATTTGTCCACTGTGACAAAGAAACAGAGAATCATGAGCACTTTGATGTGGCTAGATTTCTTGTCAAAACAAAGTATTCTCTTTTTCTCAATGAGTTCATTAATGTTGGAGTAAATGATAATATATTCAATATTAAAATTGTGGAAGATTCTCATGGCCCAAAGTGTGTTGTTGAGGAAGATAGTCTTGAGGTGTTTAGGGAATCAGATGATAGCTCTGATGATAGTGATGCCGGAGATGCAGGTGGTGAGGACTGGCTTTTGTCGGAGAGGGAGGTTAAAGGTGAAAGCTCGGATAGAAATCATGATGGGATAGATTTCGAACTTGGTAATTTGGTTAGTCCCAAGACAGTTTATTCTGGACAACGTGTAGGAAAAGTCATTGGGAATGATGATTCCTTGATCAAGCTATTATGAAGGTTTTGGAGTTGTCAGATAAAGGTAATTTGAGCAAAAAGTGCTCTTTTGGCGTTGGGCTTCCTGACGTTCAATTTAATGTAGAGACTGAGGGAGTTTTTTTAGCTGATCCTAGTTTTGATGTGTCTGCATCGAAGGGACAGCTTTCTACAGGGGTGCTGATAAAGCAAGTGGAGAAAGGCTTAAATGGTGATATTCATGCGGTGTTGTTATTGGGCCTCAACCTTTGGGCTTACAATGTTTACCTAACAATGTAGATCTTGTGAGTTGCACTGTTGCTGGACCGATGGCAACTAAAGTTTGCCCCAAGGCCAAGAGGAAAAAGTCTCTTCATGTGATTTACGATGATCTGCAAATTCCTTTTAAACCTTCTTATTTTGCTACTCTGGCCCAACCATTGAAGTTCCTACCTGAAGCTCCTCTAAGATCTTTCTTGACCCCCCTTTATCCGAATCTAAGGACTCGATTTCTAGGTTTTTTTGTGAGTCTCGTTTGTGATGTGGCTCCATTAGTGATGAGGACGCAAATCAGAGTAACTCTCGGATCCGCATATGCATTGATGATGTTCCAGTGAGGGTTTGGCAGTCTATTAAGAGTATGGGTATTGTTGGAGCTGAGGAAGATGACTTATTTGAAGATATTATCAGTAAAATGGAAATTGCAGATAGACAAGATTTTGAAAGTCATAAGGAGGTAACAACTCTATCTAAATGAATTTTCTAATGTACAACGTTCGTGGGTGTGGTGGCTCTTTAAAGCGAAGGAGTATTAGGCAGCTTGTGGCTAAAGGAGAACCTGACATTTTCTTTTTACAAGAGTCTAAATGCAAGAAAATGACGGATGCTATAGCCTATTGTTAATGGGGTTGTTCTGATTGTCAGTGGTCAACAAGTGACTCAGTTGGGAATTCTGGTGGGATCATAACTTTGTGGAGGAAAAAGTTTATTTCTCCAATTTCAAGCTTTCGTAGGTTTGGTTTTCTTTGTGTTAATGCAATCTGGGAAAATAAGAACTGTTACTTCATAAACATCTATTCTCCGTGCGGTTTGTCTGAGAAGAGGAAAATATGGGCTTAGCTTATTGAGTTGAAATCGAAACTTCCAGCAGATGGCTGGGTGATGAGAGGTGACTTTAATGTTATTAAGAATATGGGTGATAGGATTGGGAGAGGGGTGGTGCATAGGGGTGAATTCAAAGCTTTTAAGGATTTTATTGGGAGTATAGAGTTAGTGGATTTACCTACATTAGGCAACATGTCCACCTTCTATACTTCTAATGGTTCGTGTATGAGTCGCTCGGATAGGTTCCTTATTTCCATGGATTTCGCTAATTCTTGGAATACGATTCATCAAACTATCGATGACCGGGATATCTCTGATCACAAACCCGTTTGGATTAAGGCTAGGAACACCAATTAGGGTCCTAAACCCTTTAAGATATTTGATTGTTGGTATAGTCATCCGGATTTTATGACTTTTGTGGAGCGCAAGAATGGAAAGCCTTTTTTGTTAGTGGCTGTCCAGTAGTTGTGTTTTCTAGGAAATTGCAAATGTTGCGAGATAGGCTCTGTTGGTGGAATAAAAACGTATTCGGTTTGATTGATCTTCAGATCCAAGGCAAAACTGACATAGTTAATGAGGTGGAAAATGCAGTAGCTTGTAATGTTGATGGAGTCACGTTGGAGGATCTTGATAAAAGGAGTCTGGCGCAAAAAAGGACGTGGGACAAGTTACACATGAAAGAGAGAATTATCTTCCAAAAATATAGAGTAAACTGGATCAAGGAAGGTGATCATAATTCCAAGTTCTTTCATAGTATGTTTAAACAAAGGCTTAGAAAGAATGTTATTTCTTCCATTAAAGATAGTTCTAATTATGTGGAGGAGGTTTCAAGTGTCAAACAGATTATTAAAAATCATTTTGAAGGTTTGTTCTTACAGTCTCATGAAACCAAACCTATTATATATACTCAAGGAATGAAAAGGATGTCTCTTGAAGATTCTCAGCGTCTAGAATATTGGTTCGAAGAAGAGGAAATTAAAGATACGGTGTTCAGTTGTTATGGTAATCGCAGCCCTGGTCCGGATGGATTTAATGTTGGCTTTCTTCAAAAATGCTGGGAGATCATTCACGTTGAATTCGTCTGTTGTATTCAAGAATTTCATACTACTTCCAGGTTCCCCAAAGGTTTGATTTCCTCTTTTCTTGTTCTTGTTCCCAAATCAGATTGTCCTCAATCTATTAGTGATTATAGGCCCATTTGTCTTATTGGTTGTGTTTATAAAATCTTATCGAAACTGTTGGCTTCTAGACTTAGGTTGGTTATGGGCAAGTTGATATCTAATACTCAAACGATGTTTATATCGGATCGCCAATTACTTGATGGGGTGCTAGTCTTGAATGAATTGTTTGATTTTGCAAAGAAGAAGAAGGAAAATTATTTAATGTTTAAGGTTGATTTCTCCAAGGCCTATGATCATGTGGGTTGGTCCTTCTTGAGGCATATGCTAGTTTCAATGGGGTTTGGGTTGAATTGGTTGAGGTGGATGGAGGGGAGTGTTTTATCAAGTTATATGTCCGTTCTTGTTAATGGAAGCCCTACGAAAGATTTCCGGGTCTTTTGTGGTTTGAGGCTGGGAGACCCATTGTCTCCATTTCTTTTCTCTATTGTTGTAGAAGGGTTTTCTATTATGGTAAATAGGGCTTCAAATGTTGGATTATTTAAGGGATTTCAAGTTAATAATGATGTCTCTTATAATCTTCTTCAATTTGCGGATGATACCGTTATCTTGAGCAACGAGGATTGGTCGAATTAGTGGGCCTTTATATCTCTATTGAAAGGTTTTGAAACAATTTTGAGGTTGAGCGTGAATACGAGAAAGAGCTGCTTGTATGGTATTGGAGTGGATGAGTATTTCATGAATGCGTCTGAACAATTTCTTGCGTCTAAAATTGGATTAATCCCTTTCAAATTCTTGGGCCTCAAGGTAGGAGATAAACACAATAGAATTGCATATTGGAATCCGGTAATTGATTTATTCAAGAAGAGGCTTGCATCTTGGAAAGGGAGACTTCTTTCTATCGGTGGTACGGTGGCTCTCATTAATTCAGTGATGACTAACTTTCCTATCCACAACTTTTCATTTTTTAAGGCACCAAGGAAAATATTGGATGTTCTTATGGCTATTCAAAGGAATTTTTTGTGGCACTGTTCTTTGGATAGTGTAGCGGCAAAATCGTGAGTGTAAGTTATTAATTAACTTAACTCGAAAAGCAAGAGTCGCCACCGTACTTTTATTTTATCCAAAAAGAAAGGAAAAAGAGCGAACAAAACCTACACAAGCTCTACAACAAGAACAAGTGAAGAGAGACTGAATAAGGGGGTTTCTTACCTTAAGGGAAGGTGTTAGCACCCAAAACGTCTATAGTACTCTATAGGAACCCTTTGAAATATCTACCGCTTTTGGTCTGAAAATGTTTGCTTGAAAAGTGATCGAGGAGATGAGAAGAGAAATTGTTTTTAAGATTTTTGTGTTTGGAGAGACTTGTCGCCTCATGCCTACGTACCCCCGATGTGCAATGTAGGATCAAAACCCTGTAGTTCGTGGTACAAAGAATGAAATTTGTTTGTTTTGGTTGATTTTAAATGTAAAGACAAGTCATCATTTCCAAACGAATAATTCCGCTTAAAGAGATGAATCATGTATAAACTTATGAAAAAGTTAAAGGAAAAAGTGCACAAGGGCACAAAAGAGAGTTTGATGAGTTTAGAGTTTTTTAAAGTCTTTTGAAAAAGGTGCTAACATGCTTATGTAGTTTAATATTTGTTCAGAAATGAAAAGGAAAAGAGTAAAATCACTTGACAAAATCAAGGTTTGATTATGAAAGAGGTGATAGTTTGAAATCAAGAAAGTTTTGAAAAAGGGAGAGAGTTTTGAAAATTGAATAATGGGGAGGAGAAGAAGTGACTATCCTAAAGCATAAAGTAAAAGATAAGGATAAGAATAGCCTGACCACACAAGCAAGGTCCATAGTCTTCAAACCATAATTCCAAAGCAAAGGGAGAAGGTCCTATTTCTAAGTCCAAGGTTCCAAGAATTGCATTGGATGTCCAAGGTCTAGGTGCAAAACTCCATGTCCATTGCAAAGGATAATAACCATAGTCCAAGATTAGAAACACAAGTGTTTTAGAGGTTTTGGCCTTTATTAATGTTTTTGGTCCAAGTGGACAAAGAGAAAAAGGCATAAGCATAAACATGTGTCCAACGGATAAAGGAAAAATTACGGAAGCATAAACATGTGTCCAACGAACAAAGGAAAAATATGCAAAAGCATAAACATGTGTCCAACGGACAAAGGAAAAAAATATGCGGAAGCATAAACATGTGTCCAACGGACAAAGGAAAAAATTGCATAAAAGTAAAAGAGAGATAGGGAGCGAGAAGGAATTGTAAAGAAGTTAGAAGTTAGTAATTAGTTGTTAGTTGTTAGAGTAAATGATCAATAATGATTGAATAGTGTACTTATGTCAAGGTTAATGAAGACTTGTTAGAAGATTGATAGAATCAAAGCCTCTACAACAACAAGCTTCATAGATTTTGAACCTAATAAAAAAGATCAATCAACATTGAGTTGTTTTCCGATGCGAGACATAATGTTGCGCTATGTTAAGCAATCACCGAGTAATTTACGGAGTAATTACCCTACAATGAGGCCGGTCAATAGCTCTTTGTGCTAATGCATGCTAGATGAATGATATGTAGATCGTCGTCCGAAAGCAATACCGCACGAAAAGAAAAAAAGGTAGCGATCTAGTCTTGATCAAAATTCAGCAACGGAATTCTATGATCCATAAGACTTTCATCGATCAAAAGAAAAGAGAAATAGATGAAGATAAAGCCAAATTAAACCACACAATTATGTGATCTAAGGCTAAGAACAAAAGGAAAGGGAAGAAAATGGAAAAGGAACCAAAACAGCCCCAAAAACAAGCAAAAAACATAATTCTGCCTCTGTGCAATCGATTGCACAAAAGGTGCAATCCATTGCATCTGTTCAAAATCAGCAAATCAACACAAATTTTACACTGCACAATCCATTGCGCAGAAGGTGCAATCGATTGCACCTGTTCAAAAATCAGAAAATCAGCATTTTAAGAGGCAAATCCTTGATCAATCATTTCATCAAACATCTATTGATCATGGATTCAATTGTGCATGAATTTTAAAGTAAAAAACAATAAAAACCTGCAATCAAACACAATTACAAGATCCAAAGGATCAAGTAACAAGAATCTCCAAAGATCTACATTATGGAAGATGAAGATGAAGCTTCAATAATGGTGAAAGATGAATTACCACTTCAAAATCTGAAAATTCCTTCAAATTGCTTAAAGATCCAAACACCAAAGCCTTGATCAATGAGAATTGATGAAGAAAACAAGTTTGGAAGAAGGTTTAGCTCAAAGTTGAACAAGATTCAATGTGAATTCTTGTTAACTTTCAAAGGAAGAAATGTGAGCTTTTGGTGAATTTTGTGGTTAGGGAGAGAATTTGCAAGAGGTTTTTTGGCTCTCAAAAGCTTGAATGAATGAATGAAATAAAGGCTCTATTTAAAGAGTTTAGGCTTGGGAATTTGTTGCCCTTGTTTGGTTTCATTGTTTGTTATGTGCAGATGGCACCAAAAATGGCGATTCACGCGGCTAAGAAGCGAAAGGCTCAAACCTCCAGACAAGTGCCCGTGCGATTTGACGAAGAACGATTCAGGGGAGCTAAGCAGGCTGCCAGGTACGAGACCCTTGAAAGAAAGCACATCCTGCCGGTGAAAAGATTCCTTCTTAGTGATCGAGGAAGTTACCGAACAATTGATGCACTTTTTGTGGCGAAGAAGTGGGATCGTCTAATGATGCCGCTGGAAGGGTACAACATTGAAATTGTTCGGGAATTTTTTGCGAATGCATTACCGGATGATGGTGAAAGATTCAGTTGGGCCTCTTGGGTTAGAGGTACTGTTGTGAGGTTTGATCGTAGGACGATCAACACTGTTTTGGGAGATCCTTTACCGTTGGTTGGGACTGAGCTGGATGCCTATCATCGAGACTTGCATCTTCATCGTGAGATTGAGAAGATGACTCGGGATTTACTTCTTGAAGGTAAGGAAGTTGAGCGGAATACCTCCGGGGTGCCGATTAGGTTCAGAAGGGTGGACATGCTACCCTTGGTTCAGGTTATTTTGTTGTTTGTGCTCACTAACATTTGTCCCAGGTCGCATCATAGTACAGTTCCTATTGCTCTGGCTCATCTTATCCACAGCATTCAGCAGAATGTTCAGATTGACGTGGCCCACATCATTGCGGATGAAATCAGGGCAGTTGTGTTAAGTGGTTCGGGAGGTATGGTGGCGCGCAAGAATGCCCCGCTTATTTTTCCATGTCTGATCATGTCCTTGTGTGCTCACGCTGGTGTTGATATGCCAGCCCGCAGGCAGGTCACTATTCCATCTGCTATTGATGATCGGTATGTGGATAAGTTCTGTAAGGCTAGAGGGATGGTTGAAGGCTCTTCTAGTGCTGGTGCTGATGATGCTGCTGAAGCTGGGGAAGGTTCTGAGCCGGCAACGCCGGCCTATTATTCATATCAGCAGGAGATCTGCAATTATAACTGGGATTGGATGGCTGCCCAGCAGCGTGCTATGACGGATATTCATGATTCCTTGCAGGCTCTTCAGTTGCAGATCCGTGACCCTTCTTCTGAGCATCTTATGATGACTAGGGAGCAGTTCCTAGTGCATGCTGGTTGGCCTGAGGCCAGGCCAATATTTGGAGGGGGTGAGGACGATGCTGATGATGATGAGGCTACTTCTGCTGGAGGTGAGGAGGAGGACATGGACGATGATGATGAGGAGGATTGATTTTTTTTGTGATCTTTGACTTGTATACTTCCTTTGAGCATCAAAGTGAAGTTTTTGGTATTTTGTTTTTTTTCAGCTTTTACTAGTCAAGTATTAATGTACTCGTGCCCGTGTGGTACTTTTTGAATTATGTAGGTGTTTTATACACCAGGCACTTTAAGATATTATTAGTAATAATTATGGTTTGTAGTAAAAAAAAATTTTTTGTTTCGCTTTACTAATAATTGTTGGTTTTTAATTATAGTAGTAAGTGAGTTTTTGTATGTGTTATTTTGATTTTTCTTCTTTAATGGTGGAACTTTGGGAAGTAGGTTGGACTCTTGTGATTAAAGAGAAATTCCTCCAAGATGTGAGGGCTATGATAGTACCGTAAGCATTGTGTTGCGACAAGGTATATCGTTACCTTGATTCAAGAATTTTTTATGTTTTAGAATTTTGTGTCTTGGGCAAGTGTAAATGTGTTTCATGTTACAACTTCTTTTGAATACATATGTCATTTTAGGATCTGAAACTAGTAAAGTGAGAAGCCTCAAAATTGTATTATATGTCAAGGAGTGTTGATGAATGTTGTCTTTATTTTTAATTCATGCCTTATCTTGTGACCGTGTGATTTTGCGGAAGTAGGAGAAGTGATCAAGGCAATTTTTGTTAGTGAGCACAACTATGCCCAAATATTAATTTACCTGTGAGTAGTGAGCATTCGGTAGCCCCTTTGAGCCTAAACAGTTTAGAACTCAATTGAATGATGAACTTGTTTTATGTACATAATTTGCTAGTTTGGTTCATCATTGAATGTGGTGAGTTTCTAACATTTTCTTCTTGGACCTTTGTAAATTGTTTATTTTGACTTCCTTGCCCTAAAAAGCAAGGAACATTCACTTTAGGTGGAGTTAAAAATGAGTTGGGGAGAGAATAAAAAGAAGATAGGTGCATTACTCCTATTTTTGAAAAGAAATTTTTTTTTCAAGCAAGCATGTAAAAAGAAGAGTGTGAATATATTGTACAAAAGAGAAAATGCTTGCTTGAACGGAAAAAAATAATAGAATCAATAAGTGTGCACGGTAGTTTGTGAAGGTGGAATGACAATTTGGTGAAATGAAGTGTGTTGTGTAAATATGTACATAGTGAATGTTCTTTTGCGTCGGCAATTTCGTTTCAAAGACCTTTAGAAATGTCCTTTTTTTGTTCACCCGACCAAGCTACAACCCTTTAAGCCCTTAGTGATCTTTTACTTCCATAATTTCTGTTATGATCATTGAGATATGATATGAATTGCTTAGTATTGCATCATTTGTCAAGTGAGTTTAATTGTCCCGTGCTTGTATGCACGTTTGCCTTCAATCCTATTTCGAAGAGGAGTGTAGAATGACATGTGTATGTTAAGTTAGTTGTCTCTTGAAGCATTGTTGAAATTGTTTAAGAGTCAAGTTCTTTTACATGATTGGTTCTTGAATTGCGTAATTGTTGCATTGTTGTGATCACTGTTTAGCTGAGCCGTTGTCGTGTCTTGGTTGAATTGAATCCTCGAGCAAATCCTCGGGAGAGGCATACTTTGCTTGAGGACAAGCAATGAGTTAGTTGGGGAGAGTTTGTTAGACGTCAATCATGATATATTTGAGTATGAATTATTTGGCATTTTTCAGGACTTTTCATGTGGAATAGGTTGATTTTAGTGTGAATTGATGTTGTTGTGCATTATTTGAAATATACTTGTGGTGCTTGTAATTTGTGTGCTAAATGTGCAGAAATAGGAGTGAAAAGATCAAAGTTTGAAGACCCAAAGAAATAGTGCAAGCTACCAAAGAATTGAAATCAACAACAGTATTCGCTAGGCGAGTGTTGGCGAAGGTGCCAGTGAAGGTTCGCCTAGCGAACGTCAGCGAGGATGCCAGCGAGATGGTAGCAGAAAGTGTGCAAAACTTACAGTAGGAAAACTGGGTAAATTCACTGGGCGAGTAGGCCAGCGAATGCTCGCTGGTGTGCTCGTGGGGCGAATGTGCCAGCGAAGGGTGGCAGAAACTTTCCATTTTGAAAACACCCAAGCTTCGCTGGGGCGAAGGTTGCAGCGAATGCTCGCGAAGCGAATGTTTTGGTTCGCCTAGCGAACCCACGATAATTCTGAGGGGCGGTTTAAGTCGGAGGCACTTAAATGTGCCATATTTTTTGTCATTCGCTAGGCGAATGAATGCCTTCGCTGGGCGAAGGGTGCTGTTAGGAAAAGTGTATAAATAGAATTGTTACTTTTTGGAATGGGATCTCTTGCTCATTTTACATTAGAATTAAGGGTTTACAGTATTTTGTTGAAAAAAGGTTGTATTTTCATTGGAGAAGCTGATTTTGCATCCATTCTCGATTCTTCGTCGTGGATGCTTATTCATCTCCTCTCTTTACTTGTCATCCAAGCTACCATGAGAAGTGGTAGCTAATCACTCAATGTTGAGGTTAGATGTAGTTGATTCTGTTTTTATGTATTGATATTGATCTCTTGTATATGAACAAAGTCTATAATCAATATAGATGATGTTGTTTTCTCTTAATGATCCATTTGTGAATTGTTTTGCTCTAGACATAGACTTTACAACTCTTGACCTAACAATTTCATCTCTTAAAAACCAAACTCTAGACATAGATTTGGGATTTGCTATTCGCATTGTATTGATCTTAATGATCGTTGCTTAGATTGTTAGCGTGAGACATCATCTAACGGTCTAAACAACGGTACTCACGATTCCGCTTTAGACATAAACGTAGTCGGGAGGATACGCGGTTATATTGGTCGGAAACCGAGTTCATATGCTTGATTAATTGTTTATACATGAATAGGATTAATGAAACCTAACCTTAACATGCTTTTATAAAATCTTTTACAAAAATCTTTGTGACCTAATTAATCTTTGCTACAAGTGAATGATAACAACAAGTGAAACTTTTGAAAACGTTAACTTAGAATATCGCAACTATTGAACGGCAAGCATCAAATATCCGACAATCCCTGTGGATACGATAACAAAAACCCACACTAATACTCTTTTAACAAGGGGAAATTTTTTTTATGTGGTCAATGTTTACTCGCCTTGTGAGTTAAAGGCGAAGCAATCTCTTTGGAGGTATTTAAGGGATTTAAAGGAACAATACCGGGATGGTGATTGGTGTTTCGGAGGGGACTTCAATGCTATTACTAACTCTCTAGAGAGGAAAGGTAGAACTTCGAACTATCGTAACTCGGAGATGAAAGAATTCAACGAATTTATAGCGAGCTGTGATTTAATTGATGTCCCTTGCAAAGGAAATAATTTTTTGTGGCATAGTGGGGATGGAGGTGCTATGAGTAAGATTGATCGTTTTTTGCTTTCTGAAGAAACTATTGATAAGTGGGGAGTGGTCGGACAGTTTATTGGGGAAAGAGACATTTCAGACCATTGTCCGGTGTGGTTGGTGGTGGACGACTTTGATTGGGGACCGAAACCGTTCAAAGTGAACAATGAGTGGTTCTAAGATAAGAAGTTTATGTCTTTCATAGAAAAGGAGTGGAATAACATCCACATAGAAGGTTGAGGGGATTTCGTGTTGAAAGAGAAATTTAGAATTCTTAAAGGTAGTCTCAGAAGATGGAATCAAGAGGTTTTTTGGAGGTTTTATTTAGAAGTTGATAAGTGTGTGGAGGAGATAAATAAGGGGGATGTAGATGCCGAGTTGAATTATGGAATGGAGTTGGAGGAATCGATTTTGAACCGTAAGACGACTTCTAGTCGGTTTTGGTTGAATTTGAGAATTAAGGAGAACATGCTTATTCAAAAAGCGAGAGTTAAGTGGCTCAATGATGGTGATAATAATACACGGTTTTTCCATAGTATTATGAAGGAGAGAAGAAGACGTAATTATATAGGCTCCATTAACTCGGATAGGGGGACCCTCGTGTCGGTTAAGGATGTTAAGGAGGAAGTTAGAAACCATTTCACTCTTAAGTTTGTGGAACCGGAGCGTAACCGACCTACTTTGGAAGATATTCCCTTCAAAAAGATTAGTGAAGTGGATCGAAACTCCCTTGAAAGACCATTTACCGAAGAAGAAATTAAAGAGGCGGTGTGGAATTGCGATGTGCTCAAAAGTTCGGGGCCGGATGGGTATTCCTTTATGTTCATCAAGAAATGTTGGCATTTCCTTAGATATGATTTTTGCCATTTTTCAATGATATTCATAGCGGGGCGGTGTTGTCTAAAGCGATTGTGTCTTCCTTCCTTACTTTAGTTCCCAAGGGGGTGAATCCTTTGGGACTTGATGATTATAGACCTATTTGTCTTGTCGGAAGCCTTTATAAAGATTTATCGAAGCTTTTGGCAGCTAGATTAAAGTTGGTGTTGAACTCCATTATTTCTAATTGCCAAAGAGCCTTTGTGTCGGGTAGGCAAATGCTTGATGGGGTATTGGTAGCCAATGAGGTAGTCGACTATGCGGTTAAGGAGAAAAAGACCGTGTCGCTTTTTAAGGTGGATTTTGAGAAAGCCTATGATAAAGTGAATTGGGATTTTCTAAGAGGTATGATGAGGTCTATGGGATTTGGGGACTTGTGGTTGAGGTGGATGAAGGCAACTATTTTCTCAAGCAAGATGTCGGTTATCGTGAACGGTAGTTCTACGAAGGAGTTTATGGTGGAAATAGGTTTGAGACCAGGTGACCCCCTTTCGCCTTTTCTTTTTGTGATGGTAGCGGAAGGTTTGGCGGGATTAGTGAGGAAGTCCGTTCTCTTAGGAGATTTTGCAGGGGTTCTCATTGAAAGTAGTTAGTTTATTGACATTCTCCAATTCGCGGATGATACTCTTTTGGTGGGTGATGGGAGTTGGAGACATATGTGGGCGATTAAAACGATTTTAAGAGGATTTGAATTAGTTTCGGGGCTTGGAATTAATTTTCACAAGAGTAAACTTATTGGCATAAATATTCCGCCTAACTCCCTAGATGCGGTGACTTATTTCCTTGCTTGTAGAACGGAGAAAAGGGAATTCACTTTTCTCGGAATTCCTATAGGTTCCAATCCTAGAAGAATTTCCACATGGACTCATTTGGTTACTAAGTTCGGGAAGAAGTTATCTTGTTGGCATAACCGATTATTGAGTTTTGGGGGAAGAATCACTCTTCTCAAATTGATTCTTAGTAGTCTTGCGATTTTCCAACTTTCTTTTTACAAGATGCCAGTGAAAATTTGTAAGGCTCTCACTAGTCTTCAAAGTGGGTTCCTTTGGGGGAGAACGACGGAGAAAAGGAAGATTCATTGGATTGGATAGGATTCTCTTTGTCTTCCGCTTGAGAAAGGGGGTTTAAACTTGAAGAGAATCGACGACTTCAATGTGGCTCTTCTTAATAAATGGAGGTGGATAGTTTTAGAAGGTTCGGACGAGTTGTGGTTCAAGGTTTTGAAAGCAAGGTACGGAGATATTAGCATTCAAATGGCGGATTGTGATGTTGCTAGAAATAGGAAGCGGATCAATCTTTTTGGTGGAGTGATATCATTGGCCTTATTAAGAGATACCAATGTGATATTTTGCTTTCTAATTCTTCGTTTCGGGTGGGGAACGGTTTCAAAACGCCGTTTTGGAAGGAAAATATGGCCGGTTTGGGTTGCCTCAAGGATTTATTTCCGAGTGTTTATTCCTCTTCTTACTTACAAGACGTGTCAGTTGGTGGTATGGGGCGTTGGTCAGACGAGGTTTAGAGGTGGGGGGATCTTGGAGTGCCAAGGGGAGGTCTGCCCGGTTCTGATTCTTTTGACCCTGAAGGTCATCCGCGGCTCACTGTCAGTTCTGGTTCGGGCTGTTGGTGCAGGCAGGAGGTGCTGTTGCGGATCTGGTAGGATTAGAATCGGACGAGAATAATGATGATGTTGTTAATTTGGTAGACAGAGGAGAACCTTCTGTAGGGGCCGCTGTCTTGAATTCGGTTAGCAGTATGCCTGTTACGGCTGGTGCAACAGTTCCGGGTGCTTTTGTAAGCCGTGGTACGCAGTATATGGGGCCTGCTGTGGAGCTTAGTGCTTCTCATATCTGGCAAGTCTGTATGGCGGAACTGGAGGCTATGCGTCTGGTTTTAACGCATCATGTACCGGTTTCTAGTGAAAAGGATAGAATTGAGTGGGTTTTGGAAAGGGACTCTAATTTTTCGGTGAACTCTTTTTACAAATGTGCTAATAAATTCTTTATTCCTTATGGACCGTGTAATCGCCTGGGACAAGGTATTTAATCTGATTTGGAATGTGAATGTTCCGTTGAAAATTAGAGCATTTGGATGGAGATGTTTTCTCAATAGAGTCCTGACTAAGGATCTCTTATTATTAAGGAAGATCATTCCGATGGATTGTGATACTAAGTGCGTTTTTTGTACCAATCATGTGGAAACTTTGGGGCACTCTATTTTTTCTTGTCCGGTGCCCAAGTGGATTGGTATTGGTGATATTAGAGGGGAAGACATTAAGGGTAGATTCTTGGAGTGGCACTCATTTTGCGAATCTAAGAAGACCAAGAAAGGTAGAGAGGGTGTTGTTTGGTTGGCGATATGTTGGAATCTTTGGTTGCTTAGGAATGAAATCATTTTTAGGAAGGTGTTGTGGAACGTTTATGACACTGTTTGGAAGGTAAAATATACGGTTTGTAGATGGGCTTGTATTGGCGAAATTACCCATCCTAATTGCAATTTTTACGATTTTAACAAGGAACCCTTGTTCTTTTTTGTCTTAGGTTCAATTGGTGGGTAATTTCCCAATTTTTTGTTGAGTCCTAATTCGGGATTTTTTGTAATCAGGTTTGAGTACCCTTTGTACTCTTTTAATATATTACTTGCTTACAAAAAAAAAATCTAAAATTACACCAATCTTCAATCTCATCTCTAAAACTGATTCCAACAATCCTATAATTGAACACTAAAATTACAGCTTAAGAGTAATTACAATCAAATCATCTCTAATCCTCAACAATAATCTTCAATTCAAACCTCAAATTGTTGCACAACTGAACAAAATCATCATAAGGTGGCGGCGAGTGAGAAAGATACGGTGGCGGCGTCACTGATTATAGTACAGGCGGCGAGGCGAGACAGATACGGTGGTGGCAAGTGAGAAAGATAAGGTGGCAGCGAGAAAGATACAATGATTAATTCATAGATGATGACGGCACCAATAAGAAACAACAATGACGGCGAGGAAACAATGTTAAAAGACAGGATATGGCTGAAGAGAAAAATTCTTCGCGAAACATTTAAAAGTGAGTGTAATTGTGGCTTCTGAAAATAAAAAATATGCGTACTCAACCTTTTAAATCAGAAGCATCAATTTTTTTATGCCACGTGTCAGACATCGGTCTCATGAACTAGAAACTAGAGTAACCAGGAACTGGAGTGGATCTAAACTCGTAAAAGAGTGTGTTATTACAAGTAATATAATTTGTAATAACGTAGTAAGGATGTTAGAATATTCTACCAATTAATCTCTTAGAATCTAAGTTCAAACCAAAAAATTCAAGGTTTAATAATCAATTATTTCAAAAATATTATCTTCTACCTAAAACTCTAATTTTCTGTATATAATTTCTCTTTTGTATTTGCTTGGTTGAGATTTCTCTCACCTATATATATTTTATAAAAGGTTAATTATACGATTCCCCTTGTCATTAGGGCGAGATTTGATTTTGCCCCCCTGAAGTTATTTTTTTTTTGAACGCCCCCTTATAAAACAAAAAATTAACTTTTACCACACCCTATCCCTGGTTTGGGTGACTGGATATCAGGTAATTGGCTATATGGCATTGAGATAGTCCATTTGGCTAGCTGACTGTGTATTTAAATTTATTTTAGAATTTATTTAATTTAGAATTATTTATTTATTTAATTTCTATTTGTTTAAACAAAATATATATTAAACATATTGGGCTCATGCCCATACACCTAAAGCCCATTTTTCAGTTTTACTTGTCATGTGTGCGTTTAATATATAAACACTAGTTATTCTATTAAAAGGGTCGATGTGGGACTTCATTATTCTCCTATTCTCCTACTATTGTTTTGTATTATTTGTATCTTATGACAACACAGCAACAACACCATTTCCTACTATCACACTAGATCTCACACATGACAACACAGATAATAACAATAATAACCAAAATTCTCATTCCCAATTTTCATGTGAACACATCCACTATGTTTTTTAAATTTAAATTCTGTTACACCCTTCTAAAATCAAACCATAGGACATGCTTCTTCTTAAATGGTGAAAAACTTGAAATTGAAATGAATACATGCATATAAAAAAGTACTAATCAATTGCACCACTTTTTTTACAAACAAGTATAAAGCAACCTAAATGGAATTTAATGCTTAAAACTTGTATTTTTAACAACTTTTTTCAGTGCACCCTTGGTTGCTGAAGAAGCTGGATTGATGGCTTTTCGATGCATCTAGAACTTTGTCTGAAGCATAACATAACAAGAGAAATAGAAAAGTCAAGATGATGTTACTGTTCCTTATTTGAAAGAAAGAATATTGAACATAAAGGGTTCTTTTATGAAGTGTTTTTACTTGGTTTTACTTACTGACTGCATCAAATGAAGCCAACAACACCTCACCAGGTAACATCCTTAAAAATGCCTATCTTGGTTGGGATTTAACCAAAGGAGCCATCACTGTTCCACTAACTATGCCAACACCATTAAGCAAAGATTTGCTCAACTTTTCTGTCATCTTAGACAGCTTCCTCACACTATATTGCAATACAAAACACAACTATCATCATACTGAGTATTATTATAGTTTCCCACATGAACAAGCAAAAACATCTTTCAACAGCTTCTTTTGATGGTATCAATGTACCTAAAGTTTCTCAAACCAAAGCTTCTGTCATGTTCTTGCAGAAAAGATACACTTCCAGCTCTACAAGTCCCACATCATTTGTGGGTTAAAATATTTTAATGTTTATATATCTAATTCACAAAATCAGTTGCAAATGAGTTAGAAGTAATGGGCTATAACATTGGGCTTATGTGTTGGTATATTGAGTCCAATATGTTTAATATATATTTTGTTTAAACAAATAAAAATTAAATAAATTCTAAAAAAAATTTAAATAAACGTAAATTAAATAAATTGAATTAAAAATAAATTTCAAATATTACGTGGAAATGAAATTAAAAATAAATAGAATTAAAGACGCCACGTGGCATACAAAAATCCAACTGGACTGCCACTTAGTCATTTACCATATACCCAGTCACCCAAACAAAGGATAGGGTGTGGTAAAAGTTGATTTTTGGTTTTATAAGGGGGCGTTAAAAAAAATAACTTCAGGGGGGCAAAATTAAATCTCGCTCTAATGGCAGGGGGATCGTATAATTAACCCTTTAAAAAAAACAACAATGCCAGATGAAATTTGTAAAGAATTCAAGATGAGTAATTTTGTTAGTAGGAATTTTCTCTTTGAAAGTTCTAGCATCCTAATTGAAGATGGCTTTAATGCATTATGTGTCATGAATTTGTGAAATCCTAATGGACACCCCTCCAATCTTGTTTTAATCACTGATTTTATAACTTAAGCGTTCATTCATAGAAAATATTAGTTGAGAAGTCTGGAAGAATCGGGAGCACCAATGAGATTAATGCTGCTCCAGGACTACAAGAGAGCGAGACAAAACATCTCAACTTAAAATCTTAAGGTGTTAGGTAAATGAGTCATCTCTTTTATAAATCCAAAATTCCTCTCATTCATAGGCAATGTGGGACTTTAACCACTCACCATTTCACCCAACATTCTCCCCCATAAGTATGAGTCCCCCACATCCCATAACAAGATCCAACACTGCATCCAACTTCCTCACCCCCACAAAGCCAAACCACGGCTCTAATACCACTATTGGGGAGTCCAAAAGAATTGAGAGTACCAATGAGACTAATGCTCCAGTACCACAAGAGAGAGAGACACCACATCTCAACCAAAAACCTTTAGGTGTTAGGCAAATGAATCATCTCTCTTATAAATTCAACATTACACTCATTCATAGGCAATATCAGACTTTAACCACTCACACTTGCACCCAACATTCTATGTGAAAATTGAGGAACACAAAACATAACGTGAAAACTCCAAAACCGGAGAAAAACCATGGTCATTGACAATTGACAACCAGAGAATAACACTATGTGAAAATTGTTACAACACATAATATATCCTCAACTAACCCATGCCCCCAGTACACCCACACCCTCCAAAACAAATACTTAACTACATCTCATAACACATTAATACATGATTATAAGAGAGCAAAGAAAGTTAACTACATCCTCACCACACTCTAATACAAGAGTCTAAGAGAAAAAGAAAGTCAAATACAAGCTTAAAGTGATTTTGACTGGTGCATGTTGAAATGAAGAACTTGAATTCTATATATAGCCTTAGGCTCCCTCTTCCTTCACAAAACTTAGCGATGTGAGACTTCAAAGAACTTGTATCCTATATATAGCATTGGACTCTCTCCTCATTCACAAAACTAAACGATGTGAGACTTCTTCCTCATGTATATTTTCAACCAACCCCAACAATCTCCACATTGATTGACAATAATATATAAGCTTTCATTGTCTTCACTGACAATCATACTCCACCATAAAGAGTATCAACACGTATATTTTCAACAAACCCCAAAAATCTCCACCTTGATTGAAAATAATATATAAACTTTCATTTTCGACAATGTAAAAATTTATGGAGTGGTGTAACTTCAAGAAGACTATACTTCACTTGAAACTAAACAACTTCAAGAATTTTTACATTGTCGAAAACCAGGTTGAAACAATATAGTGTAACTTCCTTGTTGGCAGGAAGCTCTTCAACCACCGACATTATCTATCTATTTTATTACTATTATTAAGTTTATTACTATAGTTATTAAGAAAAGGCCAAAAATATATATGGTTGTTATTTTTATTATAATTAGAATCACCAAAACCAAAATCAAATCATATCCCAAAAAGTAAATCACATTCATATCAAATTCAAACTCATTCATAATCTTCCCAAAACAAAAATAAAAAATTATCATCACTCAACTTTCCTTTTATTTTCGGATATTTATTAAAAAAATAAAACAGTCAATTGTTAACTTTTTTGAGTTTTAATATTATTTTTCGTTTTCTTTCATTAGGCATTTAAAAAAAATTATTGTTTTATGCACAAATAGTCTAAAAATCCAAAAATATGCATAATTATTTCACATCAAGAAACAATGAAGTAATAAACTATCTACAACAATCTGCTTCCTCATGCAGTGCCAGAGCATGCTCAAGTTGAACCTCAACCTCACCCATTGCTGGTCTTTCATTTGGGTCATACGTCAAGCATCTTTGTATAATATCCATGAACACTGCCAAACATTGCGGGGAGATTGAACTCATAAGAATAGGATCAATAATCTCATCAGCTGGGAACCTTTCCAAAAAGCTTCCTGTATTAATGGACTCTTCTAAGAATCGGTTTGTGCTCTCTAACTTTACCATCTTATCAAATATGCTACTCTTGTAATTTGTGCATGCTACTTCGAGTAAAACCATACCAAAGGAATAAACATCACATTTTTCCGTGAAAGCATTGGTTCGGACACACTCTGGCGCCGCGTAACCAAATGTACCTGTCAACAAAATCATTTATCATACATGCAATAGTTTATAACACAGGTGAATAACAAATTTAAGCGTTTACCATAAAAGTAAAAGAAAAGAAATTACGAAAAATAAGGATCTTGGCTTTAATTGGTTTAGGCTTTGATTTAGAAACCTTCTCTTGTAGGGAAAATCCAAGATGGGAGAGTTTTGGTACCATATTTTTATCTAAGAGAATGTTTTGAGGCTTTATGTCACAGTGGAAACTCGCGCGCTTTGCTCCTGTGTGAAGGTAGTGTAGTCCTTTTGCAGCTCCAATGCATATTTCAAGTCTTTTCTTCCATGAGAGTGATTCCATGTCCCTTAAACGCAATTGATCATAGAGAGATCCATTGGACATGTACTTATACACGAGAATTTTCTCATCCTTGTGATCACAGAATCCTATAAAAGTCGTCAAATTGGGATGATGAAGCTAGCAGTTGAGTTCGATTTCCTTCTTGAACTTCCATTCATCAAAGTATGAATTTCGCATCCTTTTCAATGCTATTGGATAATCAGTTTCACCATTATGATTGAGATAACCTTTGTACGCTATACTGAATTCTGTTTCTCCAATTATTCCTTCTTCGTCAAAAATATTGGTTGATTTCCTAAGCTCTTCCAGGGAAAATTGACTGCATAGCTCTTCTATAAATACAGGATATTTTTTCATGGATGAACTTTTTTGCTTTGAATAATTTCCAAGCATGTTTCCGACACAAGGGTATTGTTTGAGAACCAAAGCAATCAAAATCAAGGATTAGATTCAGATAACAACCAAGCCTACATTTCATAATGAAACATGAATTTGTAGCATGAATAATTTATTAGAAAACAATTGAATTCAGTCAAATTATTCACCAGTATCTTAATAGTTGAAGAAGGAGTACACCAGTATCAATTTAAATGAAGAGCAATAAGCAAGACCGGTGAATATATAAGGATAAAAATTTACTTACAAGATCAATGAAACAATCTTGAAGTTGTTGATGAGTTGAGCATAGATCAGCTTAGCACCATGCTCGGTTGAATGAAATGAAAGTTCCGTATTTGGAAAAAACGAAGAAGCTTCAATTTTTCTACTCTGAGACTTCTTTTGTTTGTGTAATCCTTCTTCAACGTAGTGGTCCCATTGCATTAGCCTATGTTTTGTCTGTAGTTAGAAAGAGGGGAAATTCTTTCATCAGGACTCACCAAACTAACACCATAATTTCAGCCACAATTAATAATTTATTTACATAAAATAAATACTAGTTATAAGGGTTAAAAGCAATAACGTTGTCAACCGATTTTTCAACTTTTGGGTCATGAAGGAGTCCCGTGATCATTACTAGGGGTGGCAAAATGGGACGTCCGCCCCGCCCCGCCTCACCTTAAGCACGCCAACAAAAAGGCATGGTGGTGGACAAGTCCGCCTAATGAAAATGGGTTTAAAAATCCAGCTCGTCTCGCCAAGGTGGTGGGGCGGCGGGCGGCGGAGTTGCCCGCCAACTTTTTTATTTATTTATTTTTTATTTTTTTAATAGATTAATAGATTTGTTTTAAATTTCAAATAGATTTTTCATTTATTTTTTTAGAACAAAGTATCTTTTTAACAAATTTTACTTCAAAAAATATTGCATATATTTTCAAATAAATGTACAAAATAAAACCATCAAGAAATAGAATTACTAGAATTAACTAAAAAATGGCGGGTTTATGGTGGGACAAGCTGAACAAATAGGTGCGGCGAGATTTTGCGAGTGCCAGGTTTTGGCGGGGCGAACTTTGACGGGTGGCGGGTTTTGGAAGAGCGAACTTTGACGGACGGCGGGTCCAAAATCTCAACTCAACCCACAATTTTTTGGCGGGTGTGCGGGCCGGTCCGGCGGGCCACAACCCTTTTTGCCACCCCTAAGCATTACGAGCTTTTTAACACTCATTTTTAAATCTTAAGGCATTAAATTTGAGTTTTCTCAATCATAAAATATTTAATATTCATTTTTCATTGAGTGTGAGATTCATACTCACACTTCATATACGACAATGTGTAGAACGGACTTACTCTTAGAGTATAGAGTTTTTAATCAATAAAGTAAAACAATAAGTAAGCAACTAAAATAAGGGTTTTTAAGGTTTTAAAGAACAACATAAATAGAGAAGAGAAAAAGTACTGATTGATGGGTATAGTAAATTGCATCAAATTCAGCTACAAATTCAACCTATTGTTCCTATTTCTTAGTTAATCTTATTTATATATTTATATTTCTGTTGAGTAATTTTATCTTCTCTTTGAGTTGTTTTAGTATATTCATATTTTATGGAGGAGTTGGTTGGAGTGTGTTTTCCACTTTATTGTTTATGATGAAGATTATTATTCTCTAATGTTACTAGAAGACTTTTGTATACCATTATTAAGGTACTGGAGGGTTTTATTGGACTATGGACTGTGTTTTTTATTCTATCACTTTAGGAAAATTTTAGGAAAAATTTCACGTTAAAATTTTGGTGTTATTTTTATTTAATTTTTTTTATTATTAATATTGTGCTTTGGAATATGTTTTGCGGTCTATTAGTTTAAATTGCACTTATTTAGAAAAGTATTCCGCATAAAAAATATTTTAATTATTGGATAATTTCTCAACAAAGTGGCATCGAGAATTCTAGTTGCCTTGTTTTGTGCATTTTAAATGAAGAAAAATCAAGAGCTCAATATGATTAGGGTCAACTCTACTAAATATACACTCTAGAAGACTCTCATAGAAGATATATTATACAACAAATATTTGTATGACCATATTTGAGGAAGAAAAAGGTAAACCAAATGATAAGTTTAATGCTGAATGAAAGAAGATGAATCAGAAGACAATTTTTATATTACGAAAAATGGTTGGATTTAAGTGTATATCCACACGTTGAAGGTAAAACAGATGCACATAAAATGTAGAATAAATTAAAAGAGTTGTATGAACGTAATAACGTGCAAAATTAAGCATGTTTGATCAAGAATTACTTAATATAAAATACAAGGATGGTGACTCAATGCCAAAGCATATGAGCGTGTTTCCAAATACTGTGAATCAGTTTGCAGCTACTGGGATTAAGTTTGATGATCACTTGCAAGCCTTATTACTGCTTAAATCCTTGCTCAATAACTGGAAAGTTCTTGTTGTGGCACTTACTAATTTAACCTCGAATGAAAAATTGGTAATGTCAATGATTATAGATAGCATGCTTAATGAAAAAGTTAGACAAAAGGAGCGTGCTTTATTTGTTACTCCTAATCAGTCTGAAGCTCTAGTTACCGAGTCAAGGGGGAGAAGAAAAACTATAAATTTTCATAAGCGTGACAAATTTGAGAGTCATGCCAAGTCAAGAACTAAAATATAAATTTTATGCTACAATTGTAGTAAGGCGGAACACATAAAAATTAATTGCATGTTTCTCAAAAGAGAATATTCAAGGGAAGGTGATGAAAGTAATGGGAAGAAAAATGATAAAGAAACGATAATAGTTGCACGTGTTCATGATGTCTACATTGTTTATGATGATAATTTCATAAACCTTGGATGCCAAGATTCAACTTGGATTATTGATTCAAATGCCTCATATCATGTTACTCATATGCGGGATTTCCTCTCCTCTTATATTGTTGGTGGTTTTGAAACATTAAAAATGAGAAATGAGGGTGTTTGTGAAATTATTGGTATGAGAGATATTTGGGGTTAAACTGGTGTTAGATGCAAGCTTAAATTGAAGAATGTGAGACATGTTCCTGATATTTTTCTTAACTTGATTTCGGTAAAATCCTTGGATATTAAAGGCTATCACACTTACTTTGGTAGTGAGACATATGTAAGATCACTAAAAGGTCACTAGTGGTAGCAAAGGAGCAAAGTTCCACAACTCTTTACAGGGTATCTGTAGAGATATGCAAGGAGGAAGTTAGTGCAGTTGAAGACACATCTAGTGATTTATGGCATACATGCCTTGGTCACTTGAGTGAGAAAGGACTCAACATTCTTGCAAAGAAAATTTTCCTTTAGATGAAAGATACTCCTCTATAAAAACATGCAATCATTATTTTTCGGGTAAGCAACATAGAGTTTCCTTCAATAGTAATGGTCCTCATAGAAGGAAAAATATTCTAGATTTAGTTGATATTGATGTTTGCATGATGGATGTTAATCTTTAGAGGGTGCATCATATTTTGTTACTTTTATTGACCGCCACTATTGAAAAATGTGGGCGTTTGTTTTAAAATCTAAAGACAAGGAACTTGGTGTTTTCTAGAACTTTCATGTAAGTGTTGAAAAAGAAAAGGATAGGAAGTTGAAATGTGTCAAAGCTGATAATGGTGGTGTATACAGAGGTCCATTTGACGAGTATTGTAAAGAGCATAAAATTAAGCTTGAGAAGATTGTTCCAAAGACACCTCATGTATCCTCTCTTATGCAAAGTTATCAAAAGCCTTTTGGGGTGAAGAATTGACAATTGATGTGGATTTGGTCAATCTTTCTCCTTCCGCTCCACTTGATGATGATGTTCCAAACAGAGTATGAACAGGGATAGATGCACGTTATGGTTACTTGAGAGTGTTTGTTTACATGGTTTTTCTTCACATCCCAAGAGATGAGAAATCTAAGATTAATAAAAGATATAAACAATGTCTATTTGTAGGTTATGTTCATGAAGATTTTGGTTATAGGTTGTGGGATCTAGTTGACGAGAAAATTATCAGAAGTCGTGATGTGATATTTCTTGAAGACCAAATTATTGAAAATTTTAATAAAACAGAGAAGCCAAAATTTGATGGTAGAAGTTACATTGATGTTGTGCCTTAACCTCCTAGTGGAAATTTTGTTGACGGGAGAGATATACAGGTAGATGATGCGAATGTAACCAAAGACCAAGAATTTTATCACTATGAGCAAGTTGAAGAGGCTCTTCTTGAGCCACTGGTTGAGCCTTAGTTGAGAAGATCTACTTGATAGTGTCAAGTTTCCTAGAGATATCCTCCATAGAAGTATTTGATGATCATTAAAAGTGGAGAGCCAGAATACTACCAAGAGCCATTTTCAAATGTTGATAAAGAAAAATGGTTGAATGCCACGCAAGAAGAGATGAATTCCTTGCATAAGGGTCACACATTTGAGTTGGTGAAATTGCCTAAGGGTAGAAGAGAACTAAAGAATAAATGGGTATACAAGATAAAGTATGAAGAGAATAAACCTTTACCTCAATTATACTCTCTCTAATTCTCTCTCACTCTCTGCCTCCCCGCACTCAATTACTCAATTTCACCAACATTAGTGTTTCATGTTGTAACAAAACAATTCACATTCATGAAGATAGTGGTATATATGCATCATGAAAGTTTACAAAGGATGATATGACATCTACTTCCTGACTGCAAATGAAGTGCAAAATTTTGGAAGAGAAAATTTTTGTGCAAAATTTTAGAAAATTCTTAAGGACTCTATCATTCATCAATTATTGTAAAGTTTCAGATCATCTAGGATGCCCTTGAGCTGATCAACCTTAAGAAACTTCTGAGAAGGGATCTGCTACTATGGGTGATTAGCAAGAAGTTAGAAGGAAAGATCGTTCGTCCTTTCCCTTGGCTAGAGGTTCAATTTGGAAAACTGCTGGTGGTAAGGGCGGAGGAACAAAAGAACATCTCACTAGCTTTTTCTTTACGGAATTCCTAGATTCACAAGAAGCTAAGGAAATGTTTGCTATCTTCAAAGATTTTGGTTTAGTGGAGGAGGTTGTCATAACACTTAGAAGGGATAAACGGGGAAAACGGTTCAGATTTGTTCGTTTTAGACAAGTTGATAATGCAAGACTTCTGGGGATTAAGCTTGGTAACATCTTAATCTCAGGAAAGAAACTCTTTGCAAATCTTCCTAGGTTTCAGAGAGTTCTTAACTTTCCTTCTCATAGGGCTAATGTGGATCAGGCTAGGCCTATTTATCAGCAGGATGATAGGAGGAAGCAACCTGGTTTGACAGGTGCAACTTATGCGTATGTGGTGGGTGTTCACAAACCAGAAGTTGTGAGGAAAGGTGGGGTAGGAGGAAAATTTGAGAGAAATAAGAAGGTTACTTCTTTTCATCGTGATTTCTAGGAGAAAAAACCCTCTTTTGCTTACTTGCAAATTAGAGTTGAAGATAAAGATTTGAACAAGTTTGAGAAGGCTTCCGTAATCATTGTTGAAAAATCTGGTTCAACTTACAAGGTTCAGAAAACATTGTATAGAAAAGGTTATTTTCGTATCAAGGTTACACCAATTGGTGCTAACCTTTGTCTCCTTGAAGAGTCTGATGTTGGTGAAATAACTGCTATGATTAAGGATTGTAACTCTTGTGTTTCAAGTTGGTTCTCTGAAATTAGGATGTGGTCTGTAGATGATGTAGACAACGAAAGACTTACCTGGCTGCGTGTGTACGGGCTCCCTTGCCATGCATGAGGACATGATTTGTTTTATCTTATTGCTCGCAAGGTTGGTGAATTTGTCCACTGTGACAAAGAAATAGAGAATCATGAGCACTTTGATGTGGCTAGATTTCTTGTCAAAACAAAGTATTCTCTTTTTCTCAATGAGTTCATTAATGTTGGAGTAAATGATAATATATTCAATATTAAAATTGTGGAAGATTCTCATGGCCCAAAGTGTGTTGTTGAGGAAGATAGTCTTGAGGTGTTTAGGGAATCAGACGATAGCTCTGATGATAGTGATGCCGGAGATGCAGGTGGTGAGGACTGGCTTTTGTCGGAGAGGGAGGTTAAAGGTGAAAGCTCGGATAGAAATCATGATGGGATAGATTTCGAACTTGGTAATTTGGTTAGTCCCAAGATAGTTTATTCTGGACAACGTGTAGGAAAAGTCATTGGGAATGATGGTTCCTTTGATCAAGCTATTATGAAGGTTTTGGACTTGTCAGATAAAGGTAATTTGAGCAAAAAGTGCTCTTTTGGCGTTGGGCTTCCTGACGTTCAATTTAATGCAGAGACTGAGGGAGTTTTTTTAGCTGATCCTAGTTTTGATGTGTCTGCATCGAAGGGACAGCTTTCTACAGGGGTGCTGATAAAGCAAGTGGAGAAAGGCTTAAATGGTGATATTCATGCGGTGATGTTATTGGGCCTCAACCTTTGGGCTTACAATGTTTACCTAATAATGTAGATCTTGTGAGTTGCACTGTTGCTGGACCGATGGCAACTAAAGTTTGCCCCAAGGCCAAGAGGAAAAAGTCTCTTCATGAGATTTACGATGATCTGCAAATTCCTTTTAAACCTTCTTATTTTGCTACTCTGGCCCAACCATTGAAGTTCCTACCTGAAGCTCCTCCTAAGATCTTTCTTGACCCCCCTTTATCCGAATCTAAGGACTCGATTTCTAGGTTTTTTTGTGAGTCTCGTTTGTGATGTGGTTCCATTAGTGATGAGGACGCAAATCAGAGTAACTCTCGGATCCGCATATGCATTGATGATGTTCCAGTGAGGGTTTGGCAGTCTATTAAGAGTATGGGTATTGTTGGAGCTGAGGAAGATGACTTATTTAAAGATATTATCAGTAAAATGGAAATTACAGATAGACAAGATTTTGAAAGTCATAAGGAGGTAACAACTCTATCTAAATGAATTTTCTAATGTACAACGTTCGTGGGTGTGGTGGCTCTTTAAAGCGAAGGAGTATTAGGCAGCTTGTGGCTAAAGGAGAACCTGACATTTTCTTTTTACAAGAGTCTAAATGTAAGAAAATGACGGATGCTATAGCCTATTGTTAATGGGGTTGTTCTGATTGTCAGTGGTCAACAAGTGACTCAGTTGGGAATTCTGGTGGGATCATAACTTTGTGGAGGAAAAAGTTTATTTCTCCAATTTCAAGCTTTCGTAGGTTTGGTTTTCTTTGTGTTAATGCAATCTGGGAAAATAAGAACTGTTACTTCATAAACATCTATTCTCCGTGCGGTTTGTCTGAGAAGAGGAAAATATGGGCTTAGCTTATTGAGTTGAAATCAAAACTTCCAGCAGATGGCTGGGTGATGAGAGGTGACTTTAATGTTATTAAGAATATGGGTGATAGGATTGGGAGAGGGGTGGTGCATAGGGGTGAATTGGAAGCTTTTAAGGATTTTATTGGGAGTATAGAGTTAGTGGATTTACCTACATTAGGCAACATGTCCACCTTCTATACTTCTAATGGTTCGTGTATGAGTCGCTTGGATAGGTTCCTTATTTCCATGGATTTCGCTAATTCTTGGAATACGATTCATCAAACTATCGATGACCGGGATATCTCTGATCACAAACCCGTTTGGATTAAGGCTAGGAACACCAATTAGGGTCCTAAACCCTTTAAGATATTTGATTGTTGGTATAGTCATCCGGATTTTATGACTTTTGTGGAGCGCAAGAATGGAAAGCCTTTTTTGTTAGTGGCTGTCCAGTAGTTGTGTTTTCTAGGAAATTGCAAATGTTGCGAGATAGGCTCTGTTGGTGGAATAAAAACGTATTCGGTTTGATTGATCTTCAGATCCAAGGCAAAACTGACATAGTTAATGAGGTGGAAAATGCAGTAGCTTGTAATGTTGATGGAGTCACGTTGGAGGATCTTGATAAAAGGAGTCTGGCGCAAAAAAGGACGTGGGACAAGTTACACATGAAAGAGAGAATTATCTTCCAAAAATATAGAGTAAACTGGATCAAGGAAGGTGATCATAATTCCAAGTTCTTTCATAGTACGTTTAAACAAAGGCTTAGAAAGAATGTTATTTCTTCCATTAAAGATAGTTCTAATTATGTGGAGGAGGTTTCAAGTGTCAAACAGATTATTAAAAATCATTTTGAAGGTTTGTTCTTACAGTCTCACGAAACCAAACCTATTATATATACTCAAGGAATGAAAAGGATGTCTCTTGAAGATTCTCAGCGTCTAGAATGTTAGTTCGAAGAAGAGGAAATTAAAGATACGGTGTTCAGTTGTTATGGTAATCGCAGCCCTGGTCCGGATGGATTTAATGTTGGCTTTCTTCAAAAATGCTGGGAGATCATTCACGTTGAATTCGTCTGTTGTATTCAAGAATTTCATACTACTTCCAGGTTCCCCAAAGGTTTGATTTCCTCTTTTCTTGTTCTTGTTCCCAAATCAGATTGTCCTCAATCTATTAGTGATTATAGGCCCATTTGTCTTATTGGTTGTGTTTATAAAATCTTATCGAAACTGTTGGCTTCTAGACTTAGGTTGGTTATGGGCAAGTTGATATCTAATACTCAAACGATGTTTATATCGGATCGCCAATTACTTGATGGGGTGCTAGTCTTGAATGAATTGTTTGATTTTGCAAAGAAGAAGAAGGAAAATTATTTAATGTTTAAGGTTGATTTCTCCAAGGCCTATGATTATGTGGGTTGGTCCTTCTTGAGGCATATGCTAGTTTCAATGGGGTTTGGGTTGAATTGGTTGAGGTGGATGGAGGGGAGTGTTTTATCAAGTTATATGTCCGTTCTTGTTAATGGAAGCCCTACGAAAGATTTCCGGGTCTTTTGTGGTTTGAGGCTGGGAGACCCATTGTCTCCATTTCTTTTCTCTATTGTTGTAGAAGGGTTTTCTATTATGGTAAATAGGGCTTCAAATGTTGGATTATTTAAGGGATTTCAAGTTAATAATGATGTCTCTTATAATCTTCTTCAATTTGCGGATGATACCGTTATCTTGAGCAACGAGGATTGGTCGAATTAGTGGGCCTTTATATCTCTATTGAAAGGTTTTGAAACAATTTTGAGGTTGAGCGTGAATACGAGAAAAAGCTGCTTGTATGGTATTGGAGTGGATGAGTATTTCATGAATGCGTCTGAACAATTTCTTGCGTCTAAAATTGGATTAATCCCTTTCAAATTCTTGGGCCTCAAGGTAGGAGATAAACACAATAGAATTGCATATTGGAATCCGGTAATTGATTTATTCAAGAAGAGGCTTGCATCTTGGAAAGGGAGACTTCTTTCTATCGGTGGTACGGTGGCTCTCATTAATTCAGTGATGACTAACTTTCCTATCCACAACTTTTCATTTTTTAAGGCACCAAGGAAAATATTGGATGTTCTTATGGCTATTCAAAGGAATTTTTTGTGGCACTGTTCTTTGGATAGTGTAGCGGCAAAATCGTGAGTGTAAGTTATTAATTAACTTAACTCGAAAAGCAAGAGTCGCCACCGTACTTTTATTTTATCCAAAAAGAAAGGAAAAAGAGCGAACAAAACCTACACAAGCTCTACAACAAGAACAAGTGAAGAGAGACTGAATAAGGGGGTTTCTTACCTTAAGGGAAGGTGTTAGCACCCAAAACGTCTATAGTACTCTATAGGAACCCTTTGAAATATCTACCGCTTTTGGTCTGAAAATGTTTGCTTGAAAAGTGATCGAGGAGATGAGAAGAGAAATTGTTTTTAAGATTTTTGTGTTTGGAGAGACTTGTCGCCTCATGCCTACGTACCCCCGATGTGCAATGTAGGATCAAAACCCTGTAGTTCGTGGTACAAAGAATGAAATTTGTTTGTTTTGGTTGATTTTAAATGTAAAGACAAGTCATCATTTCCAAACGAATAATTCTGCTTAAAGAGATGAATCATGTATAAACTTATGAAAAAGTTAAAGGAAAAAGTGCACAAGGGCACAAAAGAGAGTTTGATGAGTTTAGAGTTTTTTAAAGTCTTTTGAAAAAGGTGCTAACATGCTTATGTAGTTTAATATTTGTTCAGAAATGAAAAGGAAAAGAGTAAAATCACTTGACAAAATCAAGGTTTGATTATGAAAGAGGTGATAGTTTGAAATCAAGGAAGTTTTGAAAAAGGGAGAGAGTTTTGAAAATTGAATAATGGGGAGGAGAAGAAGTGACTATCCTAAAGCATAAAGTAAAAGCTAAGGATAAGAATAGCCTAACCACACAAGCAAGGTCCATAGTCTTCGAACCATAATTCCAAAGCAAAGGGAGAAGGTCCTATTTCTAAGTCCAAGGTTCCAAGAATTGCATTGGATGTCCAAGGTCTAGGTGCAAAACTCCATGTCCATTGCAAAGGATAATAACCATAGTCTAGGATTAGAAACACAAGTTTTTTAGAGGTTTTGGCCTTTATTAATGTTTTTGGTCCAAGTGGACAAAGAGAAAAAGGCATAAGCATAAACATGTGTCCAACGGATAAAGGAAAAATTACGGAAGCATAAACATGTGTCCAACGAACAAAGGAAAAATATGCAAAAGCATAAACATGTGTCCAACGGACAAAGGAAAAAAATATGCGGAAGCATAAACATGTGTCCAACGGACAAAGGAAAAAATTGCATAAAAGTAAAAGAGAGATAGGGAGCGAGAAGGAATTGTAAAGAAGTTAGAAGTTAGTAATTAGTTGTTAGTTGTTAGAGTAAATGATCAATAATGATTGAATAGTGTACTTATGTCAAGGTTAATGAAGACTTGTTAGAAGATTGATAGAATCAAAGCCTCTACAACAACAAGCTTCATAGATTTTGAACCTAATACAAAAGATCAATCAACATTGAGTTGTTTTCCGATGCGGGGCATAATGTTGCGCTATGTTAAGCAATCACCGAGTAATTTACGGAGTAATTACCCTAAAATGAGGCCGGTCAATAGCTCTTTGTGTTAATGCATGCTAGATGAACGATATGTAGATCGTCGTCCGAAAGCAATACCGCACGAAAAGAAAAAAAGGTAGCGATCTAGTCTTGATCAAAATTCAGCAACGGAATTCTATGATCCATAAGACTTTCGTCGATCAAAAGAAAAGAGAAATAGATGAAGAGAAAGCCAAATTAAACCACACAATTATGTGATCTAAGGCTAAGAACAAAAGGAAAGGGAAGAAAATGGAAAAGGAACCAAAACAGCCCCAAAAACAAGCAAAAAACACAATTCTGCCTCTGTGCAATCGATTGCACAAAAGGTGCAATCCATTGCATCTGTTCAAAATCAGCAAATCAACACAAATTTTACACTGCACAATCCATTGCGCAGAAGGTGCAATCGATTGCACCTGTTCAAAAATCAGAAAATCAGCATTTTAAGAGGCAAATCCTTGATCAATCATTTCATCAAACATCTATTGATCATGGATTCAATTGTGCATGAATTTTAAAGTAAAAAACAATAAAAACCTGCAATCAAACACAATTACAAGATCCAAAGGATTAAGTAACAAGAATCTCCAAAGATCTACATTATGGAAGATGAAGATGAAGCTTCAACAATGGTGAAAGATGAATTACCACTTCAAAATCTGAAAATTCCTTCAAATTGCTTAAAGATCCAAACACCAAAGCCTTGATCAATGAGAATTGATGAAGAAAACAAGTTTGGATGAAGGTTTAGCTCAAAGTTGAACAAGATTCAATGTGAATTCTTGTTAACTTTCAAAGGAAGAAATGTGAGCTTTTGGTGAATTTTGTGGTTAGGGAGAGAATTTGCAAGAGGTTTTTTGGCTCTCAAAAGCTTGAATGAATGAATGAAATAAAGGCTCTATTTAAAGAGTTTAGGCTTGGGAATTTGGTGGTTTGGAATTTGGTTTGGGAGATTAAAATTAGGATTGGAATTTGATTTTGGAGGGAAATTAACAAAAGAGTGGTGATTAGTGAAGGTGTATGGTGGGAATTAATTGTGATGAGGTAGGGGAATTATTTTTTGGTGATCTAGAATATTCTCATTTGAAAAAATTGGTGCCAAATGCTTCAAAATTTGAAAATTGTTGAATTTGGCCAATTTTGCCTCTGTGCAATCGATTGCAGTGTTGACGCAATCCATTGCGCCTGTACAAAAATTCAAAAATCGGCACGAAATGTGAGGGGTGCAATCGATTGTTGTTTTAGTGCAATCGATTGCATCAGTGAAAAATGGCAAAAATTGCTTTGTTTGACTGGATTACTCCGGCTTTGGCTCGATTCTTTTGCTTGTCGAAGAAGGCATGGAAATAAACACATGAACCTTGGAATTCCTTGTATAATAATCAATTAAAACTTGAGGAATCCTTGATCGGATAAAATTTGACATGATTACGGATCAACTTCTACATTGTACAGATGAAAATCATTCGAGCTGCGGGGCTGTTGTTTTGGTATTTTTAACCTGTTCTTCCCCTGAAAATGTTAGTGAAAGAAAACAAAATATTTTTGGATTTTGATTAAAGGTTAGTAAACATAAGCAAATAATGGAATAAAACAACTAACAAAGACACACATACTCAAAGATCCCTGCAAGGCACAATCCTATAAAAGAGGGAACCATTGTGTGATCTTGTTTGTGGTATGAGATGCAAAATGAGATGTGAAATCTTAGGGGTAAACATTAGGGTTCAATAGCTACCCCTATTTAAGTTTATTCTATCAGGAGATATGAAGGTTAAAACTTCGTCTCGACAAGATTGAAGATACTTAAATACAGAAAACCACATTTTTATCCCTAAGATGCCACAAGATGATATGAATGCAAAGAATGAGACGGGGAAAACTCAAAACAAGAGATTTACGGTAAATTGAGTGAGATGACGTGAAAACACACGCCGAGGAAAACAAGCTATTTTTGGAGATCTGTCAAGGTGACAAGAAGTGTCCATCAATAGTTGTAAACAGAGGGACAAGACCCTGGGAATATGAGTAGTGACATCCAAGAATAGCATTGGGTAGAAACTACGAACGAGTCAAAGGTATGATGAAAGACGTCCAAGAATGGCATTGGACAATAACAAAAAAGTTTCAGGTAAAAACAACAGTATCATCCAAGAATAGCATTGGATGAAAGTGAAAAACACTCTATTGGGGATAAGATATCCAAGAATGGCATTGGATGAAAGGAACTAAGAACATTCAAGAATGGCATTGAATGAGGCAACAACAAACATCAGATTCATCCAAGAATAGCATTGGATATAAACAAAATTCCATTTGAAAATTTCACTGGGGACACCAAAGAATGGCATTACATGGCAAGGTTAAACATCAGAGATATCCAAGAATAGCATTGGACTTGGCTGGGGAAAGGGTGTCCAAGAATGGCATTGGACAAAAGTAATCTCAACATCCAAGAATGGCATTGGATTAGGTGAGAGAAGCTCGGAAAAATATATCAGGAGCATCCAAGAAAGGCATTGGATAAAAAGAGTTCACGATATCCAAGACTGGCATTGAATAAAGTGAGCAGGGACTTTCTGGAATGGCACTGAAAGGTAAAGGTAAATCACTACATTCAAGAATGGAATTGAATGATAGTGAGAAAGACATCCAGGAATGACACTGAATGCAAAGAAGAAAACTCATTCAGGAATGACACTGAATGAACATATAAAACTTTCAGGAATGACACTGAAAGATATCCAAGCAAATATGATGGGGATTACAGAAGAGAGAAAAGACTTCCAGGAATAGCACTGGGAGAAACAAGAGGAGCAAGGTATCCAGGAATAGCACTGGAGATCAAAAGAGACAGACATCCAGGAATGGCACTGGAGGGAAAGAAAACAAAGATCCAGGAATATCACTGGAATGGAAGAAAACAAACATCTAACAACAGGACAAGATGCACATGGAAGCGACAATATCCAGGAATGACACTGGAAATAAAGAAAATAAACAAGACATCCAGGAATAGCACTGGGTGAAAAGACAAGTAAACGACAACATTTAGGAATGAAACTGAATGAAAAGACAGGTAAAAGTTTTTGTAGGCGCCAAGTAAGTTGGACTTTGATCACAAGGTAAGATGTTGACAACAACAGGACATCGGAAAAATGCATATAAGCGCGAAGCACACTTCGAGCTATGAAAATCTTTCTATGCATGGTATATGAATGATTTATGTATGCAATGCAGATGATAGAGACAACTGAGATAGACTCTTTTGTGAGGGAAGAATGGAACTTTGATTCCTCAACACAGGGAACACTTCCCACACTACTTGGAGAGAAGATGTTGAACACATCTCTGTCACACTTATGAATTGTATCAGGCTGACGGTCTTTCGAGGAAAGACATCTTGAGGGTTCTTGAAGAAGACTGCACCAGATTGATTGACTGATGAGGATAAACTGATCATGGCTTCAGTTTGACTGTTGCAGGGGAAAAATGAACTGATCATGGCTTCAATTCTTGAAATGATTGTTGAGGATAAACTGATCATGGCTTCAGTTTGACTATTGGTGGGGATGAACTGATCATGGCTTCAGTTCTTGAAATGACTGTTGAGAAGGTTAAACTCAGTATGGGTCTTGAAGGAGATCTCCTGGTTAACCAATTAGGAGAATAACTTGCATTGAGCAACAAATCTTGAACTGATTCACAACAGGATCTGGAAGTAATGTGCCCCTGATAGGATTACTAACCAAGTTTCTCGACTGTTTGAAAATTCTTGATGAGGAAAGTTTGCCTGCAAACAAGATCATTCACACATGGTAATTTTAATGCAAAGCTCGTGCAATTTTGAAATCAAAAATCATTTTTGGAATGATATTATTGATGTAAAGCAAATGAATCACTTGCCAAAACACGACAATTTAGACATACAAAGTGAAAGAGAAAGCAAAGGTAAGACATCAAAGCAAATGATTGGCAACAAACTTAGGAGTCAATTTACGCAACCTTGTTGTAGTATGCTTTCAAAAGAAACCTGGCTTCAATTAGGTATTTTGAGGGTTGTAACATGGTCTGGTTCACGGTTTTTGAAACAAAGGATATAGGCTCAAAGTTTATTTGTACCTAACCCATTCTTCATGATGTTCTCCAATCCTATGCTTAGTTAATTCAAACTATGCATTCAGGTTCCAAGTGATTTTGGAATTGCAACACTGTTATGATAATGACTCAAGGACCAAGGGATTCTCCAGTCCTATGCTCAGTTAATTTAAACTATGCATTCAGGTTCCAAGTGATTTTGGAATTGCAACACTATTATGATAATAACTCAAGGACCAAGGGATTCTTGAAATGGCAGTCACTTACAACATTTTGTTGTTTTTGATGAGGACCTCGGTCAACTCGTTTTGTCTTTGAGGATTTTGGTAACCTTTTAATTTATTTTTGTTATCCCTAACTTTTGCCTGAACTGCGTCATTTGAGCTTACAGTCACCGGGATGCCCCAATTTTTGCCTAAGTTTCCTTCATAGGTTTTGACTCAGCGGGCCTTTCATTTGATTTTTTATTCATTCTTTTTTTTTGAAAGATAGTGACTGCCTGGCTTAATGATTACAGTGAACCATCATTGGATTTTGATTTGAATGATATCTTCAACACTTCTTTGATGTGTGCGAAGGAAAGCTTGTGATTGCAACCTTTATTGAAATGCGTCTTGAATGATTCACTTGAATTTGAATGCATAGTCAAAATAACTGAGAATTACCCATCCCCATGTTAAAATTGCAGGTTTTTTCGTACAAAAAGAAACTCCACCTTCTAGGCCTAAAGAGGTTGACAAGAGATTAACTTCCTTATTTCTCTAGTGTTTGAGAGTTGAAACAATACATGTACATCATCAGCCAAGTTTTGATTAAAAGCATACAATCCAGCAATTTTAGGTATTTCGCTTTCATCATCCTCCCTCCAATCTTTGCATAAACAAAAGCTTGATGAAGAAAGTGAACAGGAGATATATTTTTGTTTTGTGAAAAAAGAAAGCATAAAGATGCACACAGTGGATATGAATTGAATCAAAACATTGCAATGCTCATTTCATTGAAATTACCATGAAAGTACAAATAAAGTTCGAAAGCAAACAGTCAATACAATCAAAGAAAAATGCAAACAGAAAGAAACAAGGCCTAGTGACTAATCAGCAACAAGGATGAGTTGTCCTATTTGAAACACTGGCTTTAGGAGATGATCTGTCTGAACTGACTCAAACTTCACTTGGCATGCTCTGGCAAATGATTGTTGACAACATTGGGATTATCATCAAGAAAAGTCAGAATATTTGCTTTCACCAATTCTTGCACTCTAGCTTTCAATGCATAACAACCTTCCAAGTTATGGCCTGCCCCACCTCGATGGAACTCACAACGAAGATCAGCCATGTCGCGGCCGGCAAAAATATTCGAGTCGCCACCATATTTTTTAAAGGAAAATAATGATAAATCTAAATATCCTTATCCTAAGGTAGAGATTCCTACGGTTCGGGAGTCATTTAAGTGAAGGGAAGGTGTTAGGCACCCCTTACTTCCATTGTACTCAATGGGATCCACCTTTGAGTTTAGGGCATGTTTGTTTGTCTAAATGAAAAGAAAACCTAAGTTTTCCTAATTATACTCGCTAGGGTTGGTTTACAACCCTATGCCTACGTACCCTCAAAATGAAGGATCAGAGTAACCGTAGTTCACCTCCCCCTATTCCTACCCCCTAATCCTATTCCTAAATCCCAAATCCTATCCCTAAATCCCATCCACTATTTATACTCTTGAATAAAGAGTTCTATCCCTTAAATCTAGTGTTTATACTCCTAGATGAGGAGTTCTATCCCTTAAATCCCTTTGTCCATTGTTTATACTCTCGGAGGAAGAGTTTTATCCCCAAAAATCCATATCCCATCCCTTATTTAGGCTCTCGGACCAAGAGCTTTATCCCTTAATCCTTTTATTTATACTCTCGGATATCAAGAGTTATATCCCTTATCCATTGTTTATACTCTCGGATGGAGAGTTTTATCCCTAAATTTTATCCCATATCCCATGACTTATCCCTTTTAAACCCAATTATATCCCTAATATCCCATTTCTATACCAAAGTTATCCCTAAGAATTATTCCATAAGGTTATCTCAAAATTATCCCTTAGATTATCCCATAAAATTATCTCATAGATTTATCCCTTTATTTTCCTTATTATTTGCACACAATTAAAAATTAACCCATCATTTCATTATGCTTAATTAACTTTAAGTATTGCTTTATTCCGTTATAATTTGACAAATAAAACTATGCTAATTTTTAGGTAATTGTTTAATTATTTTAATTAAGTCCATTATTACATTAAACTCTAAAGTTATTTAATTAATTATAAGTCAAATTAATAATTATTTTAAAATGTTAATTAGTTAATATAAGCTACAATCCTAATTGATAATTAAAAATGTTAGCTAACTCTAATTATCCCAATTATTTATATATATTTATTATTATTTTATTTTTAATTAAATCCTAATCCTTAACTCTCTTAAATAAAATCCTTAGCCTAATCTTGGCTATTAACTCTAACATTATCCTAATGAAAATCCTAATTATAAAATGTTTTTGCATATTCTTTATTGCTTATATAAAAGGGAAAATTAATTATTAATTATAAATTTTAATTAAACCAAATAAACTTTAATTATTCCTAATTATCCTAATAAAACCGACCTTAACTTAATCCTAAAAAGGGTAATTTAATTATAAATATTATTTTTGTATTGTTATGACCTAAATGAAATTAAGGCTTAACAAACACACTTTTAGTTTTTCTTATTGTGTTACGTATATTTGACTTTTTTATAATTTTTTGATTGAGATAAAAATAAGACCCTTTTTTTTTTTTATCCATATAATGTAAATCACTACTTTTATAGCTACCAAAATAAAAACCAAATCCTAATTTATCATTAACATAACAACTATGTAAAAATGAAAAGACAACCGCAATAGAGATACAGAAGGTGTAAAACTAAACCAAATAATAAATTGGAGGTATAAGACAATGAAGAAATTAGAGGGGTCAAAAGGCCCAATACAACAAAACCATAATTCTACACAATATTAACTAATATAAAAATAAATAAATAAATAAAGACATGATAAATAAATAGATAACAAAAAATAGGATTCAGCCACCCCTTTACTGTATCATCACACCAATATTTTCCTGTTGACTTTCAAATAAAAGGTCACCAACCGGTACGTGACATGTGGCAATGAGTAAAAAAACAAAGAACAAAAACCATAAACTTGGATCTGTGAACGACTAAAACCAACACACATGCCTTGTTTAGACTCTACCTTTTTCTCTCAAATTGAACAAAAACCCAAAGCAGCACAACAAGAAAAATGGCAGAAGAAAAAGCTTAATGTGTTACCTGAAGATGATGGAATCGGAGAGGATGGAGGCTGCGCGATCGGAGAGATGACAACAGGTCGTCCGCGATGCGATCGTCGTGTAATGGTGTGTCAGAGCTGTTGCAGCGGCGGTCTGGTGACGGGTCTGATGCGTGGCGGCTCCAGCGCGGTTTCTTCTTCCTCGTTGATCCGATTCTTTTTATTCTACTTTTCCTTTGATGAGTTCTTATTGTTCTTGGATGTGTTGTTGTGATATTGGTAGTACTCAAAAAATGAAAAAGAAACCCCCTCTTCAATCTAAGTTACTGTTTTTGTGTTTCCAATAGTGATGAATGTATTCAAAAGTGTGGTCCTTTTCTAAAAGAGGTTTGTGTTTAAGATGATGGATGAAGATGAAGTTTAAGTTTTGTGAATATTTTGGTTTGAATTTGTAAAAAAATGTGGATTAATGTCAGAATTTGTACACAAAATTGATCTGAAAATTGGATCCAAACAGAGCCTAATGTGTGAAACTCAAGTTATTATTGGTAAAAATAGGTAGTAGCAATGGAACTGTTGTTAGTCGGTATAATTATAATAACACTACTAGCAAATTATTTTTTTAAAGAAACCCATCAGATTTTATTCATCCTATGAAATAAATCATAAAAGCAATTTAAAACAAAATCGGATCTTATTGAAAATAAACCACTTTTAGAACTTGTTAAAATCCATTGTGTGAGACTCTAGGTAATTATATGTATGTTAGAAATTGTTAGTAAAATTATTTTATTCAGGGCGTATATTTTACTAAAAAATGGAAATACCGAAAGAGAAAACAAACAACCATCAGATAATTATCATCATGTGGTTTAAAAATAAGTTAGAGTAAAACAAAAGAATTTTAGAAAAAAATTCAAGATCCTCAGAAAATTAAGAACTCTATTTTTGGGACTCTCTAAAACTTTGTAAAATTTTGGTGTGCAAAACCTTGTGAAAATGTGTCTGTCAAAATCCCCCCAATTTGTGAGAAACATAGTCATATTTATAGGACAAATTAGGTTAAACAAAAAAAGAAATCAAAATAATCAAAAGCCCAAAAAAAATTAATTTTAATTGATTTTGATTTTGTCATTATATTTAACTAATCATATTGATTTTTTCTAAAAATAAGAATCTAATCCCAAAATGCAATATTTGAAAATATGAATAAAATCTTTTCAAATCTTTTTTTTTTATTTTAGGATATTTTGACTATTTTTTAATAAAAAAAGTGAAAAAGAGTAAATTAATTATTTTTAAAAAAAGCATATTTTATAAATACGAAAATAAATTAATAAAAAATAAAAAAGTGGAAAATGTGAGACCTGAACTCATGACCTCTCACACTCACAACTTCCTACGCTCAAATCCTTGCCAAATGAACCAATTTAAACATTCGAAATGAAATGCCACTAAAACTAATAATAATACTAATAATTCTTAAAAAATAATTTAATAATAATTTAAAAATTCCTAATAATAAAACTCATACCCTTTAATATTAATAGTAGGCTTATTAATATTTTCCTAGTAAATTTATCTTAAAATAACAACCAAACCCTTAATGTACTGGACATGTTAGTTATCTAAGCTCTAAGGAAAAGAGGGAGTAGTCAAATTTTAGGGTACGACAGCTGTCCCTATTTAATCGTCTTCGAATCAAAATGATGTTGTCGGTGAGCCTTCCTCTTTTTGAGAAGGAGACGATTAAATACAAGAGGAACCCTAATTTTGACCGCGAAGGTGATAAGTCTAGAGCCAACGTGGACCAATCCATGATGCTCCGTTAATATCCCAATATTTCTTGTATAATATCCCTATTTACAGAAGTCAGGCAGGATTCTCGCGATCCTCTGACTTTGTTTTGGTAAACCCTGTTAGAACCCATGATAAAAATATTTGGTAAAAACTTGATGAAACCCCTGTGACATCTTTTGGTGGAACCCCTGATAATAAGGACCCTTGACAAAAGTTTTCTGAAAAACCTCTGATGGAACCCCTTGATTAACCCAATTGATAAAATTATCTCGATAAGACTCGTTTGATAAAAATTTCTTGATAAAATTCCTTTGATAGAATCCCTTGACAAACCCTTGATAAAACCCCTTATGAAACCCTTGATACAAACCTTGATGAAATCCTTTGATAAAACCCTTTTGATGAAATCCTTGTGATAAAAGTCTAGTAGAACCCCTTGATAAGATTCATGATAAAACTCCTTCGATAGAAGCCCTTGATGAAACCTCGTATGAATCCCCTGATAAGACCCTTGATGAAATCCCTAGATAAAACCCTTTGATGAAAATCATTTGATGACACTGCCGATAAACCCTTTGGATAAAATCCTTTGACAAAAATCTGGTGAAACCCCTTTCGACAAAATCCTTTTTTTTGTTGTAAATTCCCTTGATGAAATCCCATTTAATTGAACCCCATTGGTAAAAACTCCCTTGATAAAATTCCTTAATTGAACCCCATTGATGATACTCCTTTGAAAAATTACTTGATCGAATTCCTTGACAAAACCCTTGATGAAACCCCTGTGATAAAAGTCTGATGAAAAATCCCTAACAGAACCCTTGGATGAAACCTTTAAATGAAACCCTTAGATGAATCCTTTTCATCAAACCCATAGATGAAACATTGGTGGAATCCTTCTGATAAATCTCAGGTAAAACTCCTAATAGAACCCTTGAAAAACCCTTAGTGGAACCCTTGATGAAAATTCTTTTTAATGAAAAATCCCTGGATAGGAATTTTGTAGAACCCCTGATAAATCCCTTGGAAGAAAAATTAAAAATTCTTTGATAAAATCCCGTGAGGAAAAAAAAACCTCGATAAACCCTTGATAAAACCCTTAGAGGAAACCTTTAAATGAAATCCTTTAAATGAAACCCTGGATATAATCCCTCTGATAAAAACTAATGAAAAATCCTAATTAAACCCTCGACAAAACCCTTAATGGAACCCTAGATAAAAACCCTTAGATAATTGAAGAAACACGATACCTTATGAAAGCCATGTTGCCAAGTTGGGGATTAAACCCCTAAGAGTAGTTATGGACCTTATGTATGTATGCATGAGTGCATGTATGAATGTTCATGCATGTATGCTCATGTATGTATGTGATGTTATGTTATATATGCATGATTAGATGCTAGAGCGTGGCGACATGATTAATGCATGACAATGATTTGAATACCTCCATATGTGCCCCCAGTGTTTGAACCTTGAAAATATGCCCCATATTATTAGGACATGGAAGAGTGTCTTGAGAACGAACTTGGATCCCCCATACTGTAGTTTGACTTTGGTATGAACTGCCCCCAATATTTGAATCTTGAAAACTGTGTCCCATTGTTTGAATCCTTGAAATGTATGCCCCTGATTAGATTGACCCTTGGAGTGACCGGTTTCACCATGTCGTTAAGGTGTCCTGCCCCTAGTCAGAAATTCCTTGAAATGATATGCCCCTGATTAGACCATTATTGATATTTCCTTGGTCTAAGTATTGATTTGCGAGTAAAATTATTCCCTTTGAAAAGTAATTCTAACTCAATGCTCATGCAAGTTTTGAAATCGAGAATTTTTTTTTACGGCGTATACAGATGATATTTGTCTATAAGGTTGGCACAAATGAAGGTGTGAGAATATGGTTAGCGATGTTCCAACAAACATTCAGATTCGGAGTCAGTTTAACAATGATTTTGCCGAGTATGCTTTTATAGTGCCCCTAGCTTCAATTAGGACTTTTATATGTTGTAACGTGGCCTGGTTCACGGTTTTAAAAAAACAAAGATACAAGGCTCATAGTTTGAAATTTAACCCACCCCATTCTCCTTAATGTTCTCCATTCCTAAATCTAATTAACCCAACAGATGCGTTCATCCTGCAAGAGAACCTTTTCAGTCACGGTGATTAAAAGGTATACTGGTTTAAGCACTTTATGAGATTTTTCCTTGAGGTGCAGTCGCCCATTCCCATTTATAAGATTGTTCCATTTTTCCTTTTCCTTTTCTTTTAATCCCTTATTTTTGCATGGACCAATTCTTTTGAATTTAGTGGCCCATCGGGATACCCTTATTTTGCCTAAGTCCATTTTCATCTTTTCCTGATTTTTCCTTTGTGACTTAGCGGGTTTTTTCCTTTTTTCCTTTTTTTTTTGGAACAGTTCCTGAGTGATTTTCTTTTGACTTAGAAAGGGTGTGACTGCCATATTAGATATTATGAGCTATTATCCCTTTTACTTCCTCAATGTTGGACGGTGTGAGGAAGAAGATGTGCTTTAAACCCTTTGTTTGGATTGACTGATTCTCTTGAGATCAGAATGCATCGTTGAGTAAATTGAAATCAACCCTGCCCCTGGTTAATATTAAGGTTTTTTTTTAGAAAGAACACCAACTTCTGGCTCGAGGGGGTTGACTATGGATTAACTCCTTATTCCTCCAATGTTTGTGAAGTGAAACAATGCCTTACATCGTCAGCTAAGTCTTACTATTAAAGCATACATCAGCAAAATCAGTTATTTTTATTTACATCATTCTCCTCCTGAGTTTGTTAATGGTGAAGAAGTGAAATGGAAAAGCTTTGATTTTTCTTTTTGAATAATGGCATAGAAGAGAGTGTAAACGAATGGATTGATTCCAAAAATATGCATGCTCATTTTATTAAAATTACTTCTCAAAGAGTACAACTTTTAGGTACAAGCAACACTTAGCAAAAAAGGAAATTACAACTGAAAATGATAAAGGCTATTGATCCTAGGGATGAGCTTTCTTGTTGATCCACCGAATTTAGGAGACACTTCTTGAAGTCCTTGCACTTTGTCAACATAAGGGTGACCTCTCACCAATGGGGACTCCTCCTTTGAAAGTCGACTGCATGTCTTGTGCTTTGTGCTCATACCTTGTAGTATCTGAATAGGGTCAAGTAATTGCAGCTTCACTAAGGGACCTCTGATTAAGTCATGAGACATTGGTGTAGGATCCAATTCCGTTCCAAGCTTCCTTTGTTAAAGCGCATGAGGCTTCTACTGAAATAGATACTATTGCAGACTTTGTTGCGAAGACATCATCCAAGGTTGTTGTGTTTTAGGCTTTAGGTAGGCCTTTGGATGACATAGTGAAGGGTTTCCTCTTTCTTCAATGGTACTTGCCTCTCTTGAATTCCACTATAGCTTCTTGAGGTATCCTTTAAGTTCATTTGTAAGTATCGGGAAACCTCTTAGCTCTTGGTAGTTGGATAAGGGCGAAAGCATAAAGGATATGCAAATGTATGTGTATGTATGCAAATGCATGAAAATGCATGGGGTATGCAAAAAAAAAAATATTTTTATTTTAAAAATATATTTTCATGAAAATGATGAATGAATATTGTAATTAAATGTTTTTGTTTTTTAGGGATCTTAAACTTTCAACTTATTAAGAGTCAAGCCAAAGGTAATGGAAATTCAGATACTCTTATTAATAAAAGAAGGTACTAGGGTCTAAGCCCCATTTATGACATGAGAAAAACCAAATTAGGGGTAACCCTCTTCCTTTTTCCAAATTCCATTGCCTTTGATTTTAATCTCTTTTTTTTGAACAAGTTTAAGATTCCTGTGACATGATAATGCAAAAAATTTATGAGGATGATGAATGCAAATGATATCTTGATTAGGGTAAGGGTAAAGTCCAAGCATGCCCTAGTAAGGTGGGCTCCCTAGAACGGGTTGGATCTAAGTTAAGACTACCCAATCCCCTCACATGTAGGTTATACAAATTTGGACAGCATAACGACCCCAAAATGTTTAGACTATACCCTTGTTTTACCATGAGAAGGAGCAAGCCTTCCTACGGTAATCCTTCGGGATAAGTCTCATTTGGGATAGGAGCCTAGTAACAGCCCTTGAGGGTTGAATACATAAGGTTCATGATCGGTGTGGGGTAGGTTAAGGTTCTCAAAGTCACGGACCACATCCAAATCATTCCACTACGAGAAGGGCTAGCCCTTTCGTGAGGACGACTTTGGAGGGATCTACTCTGAGTGTGACATCAATGCATTTTAGGGGACGTTGCGTCCCCCGCAAAAACATTTCCGTTCCACTTTAGGTTCTAGGGTTATCCTCCGAGCTTTGGGTTTTAGCTTCACTCCTTTTTATTTATTTGCCCCAATCCCTTGCATGATAACAAAATAAAACAAAATGTTAAATAAAAAATATATGAAATAAAAATAAATAAATAACAATAAAATGAAAACCAAAAAAAAAAATAAACATCCAAGACAAACAAAACCCTAAACCCTAAGGCTAGGATTGACTCTTGCTAGGAAGGAATCCCCAGCAGAGTCGCCAGCTGTCGCGGCCGGCAAAAATAGTCGAGTCGCCACCATATTTTTTAATGGAAAATAATGATAAACCTAAATATCCTTATCCTAAGGTAGAGATTCCTACGGTTCGGGAGTCATTTAAGTGAAGGGAAGGTGTTAGGCACCCCTTACTTCCATTGTACTCAATGGGATCCACCTTTGAGTTTAGGGCATGTTTATTTGTCTAAATGAAAAGAAAACCTAAGTTTTCCTAATTATACTCGCTAGGGTTGGTTTACAACCCTATGCCTACGTACCCTCAAAATGAAGGATCAGACTAACCGTAGTTCACCTCCCCTATTTCTACCCCCTAATCCTATTCCTAAATCCCAAATCCTATCCCTAAATCCCATCCACTATTTATACTCTTGAATAAAGAGTTATATCCCTTAAATCTAGTGTTTATACTCCTAGATGAGGAGTTCTATCCCTTAAATCCCTTTGTCCATTGTTTATACTCTCGGAGGAAGAGTTTTATCCCCAAAAATCCATATCCCATCCCTTATTTAGGCTCTCGGACCAAGAGCTTTATCCCTTAATTCTTTTATTTATACTCTCGGATATCAAGAGTTATATCTCTTATCCATTGTTTATACTCTCGGATGGAGAGTTTTATCCCTAAATTTTATCCCATATCCCATGACTTATCCCTTTTAAACCCAATTATATCCCTAATATCCCATTTCTATACCAAAGTTATCCCTAAGAATTATTCCATAAGGTTATCTCAAAATTATCCCTTAGATTATCCCATAAAACTATCCCATAAAATTATCTCATAGATTTATCCCTTTATTTTCCTTATTATTTGCACACAATTAAAAATTAACCCATCATTTCATTATGCTTAATTAACTTTAAGTATTGCTTTATTCCGTTATAATTTGACAAATAAAACTATGCTAATTTTTAGGTAATTGTTTAATTATTTTAATTAAGTCCATTATTACATTAAACTCTAAAGTTATTTAATTAATTATAAGTCAAATTAATAATTATTTTAAAATGTTAATTAGTTAATATAAGCTACAATCCTAATTGATAATTAAAAATGTTAGCTAACTCTAATTATCCCAATTATTTATATATATTTATTATTATTTTATTTTTAATTAAATCCTAATCCTTAACTCTCTTAAATAAAATCCTTAGCCTAATCTTGGCTATTAACTCTAACATTATCCTAATGAAAATCCTAATTATAAAATGTTTTTGCATATTCTTTATTGCTTATATAAAAGGGAAAATTAATTATTAATTATAAATTTTAAGTAAACCAAATAAACTTTAATTATTCCTAATTATCCTAATAAAACCGACCTTAACTTAATCCTAAAAAGGGTAATTTAATTATAAATATTATTTTTGTATTGTTATGACCTAAATGAAATTAAGGCTTAACAAACACACTTTTAGTTTTTCTTATTGTGTTACGTATATTTGACTTTTTTATAATTTTTTGATTGAGATAAAAATAAGACCCTTTTTTTTTTTATCCATATAATGTAAATCACTACTTTTATAGCTACCAAAATAAAAACCAAATCCTAATTTATCATTAACATAACAACTATGTAAAAATGAAAAGACAACCGCAATAGAGATACAGAAGGTGTAAAACTAAACCAAATAATAAATTGGAGGTATAAGACAATGAAGAAATTAGAGGGGTCAAAAGGCCCAATACAACAAAACCATAATTCTACACAATATTAACTAATATAAAAATAAATAAATAAATAAAGACATGATAAATAAATAGATAACAAAAAATAGGATTCAGCCACCCCTTTACTGTATCATCACACCAATATTTTCCTGTTGACTTTCAAATAAAAGGTCACCAACCGGTACGTGACATGTGGCAATGAGTAAAAAAACAAAGAACAAAAACCATAAACTTGGATCTGTGAACGACTAAAACCAACACACATGCCTTGTTTAGACTCTACCTTTTTCTCTCAAATTGAACAAAAACCCAAAGCAGCACAACAAGAAAAATGGCAGAAGAAAAAGCTTAATGTGTTACCTGAAGATGATGGAATCGGAGAGGATGGAGGCTGCGCGATCGGAGAGATGACAACAGGTCGTCCGCGATGCGATCGTCGTGTAATGGTGTGTCAGAGCTGTTGCAGCGGCGGTCTGGTGACGGGTCTGATGCGTGGCGGCTCCAGCGCGGTTTCTTCTTCCTCGTTGATCCGATTCTTTTTATTCTACTTTTCCTTTGATGAGTTCTTATTGTTCTTGGATGTGTTGTTGTGATATTGGTAGTACTCAAAAAATGAAAAAGAAACCCCCTCTTCAATCTAAGTTACTGTTTTTGTGTTTCCAATAGTGATGAATGTATTCAAAAGTGTGGTCCTTTTCTAAAAGAGGTTTGTGTTTAAGATGAAGTTTAAGTTTTGTGAATATTTTGGTTTGAATTTGTAAAAAAATGTGGATTAATGTCAGAATTTGTACACAAAATTGATCTGAAAATTGGATCCAAACAGAGCCTAATGTGTGAAACTCAAGTTATTATTGGTAAAAATAGGTAGTAGCAATGGAACTGTTGTTAGTCGGTATAATTATAATAACACTACTAGCAAATTATTTTTTTTAAAGAAACCCTTCAGATTTTATTCATCCTATGAAATAAATCATAAAAGCAATTTAAAACAAAATCGGATCTTATTGAAAATAAACCACTTTTAGAACTTGTTAAAATCCATTGTGTGAGACTCTAGGTAATTATATGTATGTTAGAAATTGTTAGTAAAATTATTTTATTCAGGGCGTATATTTTACTAAAAAATGAAAATACCGAAAGAGAAAACAAACAACCATCAGATAATTATCATCATATGGTTTAAAAATAAGTTAGAGTAAAACAAAAGAATTTTAGAAAAAAGATTCAAGATCCTCAGAAAATTAAGAACTCTATTTTTGGGACTCTCTAAAACTTTGTAAAATTTTGTTGTGCAAAACCTTGTGAAAATGTGTCTGTCAGAGTCCCCCCAATTTGTGAGAAACATAGTCATATTTATAGGACAAATTAGGTTAAACAAAAAAGGAAATCAAAATAATCAAAAGCCCAAAAAAAATTAATTTTAATTGATTTTGATTTTGTCATTATATTTAACTAATCATATTGATTTTTTCTAAAAATAAGAATCCAATCCCAAAATGCAATATTTGAAAATATGAATAAAATCTTTTCAAATCTTTTTTATTTTATTTTATGATTTTTTGACTATTTTTTTAATAAAAAAAGTGAAAAAGAGTAAATTAATTATTTTTTAAAAAAGAATATTTTATAAATACGAAAATAAATTAATAAAAAATAAAAAAGTGGGAAATGTGAGACCTGAACTCATGACCTCTCACACTCACAACTTCCTACGCTCAAATCCTTGCCAAATGAATCAATTTAAACATTCGAAATGAAATGCCACTAAAACTAATAATAATACTAATAATTCTTAAAAAATAATTTAATAATAATTTAAAAATTCCTAATAATAAAACTCATACCCTTTAATATTAATAGTAGGCTTATTAATATTTTCCTAGTAAATTTATCTTAAAATAACAACCAAACCCTTAATGTACTTGACATGTTAGTTATCTAAGCTCTAAGGAAAAGGGGGAGTGGTCAAAATTTGGGGTACGACAAGCCCTATAGCCGGCTGGGAGAGGATTTGGAGGAGGAGGTAGATCCCTCGTTGTAATCAAACCTTTCTTTACAAGAAATCGATACAACTCAGTGTAAGACATCGGGATAGGATCAAAGTTAACCCTATTGCGATTTTGATTTTGTTTAACAGCCTGACGAGGAGCTTGAACTGGTTGATCGTTGACAACAGGAGCAACTGCAGCTACATATTGTTGTTGTCCACGACGAGGTTTCCCTTCAACTGAAACAGCATGGGTATCACCATCCTTTTTCTTTAGAAAATTCCCAGCATACTTTTTAGCACCACTAAAGGCTTCAGCATTAGTAATCTTTCCTTTCTTGATACCTTTTTCTAGTCTTTCTCCAATAGTGACTAGGTCAGCAAAACCAGATGATACACTGCCTATCATCTTTTTCCCAAAAGAGTGGCCGAAGAGTATCCATGAACAAACCAGTCAATTCCTTTTCAGCCAATGGTGGCTCCACCTGAGCAGCTAGCTCTCTCCAGCGCTAAGCGTACTCCTTAAAGGATTCTTTTTCTTTTTGAGACATATTCTAAGAAAGCATCAGCCAAGTCCTTCCAGCTTTGGATACGGTTCTTCTCAAGTCCCATATACCATTTCATTGAAGCCCCACTCAAGCTGTCTTGGAAACAGTGAATGAGCAATTTGTCATTTTTGGCATGGGCAGCCATCTTGAGGCAGTACATCACCAAGTGGCTTCTGGGACAGGTATACCCCTTGTATTTCTCAAAATCAGGAGTTTTGAATTTTGCAGGCATAACCAAATCTGAAACCAAGCACATGTCCATTACGACAGCACTAAAGACATCACCTCCTTCCACGGCTCTTATCCTTTTGTCCAGAGTTTTCCATTGCTCTCTAACTTCTTCAATGTATCCAGGTTCTCCCTGACTTTCGGATTGTGGACCAGCAGCATGGTACACGAAAGGAGGATTTTCAGGAATAACTTGAGCAACATAATGCACAATAGGCTGAGGTTCAGTGAACAACGGAGCTGAAGATACTGGCAGTACAGACGGGACAAACACAGGAGTAGTTGCAAAGGGTGGCAAGTAATTCGGAGGTAACCCAAATTCCGACCAAGTAGAAGCTGGTTGCTGAGTCAGTGGAGGGTCAACAGCAGCAGGTAAGATTTCAGAGATCACAGTCCTCTGAGGTGGTTCACCTCTAGCAATCAGAACTTGCAGCATTTCTGTGAGCTTGGTCATACCGGCCTTCAACTCATCAATTTCCATTCTGACTTCGGCGTTGTGTTGTTCTTGGTTTTCCATTCTCAATCTAACGGCAACTCTAGTTCTGTAGTTGTGTTGAGGAAACAACTAGACGGTGAACAAATAACTGAAGAAGGAGACAGTTGAAATGAGTTTCTGAGACAACTTGGATAAATGCAGATGTATGCTCATAGATGCAAGAGTGCAGGATGCAACAACCATAAACAAGATCACTCAAAGCACACGGGTTCAACGGTTCGAGTCACGAGCATGAAGTCAAGGTTAAGAACTTGTCTTCATTGTACCTGCAGAAAACAATGGTTCTAACAGAGTGCCCAGGGTCCACAATCCACTATCAGACACACCAGCTCACCGATTTGCTCGGAGGTTGGTAGTTATCTTCAAGAGAATCTAACCTGAGTATGGCATCGCGTAATAGCTAAGTTGGATTTGCATCCTCATAGCTTCTGCGCCACAATCCTAAAAAGGCTAAGATAGGTTGCGGGTTACTACGGTCCTCAGTGTTATAGGCTTCTATGGAAAAAGTAACGCCTTCAATGATCGCTCGATCGACATCAGTAATTCTAAAGAAGCAACCACCGAGTGGATGGATTCTCAAGTTATGCTTTTTCGGGATTCGACTCCCTCAAAGCTCCCTTGACTATACCATCCTCCTATCTCAAAGTACACTCTGGTCCGGGTATAGGACCTATCTCACACACAGAGGAACTCCCAAATAGAACAAACAAGTAACAAGCAAATCAGACGAAAAGCAGTAAATAAATCAAAGTAGGCTAAACCCTTCAAGGGAGATCATCGTCCCCAGCAGAGTCGCCACTTTTGGGTAGCGGCAAAATCGTGAGTGTAAGCTATTGATTAACTTAGGTAGAAAAGTAAGAGTCGCCACCGCACTTTTATTTTATCCAAAAAGGAAAGGAAAAAGAGTGAGTAAAACCCACACAAGCTCTACAACAAGAACAAGTGAAGAGAGACTGGATAAGGGGGTTGGTTACGTTAAGGGAAGGTGTTAGCCCCCAAAACTTCTACAGTACTCTATAGGAACCCTTTGAAATATCTACCGCTTTTGGTCTGAAAATGTTTGCTTGAAAAGTGATTGAGGAGATGAGAAGAGAAATTGTTTTTAAGATTTTTGTGTTTGGAGAGACTTGTCGCCTCATGCCTACGTACCCACGATGTGCAATGTAGGATCAAAAATCCGTAGTTCGTGGTAAAAAGAATGAAATTTGTTTGTTTTGGTTGATTTTAAATGTTAAGACAAGTCGTCATTTCCAAACGAATAATTTCGCTTAAAGAGATGAATCATGTCTAAACTTATGAAAAAGTTAAAGGAAAAAGTGCACAAGGGCACAAAAGAGAGTTTGATGAGTTTGGAGTTTTTAAAAGTCTTTTGAAAAAGGTGTCAACATGCTTATGTAGTTTAGCATTTGTTAAGAAATGAAAAGGAAAAGAGTAAAATCACTTGACAAAGTCAAGGTTTGATTATAAAAGAGGTGATAGTTTGAAATCAAGAAAGTTTTGAAAAAGGGAGAGAGTTTTGAAAATTGAAGAATGGGAAGGAGAATAAGTGACTATCCTAAAGCATAAAGTAAAAGCTAAGGATAAGAATAGCCTAACCACACAAGCAAGGTCCATAGTCTTCGAACCATAATTCTAAAGCAAAGGGAGAAGGTCATAGTTCTAAGTCCAAGGTTCCAAGAATTGCATTGGGTGTCCAAGGTCTAGGTGCAAAACTCCATGTCCATTGCAAAGGATAGTAACCATAGTCCAAGATTAGAAACACAAGTTTTTTAGAGGTTTTGGCCTTTATTAATGTTTCTGGTCCAAGTGGACAAAGAGAAAAAGGCATAAGCATAAACATGCGTCCAACGGACAAAGGAAATATTACGGAAGCATAAACTTGTGTCCAACGGACAAAGGAAAAATATGCGGAAGCATAAACCTGTGTCCAACGGACAAAGGAAAAAAATATGTGGAAGCATAAACATGTGTCCAACGGACAAAGAAAAAAATTGCATAAAAGTAAAAGAGAGATAGGGAGCGAGAAGTAATTGTAAACAAGTTAGAAGTTAGTAATTAGTTGTTAGTTGTTAGAGTAAATGATCAATAATGATTGAATAGTGTACTTAGGTCAAGGTTAATGAAGACTTGTTAGAAGATTGATAGAATCAAAGTCTCTACAACAACAAGCTTCGTAGATTTTGAACCTAATACAAAAGATGAATCAACATTGAGTTGTTTTCCGATGCGGGACATAATCTTGCGATATTTTAAGCAATCGCCGAGTAATTTACAGAGTAATTACCCTACAATGAGGCCGGTCAATAGCTCTTTGTACTAATGCATGCTAGATGAACGATATGTAGATCGTCATCCGAAAGCAAGATCGCACGAAAAGAAAAGAAGGTAGCGGTCTAGTCTTGATCAAAATTCAACAACAAAATTCTATGATCCATAAGACTTTCATCGATCAAAAGAAAAGAGAAATATATGAAGAGAAAGCCAAATTAAACCACATAATTATGTGATCTAAGGCTAAGAATAAAAGGAAAGGGAAGAAAATGGAAAAGGAACCAAACACAGCCCCAAAAACAAGCAAAAAACACAATTCTGCCTCTGTGTAATCGATTGCACAAAAGGTGCAACCGATTGCACCTGTTCAAAATCAGCAAATCGACACAAATTTTACACTGCACAATCCATTGCGCAAAAGGTGCAATCGATTGCACCTGTTCAAAAATCAGAAAATCAGCATTTTAAGAGGCAAATCCTTGATCAATCATTTCATCAAACATCTATTGATCATGGATTCAATTGTGCACGAATTTTAAAGTAAAAAAATAATAAAAACCTGCAATCAAACACAATTACAAGATCCAAAGGATCAAGTAACAAGAATTTCCAAAGATCTACATTATGGAAGATGAAGATGAAGTTTCAACAATGGTGAAAGATGAATTACCACTTCAAAATCTAAAAATTCCTTCAAATTTCTTCAAGATCCAAACACCAAAGCCCTGATCTATGAGAATTGACGAAGAAAACAATTTTGGATGAAGTTTTAGCTCAAAGTTGAACAAGATTCAATGTGAATTCTTGTTAACTTTCAAAGGAAGAAATGTGAGCTTTTGGTGAATTTTGTGGTTAGGGAGAGAATTTGCAAGAGGTTTTTTGGCTCTCAAAAGCTTGAATGAATGAATGAAATGAAGGCTCTATTTAAAGAGTTTAGGCTTGGGAATTTGGTGGTTTGGAAGATCAAAATTAGGCTTGGAATTTGATTTTGGAGGGAAATTAACAAAAGAGTGGTGATTAGTGAAGGTGTATGGTGGGAATTAATTGTGATGAGGTAGGGGAATTATTTTTGGGTGATCTAGAATATTCTCATTTGATAAAATTGGTGCCAAATGCTTCAAAATTTGAAAATTGCTGAATTTGGCCAATTTTGCCTTTGTGCAATCGATTGCAGTGCTGACGCAATCCATTGTGCCTGTACAAAAATTCAAAAATTGGCACGAAATGTGAGGGGTGCAATCGATTGCTGTTTTAGTGCAATCGATTGCATCAGTGAAAAATGGCAAAATGGCTTTGTTTGACTGGATTGCTCCGACTTTGGCTCGATTCTTTTGCTTGTCGAAGAAGGCATGGAAATAAACACATGAACCTTGGAATTCCTTGAATAATAATCAATTAAAACTTGAGGAATCCTTGATCAGATAAAATTTGACATAATTACGGATCAACTTCGAAGTTGTACAGATGAAATTCATTCGAGCTGCGGGGCTGTTGTTTTGTTATTTTTAACATGTTCTTCCCCTGAAAATATTAGTGAAAGAAAACAAAATATTAGGTTAGTAAACATAAGCAAATCATGGAATAAAACAACTAACAAACACACACATACTCAAAGATCCCTGCAAGGCACAATCCTATAAAAGAGGGAACCAATGTGTGATCTTGTTTGTGGTATGAGATGCAAAATGAGATGTAAAATCTTAGGGGTAAAAATTAGGGTTCAACAGATAGTAAAGGAATATCCTGGGTGGCATGAGATACCATATGTAAAAACAAGGAGGAGGGAGGTTTGGGTTTGAAATATCTTCGATCATTTAATGTCGCATTGTTGGTAAAATGGTTGTGGAGGTTTATAAACGAGTCAGACGCTATTTGGTGTGGTATCTTGTGACATAAATATGGTGATTATGTTTCTGCTATTTTAGCAATGGAAGTTTACGTTGCAAAACATAACGACTCGCAATGGTGGAAGGATGTGGTTAGGATCAATACGGTGGCGGTTGTCGTGCCTTTCGGAGACATCATTACGGTAAAGTTGGGTGAAGGTTCAAAGGCTCAGTTTTGGGGTTTAAGATAGGTAGGCAATAATACTTAGAAAGATCAATTCCCAGCTCTATTATCTTTGGCATAAAATTAGCGTATGTTGGTGTGTGATGTAGGATCATGGTCTGCGAATGGGTGGGTTTTGTCTCTGCACTGTAATGACCAGCTGCTGCCTCAACCTACAGTAGGGGAATATAATGAATTGTCTCTTCTGCTGCAGGATTTCCACCTTTTCGTGAATAGGTCTGATAAGGTTCTGTGGCCTCCGGGTAGCTCGAGCATTTTTTTCGTAAGTTCCTATTACTCTATATTATCTGCTGGTGGTGGTGGAGGGTCTGATTTTTCAAATTTGGTAGCCTTGCAATGTTTGTGGAAATCTTTTACCCCTTCTAAAGTAAAATTGTTTGGTTGGCGTTTACTATTAGATAGATTAGCAACGAGGGGTAACCTTTGCCGTCGGGATGTTTTAGTTAATCCGCATGATATTGTTTGTCTTCTGTTTTAATCATTTGGAGATTGCTAGACATAATTTTATCTCTTGTCCTAATGCTAGCATGGTCTGGAAAATTATCCAGAAGTGGTTGAATTTAAAGGAGGTTATTGGAAATTCTGTCTCGCACCATTTGTTGGTGTGGATTCACAGTTTTAGTGGTTTGGTTTCGAAGAATACCGCGTGTAGTTTGTGGTTAATTGTTGTTTGGTGCATTTAGTTGGCGAGAAATAAAATTCTCTTCAATGATGAAATTGGCGATCCCGAATTAACTGTGACAAGAATCAAGTTTTTCTCTTGGTGGTGGATTTTAACTTTATCAAAAAGAAAAATGAGTTGTAATTTTTATGAGTGGCACAAATATCCTTTTGACTTTTTGTAATAGGGTGATGTTTGTATAATTTTATGTTGGTTTTGTATTGTGGGTTGGGGTTCCCCTAGTACCTCTATTATTAATATACAAGTTGCATATAAAAAAAGTTCATTAATTGTAATTTTGGACAATATTGTATAATGATCATCAACATTGATTTTTTTGTTATGATCCGTTTCATCCTGAAATGACTAAGTCAAGTTCAAGTTGAACCTCAACTTCACCCATTGTGGGTCGTTCATTTCGAGGATACTTCAAATATCTTTCTATGACATCCACAAATAATCTCCAGCATTCTTGTGCAATGTTTCCTTTGATATTCTCATCAATATTGTCTTCTATTGGAAGCCTCTTTCTCTTAACATTTTCTATCTTTTCCCAACATACAACTTCTAGTAGAACTAGACCAAAGGAGTAAACATCCGACTTATCTGTTACTTTATTGTTTTCCAAAATCTCCGGAGCCACATAATCATATGTACCTATACATAAGAGAAAAAATATATTAGTTCAATTACTCAATCTAATAAGTTTGTAAATGATTTTAGTAAATGAACAAGATGTACATGTAAAGTTTCTATCATTTCCTAATATGGACTTTGGTTTTGGCATTGAATCACTAAACAATGGTCCTTGCAAGGAATTCCAAAAGTCAGAGAGTTTAGGCGCCATATTACTATCCAACAACATTTTATAAGACTGAATGTGAAAATGAATGATGGTGCGTTTGGTGTTGGAGAAATTTCCAAAATATTAAATTGATAAATAATAATAGTTAAATTAACAAAATATATGGCCAAAAGTTGCAACTGTCTAGAATAGAACCAGAGACCCTATAATGATTGTGTGCATGGTCATAAGGTGCAATCACCATATCAACACAACTTTTCACGAAAATGTTTGTTGCTATTGATATACAATGGTTCACGAATGGTTATGTTAAAAACATTGAAACATTGTTTCTCCTCACCAATTGGTACAAGTTTTTCTATAAATAGAGATACTTGTTAGGCATAAAAAATACACAAAATTATTATTTGTTTCAAGTGCCAAAAATTATATCTAAGTCATTCTTTTATTTTTCTATTGCACGAGAATAAATGAGAGAATTTATTCCGTAAAATATCGTTGATAGATATGCTGAATGTGAATGTGCAATTCATGTTAAGATTTCCAAAGTATCCTGAAGGAGATTTGCTGGTTAACCCATTTGCATCCAATTTTTCTAAATTGTTGGGAGCGAATCGAACCTAAAGCTTAGTGTAAATACACGCTTTGAAATTTATTTTGTGAAACTTTCATCATAACATCTTCATCTTTTTCTTACTCAAACTTTGCAACAGACCACCAACACAAGATTTAATAATCTTTAGGTTCGATTTTCGATTTTTATACTTTATTTATACTTAGTATTAAAATATGCAATTTTAAAGAAGATGGTAACAATTTTCAATGACGGTGAAAGGTACATAATTAATTCATATAATTTTTAAAATTATAGAATTTTGATTTATGGATCTTTTTGTTTGTGATTAATTTGTGACTACAACAGAGAAATGAACATTCTTGCTATCTTATTCATCAATATGGTAAAAGGTACATAATCATATTTAATAAATATGTCATTTATATGATGTTTTAAATTCATGTAAAATATGTTGAAATAATATTTATTTATGTTAAGTTTAACATGTGGAATAAATTTATATATGCATGATTTATAAATTATTCAAGTATGTGAATTTGTATAATTAAGAATATGTTTGGTTTATGGTGTATACTCGAATATAAAATATAAGTTAAATATTATTTTTGGTGCAAGTAATTTGTTTCAATTAATAATGCATTAATTTTGGATAAAATGATTTGTTGAAAAAAAAAAATTATGAATTTGAATGTATGGTGCATGTATTGGTAACATGAAATGATGTAAATAAAATGTTAGAAATATCAATGACATGTTTAAATTGTATTTAAATTTGTGCAATAATTTATTAAATTTAAAGTGATGTATCTCATATTATATGTATATCATAATATGGAAGTATTATTTTTTTGTTTATCTTGATATTAAAAGTAATTTGGATAATTTTAAATTATTGTAAGTTGACAAATATTTATGGAGAAAAATTATAGAAAATATTAATGAGGTGAATTCATTGTTTATTTAATATTGCAATTTTTATTTGGATATATCATAAACATTTTTAAATATGAAACATTGATTTATCACATAGAATTTGTTATGCAAGAAAATTATTGATTTTAAAAGAATAGAAATAAATTATATGGTGTTGTATTTATATGGAGTTTATGAATTACGTGTTTGAACTCACTTCATGAAATAAAAGTTAGTCATGACAAATTTGTTTGATCGTGGTTGTCGATTGCTACAAATGTTTAATGAATTTAATATATTTCATATATATTTAAATGGAAGTAAAACTTCAAATTAAAAAAGGTTAGCAAATGAAGAATGACATAAAATTTGTGTATGTGATAAAATGAATGACAAACATGTCATGATGATAGTTTATCGAAACTATCAAGAATATACAATATATATTGTATTTGACAACTGTACTAATATGATAAAAGTGTCATGGTTTGATGATAGATGGTAAATACTATCAATAGTACATAAAGTAATCATGCATATATATGATTAGTTGAAAAATTGAATATTATGAATTTATTAAAGTTTGGAAAAATCTTGCAATTCTTTGACGAAAAGATTAACAAAGATATTATGTCTTTAGATATAATTGAATAGAATGAATACATCATTAGGGATGTGGAACAAGCCTATATCCTATTAATCATCAATAGTGGAAACTCAACTCACACTTGATTAATGTTAAGTCTTGAGTTCAATGATGAAAGTACACTATTTATGTGATTGAAGTACTTAATGATAGGTACATCCCAAGGGATAAAAGTACTTGGACCATAAGAATAAGTGGGGTAGGATGAGGTTTTCTTTTTAATAGACATATAACATATGTTTGTTGGAATGCATAATTATGGGTGCATTTCTGATATAGTATACCTATATGAGAATGAAGTGGTATTGCTTCATAGATTTCAAGGGCTTGACTCTTAAATTCTCATGAAAAGAATATGAGACGCAAGACCTTATTAAATGTGTCGTATTAACAATTTGATAAATGGTACAGAGATTTCATGTGTGAGTTATGCACGCTTGTTCTAATGAATAATTGGTTCAAAGCTTTTCTACCAATCTATTCGGGGACGAGTGAAAACTTAACTTACTAAGTAATGATTCAAATCGAAAGATACCTTTATCTGAAACCATGAAATTTCCTGAATAATGGATTTAGATATATTTTACAAATGGTGGGGAATTGTTGGATAAATTTTCAAAATATTAAATTGATAAATAATAATGATTTAATTAACAAAATAAATGGTCAAAAGTTGCAACTGTCTAGAATAGAACCAGAAACCATATAATGATTGGGTGCGTGGTCATAAGGTGCAACCACCATATCAACATAACTTTTCATAAAAAAGTTTGTTGCTATTGATATACAATGGTTCGCGAAAGATCATGTTGAAACCATTGAAATATTGTTTCTCCTCACCAATTGGTACAAGTTTTTCTATAAATAGAGATACTTATTAGGCATAAAAAATACACAAAAAAAATTATTTGTTTCAAATGCCAAAAATTATATCTAAGTCATTCTTTCATTTTTCTAGTGCACAAGAATAAATGAGAGAACTTTATTCTGTAAAATATCGTTGATAGATATGCTTAATGTGAATGTGCAATTCATGTTAAGGTTTCCAAAGTATCCTGAAGGGGATTTGACAGTTAACTCATTTGCATCCAATTTACCTAAATTTGTGGGGGCGAATCGAACCTAAAGCTTAGTGTAAACACACGCTTTGGAATTTATTTTCTGCAACTTTCATCATAACATATTCATCTTCTTCTTACTCAAATTTTGCAACAGACCCCCAACACAAGATCTAAAATTTGGTTTCGGTATGAAGATAGTGAAGTCCACATGCTGCTCCAATACATGTTGTTATGTACACAACAAAGGCGATTATAGAGAGATCCATTAGAATTGTAATCATATACAATAATCTTCTCATCTTTGTGGTTGTAATATCCTAATAAATTGACCAAATTAGGATGATGAAGTTGGCATAGTAACTCAATTTCATTCTTAAACTCTCTTGTTGTTTTGTCTGTGATGGGATAAACTCTTTCGATTATGACTGTATAATCAATGGTACTGTTGTGTAATTGGAGATAACCTTTGAACACTATACGGAGGCTTTCACTTTCAATTACTTGATTTTGATAAGAGTTGTTGGTTGATTTCTTAATACTTGATAGAGAAAATTGATGGCATAACTCTTGTATTATTATTGGATTTTACCTCCTAAGCTTCCCGATCCAATGGTGGAAACCCAAGTTTTTTAGAAACATTATGATTAGTTATTAATTTCAGAAACTATATATAAACCTGTGTACATGTCCACCTTGAATCCTCATTGCTAACCTAACCTGAAATGCATTTGAAATATGAATCACACACATCTTTAGAAAATATACTATTTTGATGTTTTGAGCATAATCCAGCTGAAAAATATAAAGGTTATATGCACAGTTTATCATAAAAATTTAATTACATCATTTTTGACATTAAAGAATCTAAAGATTTGAGTGTCGGGAAGACCAAAGAACCTTAGAGGATCATGAAAAGAGAGCCTTGGAAACCAATGAGAAAAGTTTCTGCGATTCTATCCCTCTTAGAAGGAGCGTAAACAACATTAAAATCCCCCAAAACACATCAAACATCCCCACCAAGATTAGTTCTTCTACAAATAAGATCTTGCCGTAAGATCCTCTTATCTATGAGGCAACACTTAGGGGTTGACATTTACCACAACGTAAAGGGTCTTAGACATCCCCCACTCAAGAAAAATTCCAAGATAACCAAGACCAATGAAGGAAAAGAGAGATGACCCTATCTAACTACACCAAATAGAGAGGATGCCCCCACTAATACCACCAGAGAGCATGAACAAGAGAAGAAGATATATCATTGATTTTAGTTTCTTTGAACGCAAGGAAATCCAGAAGATTAGAAACAATGAGTTCTTTCACCTTATCTTTCTTGATCCTGCTCCCTAACCCACAAACATTAAAAGAACAAATCAACATCGAACATAACTCCTTGACAATTTAGAAGATCACATCTGCCTATCCATCTTTTCCAAACCTACCAATCTCTCAACATCAGCCTTATCACTAAGGAAAAAGTACATCTGAATTACGTAAGAAACCTAAGAACCTTGGTCGCTTTCTTATGGTCTAAGGATTTTAGAAACTCATATGGTAAAGAAAAAGGTCGCATGTGACGGGGAACATGTTGAAAATAAGCATCATCCAAACTAATAGACAAGTTAGGCCTTGAGAACTCATACCTTCCTCGAGAATAGGCTAGGGAACACTCTCATGCAAGCAAAAACCAATAGAGGTTACATGACTAATAATACCCGAGTCCAATTGTGGAGTGGAGAGGTATAGAGAAAGATGTTTAGATGTTAGTCCAATAGGAGAGTCTAACGCCTTCCCCAAATTTGAAACAAACAATTGATAGGAATGTATTGGTGTCTTATAATCCAAACCAACTTCAAGAGCCATAGGTGAAGATAAGGGAACCAAATTTGAAGGTGAAAAGAATACACTAGAAAGGGGTATTGAATTGTGTTTTCCGTTTCTTAACTTTGCCTCTGATCAGAGTTCAGAATCTAAACTGATGTTCAGATTCTGATTATACATTGCAGCGGAATGTTAAAAGAAGAAAATAAAAGATAAATAACACACAAAGATTTATACTGGTTTCTCACAAAAGAGAGTAGTCCAGTCCCCTTGCATCACAAGAGATTTTCACTATAATCAAAACATGATTACAATTGCTTATGCACTTAAGCATAAGACTTTTCTTTGCTCAGACTGTCAGCCCGAGACTTCCTTCTTAAACCCCTCACATCCAAGACTTCTGCTTAGGTTCCACAAACCCAAGACTTCCTTGCTTAAGCCCCTCAGACTCAAGACTTATGCTCAGACCCTCGGTCTAAGAGTTTCCTGCTTAGATTCCATGAATCCAAGACTTCTGCTCAATCCCTTCAGGCACAAGACTTCCTCGCTTAAGTTCCACGAACTCAAGACTTCCTTGGTCAGGTTCCACGAACCCAAGAATTCTGCTCAAGCCCCTCAGGCCCAAGACTTTTACTCAAACTAACATTCTAAGACTTTCTGCTCAATCAACAATTGATCAAGACTTTCAATGCTCTAGCACATAGTAAGAGACTTACTTGGATCAAGCTTCTCAGCAAGAGACTTTGATGCTCAAGCATATAGCAAGAGACTTTATCTAAACTACTAAACAATCATGTTTAGCAGAATAGAGAACAAGGTGTACTTGATACAAAATCAGAGGTACAAGGTAATCACCTTAACAAAGACCTTTAAGCACTTAAGATTTCTAAGATATTCAATGTTTAAGAAATCTTAAGGCTTATTACAATTTACAACATATAACAGAAATTCTGCATACTTGATTGTGTTACTTATTGTATGATCTTGTTATTCCTCTATCCAGACAGAAGTGTAGAACACTTCTATCCTTCTTAGATTTCCTTCTATATTTCCCTTTCGATTACTCCTTGTTGAAGACTTCAGTTTAAATCTTCAGCAGCTTATATAGCAGTTGTAGAAGACTAGTTGTTGGAAGAGATAACTCGAAAAAGTGTCTTTGTTTTTCGGTAATACAAGAGACGTTAAAGAGAGATACACCAAAAGATCTTAATCCATTGTGTAACATGTTTCACCATTGCTTCTTCCATGTAATCTTGTACTATAGAGTAGTTGAGAGTAAATATCCGTAAAACATGTCAACTCTTCTTGAGCCTTGTGAAAAATAGACTCTAGTTGACAAGTTGATTTGACAATGCAACTTGCTTTTTGCAGTACGAATAACTCAAGCGTTATTACTAATTTTGAATGTTCACTAGAAGCTGTTACATTAAATTAGTATAAAGACAATATGTTGCTCTTCTGATACTGAGTTCTTCAGCTTCAGAGTCAATGCCAGACGTCACTTAGATAGTATTCTTCAGGTTCTGATCCACCAGAAGCTAGTAACTCAGCTCCTCTCAAATGCGTCCTTATATCAGATTCTGAATGCCTTCTTTTCAAGCCTTAGAACCTGCATACTTGGAAAACACAATAGAGAACACCATTGTTCTTGTAATACTTTGTTATCATCAAAATCCACTACGCCAAAGAAAGGAAAAGACAGCGCTTTTTTTGGCCTTTAACAGCGCTTAAAAGCGCTGCCTAAGGTGGCGCTGCCGTAGGTAAACACATCGCTTTTTTTTAATGAGAAAGCGCTGCTAAAGGCCTACTTTAGGCAACGATTTACCTTTAAAAGCGCTTTCTAAAGTAGGCCTTTAGCAGCGCTTTTAACTGAAAAATCGCTTTCTAAAGTAGGGCTTTAGCAGCGCTTTTTCTATCCTTTTATGCTTTCTATTGGCATCTTTAGGCAGCGCTTTCTCAGGAAAAAGCGCTTTCTATTGTCCCCCTTTAGACAGCGCTTTTGAAAGCACTGTCTAATTTATTTTTTATTTTCACCTTTAGGCAGCGCTTTCTCAAGAAAAGCGCTTTCTATTTTCCCCCTTTAGACACCGCTTTTGAAAGCGCTGTCTAAATTTTTTTTTATTTTCACTTTAAGGCAGCGCTTTTAATTGAAAGCACTTTCTTTTTTATTTTTTATTTTCACTATAGGCAGCGCTTTTTCTTAAAAGCGTTTTCTTTTCTTCACGTTTATTTTTAATGATTTTTTTAAAAAATCACATTTTCCTTCTTTTTATGCAGAAACCTGTAGAAACCTGTATATTTTCCTTCACATTTTAAGCCATTTCCATTAACCATTTCTAATCCTTATAAATCACATAAACCATTATAATCCATGATTCACATTTTAGGCCATTTCCATTAACCATTTCCATAATTAAACCATTCTAATCCATAAACCATTCACATAATAATTAATCCATAAACCATTCACATAAACCATTTTCATAATTAAACCATTCTAATCCATAAACCATTCACATAATTAAACTATTCTAATCCATAAACCATTCACATAAACCATTCACATAAATAAACCATTCCAATCCTTTAACTTCTAAAGATCTCCTAATATACAACAACTTCCAAAACTATACAATTACACTCCATAACTACACACCAACTTCCGTACCTTATATGATTCTTTTCTCAATAAGGTATTCACACAATTCTTCCTTGATTTCTTCCAATTTATCTTTCGTGTAATGAGCACACGTGTATTCATCAAAGTACTACATAACAAAACACAATATGCATGATTTAGTTTAAAATAATAAATTATATGAAATATCCGATAAGTATTAAAATAAATCCTAAGTTATAAATCCATACCGTGATGGGAATCTCTAATCGATCCAAATGAAGGAATTCTCTCATAAACCTCAAAACGAAATAACCGCAGTCTATACCATTACGCTGACGAGGACACTACACATAGAAAAACAAATAAGAATTAATATATAGTTGTCTTGTGTTATCAAGTAGCATCACTATTATAAGCAACATTGTGAAAATTAATATACCTCCACTTTGATCCATGTAATGTTGTTTGCTTTAGACCGTGATACTCGAGCTTCTCTTTGTGCTCGGTATACTAGTATTGTTCTATAAAAGAAAAACGTAAATTTAGAACAATCTCACAGAAATAATTAAATATACAAATACACACGAATATTTAGAACAATCTCACTTACGTATCAACCAAATCCTTCATATTCTGATATGTTGTCCAATCATGATCTAATGAATTCAGATAATACACCACTTCTCTTGTAGGATTAATAGCAACCAACAACCAGTGTCCACTGTAAAATATAACAAAAGTTTAAATGGATAATTTCTACGCAAAAGATACAAAGATTAGAATGAAATTAGAATGAAAATCTTACCCCTTTCCAGTATTATACGGTAAAAGATACAAACTTTCTGTACTGCTGGCCATAAATCTCTCGAGTAAGTGATCTCTTACTGAATTTGGATCAATAGTAATCACCATGCAAATTTCAACATGTATAACTTCTATCAATTCCAGGCTCTTTAAATGCGATGCCAACTGAACCACGTCAACCCAACTCCCAAAACAGCAACCCAAGCAAGGACATATCATTCGACTGGGGTCTTCGGCGTGCGCAACAACAAACTTAACGATTCCGATACACCATTCTCGTACTCTTTCGACAATTGACTTGAAAACATTCATTTCTTATCCATAGTTATACTAATTAAGCTAAACAAAAACAAAATAAGAAATATTTACCTGTAGGGAAACGATCCGACTTTCACACTTTGATCACAAGTAACCCCTATATATAACAAATTCAATAAGTTAGTTCTCAATCATTGCAAGCAAAGCTCATCCATCATAGCAGTTCATTCAAATGGTTTTACTAATTAAGCTAAACAAAAACGTTAATTATTCACGCAACTATAGCAAAAGAACAACTAATTGCTTATAGAGAAGTAATCAACTTCTGGACCCACACAATGTAAGATTCCTCCAACGATCAGACTTTCACTCTGCACCTGTAAAACAATCATACTATCAATATCAATCCAACTTTTCACTTTTCAATGTCTCTTCAACAAGATATATCCTATGCCAAATTCTAATAGTAATTTATTCAAGAATTCTACATAATATATATTGACTCAATCCTATGCCTCAAAATTCTTCAATCTAAGCTGTGTTGTATTTTATATTTTCAACAAATATCTCATTCCAATAATGTTTTCTAGAACCAACATGTGTGTTACAACATATGAAGCCTCAAGAACCTATGCATATTTCTATTATTTCCTATACATACACAAATAAGAAAAGTATTATTACAATTACCACGTTGACACCACTTCCATCTCCCTATCTAACAATGAAACCTATGAAATTGAGCTATTTTATGATGATTGATGATGACGCATGTTAATTAATCTTAGAAATTGAGCTAACTGTTGCTTTTAACATGACTACACAATTATATACAATTTAACAAACAATGCAAAAAACAATTGATATTTTTACATAAAGATGCCATTAACTAATTTAGTTTTATGACTCATTACATCATTAAATAAATTATCAGTTTCCTCGCCTATATCATCAAAGAGCTTTTGTAACTCACAACTCTCTGCAAATCTTTGGCTGCATTATGTCTTCATTTATCAGCAGCAACAAGGTGAGCAACAACATAATTAGTAACAACAAAAAAACAGAGTAAACAAGTTCATTTATAACTACAACAACCCTAAATAACACAGAGTCAATACAACATTATTCAATACAACATGAGCAACATTCAAGAACCAACATTTCTTCATTCAAGAACTCTCAAGAACCAACATTCAAGAACCTAAAATATGATGACAGTAACTCTCAAGAACCAACATTCAAGAAAATAGGCTAAACTTAAACTCTAACATCTCAAGAAAACCTAAAACGGTTGGAGAAGAATGCGTACCTGCACGATAACGGTCGGAGAAGAATACAGAATGCCTCTTATTCATTTTCATTTTCCGCTTCTTCTTCTTCTTCGAACGAAAAATGAGTAGCAGACGGTCGATAATGGAAAAAATGCAGAGAGAACTGAAAAAAATGAGAGATAACGGTCGGAGAAAGGAGGAAGGAGAAAGGAATAACAGTCGTGAGAGTGAAAATGATTAGAAAAATTGATTAGGGCTATTCTAAAAATGTGGTGTTTTTTAATTTTTAATTAATAAATGACCTAAGACAGCGCTTTTGAAAAGCGCTTTCTTAAGTGCTATATTTAGCAGCACTTTTTTCTTATAAGCGCTTTCAAATATGGGGCCAATTTAAGGCCTTTAGCAGCACTTTTCCAAAAGCGCTTTATAAGGTTAACATTTAACAGTGCTTTTAGAAAGCGCTTTCTAAGGTTATACCTTTAGCAGCGCTTTTAGAAAGCGCTTTCTAATGTTATACCTTTAGCAGCACTTTTATAAAAGCGCTTTCTCAGGTGGTGTCTATGTAAGGCCTTTAGCAGCGCTTTCTAAAGGTAGCCTTTAGCAGCGCTTTTATTTAGCGAATTTTTTCCAAAACTTATAGCAGTGCTTTGTAATAAAAGCGCTGTCTTTTTTGTGCTGCCAAAAGCGAATTTTGGCGTAGTGATCCAAGAGATATATGTCATGAACAAATCTGGTTCTAACAATCTCCCTTCGTTTTGATGATGAAAAACATAAGTATTTAAATGACAATGTTGGGTAGTTATAATTTTCTTGGCAACATCAAGGTATGGAGTTTGTAAGCTCCCCCTGAGTCTAATATTTCATGGTTGAGTTCTGCAAACCCCCTTGAATACTATATTCAAGAAAAAATATTTTAATTCTCTAAGTAACATCAGAGTGTTAGGTTTGTAAGCTCCCTCTGAGTCTAATAGTCCAAGGTTGAGGTTTATAAACTGCCCCTTAGTTTTATATACAAGAAAATTAAAATATATCTCCTGGGAAAGATCACCAAAACAAAAACAAAAAAAATAAAAATAAAATAGGCTTAATACCCTTTTTGGTCCTCTACCCATGACTCGGGGTCCATTTTGGTCCTCTTTCTTTTAAAAGTTCCAAGTTGGTCCCTTACGTTATCTAACAGAATCAATTAAGTCATTTCCGTCAAATATTGGTAACGGTGTTAGAAATAAGTGGCGTGGCAGCTGAGGTGGCATAATTATTTTTAATTATTACATTTAATAATTAAATGTTTTTATTTATTTTAATTTATTTATTTTGAAAATCAATTTAAATTACTTTTTGCAAACTGTAATCCAAAATATTTGGGCCAAATGCCCATGTTCTTTAGAGTAGGAGCCCAATAGTCAAGATTTGTTATTATATTGTGAACAAATCCTTTATATAAACACTCAATTTTATTGTTCCAAATTCAATGTGGGACTTGGGTAAATGGAAATATGATCAAACAAACCAAGACAAAATAAGCCATTACAGCAAGATAGAAAACCCAACAAGATGCAATATTACAATTTAAACCGAGACTAATACATTATCGTATTAACCATTCATACCTTTGCTCAGGAGCCTCTTCACCCTCAAACCTCATCTTAAACCGAATGCCTATGGTATAATTATTTTTGAGAGACTCCATGTACTGATCATATGGAACAATGAAATCCGTTGGACTTGTCCTGCAAATAGAAAAGGCAACAATGGTGTAAATAACATTATAATGAGAAATCAATCAGAGAGAAACACGACATGTCAGATAATAGTTAGAACAGAACATAGTTTTATGAACAAGTGGCATACCGAGGTTTATAATAGACAGGGAACATGGACCCTGTCAACACAGCATGCCAAGCAGTTGTAAGAACACCAAGATGCATGTTGTGGCTAGAGATAACCGAGGATAGAACATTACCCTGTTGTCTCATTGCATGCCTAACACCAACTCGAAGCTCCCCATTCTCCCCTCTGGAAATTCCAAAATTAGTAAAAAACAGAGTAACAAAAATACTGGAACAAAAATAACATGTTAACGCGGTTTAGCAAACCTTAGAAATATAAATGCATCTCCAACAACTAGCCTCTTAGAACTGACAAAAACACTCCAACCACTTTAAAACAAATGTCTACGCGGTTGACCTGAAAAAAATTCCATTTCCACATCAGATTCAAACAAAACAAAACCATAGAATTTAAGAGAGAAAAAATCAAGAGATAAAAAAATCAAGACATTAAACGATGAACAAGTAATTACCGTGAAAGATGTGTCTAAAACGCCATTCATTTCCATGCAGATCTTTTGCCACCAATTCCTGTGTAGGTGGTTGCTTGGACATGTCCTATCAACAAACAAAAAACACCTCCAAATTCAGCTATACATAAAATTAAATGTAACAAAAGAAGAAACAACACAAGGAAAGAAAGAACTAAACCAGTGGAGGAAGACATTCATCAGCGTGACGTCTAAGAACAGAAAACCCACCATAAGAAAACCTCACATGAAGGAGTTATTAAGGGATAAAATAAAGGGTCTTTTATGGGGTTCAGAAGATGCCTCGGGTGAGTTTGCTGCAGAGGTTTTCTTGTGAGCAAGTGATGACAACGACTTCTAAGATTCATAGATTGTTGATTCATGTTCAAAACATTGAGTGGCTTTGGCCCAAAAATATCAGGTGAGATTGTTTAAAGTTTGTCTTGTGCTATTCATATTTCCATTAACCCAAGTCCCATATTGAATTTGAAACAATAAAATTGAGTGTTTATATAAAGGATTTGTTCACAATATAATAACAAATCTTGACTATTGGGCTCCTACTCTAAAGAACATGGGCCTTTGGCCCAAATATTTTGGATTACAATTTGCCAATATTTGACAAAAAGGACTTAATTGATTTTGTTAGATAACGTAAGGGACCAACTTAGAACTTTTAAAAGAAAGAGGATCAAAATGGACCCCGAGTCATAGGTAGAGGACCAAAAAGGGTATTAAACCTATAAAATATTATAAATTTAAAAATACATTAATTATAAATGAACAACATTAAATCTGTAAGGTTAAGAGTCTTTATTAAATACTATTATATCTTTCTCTCCCTTGACGTGAGAAGTTTTGTAGGTAGCTTTCAGGTGAAAAGGGTATCGTTGACCTTTCCTTAACCGTTGCCAAGTCATCTTTAGAAAAAGTTACTTTACCTTAACTATGGCTCACCAACCAAAGGAATTGACACAACTCTCCTCCTATCACTTTCAGAATTATCACTTTCTTCCCCAAACAACTCCCCACTTATCACACAAGAGGTAGGCAATGATGCAAAGCCACATGGAAAAGAGTGGGACCAACATGCACTGGCCTAACTTCATCGTCTTTCCCCACCATATTCATGCGAGAAAATGCCATTTCTGCTCAATTCACCTTCAAAAACCCACGTTGAACCCTTATTTTCATCAGAATAAAAATTTTCTTCAACTAAGGCATCTTGCACGCCAAAGAACGAACTCTCTTCATCTATAAAATCTAGGAAAAATGAAGGAAAAAATGAGCTACCATGATAGAAGCAGACCAAGGGACAAGTGACACAAGAAAGTGATTTCAAACCTCCATTTCGTTAGCGTAAAAATCCTTCAGCACTCCTTCAACATCATAAATGAGCAATACAAATCCCCCCATTGATGAAATTTTGATTGAATGGAAACCAATTATGGGGATTTGATCAGAGAAAGAAGATAGCTGTACCTGTGGGTTCAACACCCCAACAAATTTTTTAAAGAGATCAACAATCTTCTCCTCATCCTCACCCACTTCAAGCCATTTGAAACCACTAGAGAAGGAGGAACGACATGTTTTTAATTCTTTAGGATTTATTTTATGTGTTTTCAACACCTGAAACCACATCTTTGAATGTGGTTCCATAGAATAAACCTTCATTTCCACCCTCCCTTGTATGAGATACACCTTGTGAGCCATCACTATAATTGATGTGAGATGGAAGCTTCATTCCCATTTGATTTTTTTTGCAAACCTATCAACATTAAATTTTAACTTAAATGTTCCCATCCATTCATCAACTAGAGATTGTTGAAGTTTTTTCATATTCTTAACCTCTGAAAACCAAACAAGACCAAAGAGTTCTCCAAAATTCAAAAGCTTTAATGAAATAAACACATCTTCCCCCAATCCAAACCATTTCAAACACCTACGAACCAAACCAGTTGAGCTTTTAACGGGAATGTTTGAGACATAAAACAAAGTTATGTCATCCGAAGGTACATGATTCTTAGAGTTACTCTTGGAAAAAGAGAAAGGCTACAAACCCAACCGCTATAACCACCACCAAACAATGAAAGAATATGCAGTAAAGATGATATAGATTTTAGTTAATTAGTCATACACTATATGAAAAAAATAGATAGTTTTGATATGTGGGGTGACATTGGTTTATTCCCCTTAGAAATACATATTAACATAAATAATGCATGATTAAAGAGGATGATGCAATGAGATTGTTATGTATGCATAAGAGACATGCTAAAAGTTGATATCACAGTTTTAAATTGCGGACCACATCACCTAATACGGCCGTAATATTACGGTTGCGGTAGTTTCTGCGTCTGCATCAGGCCGCAATTGCGGTGTAATTGCAAATCACAATAAAAACCGCATCATAATGACACAACGACCGCATTATAAAACTGAAACGACTGCATCAACCCGCATCAGGCCGCAAGAGATTATACAATGCTCGTAAAAATTATTTTGTCTACCTTACTTTCTATTTATATCATAGGTTTAAGATATGTTTAAAGAAGATTAGTGATATTCAAAATGATTGCAAATTGTTAATGAGATATATATGAAAATTTAGAGAGGAAATAGAATACATGTGAAATCTAAAATAAATGATAAAATATAATTTTTTATGTTCATAAATATAAATTCATGCCACAACGACCACAATCCGCATCGCAACAACTGCAATAGCCGCAATCACAGTAGCCACAACCACATCCGTAGTTGCATCCGTATCACCAATATTCTCAACTCTCCACAATAAGTATGTCTGAATTCTTAAATCGGCGTTCATCATCATCATCATCGGAGGAACCGCTTCCAACATTTCCACTTATGAAAAGAAATGTCCTAGTTTGTTTTTCACCAATAAAGCCTCCGATGACGGTCCTACTCTGGAACACGCAGACCTTGGAGCATTTGCATAGGGAATTGAATAGCTGGCTAGAAGGAGAAATTGCTGCAGGTGAAAAGATCAGGAAAATTGAGAGGCTAGTTGAGGAGTCAAGTCCAAATTGAGTTAGCCGTGCTTGGAGAAAAGTGGAAAATGATGCTGGTGTCCTTATGATGATGTTAACACCAAAGAAAATTAGTTTGATGGTTGTAATATACTAGATAAGTTGATGCATGGAGTTGTTTTATTTGGGTATGTCGTTGTTATTTTCCGATTGTTGAGAATGGTGTAGACTTTTGGTATTAGGTTATGTCGTTGTTAATTGTTGCTGTTGAGATATTAAGTTATGTTTGTTTAAGTTATGTTGTTGTTAATTGTAATCGCTTAGGTATGCTTTCAATGGAATGAAATTTGTTGATGATATAAAGAGACAAGATTACATTTGAAACTATGATCTTGTGCTTGAGCCTACATTGGGACATTTGGTACGATTGTGTCCCGGCTGACGGCACGAACTATATAATCTGACCATTTTGTTTGTTGTATCCATCTCCGTTCGAATATGCATACTATTAGGGCGACCCTTTTTCTTTCTTCGCATCAAATCATTATTCCAGACAATTTCGCCTTCGTATGGAGGCCAATAGTCCTCCTTTGCTACCACCTGAAAGCTAGTGCTGTAGACATAGCATATACTAATGATTTGGTGAACAACAGAAAGATAGTTGGTTGGGTCCTGGCGAGCCTTTGAACATGCTAAAATAACATGAGAGCAAGGCATACGAAATTCCAGAAACTTTCCATAGACACACCAACTATCATCCAGTTTCACTGGGTAACATCCCCTAGGCTTCCTGTAACGGTCCAGTTTTTGTTAGATTTATTTAATCGAGTCGATTTAATTATTTTTATTATTATATTATTTTATTTTTTACTTTTATTTGATAATATATTATTTTTCATTGTAGTGATGTTTTATCGCGTTTTGAGAGCGTTTGCGAGATATTTGAGTGTAGGGGTAATTTGGTCATTTCACTTTATTTTTCATAAGTTAGTAAATAGAAATAGAAAGAGAGAAAAATAGAAAGGAAAGAAAAAGAGAAGAAGAAAAAGAGAAGAAGAAAAAGAGAAAGAAGGAAAAGGAAGAGAAGAAAAGAGAGAAAAACTTGGAAATTAAGAAAATCGATCAACCGACTTTTCAAATACGATTAAATCGGGTAAGGGTGCGAAACTCGATTATTTTATACTTGTGTATGATTATGTATGTATGTATTTGGTTGTTTTTGGATTGAAATGAGATATAGAGCAAAACCCATAATATGTTGAAATGGTTGGAAATTGATTCAAAATGTGTCTGAAATCATGTTTTAATGATCATAATTGTTGATATATGTTAGATAGGTGTTGTTGTGTACTCATTTGGTAATTTTCTGGTGTTTTGGTGAGATTTGGAGAGGAAAATGGTGGAATTTCGCAGAAAAATTATGCAGAAAAAATTATGGTTTTCCACTGCCCATACGCGTATCACTCAAGGCAATACGCGTATTGGTTAAGGCAATACGCATATGGCAATGAAGGAATGAGGGAAATACGCGTATGGAGTTCCATTTTCTCGGCCATCTGCTCATTTGCGTAATGGTACGCGTAAGGAGTTGGGCAATACGCGTATCAAGTGAGGCATTACGCATATTAGGGTTTTAGAGGAATTTTTGAAGAGGAATTGGTCTCTGCTCATACGCGTATCACCTTGGGCAAGTGAGCTTGGAAATACGCGTATGGCTCAGGGCAATACGCGTAGGACCAGAGAGGGTGCAGAATTGTGTCTTTTCACGATTCCTTTTCGTTTTACTTCCGTAACTTGTGTTCCAACTATCCGTTTTGAACATACTTGGTATCGTTGGAAAGCTATTGAGTTGTACTTTCTTATTAAAATGGTTTTGAGATTGTTGGCCGATTTAATTATGTCGGGAATTTGAAATAGTGTCGTTTTGTCGACTTTTGCCGTTTTAATTGTGTGCAATTGATGTGTATCATGCAATGTGCTGTTGATATGGATATTGTATAACTTGTGTGCTGTTGTGTGATGAAAATGCATGTGATGAGGTGTTGTGATGATGGTTTGTGGCCTAAGGGCAAGTAAATGCAATAGGTTGTATTTGGTTATATATGCATGATTATGGATGTGTATATGTGTGCATTTGAATGTCATGAGTCATTGTATGCCAAGCATCATGATATGCATTCTTGTGATGTCGTGTGCCCTTGTGGGGTGTGAGCGACGAATCGATTCCAGAGGGAATCCGCTATAACATCGCGTGCCTTATACAAAGAGGTGTGAGCGATGCTTATAGACGATCGTGTGCCTTATACAAAGAGGTGTGAGCGATCGGGTCGTGTGCCTTATACAAAGAGGTGTGACCGATCCATAAACGTCGTGTGCCTTATACAAAGAGGTGTGACCGACGGGGAACATCGTTTGCCCGACGGGGAGTTACATTAAGTAACAAGCGATGGTTCCAATAGTTCTTGAGTGAACTAATGATGAGATTGACGATGGATGGTACCGAATTTGCATAGAGTCATTGTGTCGGTCTCTTTGCATTTGCATAAATCATGAATGGATTGATTTTGTGTGGAATTGTGAATGGAATTGATGAGTTGAGATACATACATATATATATATATATATATATATATATATATATATATATATATATATATATATATATATGTTGTTGATAAATGCATTGAGCATGATTGATATGCCTTGGTGATGGATATATGAGATATGCATTGTGTTGTTTTGTGTTTGAATTCTGGTGTAAGTTGTGGTGAGAATATTTTATATGTGTACTTTTGTGTTATTATATAATGGTATGCAATTATATTATGATTGTGTTTCTCACCATTCTGCTGTTTTAAATGCTCTATGAGGCATTGCAGATTAGGTGCTGGAGGTCTTTTTGTGAAGCTTAGGTCTTCATTCTTTTGTCGGTCGGCTCTGATATGTAGCACCTGGTAGTCGGGGAGATCGTTGTGATTGTTTATGTATATGTATATATATCTTTTAGATTGTATATGTATGAATCTGTGTATGACAGACAAAATTTTTATGAGATATACATATGAGATTCAGTTGCAGATTTTTTGCTTTTATTCTGTATCTGAATTATGGGTAGTAGGAACTAAGTTCCTCTGTTAATTGCTACCTGATTGTTGCATATCTTTATGAGCAGGTTTATTGTGTTTTGTCTCAATTGATGTGACTCCTCAGTCTATGCCGTGAATGTTTTCATTATACTCTGATTAAATTTTTATCGCTTTATCTAATTGGGGGTATAGATTGGGGGTGTTATATTAAGTGGTATCAGAGCTAGTCCGTGTCAGTTTGTGTCAGTCCTTGTTGGTCGTTGTGTTTGGGTGAGCTGTTTGTTTAACCATAGTTGTTGTTATTGGAAATGAACAAAATATGGCTGGTAGGAATGATGCTGCTTTGGCTGCTGCTATGCAAGCTATGGCTCGGGCTGTGCAGGGTGCACCTAATGCTGGTGGGAATGATGAGTTCAGGAAGAAAAAACCGTCTGTCTTCAAAGGGAGACATGATCCTGATGGTGCACAGATTTGGCTTAAAGAGATTGAAAGAATCTTTCGAGTAATGGACTGTGCTGAGGAACATAAGGTGAGACTGGGTACTCACATGTTGCAAGAGAAAGCTGATGATTGGTGGGTAAGTGTGCGTCATGTTTGGGAAGTTACAGGTGAAGAGGTCACTTGGGCTTTGTTTAGCAGGGAGTTCTTGAGGAAGTATTTTCCTGAAGATGTAAGAGGAAAGAAAGAGATAGAGTTCTTGGAATTGAAACAAGGTAACATGTTTGTTGTTGATTACACTACTAAGTTTGTGGAACTTGTTCAGTTTTATCCACATTATGCTGAAGCGACTACAGAGTTTTCCAAGTGTGTGAAATTTGAGAACAAATTGCGTCCTGAGATCAAGCAGGCAATTAGTTATCAAAGGATTAGGAGGTTTTCGGACTTGGTGGATTGTTGTAGGATTTATGAGGAAGATAGTAAAGCTCGTTCTACTCACTATAAGAGTGTGAACGAAAGGAAAGGGAAGCAACCGTTTTGTGGTGGTCCTTATGTGACACCAGCTGATAAGGGTAAGCAGAGAGGTAGTTTTGAGAAAAGGCCGAGTGGGGGAGGTATGTCTAGTCCTCTGAGATGTTATAGGTGTGGTGACTTAGGACATCGTCAATTTGAATGCAGGAAAGATATGAGAAAGTGTTCCAATTGTGGAGGTTTAGGACATGTTGCAGCTGATTGTAAAAGGAATGTGGTGAAGTGTTTCAACTATGGTGAACCTGGTCATGTTAGCACGAAGTGTCCGAAACCAAAGTAAGCTCCAGCTGGTGGGAAAGTGTTTGCATTAGCAGGGATCAGACTATAAGTGCAAACCGTCTGATCAGAGGTACTTGTTTTATTAATAGTACGCCTTTAGTTGCTATTATTGATACTGGAGCGACTCATTTGTTTATTTCGTCTGAGTTTTGAATATTTTGTTGTCTTCGATGGATGGAGAGATGGTTATTGATACTCCAGCAATGGGGTCAGTAACTACTTCTTTGGTTTGTTTAAGTTGTCCTTTGACTATTTATGGTAAAGACTTTGAGATGGATTTGGTGTGTTTGCCGTTGGAGGGTTTAGATGTGGTTCTGGGAATGAATTGGTTGCAATTCAATCGAGTGCATATTGATTGTTATCATAAGCTGGTAAGATTTCCTTCTCTTGAGGAAGACGAGGAATCGAGTTTCTTATCTACCAAAGAGTTGAAGAAACTTTTGGCGGATGAAGCTCAGTTGTTCGGGTTATTTGCATCGTTGACTGTGGATAGTGAAGTTGTACTTGATGTGTTTCCAGTTGTGTGTGAATTTCCTGAGGTGTTTCCAGAGGATATTTCGGACTTGCCGCCAGAGAGAGAGGTAGAGATTTCTATAGATCTAGTTCCTGGTACTAGACTTGTGTCTATGGCACCTTATCGTATGTCGGCATCTGAGTTGGTTGAGTTAAAGAAGCAGTTGAATGAATTGTTAGAAAAGAGGTTTTTGAGGCCAAGTGTATCGCCTTGGGGTGCTCCGGTTCTTTTGGTGAAAAAGAAAGATGGAAGTATGCGATTGTGTATTGATTATCGCCAGCTGAATAAGGTGACGATTAAGAATAAGTATCCTCTTCCGAGAATTGATGATTTGATGGACCAGTTGGTAGGTGCTTGTGTGTTTAGTAAGATTGATTTGAGGTCAGGTTATCATCAGATTAGAGTGAAAGAGGAAGATGTTCAGAAGACGGCTTTTAGGACATGATACGGTCATTACGAATATTCGGTGATGCCGTTCGGGGTTTCTAATGCGCCAGGTGTGTTTATGGAGTGTATGAATTGTATTTTTCATGAGCATTTAGATCGATTTGTTGTTGTGTTTATTGATGATATCTTGATTTATTCTAAGTCCCAGGAGGAACATGCGGAACATTTGTGTGTTGTGTTGCAAATTTTGAAGGAAAGGAGACTTTTTGCCAAGTTGTCCAAGTGTTAGTTCTGGTTGTCGGAAGTGAGTTTTCTTGGGCATGTGATTTTAGGTAATGGTATTGCTGTGGATCCATCTAAAGTAGATGCAGTTCTACAATGGGAGGCTCCTAGATCTGTTACTGAAATTAGAAGCTTTTTGGGTTTAGCTGGATATTATCGGAGATTCATTAAAGGTTTTTCTAAGTTAGCACTTCCTTTGACCCAGTTGACTTGTAAAGGTAAAGCGTTCATTTGGGATATTCAGTGTGAGGAAAGTTTTAGTGAGCTGAAGAGAAGATTGACTACAGCTCCGATTTTGGTCTTACCGAATCCTACTGAACCGTTTGTGGTGTATTGTGATGCGTCTTTGATTGGTTTAGGTGGAGTGTTAATGCAAGAAGGTAAGGTTGTGGCTTATGCTTCAAGGCAATTAAGGATTCATGAGAAGAATTACCCTACTCATGATTTGGAATTAGCGGCAGTGGTTTTTGTATTGAAAATTTGGAGGTATTATCTCTATGGTGCGAGATTCGAAGTCTTTAGTGATCATAAAAGTTTGAAATACTTGTTTGATCAGAAAGAGTTGAATATGAGACAACGGAGATGGTTTGAATTTTTGAAGGACTACGATTTTAGCTTGAATTACCATCCTGGTAAAGCTAATGTGGTAGCCGATGCGTTGAGCCGAAAATCTTTGCATATGTCTGTTTTGATGGTTAAAGAGTGGGAACTTTTGGAAGCATTTAGAGATTTGAGTTTGGTGTGTGAATTGACATCTGACAGCGTGAGGCTTGGTATATTAAAGGTCACTAATGATTTTCTGTTAACCGTTAGCGAGAAATAGAAGTTGGATGTGAAATTTGTTGATTTGTTGATGGTTGGTGATCAAAGTGTGAATGGTGACTTTAAAGTGGATGACAAGGGTGTTTTGAGATTTCGTGGTAGAATTTGTATTCCTGATGATTCGGACTTGAAAAGGATGATTTTAGAGGAAGGACACCGGAGTAATTTGAGTATACATCCGGGAGCTAATAAGATGTACCAAGATTTGAAGAAGATCTTTTGGTGGTCTGGATTAAAGAGGATGTGGCTCAGTTTGTTTATGCGTGTTTAACGTGTCAGAAGTCTAAGGTAGAACATCAGAAGCCTAGTGGATTGTTGCAAACGTTGGATATTCCCGAGTGGAAATGGGACAACATTTCTATGGATTTTGTGACAGGGTTGTCGAATACATAGAGGGGACATAATGCCATTTGGGTAGTTGTGGATAGGCTGACTTAATCAGCGCATTTCATTCCGATTGACATCAGTTTTTCTTTGGAGAGGTTGGCTGAGATTTATATTAGTGTGATTGTGAAATTGCATGGTGTTCCGTTGAGTATTGTTTCAGATCGAGATTCGAGGTTTACTTCCAGATTTTGGGAAAGTTTGCAAAAGGCGTTAGGTTCCAAGTTGAGATTGAGTTCTGCTTATCATCCGCAAACGGATGGTCAGACTGAGAGAACTATTCAGTCGTTGGAAGATTTGTTGCGGGCTTGTGTTCTTGAGCAAGGTGGTGCTTGGGATAGTTATCTTGCGTTGGTGGGATTTACGTATAACAACAGTTTCCATTCGAGTATTGGAATGACACCTTTTGAAGCGTTGTATGGAAGAAGATGTCGAACACCATTGTGTTGGCATGAATCTGGTGAGAGTTCGGTGGTTGGACCGGAGTTGGTGCAACAGACTACAGAAAAGGTGAAAATTATTCGTGAGAAAATGAAGGCTTCTCAGAGTAGGCAGAAGAGTTATCATGATCGAAGGAGGAAAGATCTTGAGTTTCAAGAAGGCGATCATGTATTTTTGAGAGTTACACCGGTGACGGGTGTTGGTCGTGCATTGAAGTCGAAAAAGCTTACTTCTCGGTTTAGTGGTCCTTATCAGATATCCGCGAGAGTGGGTGCTGTGGCTTATCGGGTGGCGTTGCCGCCGAGTCTTTCGAATTTGCATGATGTGTTCCATGTTTCACAGCTTCGGAAGTATGTTCCGGATCCGTCGCATGTGATTCCGATGGATGAGGCTGAGGTAAGGGAGAACCTTACGGTTAAGGCATTACCAGTGAGAATTTTGGATCGCGAGTTGAAGCGGTTAAGAGGCAAGGATATTTCGCTTGTGAAAGTAGCGTGGGGAGGCGCTGCTCGGGGCAATTTGACTTGGGAGTTGGAGAGTCGGATGCAGGAGTCGTATCCGGAGTTGTTCGTCTCAGGTAATATTTTCGAGGGCGAAAACTTCTAAGTGGGGGAGAGTTGTAACGCCCTAGTTTTTGTTAGATTTATTTAATCGAGTCGATTTAATTATTTTTATTATTATATTATTTTATTTTTTACTTTTATTTGATAATATATTATTTTTCATTGTTGTGATGTTTTATCGCGTTTTGAGAGCGTTTGCGAGATATTTGAGTGTAGGGGTAATTTGGTCATTTCACTTTATTTTTCATAAGTTAGTAAATAGAAATAGAAAGAGAGAAAAATAGAAAGGAAAGAAAAAGAGAAGAAGAAAAAGAGAAAGAAGGAAAAGGAAGAGAAGAAAAGAGAGAAAAACTTGGAAATTAAGAAAATCGATCAACCGACTTTTCAAATACGATTAAATCGGGTAAGGGTGCGAAACTCGATTATTCTATACTTGTGTATGATTATGTATGTATGTATTTGGTTGTTTTTGGATTGAAATGAGATATAGAGCAAAACCCATAATATGTTGAAATGGTTGGAAATTGATTCAAAATGTGTCTAAAATCATGTTTTAATGATCATAATTATTGATACATGTTAGATAGGTATTGTTGTGTATTCATTTGATAATTTTCTGGTGTTTTGGTGAGATTTGGAGAGGAAAATAGTGGAATTTCGCAGAAAAATTATGCAGGAAAAATCCTGGTTTTCCACTGCCCATACGCGTATCACTCAAGGCAATACGCGTGTTGGTTAAGGCAATACGCGTATGGCAATGAAGAAATGAGGGCAATACGCGTATGGAGTTACATTTTCTCGGCCATCTGCTCATTTGCGTAATGGTACGCGTAAGGAGTTGGCCAATACGCGCATCAAGTGAGGCATTACGCGTATTAGGGTTTTAGAGGAATTTTTGAAGAGGAACTGGTCTCTGGTCAAACGCGTATCACCTTGGGAAATACGCGTATGGATGGGCGAGTGAGCTGGGCAATACGCGTATGGCTCAGGGCAATACGCGTAGGAACAGAAAGGGTGCAGAATTGTGTCTTTTCGCGATTCCTTTTCGTTTTACTTCCGTAACTTGTGTTCCGACTATCCGTTTTGAACATACTTGGTATCGTTGGAAAGCTATTGAGCTGTACTTTCTTATTAAAATGGTTTTTAGATTGTGGGCCGATTTAATTATGTCGGGAATTTGAAATAGTGTCATTTTGTCGACTTTTGTCGTTTTAATTGTGTGCAATTGATGTGTATCATGCAATGTGCTGTTGATATGGATATTGTATGACTTGTGTGCTGTTGTGTGATGAAAATGCATGTGATGAGGTGTTGTGATGATGGTTTGTGGCCTAAGAGCAAGTAATTGCAATAGGTTGTATTTGGTTATATATGCATGATTATGGATGTGTATATGTGTGCATTTGAATGTCATGAGTCATTGTATGCCAAGCATCATGATATGCATTCTTGTGATGTCGTGTGCCCTTGTGGGGTGTGAGCGACGAATCGATTCCAGAGGGAATCCGCTATAATATCGTGTTCCTTATACAAAGAGGTGTGAGCGATGATTATAAACGATTGTGTGCCTTATACAAAGAGGTGTGAGCGATCGGGTCGTGTGCCTTATACAAAGAGGTGTGAGCGATCCATAAACGTCGCGTGCCTTATACAAAGAGGTGTGAGCGACGGGGAACATCGTTTGCCCGACGGAGATTTACATTAAGTAACAAGCGATGGTTCCAATAGTTCCTGAGTGAACTAATGATGAGATTGACGGATGGATGGTACCGCATTTGCATAGAGTCATTGTGTCGGTCTCTTTGCATTTGCATAAATCATGAATGGATTGATTTTGTGTGGAATTGTGAATGGAATTGATGAGTTGAGATACATATATATATATATATATATATATATATATATATATATATATATATATATATATATATATGTTGTTGATAAATGCATTAAGCATGATTGATATGCCTTGGTGATGGATATATGAGATATGCATTGTGTTGTTTTGTGTTTGAATTCTGGTGTAAGTTGTGGTGAGAATATTTTACATGTGTACTTTTGTGTTATTATATAATGGTATGCAATTATATTATGATTGTGTTTCTCACCCTTCTGCTGTTTTAAATGCTCTATGAGGCATTGCAGATTAGATGCTGGAGGTCTTTTTATGAAGCGTAGGTCTTCATTCTTTTGTCGGTAGGCTCTGATATGTAGCACTGGGTAGTCGGGGAGATCGTTGTGATTGTTTGTGTATATGTATATATATCTTTTGGATTGTATATGTATGAATCTGTGTATGACAGACAAACTTTTTATGAGGTATACATATGAGATTCAGTTGCAGATTTTCCGCTTTTATTCTTTATTTGAATTGTGGGTAGTAGGAACTAAGTTCCTCTGTTAATTGCTACTTGATTGTTGCATATCTTTATGAGCAGGTTTATTGTGTTTTGTCTCAATTGATGTGACTCCTCAGTCTATGCCGTGAATGTTTTCTATATACTTTGATTAAATTTTTATCGCTTTATCTAATTGGGGGTATAGATTGGGGGTGTTACACTTCCCTTCATTGTGATCAATAGACTTTGCAACACTGAACCAACCTTTATTACAGTTAAAGACTGTGACCATATGTGTGTTGGCTTTGGCAGCTTCGTCCTTCATGAACGTCATTCAACTATTACTGAACAGTTGCCCAGATTGTAAGACAGAACCCCACTTTGTACGTCTGGTATCAAAAAGTGCACGGAGCCTAAAATATATTGATCTTACCAAAGCGGTTATCGATAGGTTTCAGATGCCCTTGAATGCAGAGTTCATTGATTCAACGAGGTTTATTGTCATGTGGCCCCATCGTTGGCCATTGTCGTATGCCCTTGTCCATTTCTCTAGTTGAATATTATTAATCCATCTCAATGCATCTGTGTTTGACAGTCTGATCTCGTCACGATAGTGTTTGAAAGTAGGCTCTGTTAGTGCCTACCCTGCGTTCACAGCCTTCTTCATTAGCGTTTTGTCCTTGATCTCCCGCATGAAATTTTAAGCGATGTGTCTTATACAATACACATGGCTTGAGGGAGGATCCTACCAACCGTTATCAAGATTCTTGTATGCACTCTCGATTGATGGGTTTCTATCAGAGATCAAACATAAGTTAGGTTGGGGAGACACGTATAGTTGGAGATTTTTTAGGAAAAAACTCCAACCTCCAGCAGTCTCCCTTTCAACTAGAGCGAAGGGGATTGGAAAATGTTGTTGTTGCCGTCCTGTGCCACGACCATGAATAGCGTGCCCTTATATTTTCCGTACAACCATGTTCCATTAATTTTAAAGATAGGTTTACAGTACACAAAGCCTTTGATAGATGGTTCAAATGCCCATAAGAGTCTATGGAAAATGCCTTTTCCACTGACACAAGTCCCGTCTAGCGTATACGCCGGCAATGTCTCCAAGATGGCAACAATCCCTGGAGCATATTGTTTAAGTGCCACCAAGTATTTTGGAATTTCTTTGTAAGACTCCTTCCAATTTCCGAATACCGTTTCAACCGCCTTAGTCCTAGCTATCCATGCTTTCCTGTACGAAGATGTATAGTGGTATATTTGATCCATATGCGAGATTATGGTACTCACCTTCAAAGAAGGGTTATCGCTAATGACTGATAGAATTTCATTGCAGATCAACTGAGAGCTGAGCTTGCGATGATCCTGCATTAGATTCGTGATTATACAAGTGTGCTCTGGACCCATTGACCCTATCTTTCATGAATCGTTTCTCTTCCAGAAAGATGTTGTTAATCGAAATGGGCACACCTCGTTACGAAATAGATCTTATACAGAGTCCGATTCGTTCGATCGACTCTATAATCTGCTGATAAGTTCATGTGATATTGTTTTATGCACACTTTTTATCATGCCTACAAACTACCATATAGTCTTGCATGCCTACAAGATTCTCACATGCTTACACTAATAGTCTTGCAAGACTACACTTCTAAGACTACACTAAAGTCTTACCAACTACACTTACAAGACATTAAAGTAGTAAAAAACAAAACCATTGATTTAATGCATGCCTCATGTGATTCTCTGCATGACAAGACTACACTTCCATGATTTAATGCTTTATAATGCTCTACAAGTTACTACAAAGAATTTATTACTATTATGAATACTTTTTGTAAATACTTATTATTATTATTATTATTATTATTATTATTATTATTATTAAATACTATCACATGTTCTGTATGCTTTATAAGAAATGTGGTAGATAAAAATCTTGCATGCCTACAAGAATCTCACAAGGGGTACAAAAATACACTATTCTTTATCACACTTCTCAGATGTCTTGTATGCCTACCTTCTATCACATGGTGCACACGTAGTTTAGCTTCTCTAGCACATTGTTTATTATCACATGGAATCACACTTGTTATCATGCCGACAAACTATCATGCCTACAAACTATTTCTTTAGCGCACTATACGAAAGATTTATTCACTTCTTAGATGTCTTACCAACTACACTTACAAGACATTAAAGTCTTAATGTAGTAAAAAACAAAACCATTATCATGCATGTATCATGTGATTCTCTGCATGACAAGACTACACTTCCATGACAAGACTACACATGTCTTGTATACTTTATACGAAATGTATGCCTCTAAGATTCTCTACATGACTACACTTCCTCTTGTATGCTTTACTTGAAATATTTATTCACATGGCTACCATAATAGTCTTTCAAGACTACAATTCCAAGACTACACTAAATTGTTACCAAGTACACTTACAAGACATTAAATGTTTTCACATGCAATGCCTGCAAGATTCTCTGCATGACAATGACCAAGAATCTTGTAAGAGAACACTCACACGATTCCTAACACAAAGTTCATCACATTTCACCATGCATTTTTATGAGAATCCTCTCATCACATTTCACCATTATAAATAAATGTTCATCACATTACAAACTCTTCTCATCACATTACAAAATCTTCTCATCCATCACAAACTCTTCTCATCCATTACAAACTATTCTCCTCACATTACAAAATCTTCTCATCCATCACAAACTCTTCTTCATATCAATTACTAAAAGATGTCTCTACTCACGATGGCAACGATCACAGAGGAGCAATTAAAAACATTGCAGAGTTTGTAAGTGTTTTACTTTATTTGTTTTGTATTCCCTTACTTAGTTATATTTTTCTATAAAACTAAGGTTATTTATATTCTTTGTCAGGATGTATCAAGGTTTCGTTGTCGTGGGCATGACTACATACCACACGACCCATTCATAGAAGGATACCTAAATGCATGTGGCTTTGGTGATTTGAAAAAAATCAAATCGTACTCACTTGACCCCAAATTTATTCTAGCTTTGCTAGAACGTTGGAGATAAGAGACCCACACATTTCACCTTTCTTTTGGTGAATGCACTATCACACTACAAGATGTCTATATGTTACTTGGCCTACGCATCGATGAAAAGGCCGTCAACGACCTGGTTGGTGTTAATAACCAACTTTGCGAAGATTTGTTGGGCGCCCCGCTTTGTGTCGAAACACCTCAGCCACAACGTGAAGGTCGACCAAGGGGCCAAGGTATTAATTTAAAATACCTAAGAGACCATTATAAATCTATCATATTAGAAGAGGAATCCACCGAGTATGACACGATAGTTAAAACTCAGTGCTATATTATGATCTTATTTGGAAATTTTTTATTTCCAGAAAGTACTGGAAATAGTGTAAATATTATGTATTTACCATTGTTAAACAACATTAATAAAGTGTGTACCTATAGTTAGGGTTTAGCTGTCCTGGCCCATCTATATAGTTCATTGTGTAAAAATTAAAAAAAATACTTGTACTTTTTATGGTTGCGCCTATCTACTTCAAGCGTGGGGTTGGTCTAGAATGCCAACACTAGCTCCTATCAACCGAAATCCATTTGCATTCCCCTACTTCAAACATGTATACTTTGATGAAATGTTTATTTGTAACTAATTTATTTGTGTCACTTTTTTAGGTGGTCAGTTCCGAGAATGAATTACCAACGATGTCCCAAGAACTCAATAGTCATCTATCGCAACCTTATAGAACACATTGGGCCGGACGACGTAATTTATTCTTACACTACCATAAATTTGTCTATTAAATTACCACACCACAGTTTTTCTCATTAAATCTTTTGTTCATGTAGTTTGTCTGGAGGTTGTATGTCTCGACCATCAGCCCAACGTCGATGATGTTGCAGTGTGGACAACTAAAACACCTATCATTTGGTTCACTACAGTGGAGATGCACCAAAGTGATCGAGTGAAACTACAGTTCGACATGCATCAGGATATTATAGTCGCTTCGAAGTCTTTAGGAGACTAACATCAATTTAGGGTGGATACACAATGAGGTGTAGGTCATTGGAAAGACTTTGCAAAAGAGATGTGTCTACATTGGAAGAATCGACATCGACACATCTTAGCCGACCCTGTTCTGGAAGGGGCTAGACCATGTCATCAATATATGATTTGGTTTAGGTCAGTTACAACACCACAATAATTTGTGTCAGAGCCGACGTATCTGATTGATCCGCGCCAATTTGCTTCTTCCTCACACACACAACAACAAACACATGCCCAACATCAAACGCTATGTTATACCCAACAACCAAGTATACCCACCCAATCAATCTTCCAGATCCGCAACTCATTCATGCCACCAACCCAATCAGAACAACATAAGTCTTACCCTTACCGCCAGCCTCCCGACACCGACACCACTTCTGCCTATAGCCCTGATAATTCTTTCGACCTCACCCCAGCCCACCATAGCCCCCCACAAATGAACACACAATCGTCCGACCACCAAAATAGCAACCCACTATTTGACTATCAAACCCCACAACAACCATTGCATCGTTTCCAAAACGATTCAATGTACCAATTCGGCCAACCATACCGTCCACATCCAACACAACCCCCCGTCCCAACTACGACAACATGGGCATGAAACTGAATTACGGAAGCGTCGTTGACATCAACCACCTTGGCTATCGGGGACAGTTGCTTCAAAATTTGTCTTACGGAAGCGTCAATGGCATCAACCCCCTCGGCTATTGTCTTACAAAATTTGTCTTTCAAAAAAGGAATTGAGCTGATATGGCGCCTCCTTTGAAATTAAGGCACACAAATTTAACTGAGCCGCCATATGAGATGGCGTGTATACAAAATTTACACTAAGTCGCCATATGAGATGACACCACCATGTTTATTTTTTTTTAAAACATGTTAGTTTCGTAATTAATTTGAAAGAAACGTTATTTTGGCATTTTGTATGAAAAAATGTGTTATTGCAAAAAAGAAAAATCAGATAAGATAATAACCTTTCTTCATATAATTTAATTTTAATATCGAATCATAAAAAATTGTGGAAGATGCAAAATATTCCAAAAGTTAAAAGATAAGAACAAAAACTCCATCTTAAAAATATATTTTTTTAATTAAAAAAGTAATAATTTTTCTTTAAAAAGAAAATATTAATTTTGTTCAAACAATTAATATATTTTTTCCTTCTTTAATAATTATTTTCCCCCATTTTGCATTTTTTTTTGTAAAGTAACTGCTTTGCCTATAATTTTGCATAAAGGAGTGAGAATATACCTATTTGACGAAAATTTGAGAATTCTATGAATTTGCTTCGTTTTCTCAGTCAACACAAAATAAAATAATCAATCATCGATTATTCTAGCTATTAGCTATATATATTCTCTTTTGTTTATTCATTTCTATCATCATTGTCGACATGAATTCTCTTTGGTGCGTGCTTTTGTTAATTCATTCATTGGCTTACAATGTTGCTTCTGATAGTTCTATTGGAACTTTAAAGGTATGTAGCTCCTCATTATAACATTATTAAATTTAATTAATATTTATAATATTCTATTAATTGGTTTCAATTTACTAATTTTTGATTTAATAGCTTCTTGATGATTGCGATTCTGATGATGATTGTGGAACTGGACTGAGTTGTTTGGCATGTCCAGAAGGACTTTCTGGGAAAAAGTGTGTAAGAGCAACTGTGACTGATCAATTCAAGCTTATTGTAAGAATTTTTAGATCATTATTTGTTGCATTTTGGTGTTTTTCCATAGTTTTCTAGTTTTCTCAGAAAATTGATATGGACAAACTCAAAAGGTTGTTTAGCTTTCAACAACAATCTTATGGTGGTTGGATCACTTTTTATTGGTTGGTTGGCTTGCATTTTTCTTGTCTGGTGGGGCAGGCCAAAAACTATACATATTGTTTTTTCTTAGACAATTTTAAATTGCGGCTGAGGATATAATGATTGCGGTTATTGTGATTGTTGCGACTATTTTAAAGTTTGAATTTTAATTGAAAGATTATTGAAAGTAAACTATTGAGAGGCACTTTAAATTAGGATTTTTGATCACATCATAAGAAAATTGAGTTTGAGATTCTAAAATTTTAAAATTTGATGAAAATGATTAATTAAATATTCCCAAAATTATCTAACGGGGTTCCATTACATCACTGACTTTAATCCACACAACAATTGCAATTTGATGTGTTCGCACATGCTACTGCATAAACACTATTACGACCATAATTGCATCTGCGAGCTGTAATTTAAAACCATGGTATTAATCCTTTGTTTTTTTTTGGTTTTAAAATCTTTATTATAGAATTTTACCGTGCGACGATCATCATGATAATTAGTTTAGTTTAAACTTATTATAGATAATTTTTATACTAAATTTCATTGATGATTATCTCTGATTTTACATGGAGTGTGTACTTTATATTTTTTTAAAAAATAAATAAACAATAATGTTTAGTTTGATCTTTTACTAACTATTTCTTTATATTTTTGGGGACAGAATAACTCTCTACCCTTCAACAAATATGCATTTTTGACAACACATAATTCATTTGCCATTGAAGGTGAACCATCTCACACAGGTGTTCCTAGAATTACAGTCAACAACCAAGAACACAGCATCACCCAACAGCTAAATGTATGCTATTCACCTCAAATATTTCTAAAGTATAGAATTTAAATATCATTAATTTTTGAATTTCTAATATAGTTATAAAAAATGTTAATTTAACTCACTAATTGTGTTTTAATACTTGTTTATTTGTAGAATGGAGTTCGTGCACTTATGTTAGATACATATGATTTTGATGGAGCTGTTTGGTTATGTCATTCATTTAAAGGCCAATGCCACGATTTTACAGCATTTGTATGTAAAACTCGTCATGTCATCCTAGTTTAATTTCTCTTTATCTGCAACCGATTTTATAAAGTAGTTCGTTATATATATTTTTTAATCTAACGAACTACAGTCGGTTGCAACTTTTAGGAACCGGCTATAGATACGTTGAAGGAAGTTGAAGCGTTTTTATCGGCAAATACAAATGAAATTGTGACAATTATCTTGGAAGATTATGTTGAATCTCCAAATGGTTTGACAAAGGTTTTCACAGATGCTGGTCTTAAGAAGTATTGGTTTCCATTGGCTAGCATGCCAAAAAATGGTGAAAATTGGCCACTAGTTAGTGATATCGTTGCTAAAAACCAAAGGTTATTAGTGTTTACTTCTAAAAAGGACAAGGAACAAAGTGAAGGCATTGCTTACCAATGGAATTACATGGTTGAAAATCAATGTAAGAAAACATCTACCGAATCTCTTAATCGATGCTTATAGTAATATCATATGTTTTAAAAATATCTGTAGCATCAACATGTGTCATGTGTCGGTGTCTGACACGACATTGACACATGTGATTACAATCAATTTATTTATTTATTTAAATTATTGATGTCACGTGTCAGTATCTGATATCTGTGTTTGTCTATTTTGCAGATGGGGATGATGGAATGAAAGAAGGAAACTGTCCAAACAGGGCAGAATCACCTCCTCTTAATGATAAAACCAAATCTTTAGTTTTGGTAAACCGTTTCAAGACTGTCCCAATAAAGCCAGTCTCATGTGAAGATAACTCTAATGGACTCATTAACATGTTGCAAACTTGTTATGCTGCTGCTGGTAACAGATGGGCTAATTTTGTAGCTGTCGATTTTTACTCGGTAGATTTATGCAAATTTTATCTCTTATTTAATCTAAATTTTGGTCAATATAGAAAAAAAAAATCATAATCTGTTATAATTTTTTGAGGTTTTTTAGGGTGTGTTTGTTATAATAGAAGATGGAAAGAGAGAGATATAGAAGAGAGAAGTATAAGAGAAATATGTAATTTCTTCTGCTTGGATTGCAAAGAAGTTGAGAAGAGAGACTTGTTTTTGGTGGGTTCCACAGCATTTTTGAATCTTCTCTCAACAGCGAAGAAAATGAACAGTAACGTTTAATTTTGTTTGAATTTCACTATTACCCCTTCCACTAATCCTACACAATAGTAATAAATCTTATAATTATTATTAATTTTTTAAACAAAATTAATAGGCTTAGTTACTTAAATCTTCTAAAATTAAATTCATTCAATTAGTTAAATATTTAAAAATATAAATAATATGATTTCTTTTGATTATAATTATTATTTAATTTATTAATTAAAATCAAATAAAAAATTAAATTGATTTGTACAAATACTTTATTATTTAGGGGCATATTTGTACTTTCACAAATAAATAATACTTCTTTCTTCCCTATTTCTCTTCTTTCTATCTTATACCAAACAATATATCAAATCTACTCTATTTCTTATCTCTTTCTCTCTTTTCACACTCTTTCTTACTTTTTTCTCTCTTCTCATACTCTCTTCACAACCAAACACACCCTTAATGTAGAGGAGTGATGGAGGAGGGGCATTTCAAGCTGTGGATACTCTCAATGGAAAGCTATTGTGTGGATGTGATGATGTTCATTCATGTGTGGTAAGAAAATTAACTTAACTTTTAGATTATATGTAAATTATACAATGTAGTATGTGTTTTGTCGCGATTTCGACCTAATAAACTTGCGTCTGCAACACATTCTTAGACAAAAATTGTGAAAAAGTTGAAGCTCCAAATTGAAGCGTTAAGAAAACGCGCGTTTAGAACATATTCTAATGGACTCTTCTATATAATATTTAACTTCTTAATTGTTTTATTTCAGCCTGGTTCGACTTCACAAGTTTGTTCGGCACCGAAGTGAAAAGGGAAACAACTTAAAGGAAATAACTTAGATGTTAAATTATTGAAGGCATTATGCCTTACCATTGTATAATGCACTCTAGCTTCAGAAAATACTATTGTTATTTTTCTTTCAACCAAAAAAATGATACGAGTACTTTTTATGCACTCATGGTTGATGGTTGTGAACGTTGGAATTAAACTTCAATTATGGAGATAATCTGAATCAATATGAAAAAGAATCAATTTTTTTTATTAATCGCGCCTCTTGTTCTTCGTCCTTTAGATGAGTGAATCAACCACACCTTGATTGCAAGATAATTCTACTTTACACATAGATTTGAAGAGATGAAAAGAAAAGATAAAATCAGGTTTGAGAGAATACATAATTTTTGGAGGAAGAAGAAGAATGTATTGCACAGTGCAACTGCACATAATTGTATTACAAAAGTTGTTACAGAGTGATGAGTTAATTTCTATTTATAATGAAATTACTAGCACTCCATATAATCTTAAAATAAATAACTCAACAATTACACGAAATTATCTGATATGCAGCGTTCCGAGCTCAACCTTTCACTTGCTATCTAATTTTTCTCCAGGTTGATAGCAGACATGTTGTCCATCTTCATGGTCATTGCTCCGTGATTCTTTCCTGTAATTCCTTTAATCAAATTCACCATACATGTTCTTGGCATTCACAAAGAGAGGCAACTAAGTATTCAGTCTCACATGATGATAATGCCATAACAGGTTCTTTTCTTGAACTCCAGGCAACTTGTAACACCCCAATTCCCATCGCGAATAAATAATACATAATTAAATCAGAGTAAATATAAATTTATTTTTCCGACAGAAACAAGGATGCCACAATTAAGGAAAGAAAACACCATCCCTGCTCAATTATTTGATACATAACACAAAATGGAATAAATGTAGAAGGGAAACTTTTTCCATATAAAAGGAAAGGTCAATTATGGAATAAAGCGGAAAGATCCATAACAAACTTGTTTTACAAAATAAATTGTTTTATAACGTCAAAATATACATACAAAAGTAATACAAAATATATTCAACAAATGTATACATATGTCATAAAAGCGATCCCTGACTCCCGTGTTACGTATCAGAGCAGACAGACCGGCGAAGGACGGAGGACTAATCTTCACAAAAGCCTCCAAGATACTAATCTGCAATTGCCTCATAGAGCAACAAACCACAACAGAAGGGTGAGAAATAACAACTAAATCAAGATTGCATAATAATATGCAACACATATAAATTCACATGCATAGTTATTCTCACCACACGCATCACATACCAATCCATATAGCAAGCCACAGATACATAACATATTTCTAACAATCCAACAACATAACATATATCAATTATACCAACATATTCACATATTCACACATAAGGCATACCAAAGCTATAACATATGGAAACACACCACCACATCACATAGCACATGTCTATACATAAAACATATCATCCATAACCAATGCATTTATCACATATGCACATCAATTCACCAATCCAATCATAAGTCTCAACACATACTCAATCAATTCACAATTTCCCCACACATAATCAATCTATTCATGATTTTCCACACATAATCAATCCATTCATGATTTTCCACACATAATCAATCCATTCATGATTTATGCAAATGCAGAGAGACCGACACAACGACTCTATGCAAATGCGGTACCATCCATCCATCATTCTCATCATCAGTTCACTCAGGAACTATTGGAATAATCACTTGTTACTTAGTGTAACTCCCCGTCGGGCAAACGATGTTCCCCGTCGCTTTAGGTCCTCTTGGTATAAGGCTCACGACGTTTATGGATCGCTTTAGGTCCTCTCGATATAAGGCTCACGATCCGATCGCTTTAGGTCCTCTTTGTATAAGGCTCACGATCGTCTATAATCATCGCTTTAGGTCCTCTCGGTATAAGGCTCACGATGTTATAGCGGATTCCCTCTGGAACCGTTTTGTCGCTCACACCCACTAGGGCACACGACATTACAAGAATGCATATCATGATGCTTGGCATACAATGACTCATGACAATCAAATGCATACATATACACATCCATGTGAACCATTCCAACATCCATAATCATACATATACAATCAACCACAATCACAATGCATTTACTTGCCCTTAGGCCACAACCATCATCACAACATTTCACCACAAGCATTCACATCATATAACAGCACACAAGTCCAACGATATATATGAAGCATATTGCATGATAACACAACAATCACATACAGTTAAGACGGTAAAAGTCGGCAAAACGACACATTTCCAAATTCCCGACATAATTAAATCGGTCACTAATCTCAAAACCATTTTATAAGAAAGAACATCTCATTAGCTTTCTAACGGTACCAAGAACGTCTCGATCCGAGTTACGGATCGAAAGTTATGCATTTTCAAAGAAAACAAATTTATTAAAAATCCCCAGGAGCGCCCGGCGGTACCTATTTTCGCCCGGCGGTGCTCCCTTCTCCTCTGCATCGTCCGGCGAAGCAGCGGCATACATTCCCCAACCAAAACTTTAAAAGAGTCAGCAGCGTGACAAGCTGCGCCTCTTGGGCATCGCCCGGGGAAGCAGCGAATCGCCCGGCGCCCAAAGCGTCGCCCGGCGCTCTGTACCAGATCAGAAAATTTTGTTGCGTTTTACACGGTTCCAAAACCCCAAAAATCCCATTTTCCACCCCAAATCAATTCCAACAGCAAAACAAGTATCAACGATTGTTCACAAACACAGTGTGATCATACAACGCAATTTATATCGAATTCCGACCGTGAAAACATCGATTTCTTTCAATTTTTCGTCGATTTATCAATGAGAAAAAGTTGTGAAATAACCAAAACAATTACAACAAACAACACATATACATACACAAGCAAGATATAATTGAAACTTCTCACCCTTACCCGATTAATCGCGATTGAAACGGAGATTTCCTCGATTTTCCTCTTTCTCCTCTTCTCTCTTTCTTTCTTCTCCTTTTCTTTCTCTTCTTTTTTTTTTCTTTCTATTTCTCTCTAATCTCTATTTATATAAAAATATCTAAACCCCTAAAAGACTATTTTACCCCTCAGCTCAAATATCTCGCAAACGCTCTCAAAACACGATAAAACATAATAACGATGAAAAATAATATATTGTCAAATAAAAGTCAAGAATAAAATAATATAAAAACGAAAATAATTAAATCGACTCGATTAAATAAATAAGACAAAACAGGGCGTTACAATTCTCCCCCACTTAGACATTTTCATCCTCGAAAATATACCCGATACGAACAACTCCGGATAAGACTCTCGTATCCGACTAACCAACCAACATGCCAACCAAAGGCACACCACGAATAACACAAACTGACAAACCACCTTGCTAACAGCAGCTACAACAACGACACGACAACGACGACAACTACAACGACCAGATGCAAAGCCCATACAATGGACTTGATGACCAACTCACAACTCAAAGAATACCCAAGTTAGGAACACACATGTTCACTCTTGAACCGAAACATAACAAGATCGTTACCATCACCGTAAGTAACACTCCTCTAATTCACCACAAGGAATTAGCTACTCGCACTCAACCCAACACGATAGGAATGAGGCAACAACACAAACAAGAACACAAGTTCCACGACCCAATATCGTTTCAACAACCTCTGCATAACCACAATATCAACATCCTTGTCACACAACAATATTACAACAATGCTACGATTCGCCAATCGAACATATAACAAAAACATCCATCTACATAGTAGCCCATGAATAATATTTAAACCTTTCGCTTAACACTTCCATTCTGAAACGTCCAATGGTCTCATCATTCCAACATGTTTCCAATGTTCAACCTATGAACTCTTACAAGTCCCACACGCAAATACAAAATGTGCCACATCACGCTTCCGTTGCGCACTCCGATTACTCGAAACCATCAAGTCTACCAATCTCACGTCCAAAGTCTAACTATTTCTCACCTCTGCCAAAAATCACTGTTCACTTTAATATTTCCAACCTCACACTCTCCTGTGTTATCTCACACACCAGACACAAGTCTCTGAACTGCTCAAATAATTTTAATTCTCTGACCATCAAAATAGACATGCATAAAAACTTTCGACTTAACTTTTCAGGCACAACCTTAGCTTTTCCCGAAGGATAATCCAAGCCAAATTCATAACTCGTCACGAATTCCAACCCTCCTCGTTGTCTCATACTCTATTCCTTCAGACCAAATAAGTACTCAAAACTCTTGTGATTACTAAACACTTCGAACCTAGAACCATAAAGATAATACCTCCAAATATTCCAACACATATACAATCGCAACCAATCCCAAATCCGGAATAGTATAGATCCTTTTATAAATCCTCAATTGTCGTAAAGCATAAGCCACGACTTTACTCTCTTGCATTAACACACTGCCTAAACTCCTCAAAGACACACCACAATACCTCACAAACGGTTTATTAGGATCACACAGAATCAAAACTGGAGCCATAGACAAATTCTACTTCAGCTCACCAAAACTTACTCACAACGAACATCCAAAACAAACGACTCACCCTTTGCAAATCAACTGAGATAACAGAAGTACGAACTTAGCAAAGTCTTCCCTAGCCTGCAGTAACAACCAACTAAGCCCAAAAATTTCTAATCTCCTTAACCAACTTCGGAGCCTCTCATTGTAGAACTGCATCTACTTCCGATGGATCCATTAACCATACTCTCATCTGAAATAACATATCCAAGAAAAATAACATTTTTCAACCCAAATTCTCACTTGAATAACTTAGTATAAAACTTCGTCTCTTTTCAACACTTGTAATTCAAATCTCAAACACCCTACCTGTTCTTCCTCTGAGTTTATAACAGATCCGAATATCCTCAATCAAAGCCATTACGAACTTATCCAAATAAATATGGAAGATACGATTCCTCTACTCCACAAACATTACAGACGCATTACTAACACCAAATAACATCACTGTACGTTGTAATGCCCAACCAAATTCCAAAAGATATAAATTCTTAAAGCTTTTGCAAAACTTTTTACTGGGTAACTGGTTACTCACATACAAGCTTAACCGAGTAAATAACAGCCTATCCCGATGATAACAAACATAACCAGTCACATTAAATCGATCAAAGCCTCAACTCACACAATTCACCACTCTTATCAAACATTCCAAACAATTGCAATTTCACTCAAACTCAACCAAACCATTCCAGTCATCTGTTCATGAAAGTGGACACTTGTTCTCTATCGTTACTTTATTCAACTGTCAGTAATCCATACATAATTTCTTCTCTTGACCGTCCAAATTCCATAAATCCCAACATGTAGCAACAACCAACCCAAAAGAACTCTCAAATATTACATCCACACCTAGGGTTTTCTCAAGATTTCCATTAATGCCCTAAAACTTTAAAAACTCCAAGACTCACCAAAACTCTAAGTTTTACTTTCCATAGTCTCAATACCATTATACACATCATGCTTGTTATTCCGTTCAATCATCCTTCCTTTTTGTTACTAACAATACTGGAGCTCTCCAAGACGACACACTTGACCTCACAGTTCTCCTTTGCAGTAAATCTTCCAACTGTTCTATCAGTCCGGGTACTTCTAATGCTAACATCCAATATTCCATCCAGGAATACATCTGGAATCATGCACAACTGGCAGCCCAACACTGTGGCCTTTCTGCCAATTTCCAGAACACTATCATCACAAACATGACCAACATCTAAGTTTCACTTCCTAAAAGTTTTTCTACTTACTTAGCAGATCCAAACCTCAAATCTTCCCCTTCGTCAAATTTGAGTTCACACTCTACTCTCTGAGAACAACCTTTAACAATACCCAATCGTTCTCTCTCAATGACTTCCCAACTTGACCAACATACCAAAACCTCTAATCCACCTCATCTTCCGATATAAGAATCTTCCTCGACTCATCAAAATAATCCGTAATCATTTTCTTAAATTCCAAACAATTCATTTCACACACTATAAAAGCCTGAAAGACACGTCTATTCCATCCAACATAATTTCGTCTACTATCAACAAGAGATTAAGGGTGATTAGTTCCTCAATTTGTCAATAGACAAGCGACAATCATGATGGGGCATAAATCGTCTTTACCAAACTATAATAGCATTTCTTGCATCTTGTTCACAAACTACCTAAGGCACAAATCCTTAGTTGATATAAACCTTACCTCCGCATTCCCTCCGGAATCGGGAACAACACTGTCTAAACAACACTTACACTCTTGCAACCAACGACACACTGAGCCAATGCTCCACACCTGAAGCAACCTGGAGAAGCACCAACTTCTCCCCCACTCATCTCATTCTCACACCTGAAGGCAAAGGATTAGAAAACCAGAAAGTACTGACAGTGCTTCACACACATATCATGTACTAAGGAACAAGGAATACCGACAGTATTCAACTGTCACACCAACTGACTCAACAACTTGGCCGGACAGACCAACCTGCTCTGATACCACTTATGTAACACCCCAATTCCCATCGCGAATAAATAATACATAATTAAATCAGAGTAAATAAAAATTTATTTTTCCGACAGAAACAAGGATGCCACAATTAAGGAAAGAAAACACCATCCATGCTCAATTATTTGATACATAACACAAAATGGAATAAATGTAGCAGGGAAACTTTTTCCATATAAAAGGAAAGGTCAATTATGGAGTAAAGCGGAAAGATCCATAACGGACTTGTTTTACAAAATAAATTGTTTTATAACGTCAAAATATACATACAAAAGTAATACAAAATATATTCAACAAATGTATACATATGTCATAAAAGCGTTCCCCGACTCCCGTGTTACGTATCAGAGCAGACAGGCCGACAAAGGACGGAGGACTAATCTTCACAAAAGCCTCCAAGATACTAATCTGTAATTGCCTCATAGAGCAACAAACCACCGCAGAAGGGTGAGAAATAACAACTAAATCAAGATTGTATAATAATATGCAACACATATAAATTCACATGCATAGTTATTCTCACCACACGCATCACATACCAATCCATATAGCAAGCCACAGATACATAACATATTTCTAACAATCCAACAACATAGCATATATCAATTATACCAACATATTCACATATTCACACATAAGGCATACCAAAGCTATAACATATGGAAACACACCACCACATCACATATCATATGTCTATACATAAAACATATCATCCATAACCAATGCATTTATCACATATGCACATCAATTCACCAATCCAATCATAAGTCTCAACACATACTCAATCAATTCACAATTTCCCCACACATAATCAATCCATTCATGATTTTCCACACATAATCAATCCATTCATGATTTTCCACACATAATCAATGCATTCATGATTTATGCAAATGCAGAGAGACCGACACAACGACTCTATGCAAATGCGGTACCATCCATCCATCATTCTCATCATCAGTTCACTCAGGAACTATTGGAATCATCGCTTGTTACTTAGTGTAACTCCCCGTCGGGCAAACGATGTTCCCCGTCGCTTTAGGTCCTATTGGTATAATGCTCACAACATTTATGGATCGCTTTAGGTCCTCTCGGTATAAGGCTCACGATCCGATCACTTTAGGTCATCTTTGTATAAGGCTCATGATCGTCTATAATCATCGTTTTAGGTCCTCTCGGTATAAGGCTCACGATGTTATAGCGGATTCCCTCTGGAACCGTTTCGTCGCTCACACCCACTAGGGCACACGACATCACAAGAATGCATATCATGATGCTTGGCATACAATGACTCATGACAATCAAATGCATACATATACACATCCATGTGAACCATTCCAACATCCATAATCATACATATACAATCAACCACAATCACAATGCATTTACTTGCCCTTAGGCCACAACCATCATCACAACATTTCACCACATGCATTCACATCATATAACAGCACACAAGTCCTACGATATATATATATGAAGCATATTGCATGATAACACAACAATCACATACAATTAAGACGGTAAAAGTCGGTAAAATGACACATTTCCATATTCCCGACATAACTAAATCGGCCACTAATCTCAAAACCATTTTATAAGAAAGAACATCTCATTAGCTTTCTAACGGTACCAAGAACGTCTCGATCCGAGTTACGGATCAAAAGTTATGCATTTTCAAAGAAAACAAATTTATTGAAAATCCCCAGGAGCGCCCGACGGTACCTATTTTCGCCCGGCGGTGCTCCCTTCGCCTCTGCATCGCCCGGCGAAGCAGTGGCGTACATTCCCAAACCAAAACTTTAAAAGAGTCAGCAGTGTGACAAGGTGCGCCTCTTGGGCATCGCCCGACGAAGCAACGAATCGCCCGGCGCCCAAAGCGTCGCTCAGCGCTCTGCACCAGAAGCAGAAAATTCTGCTACGTTTTACACGGTTCCAAAACCCCAAAAATCCCATTTTCCACCCCAAATCAATTCCAACAGCAAAACAAGTATCAACGATTGTTCACAAACACAGTGTGATCATACAACGCAATTTATATCGAATTCCGACCGTGAAAACATCGATTTCTATCAATTTTTCGTCAATTTATCAATGAGAAAAAGTTGTGAAATAACCAAAACAATTACAACAAACAACAAACAACACATATACATACACAAGCAAGATATAATTGAAACTTCTCACCCTTACCCGATTAATCGCGATTGAAACGGAGGTTTCCTCGATTTTCCTCTTTCTCCTCTTCTCTCTTTCTTTCTTCTCCTTTTCTTTCTCTTCTTTTTCTTTTCTTTCTATTTCTCTCTAATCTCTATTTATATAAAAATATCTAAACCCCTAAAAGACTATTTTACCCCTCAGCTCAAATATCTCGCAAACGCTCTCAAAACGCGATAAAACATAATAACGATGAAAAATAATATATTGTCAAATAAAAGTCAAGAATAAAATAATATAAAAACAAAAATAATTAAATCGACTCAATTAAATAAATAAGATAAAACGGGGCGTTACACAACTAGTGCACCACCTAACATGAACATGTATCCACCTATGGATTTTCTATCATCAGTATCACCACACCAACTAGAGTCAGTGTATCCCACAAGTTTGTATTATTTTCCTTTATTTTTTGCGCGAAAAAAAAAAATCCATAATCTAGTGTTCATATGAGGTACCTTAAATCCTTTTGGTGGTTGCAAGATGAGATATCTTTGGCTTCTGCGTGATTCTACTTGCCATGTCTAAACTATAGGCTAAATCAGGTCTTGTGTGATAGAGATATCTTAATAATCCAATAATTTTTCTATACTATGTTGGATCGACGTGATCTTCAACTGAATAATTTATCAGTTGAAATCTTGGTTCAGCTGGTGTTGAAGTTGCATTACAATCCCCCATCTCAAATTTCTTGAGTATTTCACCTGCATATCTTATTTAGTGCATCATCAAGCCTCTACTACTTTTGTAGAATTTGATAAAAATAAAGTATAAGAGATTTATCAAGTCAGACAGTTCAAACTCCTTGCTTAAGTCATGTTTAAAAGCTTTGATCTCTTTCTTGCAACTGCCTGTTATCAATAAGTCATCTACGTGGAGACAAAGTATAAGCAAGCCACTCATGTTTCTTCTGATATACACACCGTGCTCAGTCGTGAATTTAACAAACTCTTTCTCCCTTAGAAAGTTATATATCTTCTTATTCCAAGCTCTTGGAGCTTGCTTCAGTCCATACAAGGGTTTATGCAGCTTCTATACTTTTCTTTACAAAACCAACTAGTTGTGCCACATAATCCTATTCATCTAGAGGTCCATTCATACACATTTTACATCCATCTCACACATGGACCAATACTTCATGTTTGCTAGACCACAAACCGATCTGATTGTTTTGATCCTAACAAATGGTGGAAAAACTTCATCATAGTCAATTCCTACTTTCTGAAGAAATTCCTTTGCTACAAGTTTTGCCGTGTGTATGGTTATTTCACCCTTTGGATTCATCTTCACCACTTCACATCAATTTCATTTTTTACCTTATAGCAATTCAACTAGTGATCATGTTCGTTGTCTTCTATGGATTTTAACTCTTCCACCATAGCGTGCATCCACTTTGAGTCTTTCAATAACTCGGCTACATTGACTAAATTAGTATCTGCATAGAAGACACAATTTACTAGCTCACCTTCATCATATACCACATCATCTAATGTGATCATACATTCCTGTCATACTCTAATTTTTAACTCTAAGATCCCATATATTATTTGCATTTTAGTACATAAACAAGATCACATGCTTGGTCTTCTCCCCCTCTCACTCTTTGGTTTTGTCTGGGAAGAGGTCACCAAGCACCCTTTTGTATGTTTACATGCTTATTGTTTATCTAACCACTAATTAAAATATATATGTCTCATTTCTTTAAGTTTATTGTGCAAGGTAGAGCATCTCATCAAGGGCCTCAAGTTTGGTTCCTCAGCTAGGGCTTTGTTCTCCTCAAGACACAGTGTAGACATTCATTGATTCTCAAGAGCTTTTCTCTCAATACATGGCTTTTAATCTCAAAGTTTATGGTCATCAAACATCTCAATATCATTTAGATCAAGGATACTTTAAAGTCTTGTTGCTTGCTTCCCAAGAAAGTCAAAGGTTCGTGTGTTTATTTCCATGTCTTCATCAACAAGTCACCTTAAACTTTGAACAATATAATCAAAGGACATTTAAGGACATCTTATTTTGAGTTCATATGATCATTCATGTACCTTAGAATGCAAGAAAAATCCAAGTGCACAAATTGGTTCAAGGAGGTTTGACCAAAAAGTCAACATTTTCAAGTCAAAGTTCCAAAGACTACAACTCCTTCAATTCTCCATATTTTTAGTGCTTCTTTTTGCATATGACTCTTCTCAATATCCTATAAAACTTTTCTTTACATAACAAGAGCCAATTATGCTTGGAGGATCATCAAAAGTTTGAATACATTATAGGTCATTTGTGGACTTAGTAAAATTTGACCTATTTTCAAGTGACTTTTTCCCAACTTTCAAGGATCACAACTTCTTCAATTTTCATCCTTTGGGACTGATTTTTTTTTGCAATATCATTTACAATGCCCTCTAGAAGTTTGCTTCAAGGATCAAGATCAAACTATGCTTAGAAGGCCTTGGAAAATGTTGAAACATTATACGACATTTTCTGCCTAAAAGACTTAGGATTTTTCAAAGTACAACGACTAGTTTTTTATGCCAACTTCAACAACCCATAACTTTCTCCTCAGATGTCCAAATGAAACCATTCTTGGCACATTGTAAACTAGGCCATGAAGACTACATATTACAAGAATAATAATATTAGAAAGTGATCGGAGAGGACCAGAAGGAGATCGTCGCGGCCTTCGTGTAGGACAAGAGTGGATGCTCGTAGGAGAGGAAAAAGGGGTGGGGTTACCTGCAAGGTACTCCGATGCCAAAGTAAGTATTTGGTCAAAAGAAAAGGGGAAAGCAAGTAAGAAGAGTCAAGTGTGATTTGTCATACCTGCCCCTCTCAAGTGAGGGGGTTTTTATAGAAGGATTTCTGGCGAACAAAGCGTCTGATCGACCAATGAGGTATTGCCAGATAGGGGGCAAAGCGCGTGGTCCTTCTAACTGTTCCCGTGATATTCGGGGAGGCAGTTGGTCGCATGAACTACTCTACGCGTGAAGGGGACACGCCCAACGGCTATATTGTGCCCAACGGCTATATTGTGCTTATTGGGCCTGTTCGCCAATTATGATGGGTTGGGCATGGCCCTTAAGGGCAGGAAGCCTTGCCCGGTCCTGAACAGGAGCCTCGCGTTCACGGAGGCCAAGATGCATCTCCCTTTCACTGACTTCCAATCCTCCCTGTTCACCCATCTGACCTTGTGCCCGTCCCAGCTTCACCCAAACGCCTTGGCTTTTATCCGGGCTTTTGAGTTAGTGTGCCGTTATCTCAATATCGGGGCGACCATGGATCTCTTCTTTTGCCTCTTCCAGATCCAACGGAGCACGGCTGGGGTGAAACAGAGTTGGGTATCGTTTAAGCAACAGAGTAGGCTGTTCTGGCCGTATTCTGATTCGATACGTAATTTCAAGGATAGGTTTCTGATCGTGAAGCCTATTACTGAGGAGGCAAAGAGGAGCATCTCGACCGTTGAGAAGGTGACGGTGGATGGTCGGGAGAGGGATGGTGTGGTCTCCATCTTTCCTTTGGAATGGGCCTACACCCATTTTAAGCGCATAACAGATCAGTTCCTGGTGAAGCATGAGCAGCTTTGCCCGGCGGATAAGGAGTTGTATAGGATCCTCCATGCTTACGTGGAGAGCTTTAGCTCGGCCTTCGTAGTTGATCAGGACGGGAAAGAGTTGGTTGGGGATGATGGGCCCGTCCGAGCAACTAGATATATCAATGTCAAAGCTCTCCTCGAGTGTGACAACGACGATGATGCGATGACCTTGCTCGGTATGCTCCACAGTTTAGTTTTATTTCTTTGAATTCTTAGTCCTAACTTGATGTATATGTTCGCAGGTATGATGGCTGACATGCGAGAGCGTCTGATGAGGTCGCAGGCGGCGAAGGTTCACAAGAAGGCGACCACAGGTACCAAGGCCGGGGCGCCTAAGCAGACAGTGATGGAGAGTTTTGCTGCTGGATCTATCCCCGTCCCAGAGAGAGCCTCGACGCCGCTGACCCCGGATGGTTCCCTTAAAAGGAAGAGAGATGCCACGGGGACTCCTGTGGCCGCTGGTCCCGGGGGGTCCGGTGTCGGTCATTTTGTCCTGCCCGCTTGCTATACACGCCTAGATTTATTCGTTGAAGGGGATTCGATAGAGGTCCATGATTCTGAAGCCGTAGCTATTCTGAACGCCAACTCTAAGGTGAGGAGAAAACAGTTGTGCCAGGATGCGGCGGACATGTTTAGGGTCCTTGAAGGTGACCTTGTCCTCGCCGACGATGAAGCTACTACTCGGGCGAGCCTCGTGACGTCCCATAATAGAATAGCCGAGCTTGAGGGGGAAAATAACAAGTTGTTCAACGATTTAAAATAGTTTGAAGGTCACGAGGAGGCCAAGGTGTTGCTCCAGACGGAGGTGACCCAGCTGAAGTTAGTTGCGCTTGAGGCTGACGAGGAGAAGGCACGTCTGCAGGCGAGGATCACTGAATTTGAAGGTTTGGCTGCAGCCGTCCAGGATGAAAATGACGACGAGAAGTCCCTGAAGTCGCGGGCTGACTTGATCGGGAGGATTAGGATCCTTGGCGAGGATAACCTGAAGGCAGCTGAGTTTGGCTTCAGTGCGGAGAAAGAGCAGATGGTGGCCCTCAACTCCGACGTGCAGCTCGTGACGGATGGGATGGGTTTGTTCAACAGAGTTGTGGACGGTCAAGTTGTCCTCGCCGAAGAGGAGAGTGAAGTCGCAGAATAGGACTTGTTGTTTTTAGCATGTTTTGTGGGCCTGCGTGCTCTTATCAATTTGTATGGGCGCTGCCCCTTTTTTGTATTTATGACATTACCCGGTCGTGGCCGGTACTTTAATATACTTGGATTTTGTGAATGTTTTATCATGGACTTTTGCTCTTTTTGTTTGTATGTATGTGTGTGTGCTCGGATAGGCGTGAAATCTACCGATGAGGGAGAAGTGGTTCTGCCCAAGATGAGGCTAGGACTTCGTTTGAGGTACTAATCTCATAGGCTTGGACTGTTCCCATCGCGAGCTGGGTGTCCTGCCTGAATGGTGCGGCAACGGCGGAGCTCGGTTGAGGTATCCCCGTTATGCGCAGGATCTGCTCGTACAATGAGCAGAAGCTGGCCGGCGTTGTAATGCGTGTCATGCTTCACCAGGGCATGATACGATGGTCGCTCAGTTCTCCCCGCTTTGGGGTGATTATGTCGACGACTTGTCTATCCTCGTGGTTAAGGACTTAGCTATAGTACTGCTTGAGTTTTTCAGCATTCCACGGTCGAGCAAGTTATTTTTCGTCCAGTGTTTCCAAGTAATACGCTTCCGTGCCCGTTTTGGACTTGACCCTATAAGGTCCTTCCCAGTTCGCTGCCAGTTTCCCTTCGCGAGAATCCTTTTGGTTTCTGCGCAGGACCAGACTGCCTACGGGGAAGTCGCGCTTTATGACTCTGGCGTCAAGTCGCAACATTATTTGTTGTTTCAATGCGGCCTCGCGAAGGGCAGCCCCTGATCTTATTTCTTCGACCAGATCGAGTTCCTCGCGTAGAGCCTCGTTGTTCATTTCTTCGTCGAGGGGGGCTTCTGTCCTTCTGGAGGGCTCCCTTATCTCCACCGGTATTACCGCCTCTGTTCCATACGCTAGTCAGAAAGGGGTTTCCCTGGTGGTGGAGTGAGGTGTTGTCCTGTACGCCCAGAGGACGTTGTGGAGCTCCTCGACCCACCTTTTCTTGGCCTCGCCAAGTCTTTGCTTCAATCCGCGTAGGATTACTCTGTTCGCGGCCTCCGTTTGCCCGTTGGTCTGGGGATGCTCGACCGAAGTAAAGTGTTGTTTCGTTCCCAATTTGGCGACGAAGTCTTGGAATTTTCTGTCTGTGAATTGGGTTCCGTTGTCGGTTACGAGGGCCTGGGGTACCCCGAATCTGGCGAGGACGTTTCGTTTGTAGAAACGCAGTATGTTGAAGGTTGTGATCTTGGCGAGCGCTTCGGCTTCAATCCACTTTGTGAAATAGTCGACGGCCACGATGAGGAATTTATTTTGATAGGATCCCATTGTAAAGGGGCCTAGGATGTCCATCCCCCACCAGGCGAAGGGCCACGGCGAGGAGAGGGTCTTCAACTCGTTGGGTGGTGCCAAATGCATGTCCCCGTGGCGCTGGCAACGGTCACAATTTTGTACATGTTCTTTGGCGTCTTGCTGCATGGTCGGCCAATAATATCCTGCGCGCAGAGCTTTTCGAGCAAGGGATCTTCCCCCTAGGTGTTGTGCGTTGATGCCCTCATGGATTTCTTGTAAGATTTCGGGGACCTGGGCCCCGTCGACACATTTCAACAGGGGGATGGAAAATCCTAGTCGATACAATTTATCCTCGACCAGTACGTATGAGCAGGCTCGTCGCTTAGTTACACTGTCCTCCTTACTGTCTTCGGGAAGTTCCCCTTTGGTGAGGTAGTTGTATACCGGGGTCATCCAACAATGGGGCTCTCCGATGACGTTAACATCTAGCGGGCCGGGCTTTGTAATGCTCGGGCTAACCAGTATTTCTTGTATGACAGATTTGTTTCCGCCTTTTTTTTCTGCTGCTGGCTAATTTAGAGAGGATGTCTGCTCGGGTATTCTGTTCGCGCGGGACGTGCTGAACTTCCCATGCTTCGAACTCCGTCATTTTTTCTTTCACCATGGCCAAGTATTCGGCTAGTTGGTCGTTCTTTGCTTGGTACTCTCCTCGTACTTGGGATGCCACGAGCTGGGAATCAATGCAGATTTTTATTTTCCTCGCGCCGACGTCTTTGGCCAGTCGCAATCCCGCGAGGAAGGCTTTATATTTGGCTTGATTGTTGGATGTTTTGAAGGAAAGGATCAGGGACACTTCGATCAGGGTCCCTTCCTCGTTTTCGAGGATAATTCCTGCTCCGCTGCCCGAGGGGCTTGACGCGCCATCCACGTAAATGATCCATTCTTGTGTCCCTCCCGGCGGGAATGATTCCGGAGTCATCTCTGCCACGAAGTCGGCCAGGACCTGTGCCTTGAGGGTTTTTCTTCCTTCGTAGTGAATGTCGAACTCGGCCAGTTCAAGGGACCATTTTAGCATCCTGCCCGCCATATCGGGTTAGCTTAACAGCTGCCTAATTGGCTGGTCGGTCCTGACGACGATAGTGTGCGCCAGGAAGTAATATCTGAGTCTCCTCGCGGCAATTATGAGAGCAAGGGCCACCCGTTCTATTTGTGTGTACCTAACTTCGTGTCCTTGTAGGGCTTTACTAGTGAAGTAGATGGGTTTCTGCTCGTCAGTAGTCTCGCGAATAAGTGCTGCACTTACTGCTTCGTTGGCGATGGAGAGATACATGTATATGGTTTCCCCGCGGTCTGGTCGGGATAATATTGGTGGTTCGGACAGAGCTTGTTTGAAGTGGGCAAGGGCCTGCTCGCACTCGTCCGTCCACTCGAAATTTGCCTCCTTCCTGAGTAATTTGAAAAAGGGCAGGGCGTGCTGGGCGGACTTGCTTACGAAGCGAGCAAGGGACGCGAGCATTCCGTTGAGAGATTGTATCGCCTTCTTCAACCGCGGCGTGGGGAATTCCACGAGTGCTCGGCATTTGTCTGGGTTTGCTTCTATTCCTCTTTCGGTGAGGTAAAATCCGAGGAATTTTCCTGCTCGCACGCCGAAGGTGCATTTTTCTGGATTAAAACGCATTTTACATTTTCGAGCTTGGTCGAACACCTTGCGCAAGTGGGTGGTATGGTCGGATTCCTCTTGGGATTTCACGATCATGTCATCCATATATACTTCGAGCATGTCACCGATTTCTGATCGGAAGACTTAATTCATCATGCATTGGTATGTGGCCCCGACATTCTTTAGTCCAAAGGGCATTACGTTATAGTAATAATTCCCCGAGGAGGTCATGAATGCCGTGTATCTCTTGTCCTCGTCTGCCATTGGGATTTGGTTGTATCCCGAATAAGCGTCCATGAAGGACAAGAGCTTGAAGCCTGCGGAATTATCTACGAGTTTATCTATGCTCGGCAGTGGATAAGCGTCTTTCGGGAAAGCCCGATTGAGATCGGTGTAGTCAATGCACATGCGCCACTTTCCATTATTTTTCTTTACAACTACAATATTTGAGAGCCAGGTCGTATACCTGGCCTCGGAAATAAATTTTGCCTCTAAGAGGTCTTGTACAAGTTTTTCGACAGCCTGTGCCTTTTCTTCGGATTGTTTCCTTCTTCGTTGGGCAATGGCGCGGGCAGCTGGATTGATTGTCAAGTGGTGACATGCAGTTTCTGGATCAAGGCCGGGCATATCCGCTGCACTCCAGGCGAACAGGTCAGCGTTGTCGTCGAGGCATTTCTTCAACTCTTCCTTTACCTCTTCGGGGAAACCAGCGCCTATCTTCACTCCCCTGTTAGGGTTGTTGCTGAAGGTGATGATCTCGAATTCCCCATCTGGAATTGGTCGCAGGAGTGTAGGAGACGGGGAGCTTGTCACTCCTAGTTTTTTGTCCTCCTCCCGATCTTCGTTTCCATCTTCGGTGAGCCTGCTGTTGAGGTCGATGGTGTGCATGGGAAGCGCGGGCTTTTTCTCTGGCTGGCCATCTTCGGCTGGAAGCTCATCCTCTCTGGTGCGCTTTGTTGACTTTGCTGTTGTCGCGATCTGGTGCCGCCCTTTTGTTGCGGCCTCGAAGCATCTGCGAGCAGCCTCGATGTCACCGAGTAGAGTTGCGACGTGTCCTTTTTCAGTATAGTACTTGAGCTTGAGGTGGACTGTATAGGGGACAACAACGAGTTCGGCAAGAGCTGGTCTGCCGAGGATGCACTGATAAAGCGACGGGAAATCAATGACTAAGAATTGCATTTTGATTGTCCGAGATACCTCTTCTTCGCCAAATGTGACTGGTATCTCCACGTAACCTCAAGGTCGGGCCGTTGCCCCGTTGAATCCTTGGAGATCAGATCCCACGTACGGGGAGAGATTAGACTTGCTCAGTTTCGGTGCGCGGAACAAACTGGAGTACATGATGTCCATGGAACTACCCTGGTCGACCAGGATTCTTCGCACATCAGTAGACGATAATTTGGCCCTGATCAGCAGAGGAATGTGGGAATTCGGCGATCCTCCAGGGAGTTCTTCTTTGTAGAACGTGATCTGCTGTGAACGACTTTTACCCTTGCCGATCGTGTACAACTGGTCGGGGCTGCTGTCTATTAGCTGTTCAAACTTTCGTTTGATGGATCCTATCGTGAGCTCATGGTACCCCCCACATGAGATAACCATGGCCGTAGGAAAGGCTTCCCAGGTGCTGTGTATGAATGCCTGGGAAGTCGGGTCGAAGTGGTCAGGAACGAAGAAGTCCTCTGGTCGGCTGATGGACATTGCGACCTGCGGGGGAGGACTGGAGGGGGTTGATTATGCTTCTTTCTTCGTATCGGATGTGTCTCGTAGGGAGGACTCTCCCTTCTTCACATATTGCTTCAGGTGACCCTCTTTGATGAGGATCTCTATAGCGTCCTTAAGGTGCACGCAATCTTCTGTCACGTGCCCGTGACTATGGTGGAAACGACAGTATTTGCTTTTGTCGACGTTTCCTTTGGACGTGGTTGGTTTAGGGAACCTGACACCCCCTTGTTTGAATTCGGTGTTGATGCAGTCAGAGAGAATACGCTCGCGTGAGGTTGTGAGCACAGTGTATTCATTGAATTGGCCAGCTGGCCCTTTGCCTTCACGGGGACGCTCCTCCCGCCGCTTCTCCTTCCCCTTAGGGGATGGCTCCGGCTCCTCTTTCTTGGGTGCCCGGGGCGCTTCACGATCTCTTGCGTCCCGGGCACGGTACGCGGCTTCCTTCTCCTCGTAGTGGATGTAATCTTTGGCCATGTGAAGAAGCTCTATCAGGGTTCGAGGAGCTTCTATCCCGATAGCTTTGCGGAAGTCGCTCTTTGGTCGGAGTCCTTTCTCGAGGAGGTACTTCTTCATGTGATCGGAAGTTCTGATTTCCAGTGCCTCTTTATTAAATCTCTCGATGTAATCCCGCAGAGGTTTTTCCCTGCCTTGTATGATTGCTTCCAACGTTGCCTCCGTCTTTGGATGTCGTCGGGAGGCTGTGAAATGGCGGGTGAATTGGCCTTTGAGCTCGCGCCAGGAGGAGATGGATCCTCGAGGGAGTCTTTTGAACCACATCATCGCACCCTTCCTCAAGGTGATGGGAAATATTTTGCACCTGATGGCTCGGGAGACACCATGGTACTGGAGCATAGCTTCGATGTTCTCCAGGTGCTCGTGAGGATCTGATGTGCCATCGTAGGTAGCCAGTGTGGGAGGTTTGTCTAACCCGCGGGGGATCCGGGTGTCCACAATGTTTCTCGTGAACGGGCCTTGATCTTCGTCGTCACTGCTAGAGCTGTGAGAGAATGACGGAGAAAGACTGTGGTCGCGACTTTGACTGCGGCGAGGAGAGTGTCCGCGGGTACGCCTATGCTCGTACTTGTCCGAATGTCGGTGTCTTTTGGAAACAGGGGAGTGCCTAGTTTTCCTAGGAGAACGACGATGTCGGCGAGTGAGATCGGGTGTTGGGCTCCCTGATCTCGAACGTTCTTTGACCGGGGAAGGACTACCACGTCTCCGCTTTGAGTGAATTCGCGGAGGCGGGGAGAGGTTCAGCGTCTCCGGAGTGTGATGCTCTCGAAGGGCGTGCTCGAGGGCACTAATTTTTTCTCCCTGCTGGAAGATGAAATGTTTGGAATTGTTCAAAGAGGTGATGAGTGCCGCGGTGGTCGGATCAGCGTCTTGAGGAACCGGAATGGGTTCGAAGAAAGGTTCCACAGCAGTCGCTCGTGGTCTTTGTTCGTCAGGCTTTGGGGAGGCCGGCCCACCGTTGCGCTGGACGTTTTCGGACGGGACGTGCCCGACGACAGCATCGTTGTCGATATTGGCTGCGGCGGTCACATGTTCTTGGTGGATGTCACTCTTGATGAAAGCCATGATGATATGGGATTTTGGAGAGATGAAAGCTTTGGTCTTTTGGGTGAAAAGATGAGGGATCTTGATTCAAAAGACGGGGAAGCGAAGTTTCCCACAGACGGTGCCACTGATCGGAGAGGACCAGAAGGAGATCGTCGCGGCCTTCGTGTAGGACAAGAGTGGATGCTCGTAGGAGAGGAAAAAGGGCAGGTACCCCGATGCCAAAGTAAGTATTTGGTCAAAAGAAAAGGGGAAAGCAAGTAAGAAGAGTCAAGTGTGATTTGTCATACCTGCCCCTCTCAAGTGAGGGGGTTTTTATAGAAGGATTTCTGGCGAACAAAGCGTCTGATCGACCAATGAGGTATTGTCAGATGGGGGGCAAAGCGCGTGGTCTTTCTAACTGTTCCCGTGATATCCGGGGAGGCAGTTGGTCGCGTGAGCTACTCTGCGCGTGAAGGGGACACGCCCAACGACTATATTGTGCCCAACGACTATATTGTGTCAAACGGCTATATTGTGCTTATTGGGCCTGTTCGCCAATTATGATGGGTTGGGCCTGGCCCGGTCCAGAACAGAAAGCCTCTTGAGTAGGACGCCCCATTGAGTTGAACATAGTGACTTGAAACTGAAGAAAACTCCATGATCAGAATTTTGATTCATCTAATCTTCAATGACAGGTCAATTTGGCACGAGTTAATCACTTAAAAATGTTTAGTGAAGTGTCCACAGTTTAATTGAGCCTTGAAACGCAAGTTTTGGCTGAGTTTTGAGTGATTTCAACTCACACTTTCTTCATGATGTGGAGTGCACATGAACTCCCCCAATTTCCACTCAATTCACGCATCTCAACATTCCAACATCTTCAACTATAAATAGAGGACCTCACAACCTTCATTTCCAAGCTTTTGAGAGTCATTGAACCTCTGCTTGAACTTCAAATTTTTCTAGAAATTTCCACCATCAGGTTTTGAATTCTAGCCAATTTCAACCCATTTCTTTGTTCTAATACCTCCATCGACATCTTCATAAGCTTTTGGATCAAGTCTCAAGTTTCCAGACCTTCTAAATTGCTTATGTTAATTCTTTCATTGGCTTACAGTGTTGCTTGTGATAGTTCTATTGGAACTTTAACGGTATGTAACTCCCCATTATAACATTATTAAATTTAATTAATATTTAAAATATTCGATTATTTAGTTTCAATATACTAATTTTTTATTTATTAGCTTCTTGATGATTGCGATTCTGATGAAGATGGTGGAACTGGATTGAGTTGCTCGGCATGTCCAGAAGGGCTTTTTGGGAAAAAGTGTGTGAGAGCAACTATGACTGATCAATTCAAGCTTATTGTAAAAAAATGTAGATAATTATTTATTACATTTTGGTAATTTTCATAGTTTTCTAGTTTTCTGAGAAAACTGATATATACAAACTCAGAAAGTTAGCTTTCAACAATAATCTTATGGTGGTTGGATCACTTTTATTGGTTGGTTGGCTTAGATTATTCTTGTCTGGTGGGGGCAGGCCAAAAACTATATATTGTTTTGTCTTACCCGTAATTTTTAATTGCTATTGCGGATATAGTGACATTGATCATTGGAATTGTTGCGACGCTAACGCTGCGTTAATTTTAATGGGGTGGTTATTGGAAATTCATCGTTGAGAGGCACTGTATATTAATTTTTTTTATTATATCATTAGATGGGATCATGGTTTTAAATAGCGGCCCGCAACCGCAATTGCACCCGCAATATTGTGGATGTGGTTGTCTTCGCAACCACATCGGATCGCAATTGCGATGTGATTTGAAAATTACGCCTCTAGCTATGTTTGGAACCACATTAGATAATTTCAATCATGTTTCTTCAAGTATATTCATCTAAAATCAAAATATTAGAATTCTAAAACTCAATTTACTTATTATGTAATGAAAAAACTTAACATTAAGTGTTTTTCAACTTTATATTTCAAACACCTCCTTATAAAAATTCACACTGCAACGACCGCAATACGCATCGCAACACCCGCAATGACCGCAATCGCAACATCCGCAACCGCAACCGCATTTACAACCACAACTGCAATTTAAAACCATGTATGACATGGGATGTTAGGTGTTTAAAAATCAATACGAGAATAAAATAAGTGTAGTGTTCTGGACTGGGCAGGCATATGGCCCACAGTAGGGCAAGGCCATCATTGCCTAGCTATCCTAGACCTCCTAGGCATTGACAAAAATTAATTACGCTGTCACACGTGTCAGAAGGGAATCTTCTATTGGCATTCTAAAGGCTAGAACGTTGCATTCCCCAAGGCAAGACCTTTCCAGCTCTCCGCGGGCATATCCTCCTCGACAACTCATACAGGACACATCCTCATCGAGGCTGGTCGACATAAAAACGACCTTTTCGCGGACACATCCTCATCGAGGTTGGTCGACATAAAGCATCCTTTCCGAGGTCATATCCTCACTAAGCCCGGTCGACACAAAAACGTTCTTTTTGCAAGCACGCCCTCGCATACTAAGGAACTGTCGGACTCATAAGCGACCAGCTGTCGACCACGTTTACCATAGACAAGCGAAGGGCATGTCCCCGAACATTTTCATTCGAAAGTATCGACCTCAAAAAGGCTCCCCGCGTCGCAACTCTTGCCCCTCGATCGACCAACAAGGATATCTCAAGTCATTACTCTTCACCTTAGAGCAAAGACTTAGGGGGCTCCTGTTCTGGACTGGGCAGGCATATGGCCCACAGTAGGACAAGACCCAACCCAGTCCCGCTTCTGGCAAGGCCTTATAACGAGATTCAGCCAATCTAGCCGTTGGGCACAATATAGCCGTTGGGCACGATATAGCCGTTGGGCACAATATAGTCGTTGGGGACGTCCACCTCACGCACTTGACAGTTCACGCGACCAACTGCCCCTCCGGAGTTCACGGGGACAGTTGGACCAGGTCATAAGGTCACGCGCTAGACCTTCCACCTGGCAGTTTTCCGTTGGTCGACCAGATATTTCGGCCACATGGGAGACATTGGCCCCGCGCTAGGGGTTTTCTATTAATACCCTCTCACTTGAGAGTGTCAGGTATTCTATATCCAATATTCACTCTAACTCATACCTAAACGTTTTGTACTTGCTTTCTCTAGCCCAAACTTACTTTGGCATCGGAGTACCTTGCAGGTACACCCCCTTCTCTCCTACAACCATCATCGCTGCCCTACACGAAAGGCCACGAAGATCCATTCTGATCATCCCAGATCATGTAATAAAGATGATGATGATGTTATATTGAATGTGTGGTAAAACTAGAAAGAATAGGATTAAAAATGAAAATGTTAGAGAGAAAGTGTTGGGGTAGCGTCTATAGGAGTGAAGATTGTGAAAAATAGACTTAGATGATTCTACTATAAAGCAATTAAATAAAAGAGCATTGCTTTTACATTTCTGCCCTTTCCACAAATTTTTTTTACACTCACACAAGGGCAAAACGGTAACCCAGCAATTCAACACATTTCCACTATTGCCAATTGCCAAGTGTCACTCAGATTTTCATCTCAATTTCAAAATCCTCTTCCATCTTCCCACACTTTTCCCTCTTCCATTTTCACACTTTTATCTCTTACTCTCTCTCTCTCTCTCTCTCTCTCTCTCTCTCCCATTTTTCTCTTCCCCCCACCCCACAACCCTAACCGCCCGCCACCCTCTTTCTCACTATTTCTCCTATTCAGTATCTCCCTTTCCTCTTCAGAACCACATTATCAATTCAAGATCACGACAGCTAATGTTGTGTGTGTTTCAACATCTTATAGGAGAAGCGTCAAGACTATATTCTTCTATATTTCAATAAATAATGTTCTGTGTGTTTCATTGTTTATATGCTAATATATAATCCTATATCAACATTATCTATCTGACCGTTCCACAGGCTCTACCAGATGATTTGAAGACAAAGCTCAGCCTAGATGAGGATTTGGTTTCAAGCCCCAAAGAAGTACTTTCTAGAGCCTCTGCTGACAGGGTTGCCATGAGAAATGAGAATATGAGGAGGTAAATTTTTTCCATTTAAGTACATAAGGATAAACAACCATGCTTTCAATGATTTAATTTTAATTGAATTTGGCAGTATTGACTCGTCCATTTAGGTAACCCTGACTATTAGGGCAAGGCTTGATTGTTATTGTGTCAATATCATTTGGTCAAATGTCATAGACATCTATAATTTAGTTTATAGAGCAGCTCAAACTCAAAGGAAAGCTTCATCAGTTAAATTATTTGCTGCTATATTGAGTGAGGAAATCAGCTGTTCTAATAGTTCACATTGGATAAATTTGTAACCATTGAGAAATTTTGTTACAAGGTGGTCTTCTTTAGGCAGTGAATTATTTATCTATATTTGTACGAGTTATTATTGTGCTATAATAAATTGCGGCAGTGAGATTTGTGCTTACGACCACATGTATATTACCCCAACCTCTTACGACAAGACCTATCCTAATCGCTTAGTCTATACATGCTTTGAATTTATTATCAGAAAAGATACACACTTTTTGATTAAAGTTTTAACTTAATTGTTGCGTCAACATGGATGAATGTATTACTCTTTTAAACCACTTCTATGGCGACCAGATTTGAAAAATACAATTTTAGTGTAAATATTAATTAGTTATTATTTTATGGATATCTGAATCTTTTGTTTCCTTTTTGGATAAAAAAGGTTTGATGTGGCTGGTGCCGGAGCATGTCTGAAGCGTTATTCTGATCCATCATTCTTTAAAACAGAGCCTGCTTCATCTGTAAGTGTAACAGCAACAGTAGAAATTCACAGGGAAAGGAAAATTCGTAAAGTCAAGGTACTAAAGGACTGATTCTACCACTTGATGACATAATTTTTCTCGAATTGTTTTAAGACTTAATAAAAACACAATTGTGTGCAATGGAAAATTGAATATTTGCAATTTTGGATATTATATATGTATAATTTGTATTTCCAGCAAATGAAAGGGGAATGGCGGAGGGATGGTGAGACCCCTGGAGTTGTACTATCACATTCAAAGTGAGTTCCAATAATTTTACTGTGGTACATAAGCTATGCCTTTGATTTGTCAAATGCAAAAATGTCCTTATAATGTCTAATCAGTTACTCAATTCATTTTCATTATGATATTGTTGTAAACATTCAAGGTGATGAACCACTTATTGAACCTGAAATAATAGATGGTGTTGTCAAAGCTTTGCAGGTACAATTTGAACAAAAATAATTATTCTTTTCATGTCAGAAAATGAAAGTTCTATGAATTAATTATTATTTACTTTAAGTTGTAATCAATATGTGCACTTTAACTCTTGAAATAAATTGTGAATCCACTTTTTCGAATTGTACATCAAAGTTGCATCAGGTTATATTGAGGATCATTACATCTAAGAATCATAACTTTATGTCCAAAAGGAAATATTATATTCTTCCACGAATACTGTATTTTATCTTGCTCCTTACAGGCAGCGCCAGATGCAGTTTTCAGCACTGCAGTTACCTCTTTAAAGCCTGAAGATGCGCATGATCCAAACAGAGTGAAATGTGTGGTTGATCATCGTGGTTATGCCATATATTTTTCACGAGGATTAATCCCATTCAATAAGTAAGATGGAACTAATTGAAATTTCTGAATTTGAGTCTTAATTGTTCCATCATTCACAAGACATCTTGTGAAATTTTTGTTAATTATTTTTTTTTGTATTGTATACATTTTGTATAGCTGGATAAATATCTGCATTCTTCCTACAGGTCAGGGAAAGTCAATCAAGAGTTCCCTTATTTGCTTCATCTTGGGATTCAGGTATTAACGTTCAATTCCTTTAATTGGCAGGCATAGCAACCATTGCTCAAAATTAGTCTGTTTCTTCAAGTTCCTTGTGAGATAATATTTCTATGTACTCATCTTCCAGAGTTATGATACAAAGTTTTTAAAGATATACACATATCTTCGACCTACTCCATATCAACTTGAGCAGGACTTGGAGCAGCTTAAAGTTCTTGAGAATGGCTATAAGATGAAGGTATTATCGGCTTTCATTCCTCTTAGAACGTTCAAGTTTTTACTTGGTTATTTTTAAACTGACCTTATATAAAGTTATTTCCTAATTTTTACTCTTCAAATCTTAGTATATAGTCTGGTTGCCAAGTTGCCATTAGATGTGGTTTCTTAAAAAATTAACTGATGGCTAACCAATTTGAGAAAGGATGAAAAGGATATAAATGCGGTGCCCACCCCGTCATATTTCTACATTGCTTTTTAGCCTTAGTCCTTAGTTTCTTTTTTTTTGGTACGCCTGACTATTGTCTGAACTATGAAGGATATCAATCATGGTTGTCAAACTGTGTCGCTGCGGCAAAGGGTGAATGTTGCATGAGATCGTTTGATCTCCCAATCTGTTGCACTCACCTAACAACCATGATATAAATGTTGTTGTAGAGTAGATTGTACCAAGGTTATTGGAGATACTTCATTTTGACTCCTGTTGTAAACCCAAATCAAAATCAATGCCTTGAGTCACCTGAGTTTCAAGTAGTACTCCACTATGTTATATTGATCGGGTGGACCAGTTTTTCAGAACAATGGTGTTGGTGCAATACTGATTTTCTTTTAAAAAATCTATTTTATGTATATTGTATTCTGATCATCAATTTCTTGACATTCAAATGTGAGGTTATTGTTGCCAATTTGAAAGTTAAGCTACCACTTCTCAATTTCTGTGTGCTGTATACTTTTGTTTTTCTACTCGAATTCTTCATTATTAGTAAAGAAGTTAGTGTTTTCTACTCGAATCGAATGGAAAGGAAGGAGTACGCTGTGTTATTGCTTGCAGTTATCCACGACTGATGTTAAAGCAGGGGTTAATATCATCTTTTCAGTTTCTGATGTCAAGAGTACATACAAGGTGAGTTTTTTCCTCCTTTTTCCTTTATTTGTTGACATGACATCTTTGATTTTTGATAATGAAAGTTTATGACATTTTTATGCTTTTAATTTTGTTTACCTTACTGATCAATCTTTACAAATTTTACTTCACTTTCAATGAAATTATTTATTGATCCAGGATGCTGCCCTTTTGCCTAAATGGAAGGCGTTCCAGACAGTTATTTTTATAAAACGGGTGAGAATCCGAGAGCAGTAGCCTTGGTGTGTGTGTGTGTGTTTTCCCCCAGCATGGTTGTATTGAAAGGGTGCAAGCTGTTCAGCTAAAAATTTCAAGGAATATCCAAAAAATCCAAAAAATGCATACTTCTACTTTTTCCTTAATCAGGTCAAGTTTCTTCGTTTTTTTTTCGTGTCTCTGTTAGTTTGTCTGTATGTCGAAATGGTTTACTACACAAATGCCACTGAACTGAAGAAGCTTTCCTTGTGCAGAGAGACTGCTAGGATGCTGGCAGATGAGTTCAGGAAGCGCGTTGTAATAGTCGATACATCCAATGAAATTGGAGGTGACGGAGATGTTCCTCATGCATGCATAGGAAGGGCAAGGAGGATGCAAGTTCCAAATGTGAATATGCAGCACAGTGTTAGTACTAATCTCGGTCATTTGGCTTAATCGAGTACTTAATGTTTATGCAAATTTTGTGGTTAATTTGCAACTAATTGATGATGTTGAAATTGTGTCACTTTAATCTGTTTCTTAGGACTTTTTTTAATTGATATGGTATTGCTTTCTAAAGTAAAATGGGGATAAAGTTTTTTTACTGCCTCCTAAAGCTCCCCCTACTTTAGATGTTGTTGGCCATCTAATTCAAACTTATATGCATCTCATGAATAATCAAGCTGATCCTTCTGCTGCATTGCCTGAAACATGTTCGGTTCCGACATAACAGATGGAAGACGTCGGTTCAACAAAAGCTTATGAGGATCATTCTAATTCAAAATTGATGTCTAGGTGAGCAATTTTTAGCAAAATTGAAGAGATCATACAAAGCTTCCTAATATTTTATGGTCAAAGGAGAATGTGCATAAGCTTCCTAATATTAAATCTGCCTTTAGAATCATCTTATATAACCTGTCTGAAATCTGTTTATAATCATTTTGATGTGTTAGAAAACAAATTTTACATGACAAGTTATAGGATTTTCATGCATTATTTACATACTTTACATGTTTGAAGTTTACATCCACAATAATTCACTTGGTGTTGCTAGACAGGTTACTTTTTGGATTCATGTTTGAAGTTTTGTATGAAAATATTCATTTCATAATCATAAACCTTTTTTATCATCTTTGCAGAAAGTTCCTAAGAAAACAAAGGAAAGTGCTGGTGGTCCATGGCAGTTTGTTGGTTTGTTGTCGGTGTTTGATCCTCCTATGCATGACAGTGCTGAAACCATTAGACAAACTCTTAATCTTGGTGTTAATGTCAAGATGATTATAGGTAACTACACATAGTACTGCATTTTCATTTCATGTTTGTTAGTTTTTCTGTTTCTCGGTTGCGTATCGCTGAATTTTTCGATTTTTTTCACATATGTGGTTAACTGATGAAATTTGCCGTTAACCTCCATGCAGGGTGCAATAGAGTTCAAAAATGAAGAGTGGTTAACTGACTGCTTTCATGATCGAAAAAATGAGTGGTTCCTTCAGTGGAACGGTGGAGTTTCTGCCACTAATTATTTTTATCAAACATTGTCTGGTTGAATGTAATTTTCATATGTTTTTTTGAAGATGTTTTGATATGTAAGCATTATCTTTGCAGGAAAGATAAATGAGGCTATAGGATTACCTGGTGCAGCTTTATTGTGTTTTTCTTTCACTCCTAAAAACGGGAATGAACATCAGGCATCAAAAGTAAGATATTCGTACATTAGATATATTCTCTTTAAATTTGAATGTACTTTTAATCTGATTTAATGAGAATTTAAAGGCCAAGATATGTACACGCTGCTTATGAGAACGCTCTCAAGGAAATATCTGCTTCTCTTCACCTTTCAAGAAATAACTTGCTTGCGCTTATGTCATTGCAATCATGGAAAGACTTCATGCGACGTTGGGTGAAGGCTTACATTATGTCTTATGATGCTAAGGCACAACTGAGTGTCCAAGATAAAACATCTAAAGCTGCTAGCGATATTTTAAACGTCAAGATTCGTATTTTGTCATTTCAAAAATATCTTTGTCCCTCATTACTAATCATTAGCTGCAAGTACTGTCCAAGTTTATGTCATATCTGATGTAGGATTTTTCTTATATGAATTTCATGCAGAGTATGACAGTAATAGCAGATGAGGCTATGCCTAGAGCTGCCGAGAATATCGTACTGGCCATTGGTGCACTCTGTATGGTGAGAAGCTTTTTCATGGATGTGCACCCATTTTTTATCTTTATAGATTCAGACTCATATTGTGTCAGTGGTGTAAACCGTTTTTCTTTTCTTTTGCCATAAACACAGACTCATATTGTATTGTACATGAAAACAACCCAAGATTTTGTGTAGTGATTCATTGAATCATTTGAAGCTTACAATTTGATATGTGTTTTAATTATCACGTGTCGTTAATTAATTTGGACCATCTAAGGCTTTAGTTCAGGAGAAGGGCCATGACTGGAATCAGAAATTTGGACCATGGGGGATATATTGCCTTGAGCTCACAGGTGACAATGAATCTTACACTCCAAGAAATATAAATGAAGCAGATATCATTCTAACCACCCAGAGGTCAGTTTTGAACTTTCTAACAATGCCTTGACAAACTTTTGTTGTGAACCAAATTAGTTAGTCATTATTTTGAACTAAGTCATTTACAGCTGGCTAGAGGTAAATTATACATGTGATGTAAGTTCTTTAAGACTTTTATCAGTCAATGTTTGGAGTACCATCCATTTCAAATTTCATAGGACTAGCTGGTTTGGTTCTTTTAAAGGGTATGAACAATGAGATGTGAATGTTTTACCTTTTAACCCCTTGATGCTCATTCTGAAAAGTAACTGAATTTGTGACCATATTCTCTATTTATAAAAATGCATTCTACTGCAGTCAAGTGTAACTTGAATGCATTTTTCAAGGCTGCCATTCTATTCTAGAGGATGTCAGTGTGTAAGCGTGTGAGTTTATTATATAATATTGGTTTGTGGCTGTTGAAGATAATGGTTTTTTACTGGAATTATGAACAAGAGTGCTTATATACAAGTACCAAAGATTTTAATTAAGATATGTGTCATAGCTGTTATCCTTGATATTACAAAGAATTACAGTCAAAGCTCCATGTGAATTCAAGTCTTTTGTTCCACTGGTATCTATCATTAACTATTCATCGTGTTTTAGTCTTTAAATTCATTGAAATGCATCTTGAATGTTTGATTATGACTATTGAGGCTCATTGTGAATTATACATGAATCGGATTTTTGCTAATTTATTATTGTTGAACGAATGATGTAGCAATGTTTTCAAGTTGTTACAACATGTTATTGATGCCATAATTGATGGCATGTTACTGTTGCAATGTTATTGTCGTGTTACGATTGTTGTTGCTTACAGAATTTAAAGATTCATGGCTGATCAAGACTTCAACAGAGATTGCTTCGGTAAAAATAAGTCTGCTACACGTATTTTCCGGTTACTTTCAATTACTTTAAAGATCCATGCTTTATAAGTCTGATACAAATTTTCTATTTTCCAATTACATCCAATATTGAATTTATGTCATATTTATTTCTTCAACAAAATTTCAGTCAAACCTGTTCAGATTATACATTGCTATTCTAATGAAACGAAATGACACAAGTTTAAACAACCATTTTTTTGATATTGCAACACAGTTTGTTGTCGTTGCTTCACGGGACACTTTCATCGTATGCCATGTGCTGCAAATTTAATTCGTATCGACGGGACCTCTTATGTTAAGCTTTGTTTAAATCCTGGTAAATTTCATTTAGTTTGGTAAATTTCATTTATGTTAAGCTTTGTACCTTCCTTTGTTGTAAGCTTATTTGGAAATCTTCTGCCTTTTCTAGGTTCCTGTTACAGCAACTAGAAAACTAAGTGCATGTTCGGACTCAAGGTGAATTTGACAAAACCACAACATGCCACTGTGATTTTGCAAAAGCTACACTTTGGAGCTTAAAAAATCACTATGCCACCATGATTGTCAACCCACCATGATTCCCTACACTTTGCATTATGTGTTTGCATTCTTATAACTGTAGGATTTCGGACAGTCCATCAGTGAAGTCCTCAAGTATGGTGGTTCAGTTCAACAGTTGAGGGCCAAGTCAATTTCGTTTCATTTTCCTTGGAAACTGCTATTCAAGCATCAAATGCTCAATATTAACGAGTACAAAACAACACCAGTTCAATGCCGATGCTTATTCTGCAGCATCATTGAAAGCTGAAAACTATGCTTATTGTGTAAGACATTGTTGACTATAAAAAAAACTCGGGACTTTGATTATGATAATCAGATACATGTTCTTTTTTTCCTCAATTTTCAGTTGTCTAACCCACGTTAATTATTAGTTAAATGATATTTATTATCCTGTTTGACATTTATCTAATTGCTTTACAGTATTTAACTTGAGAGTTTTTATCATACATTCTCCATTTAAAATAAATGTGTTTTTTACATATAAATTTCAAAATATTATTTATACAATATCAAAATAAATTTACCCGTGCTCCCGCACGGGTTTTTTACTAGTTGTGTATGTAAAGAGAAAACCTATAGATTCTGTGATAAGGAGAGTAGATCCGATATAAAAAAATCAAACAATTAGAGGAAGAGAAAATCCTAGAAAAACTATAAATAAATTAGTAAAAAAGATCTCGAGTTTAACAATTTGTATAAAAACATAATTTTTAATAGAATATTACGGTGAAAGTTGATCTATATAATCGAAAATTGAATATCATAAGAAAATTGAATTTATTTTTAAAAAAAATTTAAATTTTAATAAAAATATTTAATTAAACATTTATGAAATTGTCTAATGGGTTCTGTCACAATAGTGATTTTAAATCAAACTTGCAATTTAATGTGAAATTGTCTACTGGATTCCGTCGCATCAGTGATTTAAATCACACTGCAATTATAATTTGATATGGTTACATACACTACTACTTAAACAAGATTACAATCACAATTGCATTTGCGAATCACAATCTAAAACCATGAACGTAATCCTCTATTTTTGTTATTGTGAAATCTCAATTCTAGATATTTGTTAGAAGCTTGTTAACCACTTGAATTTAGGCTTTTTAAATTTTAACTATCGACATGATAAAAAAAATTGTATAAAATTATTATAGATAATTTTTATACTAAATTTTATTGATGAGTTTCTCTGATTTTACATTGGATGTTTAATCTATTTTTTTTAATAATATTAAATAAACAAAAGAAAGTTTAGTTTGATCTTTTACTAACTTTTTTTTTTTTGGACAAAATAATTCTCTACCATCCAACAAATATGCATTTTTGATGCCATTGAAAGGGAACCATCTCACACAGGTGTTCCTAGAATTACAGTCAACAACCAAGAACACAGCATCACCCAACAGCTAAATGTATGCTATTCACCTCAAATATTTCTACAGTATAGAATTTAAATATCATTAATTTTTGAATTTCTAATATAATTATAAACAATGTTAATTTAATTTAACTCACAAATTTTGTTTTAATATTTGTTTATTTGTAGAATGGAGTTCGTGCACTTATGTTAGCTACATATGATTTTGATGAAGCTGTTTGGTTATGTCATTTATTTAAAGGCCAATGCCACGATTTTACAGTATTTGTACGAAAAACTCATCATCCTAATTTAATTTCTCTTTATCAGCAACCTATTTTATAAAATAGTACGTTATAGATTTTTTACTTAATTCATCTTTTAATTCCTTAAGTTAATTTATTGTTTCTAATTAGTCTCACAATTAAAAAATGTTACAATGTAATCCTTTAAGGCTACTCTGTTAGCACAACCAATCATTTCTGTTAATTTTTTTGGAAAAACGTTAACTGGCGCCTATGTGGCATTGTGTGATACTGATGTGGCATTGTTTTTTTTTTCAGTTACTATTATACCGATGTGTCATTGTGAGTCTTTTGTTTTTTCTTCAATCCTTTTTGTTTTCATTTTTAATAACAAATATCCTAAACTCTTCAACTGCTCTCTGAACTTCATAGTTTCATTGTCATTGCCTAAAAAAACCCTAGCAGCTGTGAAGCATAAGAGCTCGGTGGTTGTAGGCGACGATTGTTGGAGAAGACGATAATATACGACGATACCTAACAACTCAACCATTGTCTCATTTTAAGGCCAAGGTACGTGTATGAACTCACTATTTTAAAAAGCAAACATTTCACTACTACAAAACGCGCAAACAACAACGTCAGGTTTACAACAGATTCATATACACCGTTGTAATATGTTAAAATTTTCGCGCCCAGTGAGTAGCTGGATTTATAAACAGTAATTTAATGATGGCCGTCTTAAATCACCGTAGTAATAAATGATGTGTAGCAAGCTTGGATTCCCCACAACTACATTTTTTCCATTTTTTAGAGTACATTAAGTGTGTGTCACTTAAGTCCATTATTTAAAAAATAAATTGTAAATGATTTTACAACGGTGAAGTAAACCAACCGTTGTTAGAGGACTTACACTTCCACTGCGGTTGGGTTGTCCAACCGCGATTAAAGGGTTTACTGATAGATTAAAACAAAACTTATTCTATATTTCTTTCATAAGACGCCCTAGGCGAACAAGCGAGCCAGAGACGACAGCAGTGGCGTAAACTTTACCCTCTTCGTACCCATTCATTTGGAGCTCAAATCTTCACCCTCTTTGTTGATTTGATTCTTCAGCTTCGAAGTACGACACTCTTCAACATCTTCATTCCTTTTTTCTTGGTTTATGTTGTATATGCTCAAATATTCACCCTCTTCGTTCATTTGATTCTTAAGCTTTGAAGTACGGTACTTTTCAACATCTTCATTTCGTACGTGCATAAGATTCTTCAGCTTCGAAGAACGGTATTCTTCAACATCTTCATTCCTTTTTTCTTTGTTTATATTGTATATGCTCAAGTCAGTATGAGAGTACATGTTTTATATGCTTTAGGTTTAGATTTGCATATGCATATGCTTAAGTTTTTGGATTAGATTTTGGCGTGCCATTCACATTATTATACGTGTATAAATTTCAGAACTTGTTATGGATCATAGTTGGATAAAAACCAATAGAATAGGTCCGATTTATGAGAACAGAGTTCTTGAATTCCTTGAATACGCTGATAAACATCTTCCCGACAATAATGGTATCTTTTATTGTCCTTGTGTTGTTTGCGTGAGTATAAAAAAGGGTACAAAGAAAGAAATATTTCATCACCTTTGTTGTGATGGTATATGTCAAAATTATATAATATGAACGTGGCATGGTGAGATGGATAAAGAGGAAAGTCGGGCGTCACAAAGTCAAAGAGTGGATAAAGATGAATATATGGAAGATCAACTAGAGGATATGTTCTGTGATATTGGGGAATTTTCTTTTATAAATGCTCATATTTATGATACTTTATGTAGTGATAAAGACACCCCTCTATATAAGGGATGCATATATTTTACAATATTGTCGGCGGTGTTAAAGTTGTTTAATTTGAAGGAAAAACTGGATGGTCGGATAAAAGTTTTACGGAATTACTTGAATTGCTAAAGCAAATGTTACCAGAAGAGCAAGATTGCGGAAAACTTTTAATGGAGAGCAATAGTTTGATGAGGCTCCTAAACCTTTAACCGGGGATGAAGTTTATCAACGACAGTAACACATTAATGTTGTCTTTGGGAAGAGAGAAAAAGAAAAAGGGGCAGTTGCAAAAAATATATGGAAAAAGAGGTTCATCTTCTTTGATCTTCCATATTGGTCAAGTCTTGATGTTAGACATTGTCTTGATGTGATGCACGTGGAGAAAAATGTGTGTGATAGTTTGATTGGCACACTTCTAAACATTCGAGGCAAGACTATTGATAGTAAGACTTCTCGTCTTGATATGGAGAAGATGGGTATACGAAAACAATTGGCTCCAATAGAGAAAGGAAAAAGAACTTATTTGCCTCCAGCATGTCACACTCACCCTTAAAAGGAAAAGAAAATTTTCTGCGAGTGAATGCAAGGTATAAAAGTCCCGCAAGGTTACTCAACAAACATCAAGAAACTTGTATCAATGAAAGATATCAAGTTAATTAGTTTAAAATCTCATGATTGTCATGTATTGATGCAACAACTTCTACCAGTGGCTATCCGTGGGATCCTACCAAAAAAAGTGAGAGTAACTATAACGAGATTGTGCCTATTCTTCAATGTCATGTGTAATAAAGTTCTTGATTTCAAAAAATTAGATGACCTTGGAAAGGAATCTTTTATGACCGAACCATTCATCATGGCTTCTCAAGCAAAACAAGTTTTCTATGTTACCGACCCATCGAACATATCGGGGAAATGGTCAATCGTTCTCCAAGGAAAACACGTTCCTTTTAGTGATGAAAGTCTTGATATTCTGTCCACACATTCTTACACGACACAAGTTCCTACCACATATGATGAAGTTGATAGAGATATCGTGCATGCTATTGGAATCGATCATGAAGAAGACATATGGGAAAATTAACAAGTACGTAATTTATTCTTTATTCATAATATATTAATTGTATGTTATAGTTTCTAAGTAATTTTACTAACAAGTATAATTATTTGAAATCATAGGTCTTAGAGTCAAGACACCAAGAGACAAGAAACCAAAACACCAAGTTACAATTATGTGATGTTATGTAATGTGTAAACTTTAGGTTGTTTGTTTTGATAAATTGTAGGATGTTTGTTCTGATACAATTGAATATGATACAACTATGTGATATTATAAATATGATACAATTAATATTATTATGATAACTTTATCACAAATGTGAGTTGTATTTTCTGATGTGATATGGTGAACAATAATACAGGTTAAAAAATGGGATTAATTATAAAAGCAGGATACTATTTGTTTATTCTGCAGAAAATGTAACAACGGGTATATATCATAACCATTATAATATCTCGCGCACTTTCCAGGAAAAAATAAATATCAAAACGACGCAACTGGGAATCGAACTTATGACCATTATTTTTATCACAACAGTCTTTTGGAAAACTCGTTGTGATAGGGCGCGCATTTTCCAGTTTATTACACGGTTACTGGGCCGTGATTGTAAGTATCATATATACAACCACACTCTACATAACAATGTCTGGGCCCGCGTGATTATCTATCTTTCCCAACCGTTGTTATATGAGTTTTTCGTAGTAGTGTTTTAACAATTTCTTTTACTTCGATGTCTGATTTCTGAGTTATCTGGTGTGATTAGGTCACGAATGATAGGCTTAAGTGTGTTATCCATCATGGGGGTGTGTTTGGTGAGTTTAACAGATTAGGTTACAAGGGTTTAGAGGAGATTTGGCAAGTTGACCTGAATTTTTAGAGTTATTTTGAGATTCTAAGTGGGTTGAAAGATTTAGGGTACCCAAAAGTTGAGAGCTTGTGGTATTATGATGCAATGGATGATAATGAGCTAGTGATGTAGCAATATGACGCGGGAACAAATAGAATAAAGACGATTGCACTGATCAATGGGAATGTTTATCTATATGCAATGCATCCAGTGTATGTGGAAGAGCAAATATTGCCTCTTGAGAACAATGTAGGTCCAAATGGTGAAAACAATGTAGGTCCCAATGTTGTAGAAGACGACAATTTGGAAGATGACATGTTGGATGAATTGAATAATGGTGTAAAAGAAACTTTTGATGACTTGGGGACCATTGAAGAATTGAATAATCTATGTGACAATTTTGAAGATGGAGGGCCGACAGGTTTAGAAGATTCAGCTGCAGTTGACCAAGAAGCTTCATTTGAGGATGTTAATAAGGATGGGACCACTGAGGGCAGTAACCAAAAAGAGTAATGTTAGGATGTTAACTTTGAGGGGGACAATGTGTCTGAGGATGCAATAGTGGACATTACTTTAGATGGGACCATTGAACATATTGTATGTGACCACGAAGATTATGTATTGGATGGCACACCCTACCTGGTGAGTGTTCAAACTGATTCTGTAGCTGAGGGACTGATTTGTAACCAAGAGGATCATCGGGGAGTAGAATGTAACCAAAAAATGAGGGACTGAAATGTAATTAAAAAGATTGAGGGAATAGTGAAGATGATAGTGTGTTGAAAGAGATCTTTGGGGATTTTGGTGATAATTCAATTGGAATTGCTGAAGAAATTGCTATTGATATAGATGAAAGGAAAGGAAAGGGGAAGGGCAAAGGTAAAGGTAAGGGGAAATGAAAAAGTAAGGGTAAGGGGAGACCAAGGAAACAAAAAGTGGCGGAAGAAGCAGTTGAGGGTAGTGGTGTATTTGATGATGTGAATGAATGTGAGGCTACAAAGGAATGTGAGGGTAGTGGTATACTTCAAGCCAACCACCAACACCAACTGCTACATCAAGCCAACCAACACCAGTTGCTGCTACATCAAGCCAACCACCACCAGTTTCTGCTACATCAAGCCAACCACCACCAGTTGCTGCTACATCAAGCCAACCAACACCAGTTACTGCTACATCAAGCTGACCACCACCAGTTGCTGCTAAATCAAGCCAACCAACACTAGTTGCTGCTACATCAAGCTAATCAATACCAGATGGAGGTTCAACTCAGCAAGTGTCCAAAAAGAGAAAGAGACTTCAAAAGGGTATAAAACTACTTTTGAGCCAACCCTAAGATTATGTTTATCTTTGATGTGTACTAGTTATGCCACTTTTTGCCTATTTTGTAGTTTATGACTAAGGCTTATAATACCACTTTTGTTGGATTTCTACTGTTGTAACATATGGCATAAAACGCCTATTCTTTAGTTATGTCTATTGGCTTACAATGCCACTTTTGTTATGAGTTGTAATGTTACTATTGCAACTAATGTTACTAATGTAAATCTGTTATGGTTTTGTGACTATTGTTATGACCAATTTATGGTGTGCATTTGTTCTTGTATATTGTGGGAAACAAACAAAAGTAACATTTCAGTAAAAACATTTCATTGATAAATTTTGACACATACATAACAATGTTGACAGACACATTTCACAGATACATTTCAACCTCCTTGTTCACAAATACATGTCATTACACAGAAAAATAACTGTTAGAACAAGATTTGGTTCTGCAAGATATCTCTTTGTTTTGATAATAACAAAGTTGTATTTGTGTGAGAACAATTTTGGTACTTTAACGTTTGCTTTCTTAAGTATTGACAAATGGGTTCTGACTCTGATAAAGATAGCTCTACCTCTAATAGAGATCATGTGAAACGTCACTGTCAAATTATCAAATGTCTCTTCTGCATCAAAGAAGCAAGATTGCTTCTGATCTACTGTGCTTCAGAAAGACTCTAAGAAGACAATATGTTGCTGCTGCAATGTTCTCTTGGATTCTAGCTCTGAATATAACTCTGATACTTATCTTCTAAAGACTAAGTACTAACGACTCTAAAGACCAGGTTCTGATGAACAACGTTCTGAAGACTCTGAAGACTTAAGTTTCTGAAGACCAAGTTTTGAAGACTTTGAAGACAAGGTTTTGCTGAACAAGTTCTAAAGACTCTAAAGACAAGGTTCTGCTGAACAAGTTCTGAAGACTCTGAAGACTTATGTTTCTGATAACCAAGGGTTCTGAAGAAGGAGTACTGAAGACTCTGAAGACAAGGTTCTGCTGAACAAGTTCTGAAGACTCTGAAGACTCAAGACTCTGAAGACCCAGTGATCCATTCTTCTGATCATGCTTCAACCATTTCAATTCAGAAGCCTCTGATGGATAGAAGAAGACCAAACGTTTGCGAGGTAAAATAATACATAGTATAGATCAAACACATTCTTTTCCACTACCCTAATTTGGTGGTACAAAGGACAATTTTAGTGTACGATTTTCATCCCAGCATAACGACATTATTTCAAGTCGCCAGTATTTTACAGATATTCCTGATTTTCCCTTCAACGGATCTTTTTCTGGCTATATAAAGACTTGATCATTCAAAGAATCAAGTGTGAAACCAAGTGTGAAAAAGATATGCACAAAAGCACTGATTCATACGAAAGAACTCTGAAATAGAGAAATCCATGAGTGAACAGTAAAGCACCACAATACAAAGATGAAGATTGTTCTTACTGTATATATTTTCTCTAAGTTAGATTGAGCCAGAAATTGTGTTTATATCAGCTTATGTAAGAAGCATTTCATTGTAAACATTTTATTTGATCAAAAAGTTGTTTGAATTCCTTAAGGGACCAGTTGGGTCAGAATCCTTAAGAAGAGACAGTTAGTCTGTGTATGTTAGTCACCAGCAGTTGCTAGTGCAGTTGTAATCAGTTCGGTTATAGTGGATTAAGTCCTTGTGTATAAGGCGAAATCACCTTGGCGGGTTGACTGGATTAACTTGATAGTTCTCAAGTGAACCAGGATATATCGTGTGTCTTTCTCTATTGTTAGTCTATTTTTGATCTTTGTTTGAGTTTCACAAAAAGCTTTCGTTTTTAAAACCTAATTCAAACCCCCAATTTCTTGTGTTTTTCTCACACCTTAAATAACCAACCTAAAAAAACAATTGTTACAAATAAAACATTACACAATAAGCTCAGTATTCCAATGATTACAGACAATTTCAACCATCCCCTAGTGTTGATGATCTCATTCTACAATTTGTAAATCTTCTTCTTTGCCTTTGGATCTTCAAATCCCTTTCATCAATAATGTCGTCATCGAACCATTTGAAGAAATTACATTCCCTTATTCACATGATTTCTAAAATTTATGCAACCCCAAAAATTTTTCCCAAAATTGACACTACTCATGTCACCCACGGTACGAAGCACACATTCATCATAGCAAAAACACTCCCTCCTTTTTGTTTCTGCAAATAACCGACCCAGATGTGCCAATGGAAGCACTACTTGACATCTTAGACATTGGAGAAGAAAGATAAAACCCTAGGAATGTAGAAAAAATGAAAAGAACAAGATGAAGGAACCAAACACAAAAATGAAGTTTGTAACCCAGCTATTCCTTTCAGCAGTGCCAAATAACAAGAAGGAAGATATTATGAAGGTCTTTTACCTAGATATACCTTTCTTATACGCACAAGATTTTTTTCAGGAAATTATTGACATCAAGATAACATTTAACCCTTTAAAACATGAATTATTTATTCATTTGATGACTAGGCACCCAGTTGGCACGCCACCCCGGCATTTACTAACGGTCAAACACCTGAAAGTAACGTAATGGATCAACTATGTTAACGGAAGTAATATTACGGGACCAAATTGAATCATTTTTTTATTGAGGTACTATATCGCAACTCAAAAATAACTTACGGAACTTGGCGACTAATTATGCCTAGATTTTTCTTAATCTAACGAACTACGGTCGGTTGCAGAAGATATATTATCTTATAAAGCTCTAATAATTAATTTATGATAAACTATTAGGAACCAACTATTGATACGTTTAAGGAAATTGAAGCATTTTTATTGGCAAATAAAAAATGAAATTTTGACAATTATCTTGGAAGATTATGTTGAATTTGTTAGAGCAAATGCACTGTGATGAACACACAGTTAATGCGCAACAAGATTGTAATTGCAAGATGAAAGTAATAGCACACACACACTTTAATGTTTTGACATCCTGGAAGACAACTTGGAAGAGAAGAAAAGAGAATAGAGATGATTCTCATTTTTTATTTTCACATTACAAAATGTTATTTATATGTGTTACACAATAGCTTGCTAAGCAAGTCATCCATATACAAGGTAACTAACTAACAACCAATTTGTAACAAAAATGCTAACTAACTGGTACACATGACAGTTATGAATTAAAACTTAACACTCCCACTTAATTCATAACTGTTGAACACTTATAACACCACATTTATTTCTAAAAAACTCAAATATGTCAAGCTTTAGAGCGTATGTAAAACCATCTGCTAGCTGCATTTTAGTTGGGCAATATTGCACTTCAATAATCCCATTGTTCACTTGCTCTTTAATGAAATAAAACCTTGTATCAATGTGTTTACTTATGCCATGTGAGATTGGATTCTTAGCAAGGCTAATAGCTGACTTGTTATCAATTCTGAGTATCAAAGGCTTCATCACTTCACACCTTAGTTCCTTCATCACTGAATCCAACCACATTGCTTGACAAGTTGCAAATGTTCCTGCAATATATTCTGCCTTACAAGATGAAAGTGCAGTCACTGGTTACTTCTTTGTACACCATGATATAGCTGCTTCATTGAACTTGAAAACATAGCTAGAGATACTTCTCCTATCTGTGATGTCTCCACACCAATCACTATCTGAGTATCCAATGAGTTCACTTTTTTCACATTTGCTTCCATTTGGGAATAGAAGTCCAAACTCCTTTGTGCTTTTTATATACCTAAGTATCCTGTTAGCATCTATCAAGTGAGTCTTCCTTAGATCATGCATGAACTTGCTAATCACACTGACTGAGTAGCAAATGTCAGGCCTGATGTTGCCTAAGTATCTCAATGAACCAACCATTTGTCGAACAATGTTGGATCAAATCTTTCTTCCTCACTGCACTCATCCAATTTTGAGTTTGTCTCTGATAGATTTGAAATGGAATTGTAGCTATTCATTTCAAATTTCTCAAGCAGTTCACCTATATACTTCTGTTGGTGCATAACTGTTCCATTCTTCACCTTCAGAAACTCCATTCCTAAGAAGAATGAGAGTTCCCCAATATTAGTCATTTCAAAATCATATTTCAACTTGTTTTTCACCTTTTCAATCTCTGATGTCTTGCTTCCAGTAATGAGCAAATCATCCACATATAGGCAGATTATCATGGTTTCTTCTTCACTAGAACTTTGCACATACACACCAAACTCTGCTGAACACCTTTTGAAACCTATTTGAATCAGAAACTGATCAATCCTCTTATTCCAGGCTCTAGGGGCCTGCTTCAAACCATACAAAGCCTTATGGAGTCTATACACCATGTTCTCCTTGCCTTGCACTTCAAAACCAGGAGGTTGTGACACAAACACTACCTCTTCAAGTGGACCATTTTGAAAGGCTGATTTCATATCTAAATGATAAAGTGACCACCTTCTATTGCAAGCTAGAGCCACAACTAACCTTACAATTTCAAGCCTTGCAACTAGAGCAAACACCTCATTGTAATCAATACCATGTTTTTGTATAAAAACCTCTTGCCACCAACCTTGCCTTATACTTTGAAATTTTCCCATCAGGATTTAATTTTCGTTTGAACACCCACTTCACGTCTATTTTCTTTTCCTTATCTGGCAAGTTAACTAGCTCCCAGTTTGATTCTTCTCAATTGAATGGATCTTTTCCATCATAGCTTTCCTCCATACATCTATCTCTAGTGCTTCTTTATAATTGAGAGGTTCAGAATCTGCTAATAATGCAAAGTGAATGATATCACCTTCATCATTTACTGCATTATCAAGAATTACTTCACAGTCATTCAACCTTCTTAGAGCTTGTTTGTTTCTTTGAGGTCTCACAGTTGCTTCATCTTCTTCTGGTTCACCTACATCATTGTTGTTCACTTCTTCATTATCTGATTCATCACTTGAATCAGGATAAATATAGCTTTGTTGATTCCCTTCATTGTATACTGGCTCCTCTTCCTATTTCCATTTCTCAGCCTCATGCACAATCACATCTTTACTGACATGTACCTTTTGAGCTTATAGGCACATGTAGGATGATTGCCTATAAGTATCATAATTTCACTCTTATCTTCAATGTAACGCCCCAAGTTCATATTTTAATTAGTTATTAATTATTTGTGAATATAAGGCAATTTGATGACATGTTGTTGTGTTGCATTGGTTTTGTTTGGTGGAAATTATTTTAATAATATTAATAGTAAGAATAATCATATAACATTATTCAAATTATTACTTATTATTTAAAATAATAGAAGTAGGAGTATTGAGGGTATGTTGGTCTTTAAGGAGAAACAAGTGAGGGTATAATGGGAAGAGCACATTTGGGGGTATATTAAGAGAGAATAGTGAGAGGAATTCATTATTCGTATTTTTTTTTTAGGAAGAGGCAAAAGTGCTATGAGGAACAAGTGAGAAGGAGGCTAGGGCATAGAAGAATTCCAGAGAAATTTCAAGAGAAGTCTAAGGAAGCGATATTTTAAGGTATGGGGAGTATTAGTTTACAATATTCTTAATATAAGGATTTGATGTTGGTGGGTGATTGGGGTTTTGGGGAGACTTGGGAATTTGGAGGTTAGGGATAATGGAATTTGAGGATTTGAGATAAGATGATTGTTGTTGTTGATGCATATGTGATAGTTGTAGGTTGTAATAACATAATCTGAAGTAATTGATGGATCAAACGTGTTTTTGGAGTGTAGAATCGTAGGAGGGAAGGTGCTGTTATCGCATGGTTTTTCTGCCAAAATCGCAGAGCCCGCTTAGCGCGGCCTAGCACGCTTAGCGCGGTCTGGAGAATTATCGCCTCCTCGAGGCAGTGAGTAGCGCGGTCATCGCGGGCTTAGCCCGCTTAGCGTGACCTGGAAGTTGAAAATTATTATTTTTAATCCTTAAAATTGTGGAAAATTATCTGTTTTATGTTGTATTAATGCTGTGATGTTGCCGTAACTTGTTGCTACGTGTTGACGTGTTTATATGACGATTATTTGATGATTTCAATATGATGATGCACATGATGTTTGATGAATTAATGATGACATGACTAATAAGATGTTTTGGTGAATGATGATGCACTTTATTACCTTTGTTGACATATAATGATTATGACGTTGTGCATCATGCATTCATAGCATTTAGGACTTCGGTCCAGTGACGATGTTAGGACTTCGGTCCAGTGGTGGCTTTAATCTCATTGTGCGGATTGGAGTATTTTGTGACGTGCTCCCTTGTGGAGGGTTGATGGCCTGGTGTCCATTACTATGACGATTTGGTACCACATGCATATTAAGAAGTTGCATTTCATTCTTGGTGGCATTACATGATTGCATGTTTGTGATGATGATGGCTTGGTGATCTATATGATGATTTGGGGTGAATTGCTATGATGTTTGTTTGAGATGAATGTTAACGTGCTAATATCTTTTCTTTATATGAATTATATTGAATTGTGATTACTCACCCTGCTTGTTTGAATGTTACCTCTACGTGGGTAACGTGCAGATAACCAAGACTAGTTCGTGGCGCGTGAAGAGTTAGCTTGGAGTCTTTTTCCTTTTAGTTGATTAGAGGGTGTGTCTTGCTCTGATTATGTAACATCGGGGTTGGGAATGTTTCTATTTTTGAAGTATTGTGTTATTTTGATTAACTTGTTTTATTGAGAATTTTGAGGATGTTGAGTTGTTTTAAACTACAAATTTTGATGAGATGAAAATGTGATGAGTTGTTTCTTTTTATGGTGATAATTCCGCTGCGATGTTTTGTTTTAAAAGAGATGTTAATTAAAATTGAGTTGCTATTTTCTATGTGTTGAACCCGTGTTACGGAGCAGGATGTTTAATTTGATGTTTTATGAAGAAATGTGACACCTTATGTGATGTACTCTGATTTATTTAAGTATACTATTGCGTATATTTATGTTGGGTTAGAAGGGTGTTACATTCAAGCTTGCTTCTTCTAACATCTGGTACATGTTTATAGCACAATGAGCCAAAAACTTTGAAATGTTTCACACTAGGCTTTCTTCCACACCAAGCTTCCTCTGGTACCTTCAAATCCAGCTTCTTTGTAGGACATTTATTCAGAATGCAAGCAACTGTAGTGACTGCTTCACCCTAAAACTTGTGTGGTAAGTTTTTCTGCTTGATTATACTCCTTGTCATAATCAGTAGAGTTCTATTCCTTCTCTCAGCAAGTCCATTATGCTGAGGTGTATATGGAGCTGCTACTTCATGCACAATACCTTGATTGACACAAAAAGCTTGAAATTCTTTTGAGGTGTATTCCCCTCCACCATCAGTTCTCAAGATCTCAATAGATTTGTCACTTTCCTTTTCTATTAAGATTTTGAATTTCCTGAATACCTCTAAGGGCTCACTCTTAAGCTTGATTGTATACAACCATATCATTCTTGTAAATCCATCAACAAATGTGATGAAGTATCTGCTTCCTCCCAATGAAGATACTTCAAAGGAGCACATATATCAGAGTGAACTGCTTGCAGTGCTACACTAGCTCTTTTAGGTGCTTCAGAAACAAAGGAAAGCCTACTTTGCTTGCTCTTTACACATACTTCACAAATAGAGAGAGAGAGAGAGAGAGAGAGAGAGAGAGAGAGAGAGAGAGAGAGAGAGAGAGAGAGAGAGAGAGAGAGAGGTGTTTATGATGCATGAACTGCATTGAATCAAACCATATTTATGGTTTTATTCAGTTTGAAAATCACTTCAATAAAAATTCAATTAACTGATAAATTGGTTTCAATTGAATTTAAAACTAGTTTATAACTAGTTTATCTTTATAAACTAGTTTATAATCAATTTACAATATTAAACCAATTATATATTTTGAACTCTTTTAAAACCAAAATTTTTTACTTCATAAAAATTTAAATTTTTTATATTAAAAAAAAAAATCTTCAAAATATTTATTATTAAATTAATTATATATTTTTTTAAAAAAAAATTTTTGAGAATTTTTTTTAAAAATTTTTTGAAAGCAAATATTTAATTTTTTTTTTTCAGATTTTGTATTTTTTGAAAAAAGGTTTTTCGTTTTTCCGAGAAAACTTGATTTTTTTCAAAATTTAAAAAAAAAACCCATTTTTCACATTTCTAAAAAAATCGATTTTTTTCGTATTTTTGAAAAAATTGAATTTTCTTGTTTCAAAAAAACGAAATTTTTGTATTTTTGAAAAATAATCGATTTTTGTATTTCCAAAAATACTCGAATTTCTGTATTTTCGAAAAAACTTGATTTTTTTCGTATTTCGGAAAAAACTCTACTTTTTCATATTTTCGAAAAAACTTGATTTTTTTTTTCATATTTATGAAAAAACTCGATTTTTTGTATTTCCAAAAAAGCTCGATTTTCTATATTTAAAAAAATTAATTTTTTGTATTTCCAAAAAATTAAATTTTCTGTATTTCCCAAAAACTTGATTTTCTATAAGTACCAAAAATCTCGATTTTTAATATATTCGAAAAAACTCGGCTTTTTCATATTTTCGAAAAAACTCAATTTTTCATATTTCCGAAAAAAACCCAATTTTTTCATATTTCCGAAAACACTCGACTTTTTCATATTTTCGTAAATAAAACTCGATTTTTTTTTCATATTTATGAAAAAAAATCGACTTTTTCATATTTCGGAAAAAACACAATTTTTTCATATTTCCAAAAAAACTCGACTTTTTCATATATCCGAAAAAGTTGATTTTTTTAAGATTTCCAAAAAAACTCGACTTTTTTGTATTTCCGAAAAAACTCGACTTTTTTCATATTTCCGAAAATATCCGACTTTTTCATATTTCCGAAAAATATTGACTTTTCATATATTCGAAAAAACTCGACTTTTACAAATTTTTGAAAACACTCGACTTTTCATATTTTTGAAAAAACTCAATTTTTTCAATTTTCCGATAAAACTCGACTTTTTTCATATTTTCGAAAAAACGAGAGTTTTTCATATTTTCGAAAAAACTCAACTTTTTCATATTTCCGAAAAAACTCAACTTTTTCATATTTCCGAAAAAATTCGATTTTTTTTGTATTTTCGAAAAAACTCGATTTTTTTTGTATTTTTGAAAAAAAAATCGATTTATTGTATTTTCAAAAAAATACCGATGTTTAGTATTTTTCGAAAAAATGCATTTTTCAGACAAAATCAATATTTGTTTTTTTTATTTTCAGGAAATAAAAAATATATTTTCTTGAAATTATTATTATTTTTTTAATTTCAGAAATTTTTTTATTCTCAACTAGATTTTTATTCTTTTTATTAAAAATTAATTAATTTATATAATTAAATCAATTTATAAAAAAAAATTGGTTATGAACCGGTTTTAAATCGAATTCGAATTGTTTTAATTAAATAATTTCGTTTATTCATCATTTAAATAGTTCAACATTTTTATAGTGCAATGCAATTCAAGTATACAATTCAGTTAATCATATTTTTTAATTCCTAGAGAGAGTTAAACCTAGTCCCTATTAATTTTTTATCCTATTTTAACAAATATATTTTTATTTTTATATTTATTTTAACAATGAGCTTCTCAACTTTATGTTGGGGGATTAGTGACCTAACATTTAAAAATTAGAAATTAAAAACGTTAGTAGAATTTTGATATTCCTTTATTTATCATTATATGTACTATGTGTATGTTTTCATATCTATTTGTATATATTAAATCCAATGCATCACATAATTTTGCAACACCTAACACTAACATCTTTAAAAATGATCGACATCATCCTAATTCCTTATGTGTACATCTTCTATTAAGCTACCAATCAAAACACTTTTATCTGCCAACACATTATTTGGCTCTTTCCGTACCAAAACTCTCTTTCCACCTTCCATAATTCTCTAATATCTAATATCTTTCCAATATCTCACCCTTTTCACCTTCCCTAATTCTCCAATATCTCCTCATCTTTCCAATATCTCACAAAGCTTTGAGTTTCACCTTCCTACAAATTTCCACAATCATTATGCGTACACGAATTTCCCCTGCCTTCAATTTCCAACAAATCAAATTAGGTGTGCAGCTGTTCTTGCAGAATTCAATTTTGAATATCTCCGATTCTGGTTTGATTTTTCTTTCCCTAAATCTTCAATAGTTGGTCATAATTTCTGACAAATCAGCGATGCATGAGGTTTAGGTGAGTTTTTTGATGTAATATTATAAAATTTAGAATTTATATTAATAAATAATATTATTAATATTTTATTTATAATTTAACAATACATTATAGGATAATGTTAAGTAATGAATTATAAATTATAGTTGAAAAAATATGGTTTAGGTTTGTAATAAGTATTTGCAATTGTTAGACAAAATAATATATTAGAAATAATTTAAAATATTTTTTATACTATTTAAAAATTCTAAACTAAATTTGAAATAATTAATTGATATATTTTTTTAGCATTTTAATGAGATTTAATATTTGAATTTAAATTGTATAACATATAACCACATTTATAATTAAGAATTATATTTTAAAAAGAATATTCAAATATTTGTGTTCCTATTTAAAATTATTATATATATATATATATATATATATATATATATATATATATATATATATATATATATATATATGATTATTCTATTATCATTTAATTTGAATCATGAAAAATTAATTTTATTAGATAAAAAAATAAAAATTGTATTCTCTATAAAAAAATTAATGCTTATTTGTTACTAATAATAAAAGAGGGTCAATTATTTTTAAGACAAAACGTTATATGTTTATTTGTTACTAATAATAAAAGAGGGTCAATTATTTTTAAGACAAAACGTTATAATAAAAAGTTATTAAAAACCTTAATGTCATAAAAATTAATGGCATTATTAAAAAAAATCAAACGTTGATAAAATGTTTATAATAAATTATATTTTAATTGTTCCCAAATAAATGCAATAATGACTATAATAAATATTTAAAATTTGTATTATTAACACTAATTTTGCAACACCTAACACTAACATCTTTAAAAATGATCCACATCATCCTAATTGCTTATGTGTACATCTTCTATTAAGCTACCAATCAAAACACTTTTATCTGCCAACACATTATTTGGCTCTTTCTCTACCAAAACTCTCTTTCCACCTTCCATAATTCTCTAATATCTAATATCTTTCCAATATCTCACCCTTTTCACCTTCCCTACTTCTCCAATATCTCCTCATCTTCCCAATATCTCACAAAGCTTTGGGTTTCCCCTTCCTACAATTTTCCACAATCATTATGCGTTCACGAATTTCCCCTGCCTTCAATTTCCAACAAATCAAATTAGGTGTGCAGTTGTTCTTGCAGAATTCAATTTTGAATATCTCCGATTCTGGTTTGATTTCTCTTTCCCTAAATTTCCAATAGTTGGTTATAATTTCTAACAAATCAGCGATGCATGAGGTTTGGATGAGTTTTTTTGATGTAATATTATAAAATTTAGAATTTATATTATTAAATAATATTATTAATATTTTATTTATAATTTAACAATACATTATAGGATAATGCTAAGTAATGAATTATAAATTATAGTTGAAAAAATATGGTTTAGTTTTGTAATAAGTATTTGCAATTGTTAGACAAAATAATATATTAGAAATAATTTAAAATATTTTTTATACTATTTAAAAATTCTAAACTAAATTTGAAATAATTAATTGATATATTTTTTTAGCATTTTAATGAGATTTAATATTTGAATTTAAATTGTATAACATATAACCACATTTATAATTAAGAATTATATTTTAAAATGAATATTCAAATATTTGTTTTCCTATTTAAAATTATTTTATATATATATATATATATATATATATATATATATATATATATATATATATAATTATTCTATTATCATTTAATTTGAATCATGAAAAATTAATTTTATTAGATAAAAAAATAAAAATTGTATTCTCTATAAAAAAATTAATGTTTATTTGTTACTAATAATAAAAGAGGGTCAATTATTTTTAAGACAAAACGTTATATGTTTATTTGTTACTAATAATAAAAGAGGGTCAATTATTTTTAAGACAAAACGTTATAATAAAAAGTGATTAAAAACTTTAATGTCATAAAAATTAATGGCATTATTAAAAAAAATCAAACGTTGATAAAATGTTTATAATAAATTATATTTTAAGTTGTTCCCAAATAAATGCAATAATGACTATAATAAATATTTAAAATTTGTATTATTAACACTATAATAAATATTTATTATCATTAAGTATAATTGGATTCTAATTAAATTATAATATAGAAATAATATTCATTTATTATTATGACGATTAACAATTAATTGAATTCTACTTGCATTATAATTTATAATTAATAATACATATACATGGTTTACTTATATATTATTATTATTATTATAAATATTCAAATCAATTTTTTATAAATATAACATAGGAAATAGTCAATATAAAAGAGATGGTTTTGTGCATCATTTTATTCATCATTATCATTATTTATATTTATTATTTTTAATAAAAAAAATAATAATCTTTTTGGTTCAAAACAAATAATCAAAATAATATTCTTTATATTGTTGTTAAATTAAATATAATAAATATAAATATTAAATTACTAATTAAATTGTATACAATAAAAAAATTTATTTGTGATACTAATAAAAGAAATCAAATCTTAATAAAATATTTATAATTAACTATAATTAAAGCTGTTCACAATTAAATTCGATAATGAAAATAATAAAAATTTAAAATTTATATTATTTCTGAAAATTAAAAAATACCATATAATATGCCATATAATATGCTATTGTAAAAAAAGTCATATAATATTTTATTCCAAATATTAAAAACACAAAATAAAATTTTAAAAAAATTAATTTTATTTTCTAAAAAACGCCATGATTAAAAAAACTTATGTTGGTATAATATTTCTAATAAAGTATATTTTACGATGTTCCCGATTAAATGCAATAATGATTATAATAAATATTTAAAATTTATATTATTAACATTATTACTGAAAAATGAATTAAACTAATTGAATTCAATTATATTAATTTTTAATTTTTTTTTTGGAAATAAAATACTTTATTAACCAAAAACTGAGCAATACAAAACAACCCCAAAAGAAGGGGAACCCACTGAACAAAAAGACAACCTAAGGCAAAAGCAACCTACTTAAGGGTTTTCTGAGCTTAGCCTTCATCCAACATCTATAAACAATAATATCTATGATTCTATCTTCTATTTTGCTCCTAGTACTATCTTTACCAAAACAAACCTCATTTCTAAGTTGCCATAACTCGTAAATCGTTTCAGCAACAACACATTTAATGATTCTAGATCTAGGACTCTTGGACTTACAAATCCTAAGAATCCAAGTTATCTCATCAGCCCATGGACCTGGAGAATGATTGATTTGAAGCCAATTAAGAATGTGGTTCCAAACATCCTTCATCGTCTTGCACACAAACAAGAGGTGATTGAGGGTCTCTTTCTCTCTACAAAAACAACAGCACTCTTCAGTAATCATTCCAAATCTTACCATTCTATCCTTAGTAGCCAATCTATTTTGACACGCCATCCACATGGTAAATTGAGCTCTCGGACGGGCAGGATTGTTGTAAAACATATGCCTCTATTCCATCGTGCAATTTCTGTCATTCAGAGCACAATATAACTTCCTAGAGCAGAATTTATCATCCTGCACAAATCGCTTCCAAATATCCAACTCTATAACCAAAGGCCTAATTTTGAGGATTGCTTTCCAAATCCAAGATGAACTGTTTCGGATCCCCATGGTCATAACATCTAACTCCTTTATGTAGTAAGAATGAATCCACTTTATCCAAAGACAATCAGATTTTTTGTTAATATTCCATAGCAATTTAGCAAGGCACATTTGATTCCACTTAGTCAGGTCTATGATATTCAGCCCTCCTTCTTTCTTTGGAGCACACGTCTTTTTCCAGGCGATGGGAGCTTTCTTGGAAACTTTATCCTTACCTGTCCAAAGAAACGATCTACAAATCGAATCAATTTTTGCCAAGACGGTTTTTGGTAGAGGTAAGCACTGCAGCCAGAAGTTGGAAAGGGCAAACAGAACACTGTTAATCAGTTGTGTTCTTCCTGCCATAGAAAGCAGTTTGGAGCTCCAGTGATTTATCCTGCAACAAATCCTATCAATGAGGGGCAAATAATGACAGATATTAAGCTTCTTGCTAGTCATTGGAATACCAAGATATCTAAAAGGAAGAAGGCCTTCTGAAAATTGAGTTATATCTTGAATTTTAGCTTTAATTTCCTCCTCCACATTTCCAAAATAAGCCTTGCATTTTGCTGGGTTTATCTTCAGCCCTGTAGCTTGAGAAAAAGAGTTAAAAACACCCATTAACAGCTCTACAGACCTGACATCTCCTCTAGCAAACAATAAAAGATCATCAGCAAAACTCATATTAATTATCCTCATCTTCTCACATTTTGAATGATAATTGAAGTCAGGATTATCATTAAGGTTCTGCAGCAGTCTATGTAAATAATCCATCTCAATAACAAAGAGCAAGGGGGAAAGAGGATCCCCTTGCCTAAGACCCCTCTTGGCTTCCACAACATTAGATATGCTCCCATTCACCTGGAATCTGTAAGAAACAGTGGAGACAGTTAACATAATCCATCTTATAAACTGGTGAAGGAAATTAAGCTCCTTCAAAATAGCCTCAAGAGCAGTCCATTCTAAAGAATCATAAGCCTTCTGCAGGTCCATCTGTAGCATGCATTTAGGAGCTCCCTGCTTTGTACTATATCCTCTAATTAACTCAAATGCAAGAAGAATGTGATCATGTATCTTTTTCCCAGGTACAAAAGCAGCTTGACTGCTATGGATGATACTATTCAACACCAGCCCCAGTCTTCTAGCCATGATTCTAGATATCACCTTATATATAACCGTGCAGCAAGATATTGGCCTAAAATCCTTAACCATCTCAGCCTCACTAGTCTTAGGAAACAAAGTAACCAGTGTGCAGTTTACAGCTCTGTACAGTCTTTCCTTAACAAAAAAATCTTTAATGGCCTCAGTGAAATCCTGTTTGATACACTCCCAAGAACTTTTGAAAAACTTTGCATTAAACCCATCTATCCCAGGGGCAGATATATCTTTTATGCCTTTCAAACTTTTCAAAATCTCCTCATCAGAAATAGGTCTGGTCAGCAACTCACACTGGTCTCTATCCAATTGAGGACCCTTCCTCATTGCCATAATGTCAATGCTGCTCAGCTTAGATTGAGCTTTGCCAACCAGGTTTCCATAGAAATTCAAAATCAAAGTTTCAATCTCCTTCTGACTTTTCATTATATTACCTTTGTCATCTTTCAGTTTACTCAAATGATTCTGGCTTTGTCTAGACTTCAAGGCAGCATGAAAGTAGCTGTTGTTGCCATCACTAAGTTTTATCCAGTCAATCTTGGCTTTTTGTTGGATTATGCTCTCTTCCAAACTACTCAGCCTAAGCACCTCCTTAGTACAATTACTGACAGCATCAATACAATGGGGATTCATTCTATTCTTAACTAGCTCATCTTGAGCCTTGTCAAGCATCTTTCTAGCATCTTTGAGCTGTAAACTAATGCCTGTCAGAGACTTACTCAACTTCTTAATCTCAGGTTGCAATCTCTGCAGCTTCTTCCATATGACAAACATTGGTTGTCCCTCCACAGGATGAATCCAACTGTTTCTCATAGTGTCATTAAATCCTCCTTATGAATGACAACATTTTGGAATTTGAAGGGAGTTCTATGGGGACCTGTCACTTTAGATTCTTGAAGGCACAATAGAGCATGGTCAGACACACCTTGATTCATAATGATCAGCTTTGTATCAATGTTCTGCTGATGCCATTCAACATTTCCCAAAACTCTATCAATCCTTGAGTATATCATGTTCTCTCTTTGGTTATTGCACCAAGTATATTGATTACCCTGGCTATTTTTTTCATACAACTCAGTTTGTATCATCATCTCATTCAGATCTCTAAATTCCTTCTCAGTCACCCTATTGCCACCCATTCTGTCTTGGACTTTCAAAACATTATTAAAGTCACCCATTAGGCACCAAGGGCCATTTCTATTATCCTTCATTCTCCTAATATTCTTCCACAGCTCTTTCCTCTGCTCAAGAGTACTGTAGGCATATATAGAGGTAAGCCAATAACTTTTATTCCCGTGCTTATAAGTCACCTTGCAGTGTATAAACTGAGCCTCTATAGAGTGCACATCCAGCATAACTTTATTATCATCCCAAAGCAACCATATTCTTCCATTATTATGCTTTGTGTAATTATCAACCATTTTCCATTTAGTACCAAAATGTTTCCTAGCCTTTATAGTTTTATGAGGTTTAACTCTAGTTTCAAGAAGAATAGCTATATTAGGGCACATATTTTTGAGGCGAGAGGAAACCTCATGGCACTTCCCTGTATTATTAATACCTCTCACATTCCAAGCAACCATCATGTTACATCAGCTTGTGACCTATCAGGTACTCCAACCTTCAAGGCCTCAAATCCATTCTTACAAGGGATTTCTTCTTGACTGATATCATTGTTGATCTTTTTCCCCTTGTTTCTTCCATTGCTTCTCACATTTTCCCATTCCTTGATTTCTGCACTTCCACTTCCCTCTGTGTCACCAGGAATGCTTATAGAGCTTTCAGGAACTTGTATCTCATCAACCTCTTTCTTCTCATTTTCTATATGAGCTTTAGGTTGCCACTGCTTCTTCACTTTCACCTTGCATTGATGCCCTACCTTTTGACAGGTTTCACAGTATAATGGTCTCCATTCATACTCCACAGCCTGTTTCCTCTTGTTTCCTTCATTATCTGTTATGAGGATGAAATCCTTCTGCTTCTGAGTTACATCTATCTCAACTAGAATTCTAGCATAGGACACCCGTAACTTGTTAGCAGTGCACTCATCAGTCACCATTGGGACACCCAAAGCACTTCTAATTTTTCCTAAACTTCTAGGTCCCCATAGATGTAATGGAAGATTGGGAAGTTTCACCCACACTGGAAATGTTCTCAACATGTCTCTCTTAAAATCAAATTGAGGAGTCCAATCCTTAAGCACCATTGGCATGTTTTGAATAGTATACGGTCCCTTCATCATCACCATATCCTTCTCCTAATTCGACTTAAATTGCAATATGAAGTAACCTTCCTCATGATAGAATATGTCAGGCAGCTTGATAAAATTCCAAAACTTAGTCATGAATTGCTTCACCGCATTTAAGCTCAAATCTCTACCTGTGACATACATGATTAAGGCTGATCCCCAAAAACGTACCTCAGATTCTATGTCTTCTTCTTCAATTTCAACTTCGAACTCTCCTTCCACTAAGTTTGGAGCAACAAACTCTATCAACGCACCATTTGAGGAAATTCTGTTTCCACTGATGACGTCCACCCAAAGCTTGGGGCTAGGTTCTTCCATCTTCTTCTCGCTTTCCTGTTCAACGTTTTTCACCACCTGGGTCTCAGGCGTCGTAACAATTGGTGTCTCGTTTTCCACATCGCAACTCTTCACTGAGCCGGTTTCAATACCAACAGTTGATACTCTCTCCAGATCTTCATTTTTTGTTCTATTTTGCAAGATGGTGGTTAAGGTCGACGGAGAGGGCACCTTGCTTCTCTTAGGTCTTCCCCTTCCTCGACCCATAATCCTCTGCTATCCTGATAAAAACCACACCTGGGAGGTCCCTAGTCCTAGAACTAGGAATTTAAACCATCCAGAATATGATTTCAACCAGGCAACCACTCCTTGAGACTCTAGGGCAAGTTCGCCGGAAATCGCTATGCTCGCCGGAAATCGTTAGAGGATGCAAGAGAGAGAGAGAAAAAAATGTATTCGTTATCAATTTTTAATTTTATTATTGAACAATATAATTACATCAAATTTATAACTATTTATTTTATAATGAAAGTTAAAAAAATTTCAATTTCATCTGTGCATAAAATTGAAACATTTATATCATTTAAAAAATATAATAGACTATTTTTTAGATTAGAAAAGAAAACCGAGAAATGAATGGAGATGACTTACACATTGTTTTGAATATAATAATAATAATATTCAATACTACTTTAAGTTTCATTATAACTCATAATACATACAATTTATAACTAATAGATATGATTGTTTACTTACATACTAAATAATTGAATAATTCAATTTTATTATAGTTACGAATTAATTGGTATTTAATTTATTATAATTTAAAATTAATAATCATTTATTATTATGAAACTTATTATTATTATTATAAATCTTCATATTAATTTTTTTTAATTAATCAATATACATGATTTACTTGTATATTATTATTATTACTATTATTATTATTATTATAAATATTTTAAATAATAAATATAGATATTAAATGAATAATTAAATTGTATTCAATCAAAAATATATATATTTTATTATTAGGAGAATTATTTTTACAACATTAAAAACCTCAGGAATAAAAAATATGTATAATGTATTATATATTAATCATTATGTAAAATATTAATAAGATTAAATATTTTTCATTTATATAGATATAAATAAAAATAAATATTACTATAAAAAATATTCATAATCAATTTTGTTAAAGTTCATATATCACCATTTAATATATATTATAGTTATATAAATATTGCAATCCAGTAATTAAAATATTCAAATAAAATAAATTTAAAACATAAAAAATTAATTTAGTCTCCGTAAAAAATAATTTGTTTGTAAGACTATAAATTATATTTAAAGCTGTTTAAAATTAAATTCAATTATGAAAATAATAAATACTTAAAATTTGATTAATACTGAAAATTGAGAAATGCATATCAATAATAAATATGCTATTTTATTTTACTCGAACATTAAAAAATAATATATATATATATATATATATATATATATATATATATATATATATATATATATATATAATATTAATACCATATATAATAAAATTTTACAAAAATAAAATATTTATTTTATAAATACCTTAAAAAATACGTATATAATTATTATTATGAATATTTATACCATTTTTAAAAAAATATAACACATGAAATAATGACAATAAAAAAATTAAACTATTTTTTAAATCATGAAATATAACTGATGAATTTATGGACTTGAGTTTTTTTTACGTATTTAATTATTGACAATTTCAATTTTGTTATAATTAAGAATTAATTGAATTTGAATGTTATATTAAGTGTTTAACCGTTGCATATAATATTCATTTATTATTATCACAATTGCATTCATTTAGCCATTTAAAAATCATAAAAATAAAAAATACATACGTTACAGTCATAGGAAAAGTTGTAGGAACACATTATCGTATATAAACAACAATCTATTAACTTTTTTAATATCACACGGATCATATTAACTATATTTCAATATTACTAAACAATCAGCAATGGAAAATTTAATCTTAGATCTTAACACTGATCGTGATGATTGGTTACTTCGAGTCAGAGTTATTCGATTGTGGGACGTTTATAATCTGTGAAATGATGAAGAACAAACATTCGTAAAAATGATTTTGTTAGATGAGAAGGTATTAATTTTTTTATCCAAAATTTTGAATTTGTTGTTAACAAATATACTTTTATATTCTAAATGTTTAACATTATTATTTTTTCTTTAAAAAATTATTGATTTGAATATGTTATTGCTATATTTTTTTTCTTCATGGAACTCCTTTACATGCAACGATAAACAAATATCTTATACAACAATTTAGAGAATTGATAAAAGAGGGAAATTTATATACCATACAAAATATAAAAATAGTTCCCGCTAATGAAACATACAAACCAATCAAAGGCTTAAAAAAGGCATGGTTTTTGCGAACGACTGCTGTAACAAATATTCAAGACTCAGGATCCACAATTCCACGCCATTATTTTGAATTTCTTACCATAGAAACAATTTCATAAAGAATTGGAAACAACGATGTTGTTTCCGGTAGTGTTATACACAAGTTACCCTGCAACAATATAAATTATATTATATAACTATATTTATATTTCTTTTCAGACATAGTTAGAGTGCTTCATGATATTATCCTATGACAACGAATCACTTCTCATACACAAATTAAAGACTCGAAAGTCCATTAAAGGAAAACAAAGGAACAAAGCCTCATCTAAGAAAAAAATAACCATAAACCATAAAAAATCGATTTTATTTTGAAGACATCTTTCATGTTTTATCATTTAATTTTATGTCTCACCTTGCTTTTCCATTATTTATAAATGTATTATTTTCAATTAAAATTTAACTATTTTCTTTTGTTATGGTAATCTTATTATCTATATTATAGAGTTTTTATAACAAATAATCAGTGTTTTAAAAACCGGACCGGTCATCAAACCGGTGAGGGTACTGAGTCACTGGTTTATCAGTCGAACCACTGGGTCATTGGTCGAACCGCATGACCAGACCGGATTAAACCGGATAACTCGGTTGAATAAACCTGTCATTATAATAGGTATAAAACCGGTAAAACCGGTCGAACCGGATGATTCAGTCTCTAAAAAATATAACTAGCACTTAAATTTTTTGAAAATATCATATCATAAATTCATAGGTTCATAATTTAAATTCAAATTTTAAACAGAGTCTAATTGTAAATTTTAAACAGAGTCTAAATTAAACAGAGTTTAACTTAAATTCATAGTTTTAATGTTAATAGAAAATCAGTTTTAATGTTAATAATTAAAACAATACAAATATTAACATTATTCTAAATAATAAAATTTTCAAGTCTATATATATATAATGGAAATCAGTTAAGTCTAAAATTATATTATATTTTGTTTTTTAATCTGTGTTTTTAAATTTCTATACAAATATTTGTATGATGGTTTTTCAATCAATATAAATACAAAATAGTAAAAATAGTTTTGTGGATATTACGAAACTTAATTTGTGTATCACTTGAATCAAATGAGTGATCACTATTATTCTTGGAGAAAAGTTCCTATGTATTTGAGTAAAAAAAATTTAAAAAAAAAATTTTAAAAAAAATTAAATTTTTTTTTTTTTTTTTTTTAAAATGAGTAGTTGAACCACCGGTTTGCGAAAACCGCCGGTTTTCCCGGTTCCCACCGGTTCGAAGACATGGCCGATCGAGTAAGTGAACCTGGCCGGTTTCCGGTCCAACCGGTCCGACCGGCCGGTCCGGTCCGGTTTTTAAAGCTATGCAAATAATATCTACCATAAATACATTTTTATTTTATTTCAGCAACTTCTATTTACTATCTGCAGGAACTTCTGTACCACCCGCGCATCGCGCGGGTCCTATTCTAGTTATATTAAATTTAGTTGTTAAATCCTGGTCCAATTCTTACCAATTTAAAATTCGAGCCGGTTTTAAGTATCTCGTTTTTTTTTCATTTATTCATGACGTTAAAGAAATATGAGTTTCAGACATTTCGTAACTAAGCTTAAAAAGAAATCATTTTTTTCTCTTTTTCAATCAAAATCAGATGAAAAAGGGGTTGATAGCATTATTGTTTTTAATCCTTGTACTAGTATTGATTAATTGTGGCTGAAAATGAGGTGTTAGTTAGGTGAGTGCTAATTTAAGAATTTTCTCCCTTTCTAACTACAGACAAAACATAGGATAAAGAAATGGTACCCACTACGTTGAAGAAGCAGTACACAAACAAATTAGTCACTAGCAAATTGAAGTTTCTTCGTTTTTTCCTTCCTCCATTTAGCACATCGAACTTTCATTTCATTCAACGGAGTATGGGGCAAAGTTAATCTGTGCTCTACTCATCAACAACAATAACGCTCAAGATTGTTTCATTGATCTTGCAGGTAAATTTTAATTTATATATATTCTCCGCTTTTCATTATTGTTCTTCATTTAAATTGATACTGGTGTACTCCTTCAACTATTAAGATACTGGCAAATAATTTGACTGAATTCAATTGTTTTCTTGTTATCTGAATCTAAACCTTGATTATGATTACTTTGGTTCTCAAACAATACTCTCGTGTCGGAAACATGCTTGGAAATTATTCAAAGAATAAAAGTCCATCCAAGAAAAAATATCCTGCATTTATAGAAGGGCTATGCCGTCAATTTTCCTTGGAAGACCTTAGGAAATCAACCAATAATTTTGACGATGAACGAATAATTGGAGAAACAGAATTCAGTATAGCGTACAAAGGTTATCTCAATCATAATGGTGAAACTGATTTTCCAATAGCATTGAAGAGGATGCGAAATACATTCTTTGATGAATGGAAGTTCATGAAGGAAATCGAACTCAACTGCCAGCTGCATCACCCGAATTTGACACCTTTTATAGGATTCTGTGATCACAAGGATGAGAAAATTCTCGTGTATGAATACATGTCCAATGGATCTCTCTATGATCAATTGCGTTTAAGGGACATGGAACCACTCTCATGGAAGAATAGACTTGAAATATGCATTGGAGCTGCAAAAGGACTACACTACCTTCACACTGGAGCAAAGCGCGCGATTTTTCACTGTGACATAAAGCCTCAAAACATTCTCTTAGATAAAAATATGGTACCAAAACTCTCCCATCTTGGATTTTCCCTACAAGAGAAGGTTTCTAAATCAACGCCTAAACCAATTAAAGTCCAGATCCTTATTTTTCGTAATTTCTTTTCTTTTACTTTTAGGGTAAACGCTTAAATTTGTTATTCACTTGTGTTAGAAACTATTGCATGTATGATAAATGATTTTGTTGACAGGTACATTTGGTTACGCGGCGCCAGAGTGTGTCCGAACCAATGCTTTCACGGAAAAATGTGATGTTTATTCCTTTGGTATGGTTTTACTCGAAGTAGCATGCACAAATTACAAGCGTAGCATATTTGATAAGATGGTAAAGTTAGAGAGCAGAAACCGATTCTTAGAAGAGTCGATTAATACAGGAAGCTTTTTGGAAAGGTTCCCAGCTGATTAGATTATTGATCCTATTCTATTGAGATCGATTGCACCGCAATGTTTGGAAGCATTCATGGATATCATGCAAAGATGCTTGATGTATGAACCAAATGAAAGACCAACAATGGGCGAGGTTGAGGTTGAACTTGAGCATGCTCTGGCACTTGCATGAGGAAGCTGATTGTTGTAAATAATATATTACTTCTTTGTTTCTTGATGTGCCAACAATATATATGATATACTTCGCCTACGCTTTGTGGAATAAGCTAAAAAGCACCTTCTTGGTTTTACAACCAAGCACTAGCACAAATAAACGAACAAGGAAAATAAGAGTGTTTAGTAGCGAAGAATTTGAGTCTATTGGTTTCAACTAGTTGAAATGTGAGATTTTACACTTATAACAAAAACTAAACTAAACCATACTCCAATTGATAGTAATCCAGCTACGTTGAAAATTGAAATTGCTTATATTTAATATTTAGGTCTAAATACAATATCAGACAGAGCCTTTTGCGCCCCCAAGTTTTAGAGTACGTTGACTTTCTTAGGGTCGGTCGTCTTGTCATAGGTCATAGGTGCCCATTTCTAATGGTTTTTGGAGCTCTCATGGGATGAATTAGTTGTCTGTTCTTCTGGTGAAGGCATTTAAGAGCGTTGCTTTTCCATCTTCCTTTCAGACTCCTCTAAGGAGGAGGACTGCGTGGTTCTTTGTCCATGTCGAGCAAGAGTTCTTGGTCGTTGATCCTCCCCAGCAAGGCGCAAATGGTTGTATCTCCATTTCTCTATGTCTAGGGAAGCTATCACTGTGATTAGGGTCCAAACCGTCTTGGAGTCTCGGGTATTAGACGTGACGGTTTGGATATATTCCTCTCGAAATTGTTAGTTAAGGAGTTCTATAACTAGCGATTGTCTGTTTATTACCACCAATAAATTCCTCATTCTTACGTTCGTTTTACTATTTGCTAACTGGCCTTCCAGGAGTTAGCCGTAAACCATGTCGCTTGCCTCCCCTAGGAGGATCCATCTAGGAAACCTTGGGGCCTAAAACTCTACTCGTAGTATCTGTTTGAATAATTTAAAATTAATGGAACAATTGGACGCAACAGAAAATATTTTAAATTTTTATTCTATTTTTACTTTTAAATTCAAAAACATTAATATTGTTAATCACATATTTATTTTATATAAAACAACACAAAATAAATATTTTTATACCAAATCAACAATTTTTTATAACATCAAACAATTTATTTATAAAAAAATATTATTTTTAATAATTGTTGCTTCTTCAACTAACGTGAAAAAAATATTGTTGTTTCCTCAACTAATATTCAACTAACATAAACAAATATTGACAACAAATTATAATACATAGTGAATAGTGAATGTGGAATAAGTGAAAATAATATGAGCAACTAATCTAACAAATCAAATTATTAATTTACTATATTTTTAATTTTTTAATTTTTTTCTATAATGGTAAAACCAAAACAATTCAACCTCACTAATACTCTCATACAAATCCAAAGCATTTACATTAAAAAAAAATGTAAAGAAAAACAATTATTATGGAATAATGAAAGAATATCACATAAATTAAAATATAGAAAAAGAAGTGTTAATGAGAGTTAAATTAAAATATAGAAAAAGAAGTGTTAATGAGAGTAAATATTTGGAGGATAAAGTGTAATTGTGTTATTAATTTGTTCTATTCCATTGGATACACCTCAATTTGGATGGAATGAAAAATAAATTAAAAGAGTGGTATTGGATGGAATGAGTTCCATAAGATTCTACCACTCCACTCAATTCCATCCAATTCCCTCAATCCAAACAGACTCGTAGAGGGGGAGCGAGGTCCTCGAATATTTGATGTTAATATCAAACTCTCTAGAAATGAATATGAAGCAGCAAGGTCATCTTCTTGATGCATATTTTCCCTAACGACTAATGCATGCTTAGGATCATGGACAATTGAAGTTATGAGTCGGTCTTCTCCCACGGTTCTCCATCCCTTGAGTATTCTGACAATATGTTTAAAACATTATTTACGTACACCCACAAACGATGCCAATTTTTCTTCTAGTTAAAAAGCTTCTTCTAAGGATTGTCTGGGTCTTGACAACTTAAAGAGTAGTCTTCTACTCGTCCCTTAAAAGTTTTGGAAAAGAGGAAGGGAGTGTACTTTCACACACTCCAACACCAAATTCAATGACCATCAGTTATGAGAGGTAAAAGTTGTTAAGGGAGATTTGGGTTTCTATGTGATTTGATCATCAATTGATGTTAGTAGCCTCCTTTTATAGGTATTCTCATAGGTTTTTATTATCGACCCATATTATTTAATTTCCATCAAGATCGCTTATACTGGCAAGTGATGAGATATAATTTGTTTTGTTATGAGAAAATCCTTCTTTCCCTGCATTTTATTCAAATTGTGCGCTTTATTTAGGGTTGGCCCAAATCTTTTCACTAATCCTAGAATCATCTTTTAGATGGGTGATACTTGTCTCTTGACGTCATTAATTCGATGTCTTTTTAGCCAAAAATATTTTCATCTTGGACCTATGTGACTTGATGGATCATTTATCTATCGAGTTGTCAATTAAGGCAGAGATTGGATATAATTATTCTCAAATGAGCTATTTGCTAGGATCGGACCAAATAGGAACAATTTTCAACTTTGACATTACTTTAAAAAAAAAGTAAGGTTTGATTGAAATGATCATTATGCACTATCTTTTTCTAATTATGAGTGTATCCATGTATAGTGACATTTTCTATAACATGCATTATTTATTTCAATTAATTATTTTACTATGCACACACTAAGACATAATTTGTTAGTATCTAGAACCCATTAGGACTACCTTATTCTTATTTTATTATATGTCCTTGCTAATTCCTTTGAGTCTAAAACATTTTCTTTAGTTTTAAACTACAAAAAAACACGCCAACAACTCTAAATATATTATAATTATTGTATCTCTTTGAAGCTAGATAATCATTAATAATAAAATATTAAGTATATTATACTTCTAAGTTTTGGGACTGCTCTAGAACAAACAATGTTTGAAATTTGGGGTGGTGGTCTTAAAGAGAAAATGCTATGAATGAGATAATGAATATATTGAGAAAATGAAGTACCCATTAAAAAAGAAAAGAAAAGAAAAAAAGAATTATACAAAAAAAAAAGAAAACGAAGAACTAAAAAATGGAAGAAAAAAACCGAATCAGTGTCATAAATAAAAGCCTCAAATAGTTTAGGATCAATTCCTGAACGAGTTAATAATGGAAAAAGAGATGTAAAATTTAAGAAATGGATGATAACGAAGATTCTAATGATTCATTGAAAAAATCAAACTAATTGGACATCATTCTAACCATTCGATTTCATAGTATTTTACTTTTAAAATTATGATAACAAAGCAATGAGAGAACTAGAACACAAAGAACGAAAGAAAAATAGAGAACAGTTGCAAGAGATAGTCAATTGCGACACGCCCATTCTTCATAGTGGCGGTGTCCAACTGCAAAGAGTCTTTTGCAATGCGTTAATTCTCTAAGCACTAGAAGATCGTAATGATAGTTGGTGTTGGGATTGAAAAAGTCTCACCCATTAGTTTATTTATACGCTCTATAAAACCTATGTCGTTCTTATTGAAGACTCCTAGTATATGTGGGTTGCTTTAGGAGAAGCGAGTTACCTTGTGATTGGATATTCCCAATATATGATGGGTTGTGTCGTAACTCTGTGGTATGTAAGACTATGTGGTATGTAAGACTGTGTTTATATTTAAGTGCTATAAAACCTTCTCCTTTGGGTTGAAAGTTTCCTATATATGGGGATTCCTTTGGACGAATAGAGTGGACTTTCGATTGGATAATTCGAAAATATGGGGGTTGTGAGGTTGTAATTCAATGTTTTGTAAAAGATGATAATTATACCACATTCATGGGATTTTTCAATTCTAGGGATAAATGATTGAAAAAAAAACAACTTAATTACTTTTATAAATAGAGATTTATTCATAGTTAGAGAAGTTATGTTTTACAATTTACAATATTTCAAACACAATGTTAGAACAATGTGTATGATAATAAGGTTTCGTAACAAAGAAAATAAATGCGTAAAATAAATAACACAAGTAATTGTTAACTCAGTTTAGTGAAATGTCACCTACTTCTAATGGGCATTAGTTCAATGGTTCATGTTATCAATACCCTTTCAACCTTCTTCTAGATAAGGAGACATGCTCCTCCTTCCTTAGAACAATATCATTTATTTAAGAACACCTTCATTCTTTTATAATTCAATATAATCGAAAAACTACAAAGCCGTTTTCGAAGTAGAAATTCAAGCAAAGTAAGGATTCCTCCTTAAGATCACTATTTCTTCTTTTACGGATAAGATATGTCATAATTGAGAGAGGGATAATTTTTTTTTTTAATTTGTAAGACTAAAAAGTGTCAAGTTTTGAAAGGAATTTATAAGGATGTGGATTTTAGTAAGTATCACTTGAAGAAGAAAACTGGCTCAGGCTTATGGAAAGCTATTAACAAGTTTGCTCTCTTTCTGACGAGGAATGACAGGTGGAATATAGGTGATGGTAGCAGAATTCATGCGTGGGACGATTGCTGGATTGATACTGGCTACTGCATACGGGATCATGTGAGTAACATCCCTGATAACTTAAATAATACTAAGGTGCGTGAATTGCTGGATGATACAGGTAGCTGGGATTGGCATGGCTTGAAGCAATGGTTACCAAGTGATGTTCTTATTAAGATTAGTGGCATCAAGCATCTGAATTTTACTGCTGGAACAAATGCGGACAGTTTTATGATGGATGGAGTGAATTCTGATGCTGGCATAGTTAAGGTGTTTTATGAGCTTGTTACAAATGATACTAGCTGCACCAATAATAGAGACTGGAAATGTATATGGAAGCTTCAGGTCCCTGAGAGAGTTAGAACTTTTATTTGGATTTTGAAACATGATAAACTTCTAACAAACTTAAATAAAAGTTCGAGAGGCCTAGCCTCTGCTGCGTGTTCGATTTGTGGGCATGTAATGGAGAATACTATGCATGCGATGCGCGATTGTCCAAAAGCTAAGGAAGTTTGGAGACAAATAGTGCCGTTGGAAATCCTTCATGAGTTCTTTAGTTTAGACATACAAGTTTGGATAAGTAAGAACTTAAATTGGAATGTGAAAGATGAATGGTGCAATTTGTGGGCAATGGCATGCTACTCTAATTGGGTTTGGCGTAACAAAGAAGAACATGAGGAGAATTTTGTTAGACCTATTAATCCTAGTTTGGTTGTAGGCTCACGGTTAAAAAATTATGAAAATTCTGTAATGATAAATAACAGAGCAGTTAGAAGAATTAGAGAGACTATCCTTGTTACACTACGCCAAAATTGCTTTTTCGCAGCACAACATAGACAGCGCTTTTGATCAAAAGCGCTGCTATATGTTTTAAAAAAAACACGCTGAAAAAAAGCGCTGCCTAAAGGCCTACTTTAGATAGTGCTTCCTAAAAGCACTTGATCGTACCTGGATCAGTGTTCGCCGGCGCGAACAACCGCTGGCCTTCGGTCGCAGGTTCGCTTGCGGGATCGGCCACACAAATCCTAGAACAAGGGAATTGGAAGCGTATGTTTGTGATGCGTTTTAGTTTATCTGTTTTTTAGTGCGAGCGTCACACTGAAGTGATCTGGGTGACGCAAAGAGTTTATTAACGGTTGCGAACTGGGTGCAAAAACGAAGAAATATAGGGAAATAAATTATATGCGGAAAATAAATTGCATTAAGTAAGATTTGGACGCAAGTGTACATTTGTTTGCGGGAGTGAACTCGTTTCTCTCTAAGCTTGGTACTTTGAGTATTTTCCCCTTAGAATGTGAAAAAATGCCACCTCTAAAAAGAAAAGAACAACGCCTTATATAGGCCTAAAAAATAACTGTTTGTCTGCCCAAACGTTTTCTGAAGCTGACACGTGGCACCCCACTCTCTTTTCAACTTCCCATAGTCTTGGAAGTTTCAAACTTTTCCCGCCTAAACACTTGTTCCTTGAAGTTGAAATCCGCTTGTCACCTCATTTCCTTCCGACGCCAAAGCTTGTCGATGTTTCTCCGACACGCCTTTCTGCTGGTGTCAACTCGACACCTTATCGTGCCTCTTTTGCGCCAACACGCCCTGGGAGTCTCCAAATCCCACCGCCAGTTGAAATCCAGTGTCAACAAATTGCCCCCTCAAAAGGCCAGTTTCGATTGAATATTGTGTCGATGGAGAAATCTGGCTTTTTGGTTTCTCGCAGGATTTCGACGGCTTTCCTTTTGGTACTTTTGCCAATCGTTTTGTCTTCTCTCTCAACACGTGGCAAGCGCCGTCTAACATGATGATGGCAATCTCATCCCACGATTTCCAAGAAAAACGCCATGATGGCTAGTCTCATCCAAGTTATGGGTTTTGACACCAAATCCCACTTACTTTCAGAAGTTGAAAAGTTTTGATCTTTCATTTTCTGCATGTGCCCTATAAATAGTCCTCTTTAGAAACCCTTTCCACTTTTCATAACTCCTCTTTTACGAAACCGTCATTTGTTCTAAACTCAGCCTTTGATTTTTCTTTCCTAACGCTTTGCACCTTTTGCGTCTCTTTCTTCCAATGGCTTCATCAAGAACCGCTACCACTCGTGTTCCTCAAACCACTGGCAACAACCCGGTTGCGTACGTACTTTCAGAAGCGGAAACACATCATCCTCTTCCTCAACCATCTTCAACTGATGAAACGGTGGTGGCCAACTGGTGCCGTCAAATGGTTATTCCATTCGCGGTGGAGAGCACGCTGTGTGGTTTCCATGGCCCCTTCCAGACAACAAACCTAATCCTCAAGAACTTTAAAAGTTCTTCCCTTGCTTCGACCAAACGATCCCACCCGCTTTCGAGAAAGGGGGTACCTTGGATCTCAAATACATTGCACTAAAGTCTAGAGTTTTCAGGTCTATGCCAACTCCAGGCAACAAAGATTATCTCGCCTGGCTCGACAAAGTTGAAGGGAAACGTCAACAACAATGGAAGGATTACGGTATCTTCGACGCCATCCAACTCTCCAGAACCGTCCACAGGGTTAACCCTTGCTTGCTGCTGGCGTCAATGTACTTTTGGGAAGGATCGACAAACACGTTCCACCTTCCTTACGGCATGTTCACGCTGACACTTTTTGATGTGGCGGCTATCACTGGCCTTTCGCCACTGGGTGAAACGTTCGACCCGACCTGGGAGACGGAGAACGCCTTCGACTTCGAGCGTGCTAGTTTCCAAAACTACATCGAGGATCATCATGACAAACGCTCCAAAGAAGTCTCCGACGAGGAACATATTAACTTCTTAACCCTCTGGTTATCGTACTATATGTTTTGCCCTGGCTCTTTACAAATAGCCAAAAGTTTCATCAATTTGGCCATTCAGATTCATGAAGGCCGACAAATATCTCTGGCCAAACTTCTGTTGGCTTCCCTTTATCATTCTCTAGGCCTGTCGGCCATGAGACTGGAACTCCTCCACCAAACCACTAAAGCCTTAAACATCTCAGGGCCTATGTGGTTGTTGCAACATTGGCTCAACGCCACTTTCGAGCACAAATTAGGATATCCAGCCTCTGCAACGATGGAGCGTCTCAACAAAGCACGTTCTGTCAAGGGGCTGCGACTAGCCTTGATGACTACCCAAGAAGCCCCAAGACAAGCCCTCTTTATGAGGTATCTCAGTATGTTTGTGGAAACCTCTTCTTTCGTCCCTGACATGGCTCCATTTGTGGAGCGTAAGTTTGGGCCTGACTGGTTCAGACAACCGTTCCCTGGAGTCTCACCTCAAGCTGTTGCGCTGTCGAATGCTATATGGCAGGAGTTTCTTACTCCCACCATGATATCTTTTTGCATCGAAATGGGGAACAATGGATATGGTTTATTGAACTACTGTCCAAATTTGGTGGCCCGATAACTTGGCCTGAGCCAGATGTTGTCAAAACCCTTAGTGAGGCATCCCGAGGATATCATACGGTCCGATCAACGCTTGACTCACGTAGGTCACAAAGCTTGCATGAGGTTTGTCAGGGCATCTCAGCACTTGGAACTACCGATTTTCTCCTTCCAACCTTCCTTTTTCACTACTCAAGAATTTGAGGCTTGGTGGTTGGAGTACCACACTCAACCTTTTACTCCCAATCTTTTCCTGGCAAACATGGTTGACGTTTTCGCTTTTACAGCTGGTATCCCTAAACCGTCGACCATAGCCCCTGTCATAGATGTCGACCCTGCAGAGGATACTTCGACAAAGGTAGACGCTGGACTCTTGATTTCGTTTATCCATAAGTCTTAACTAACCAGTTTCAGCTTTGCTTTCAGGGGCGCAAACGAGAAACGACTGCTATGTCGACTTCCACCAGACCTGCCAAAAAACCTAGGGCCAACCTTCTACAGGTATTTTTTATTTCTTGTTCTGCGTCCTTGTCCTCCCTTTGTTCTTACATCATTTCTGTGCAGGTTGCTGAGAAAGTACCTTTCCCAGAAAGGACTGAGTCGAATGAGAGCATTCACTCTCGAGTCTTCACTGCAGCAGCTCCAGCGTCTCCCCCATCTACCCCTTTGGTGAGGAAGAAAAAGGCTATAACGTGAAAGACACCTTCAAAACCCAGTGTCTCGACAGTGGCCCCAGTCGTCCCAAGAAATCTAGAAGACATTTTCGAACCAATTCCTTCTGTCACCCTTCCCAAGACAACAACTCATGTGCAGGTATTTCAACTTAATTTGTGTCCTAGACGACCTTGGGGTGGCGAAGCTTACTAGCATTTTGTTTTTTCAGGAGAATGTGGTCCCTTCGACCACTGTTGGTGAGGGTGATACTGAATCGGCCGCCGACATCCCTACTGCCAATGTCGCTGTTACGCAAAGTCCCCAAAAGATTGATGAGTTTCACCCACTTATTCCCGAGGAAAGCTCGTCGAAGATGTCTCCCGCTGCAACTGAAAACTTGGAGCATGGTGATGCATTCCCTGGAGTAACTATTAATCCTTCACCCGCCGTGGATACTAACGTCGGGGAGACACTCCAAATCTCTGAACATCATCCAGAGAAAGCTTCGGTTACTGTCGAGGAAGCTCTTACTCCGGAGGCACTCTTGGCTGCTAAAGCAACAAACCCAACAGCAACTCTGAAGGCACTACACAAGCTTCGCCAGGCAGCCGAAGAGATTCAACCCACTGGTTCGACCGTAATCCCAACTCCAGAAGTGGATGCTTCTTTTAATCTCAAACTTCAGCAGCTGCAGTCCTACCTTTTTTAGGAATAGATTCTGGCGGCTGTCGCCAAGGACTCCGCCGTAGCCAACGACGTCTTCAAACTCCTCGATGAACTCTCTGAGTTCCAGCTTCCTGCCCCCATGGCCACCTACCTGATCGAGTTCGAAGCTTTCTTCACTCAAATGGCCAAGGACCTCTCGACACATCATCAGGCCGACGCCCAAATTCGGTTCCGACAGGAAGACATGAAGCACGAGTGGCATCTTAGCTCCGTCTGTGAACAGAAACTTGGAGACTATGAAACCAAGAAACAAGAGCATTCCAACAAACTCTAAGCCTTCGATCGGCAGATATCTGAGTATCAAGCCTAGATCACAGAGCTTACAAAAAGGATAGCTGAGGTCGAACATCAAAAAGCCTCTTTGGACTCAGTTGAGCCCCTGCCTTCTCAAGAAACTATCGACCACGAAGTCGCTCGAGGCCTTGTTCATGTCGAAGCGGCTATGAAGATTAAGGATGCTATCAGCCGCATGCAATGACGAAAGATTATTCTTGAGAGCAAAATAACTCACAAGAAGGTCATCTTTGATGATTTTAAGGCTAGATTCCCTGAATTCCCTTAGGTTGTATTTTGGTATAATGTAATGCACCATTTTTTGTAAGCCATTCTTGGCCTTAAATTTAATGAAAACTATGTTTTGATGTGAACCTCTTGCAGCATGGGTCTGTATTTTTTAAAATATTTCCCATTTACTCTTAATATTCGTTGGTCTGTCCCCAACGCCTGTACTTCGTATGCGTTGTTACTAAACACTCGTGTCACCTGAAATGGTCCCTTCCAGTTGGGCGACCATTTTCCCATCGTTCGATCTCGTCGATCCATGGGCAACACTACTTTCCAAACATAGTCCTTTGCGGCAAAGGTTTTCCCTTGGACTTTCTTATTGTATGCCCTGGTGACTCGAGCCTTTTGGCGCAACAACACATTTAGAGCCACTAATCTTTCTTCGTCTAAGTCTACGAGTTCGTCTAACATCATCTCCCAGTATTGATTCGACGGAATCTCATATTGTCGTTACACTCTAACGGATTGCAAGCATACTTCTGCGGGTAACACAGCATCGTGTCCGTAGGTTAGACGGAATGGAGTTGAATTGGTCGACTCTATGGGTGATGTCCGACAAGCCCACAACACTTGACTCATCGTCTTATGCCAGTTCTTTGGCCTTTTCGCAACGTGCTTTTGATTAAATCAATTATTATCTTATTGGCGGCTTCAACATGACCATTCGCTTGAGCATAGTACGGTGTTGAAGTAACCAACTTGAAACCTGTTTCTACCGCAAACGCTTGCATCTTCTGCCCCACAAACATAGATCCTTGATCTGTTGTGATTGTCTCAGGTATCCCAAACCTATACAGGATATGATTCTGAATGAAGTCTATCACGACCTCTTGATCCACCTTCACCAAAGGCACAACCTCTATCCACTTAGTGAAATAGTCTATTCCTACGAGGATGAATCTCTACTGCTTTGACGAAGCTGGCCAAATCTCTCCTATCACATCCAAAGCCCACCCTCTAAAAGGCCAGGGTTTGACAACCGCATATAATTCCCTGGCTGGGACATGCAGAATGTTGGCGTGCTTTTGGCAATCCTGGCATCCTTTCGCGAAATCTATACAATCCTTAAGCATGCTGGGCCAGTAGAAACCTTGTCGAAACAAAAGCCATTTCATTTTTTGGCCAACCTGGTGAGCCCCGCAAGCCCCACTATGAACCTCAGAAATTACCAAATATGCATCAGTGTCTCCCAGACACTTGAGCAATACCCCTTATGGAGTTTTCTTCAATAACTCGTTTCCTACTAAGACATAACTCATTGCTCTGTACTTAGTATTTCGATCAGTGCTGCCCAACGGGTTTTCCAGATACTCTATGATTGGCCTTCGCTAGTCTGTCGGTGGCATATCGTTAACAAAAACCTCGCAACTTTCTAAACCTTTGACCAAACTCATCGAGACTTTGGATATCGACCAACTTGATGGTGTGTGTACGTTCGACACCATCTTTTTCCTAGTTTCGACGAAGCCTTTCAACTTCCCTTCCGACACTTTATAACCAGAGGCAATTTGTGCCAGCTCGTTATCTTTCTGGTTTTTTATCCTTGGCACATGCGAGATGTTGACGATTTTGAAATGTTCCAACAAACGCTTCGCCAACGAAAAGTAACTCAAAAGATGCTCCTTTAAGCACTTGTACTCCCTCGTGATTTGTTTAATCACCAATTCTGAATCTCCTTTTATCTCAAGCTCTTTGGCTCCCAAGTCTTTGAGTATCTTGAGACCAGTAATGAAGGCTTCGTACTCTGCCTCGTTCTTTGAACACTTGCCATCGACTTTGCATTTAAAAGTAGTTGGGATTCCTTGTGGGGATATTATTAGTGTTGCGGTGAAAATCGGATAACAAATTATTAATTAATTTGCATTGTTTTCTTTTACAACCGACTTTGATTTATCCAAATGAAAGGTTCAAGACCGTTAAAAAAACCTAAAGGGGGGGAGATCTAAGGTTCGGGGGTTGGTTATACTAAGGGAAGGTATTATCACCCTTAATATCTGTAGTATTCTACAGGAACCTCTTGTTTTGCTTGTGTTATGTTATGTTTGCTTGCTAAGGGTAAGATATTGATATTGCTAATGACTATGAGGTCAAGAGCTAGATGGCTATGAGGCCAAGGTGATAATGAGCTATCTATGACTATGAGGTCAATAAAGAGACTTTGTGTGACTATGAGGTCAATATGGTGCTACCTATGACTATGAGGTCAAGGTAGTAAGATGACTATGAGGTCAAGATGATAAGATGACTATGAGGTCAAGATGATAAGATGACTATGAGGTCAAGATGTTAAGATGACTATGAGGTCAAGATGGTAAGATGACTATGCGGTCAAGATGATATGAGCTATCTATGACTATGAGATCAATAGAGAGACTTTTCCATGACTATGAGGTCAATGGAGGATGGCTATGACTATGAGGCCAAAGCTTGCCTATGACTATGAGGCCAAAGGTTGAAGATGTTGCTAATGACTATGAGGCCAAGAGCTACCTATGACTATGAGGCCAAAGGTTGAAGATTACTCTATGACTATGAGGTCAAGAGAAGGTCCTATTGACTATGAGGTCAATGGGGGAAGGTTGCCTAAGACTATGAGGTCCAAGGTAGTAATGAGCTTTCTATGATCTTGAAATCAATAGAAAGACTTTTCCTTTGGAAGGAAGGGGGAAAAATAACTTCTTATAAATAAGAGTTACAAATATTTGAAAATATGATGGAACATAAGTTCAATAATTCCAAGCAGTAAGCATCAATTTACATATGAAATGGAATTTCAAAATGAACATGGTAAACAGCAGTGATATGTGGTCAAATAAACGTGACGAGCATGGCAAAGAGGACATCCACAATTTAGACCAAGTGCATATGCAATTTATCATCAAAGAGCACAACAAAAAGTATTGCATAGTAGGGTTTTGTTAAAGTCAGGAACAGAACTTTGCACATCAAACATATTTAATAGAAAACTCAAGCCAGAATCAGTAGTCACATGATTATATCAAGCATGGCATAGAGGGCACTAGAAACAAATGGATTTAAGTTATATGATTTCAAGCAGAGAACAAAAACAAGCAATATTCTCATGGTAGGGTTCAGTTAAGGCCAGAAACAGTGCTTTTAGGAATCACAGCAATATTTTCAAAACTCTTCTTTTAAAATCAGTGGGCACATGCATGCACCAAGTATAGCAGAAGAGGTATTTTTATATTTTGAAACAAAGACATTTGAAGTCATGCAACTTAACAACAGAGACCCGAAAAACAAAGAAAACACTCTCACGATAAAGTCCTGTTTGAAATCAGAAAACAAAGTTTCACAAGTCACAGCATATTCCAAAGAAAACTCACTTTAAAGTCTTCAAGAAAAATAGTTGATTTTCTTTAAGAAAAATAGTTAACTTCTAAAAAAAATAAAGGTTTAAGAATTAAAATAAGGTTATGCACATTTTTATTGCTTTTTGAAATCCTTAGAAGAAAAAAAATAGTTGGTGAGAGGTAAAAAAAATAGAAATTAAAAAACTAAATTAGATGCCAAAGACATGTGGCCAGCGCCACACATACTGGTGGCAGGCGCCATGGGTGCCAAACCACATGTGGCCAGCGCCACACCTATGCATGGCTTGCGCCATGGGGTGTTTCTTATGCTATATTTTATTATTTATTTTGGGTTAGTGGTGTGTGAGGGTGTGGCTTGCGCCACCCCTTATGTGTCATTTTTTCATTGGTGTAGTGTGTTGTATTCTTTTATTTTATTCTTTTTTATTTTTTTTTATTTTTTTGCTAATGATGTGGCGGGAGCCATTACTCCTAACGTGGCGAGCGCCACTACAAACTATTACTACTCAATTTTCTTCTACACGAACACGAATCCAGTTCACGGTTTTTTTAACCAAAACCACATGTTAAGGATTTACAACATTTATCATAGAAACAAGTAATAATAACAAGACAACAAATATGACAACATGATAACAAAATGATCATGGTATTTTCAACACATAATCAAATAATATGATAACAGCAAAATATGAAGCAAATGATTATCGTATTTACAACACAGAATCAGACAATAACAAGATAACAAATATGCTAATCATGATAACAGTATGAGGTAAACATAATCATGGCATCGTAAACAGAGTGAAGCGGAGTGTGATACGTAGTGGAGAAAGTCCACTGCTTCTTCAGCGGTGCAAGTGCTGGAAGTGATGGATGAGCTTCTTCTTCTTTCCAAGTAAAGTTTCCTCAGAAAGGAACAGATCACTGATGGTTGGAGTGTTTACGGGAAGGAAATGAAAAGGATAAGTTCTTGCAAGACTTGAAGGTGACTTGCAAAACTTAACAAAAATGGAAAGGTGAAAAGGTTTTGATAAGTTTCTGGGTATTTTCTCGGAGTGTTGGTTGGGATGTTTCTGGGTTACAGAGGAAATGAAAAATAGTGAAGTTCTTGCAAGTTTTGGAGTGTTACTTGCAAGATTATGGAGGGAGAAGTTAGAGAGAAATTCTTGGCAATTTCTGGTGTCCCAACACGGAGGAAGTGAGCTCCTTTTATAGGCCAAGCAAGTGGATCCGGGTGTTGGAAATACAGTGGATAATTGGTTTGTCCATGGGATAAAAAAATTAGGGTTTGTGCATCAAGCTCCTCAGCTGTTGATCTTGGTCAATTTCTTTGGAGATCAATATGCAGCGGAGGAGGTGGTGGTACAGTCTGTGACTTTCACTCTTTAGTGGTTATTTCAAAACCACTTTTTAATGTGCCATGAGAGAGAAAGTAAAAAAAGAGTAATAATTTGAATTTTGAATACGAATTCTCTGCTCATGCATGCATACCTCTTGTGCTGAGCCTCCTCATTTCACTAATTCAACATGAAATCAGTGTCCTTTTGATTTCAACAGTAATGGATGAGCTTAGAAGGGTAATGTGTAGTGATTCCACGAGACTTGTTTTGGAAGCAAAGCATCTTCAGCATTTTCAACTAACAAATGGCACATGGGCTATCTAAATGTACAAGGCCTTGCTACTTAATCCATACGGGAGCAAAACTTAGAATTTTCACACCTTAAAGCCTTTGATCCAAATGACACCTTTTTGGGCCCAAAAGAAATTGGAGACATACCACATGCCCATTGACTAAAAAGAAATGTCACGAAAACACTTAGGATATTGCAAAATTAAATCCTCCCATGGCACCACTTTGGTATGTTACACCTTGATGAATATTTATCTCCATGAAAAATTATTGCACTTGAGAAAAAAAATCTTTAAGGCTCAAAAAAGGATTCCAAGGATGTTTGTTATCACATGGCATAATTTCTCAAGATTTGGGATCACACTTTGACATGAAGGCAATGTTTGACTTGTCCTGGTGAAACATTTGATTTCTTGTTGAAAAAGTCTTCTCGGATGCATGTAGATTCAAATGGTTGCGTTTGGCTAAAAAGATGTCTTAGGGAGACCTTGCCGTCTTTGTGTAAATCCTATCTTCCACAATGAAAAGAAATAACTTGCAACAAGAAATGGTTAGTTAACAATGCATACATGCTTGAGGTCTAAATGTAGGTGCAAGAAAATATGACATCTAAGGGGTAAAATTTGGGGTACAACAGTTGCCACTATTTAAATAGCTTCACCGGATGGCACGAGGAATGGAAATCCTCGGGACGTCGTGGTGGAAGATATTTAAATATAGCAAACCAAAAATTTTGCCCTTAGATGGAATGCAGATGCTAAAGACAAACAACAAACATGCATATGCTAACATGCCATGAACTCTAATATGATGATATGATGATATGACAGTGCAAACACGCAGACGACACCAAAGAGCTACCAAACACAGATGAGCTTTACTGGGGAAGGACGAAGGAAGTATCCACCAGAAAGACTCACTGGGGATGCAAACTAACCAATGAAAGAGACTCACTGGGGGGACTCAAAGGAAACATTGGGGATAGAGAAATAAAGGGGAAAAACCCTGCAGATCCTCATTGGAAAATAGGAGCCAAAGAAAGGATTCTCCACTGGGGAAAGATCCAGGGAGATGGACGACAAGTGCAAAAACGACCGGACGACACTGGGGAAATAAAAAACCAATCTTACTAGGCCTGAAACCAGAAAGAAGACGTGATCTCCACTAGGGATCAATTTGGAATAGAAGGATAGACAAACTACCAAGAATTTTCTGGGGATTCTTATGCTGAAGAGTTCAAACGGGATCTTCAAGAAAAACCAGAAAAAGACAGCGACAAACTTAAGGTATCAGTATGAGCTGGATTTTTGGATAAGAAGGAATCCTATGACTATGAGGTCAAAGGTTAAAGAAGGCTATGACTATGAGGCCAAAGCTTACCTATGACTATGAGGCCAAAGGTGAATGAGGTGATTGGGTCTAAGGTACCAATATGAGTTGGTTGGGATAACAATAGGACTTGGTTTAGGAAGAGTACCGGTATGAGATGAAACTGGGATACCAACATGAATTGGATTTTGAATACCAGCATGAACTGGATTTTGGACACCAACATGAATTGGATTTTAGATACCAGCATGAACTGGATTTGGGATACCAACATGAATTGGATTTTGAATACCAGCATGAACTGGATTTTGGACACCAATATGAATTGGATTTTAGATACCAGCATGAACTGGATTTGGGATACCAACATGAATTGGATTTTGAATACCAGCATGAACTGGATTTTGGACACTAACATGAATTGGATTTTAGATACCAGCATGAACTGGATTTGGGATACCAACATGAATTGGATTTTGAATACCAGCATGAACTGGATTTTGGACACCAACATGAATTGGATTTTAAATACCAGCATGAACTGGATTTTGGACACCAACATGAATTGGATTTTAGATACCAGCATGAACTGGATTTTTGGATACCAGCATGAATTGGATTTTAAATGCCAACATGAATTGGATTTTGAATACCAGCATGAACTGGATTTTGGACACCAACATGAATTGGATTTTGAATACCAGCATGAACTGGATTTTGGACACCAACATGAATTGGATTTTAGATACCAACATGAACTGGATTTTTGGATACCAGCATGAACTAGATTTTAAATGCCAACATAAACTGGACTTTGGATACCAGCATGAACTGGATTTTTTGGATACCAGCATGAACTGGATTTTAAATGCCAACATGAATTGGACTTTGGATACCAGCATGAACTGGATTTTTGGATACCAGCATGAACTGGATTTTAAATGCGAACATGAATTGGACTTTGGATACCAGCATGAACTGGATTTTTAAATGCCAACATGAATTGGTCTTGGATACCAGCATGAACTGGATTTGGATACCAGCGTGAACTGGATTTGGGATACCAACATGAATTGGATTTGGATACCAGCATGAACTGGATTTGGATACCAGCATGAACTGGATTTTGGATACCAGCATGAACTGGCAAGTTAAAACCGGGGTTGCAAATTAGACTTCCTGGGAATAATGCACAGAGAAATGGAATCTGGCGCTTGAAGACCGAACGTAAGCCTAGCCCGAATAAAGGTTTTGTAGATAATCTGGGAATGTCTTCACTTCACTGGTGAAATAAGCTTTTCACATTTTCCACAAACATCTATGGAGGTACTGGGTAATAAGACGTATTCTTGCTGGGCATGAAACCAACAAGAAACCATGATCTGGATAAAAGATAAGCATCTACCAAAGATTTTCTGGGATTTTCTTATGCCGAAGAGTTCAAACGGGAACTTCAAGAAAAACCAGAACAGACATAGATAAACCTTGGGTACCAGTATGAGCTGGTTTTGAAGTGTCAGTATGAGATGGACTTGTGAAGGAATCCTATGACTATGAGGTCAAAGGGGAAATGGCTATGAGGCCAAAGCTTACCTATGACTATGAGGTCAAAGGTGAAAGAAGGCTATGACTATGAGGTCAAAGGTGAAATAGATGGCTTTGAGGCCAAGATAATATTGATGACAAATGATAAGACATATCCAAAGGTACTGAACTTGAGCTCGGAACGTGTCAACAAACATATCCGAAGGTACGGAACCTGAGCTCGAAACACCTCAAATAGGGATCGATCAAACAGGTTGATACAAAGTGACTGTTTGAAGATAACACCGATGGTAACTATAAAACCAAGGATGGATAAGCCTTTCAGGAGAGATCGTCACTTATCGTAGTAGAAAAACAAGCTTCTCCAGGATATTGCTACTTGTTATTGTTTATGAATTCCAAGGAGATGTTTATATCACCACACTGCTGGAGAAATGATTTTGTCTTCAACGAGGATCTATAAAAGATTCCTTTTGCGAGATACAGTGCAAAATAAATGCACGCTCAAACTAGGTTCAACAACCACCTGCTAGGGACCAAAATTTGATCTAGGAACAAGCTAGAAAGAAACAGTCAAACAAGGCTCCAATTGAGGGATGAACTCAAATGAGGACTTGTCTTATCCACATATGGAAAAGATAACTGAACCAACCATCATCCACGAGAATCAAACTCTGTAGGGAATTCAGAAAGGATGGGCACTTTATGCCTAGGGCTGACTTTCTATTGGAGTGAATAGACAAACCCAGTCACTTGGGGAGATAAACGCCAAAGTGAACAAAACAGGTAAACACTAGGAAGATAGAAAAATGCTAAGATGCTATGCACATGAATGTTTATGCCATGCGCATGCCATGCTTATGCTTATGATGACAAAACAGACAAAATGAAGCAAGACTGGAGATGAAATAAAAATCTCGACAAGGATACCTAGCCAACCTCAACAGATTGGACCATTACTAGGGGTGAAGAAGAAGAATCGACAACTTCACTGGAAAAAAGAGTATTCCACTGGAGGTACAACATGACTTCACTAGGATTGCCATCATGAGCTTGATTTCCTTACTGGAGGAGGAAGATCCATGGACATTGGCTAAGCTCGACCGAAGTAACAATTTACAAGGACATGGTAATTCTGCATCCTGACTTACATGATGATCACCATAATAAACAATAGTTCTTGCAACAGGTAATCTTCAAATCTTCACTACCCTAGATTGCATGGTCTTTTGGGAGAAGATACCAAGAGGATTTTACAGAAGAATTGGCATACGAAATGCTTTAATATCTTCAAACTCTTGGAGAGATTCATAGATCTCGGCATAACTGCCCCAGATAGATGACACTTGCACAACAAAGTCTTTGAGCCTGCTCTTTAGACTGTGGGAGTAGCAACAGGGAAACAGACTTGTGCCATCCTAAGTAGATGCCCCAGACTAACTGACCTTCTAGAGATTTGTCTAATCTTGACCTGACTGCTTCTGATTAACTAGTCTGTGAGGATAAGTCATCAAAAGGATTTTACAGAAGAATTGGTATACCAGGTGCTGCAATATCTCCAAACTCTTAAAGAGATTCATGGATCTTGACATATCTGCCCCAGTTTTACTGCATTTATACAACAAGGTCCTTGAACTTATTCTTCAGACTGGTTGATCCGTGAAGGAGGTGCCCCAGACCAATTAACCTTTTAGAGATTTACCGAATCTCGACCTGATTGCCCCTGATTAATGGTATTCGCGATACAAATTCCTCAGATTGTGGTAGAAACAACTAGGGAATACTCTTGCCCCTGTTGGTAGGTCATTGGAGTCTAAATTTGTCGTAAGATGACCTCATGAAAGCATGCCCCAATATCCTGAATTTGAAGAGTTCTTGCCCCTTGATTTAGTAGCTCTTGAGGTGCTAGATCTATGGAGGAGATGCCCCAAACTGAGCCATTTATCAAGTCACATTCCCTAGCTGGCTGTATTTTTTGGGATTCCTTTGATATTGAATTGTCTTGCAAACAAGTATTGTTCATTAAAAATTGGCAATTTCAATGCAAAATTCATGCAAGCTTTTGAAAACAAAGTTTTATTGAGGAAACACACACGGTGGAATCATTAAATCAAAACAGAGGGGATTTAGTCATTTACAGAATGACAGATGAAATGGTGAACACACACAATAAGCAAAGATCATTAGGAGTCAGGTTAATAAACCTTGTTGTAGTATGCTTTCAAAATAACCTTACCTCAATTAGGTCTTTCAAAATAACCTTATCTTTGTCTTCGTTGAGGTTTTGAGACTTCTTCGCCGAGGTTTTGAGACCTCTTGTCTGGATTAAGATTTTGAGACTTCTTCTTGTCTTCACTGAGGTTTTGATACCTTTTGTTTTTGTTGTTGGACAAGCCTTCTTATATAAGGAAAAGTTTGGGTTTTCCACCTTTCTCGACTTTTGCCTTAAAAGGGACTCGGCTCATTCTTTGATTAAGGATTTCTTAATGATCCTTCCTTGTTTGTCGCTTCGGGAACAACTTGTACAACATTTATTCACTTGATTGGAGAGAACTGACTGACGTCTTGCGTGAAGTGCTTGCATTCGAATGCGTAACCGAGTTAAACTGAGATCTACCCACCCCAAGGTTAAGATTTAAGGTTTTTTTTTGTAAGAAAAGAAAACTCCTAGTTCTAGGCTCGAAGGGTTAACGAGGGATTATCTTCCTTATTTCTCTAGTGTTTGGGGATTTGAAACAATGCCTTACATCCTCGGCAAGGTTTAATCGAAAGCATACCACAGCAGTTATGGATATGATGTTTTCATCATCCTCCCCAATCTTTTCTTAAACAAACAGTTTGATAAAGGGAGTGGAATAAGATATATTTTATGCTTTTATGAAAATAACAGTAAACGAGTGAAACGAATGGATTTAATCAAAAGATGCATAAACATTTCATTAATCTTGCCAATTTGAAAGTAAAAGCTCATAAGCAAATACAAATTCAACATTCAAACAAAGTTCAACTGAAAATGCAAAGTACAGCCAGCTTTGGCGAATTGAATTCAAAAGATTTTAGTTTCCGGGGCCAAGCGCGGGAACACCTTCGCCACTAATCACTAGTTCCTTGTGATACAGAATCTTGAGAGGCCTTGCAAGTCTTTTGCCTTTTGCTTCAGAAATTGAGACATTGACATCTGGTGTACCTTCTTGAGGTTGCAGTGTTCTTAGCAGGTTTAGCAGTCTCGTTTCGAACTTTTTGCATTCTTCAATGAGATGCCCCATTGTTCCGGTGCAGAATTTGCATTCAATCTCTGGATGATCCTCTTCAAAAATCATATCCTTGTCATAGATCAACCTTTGTACAGTAGCTTCTAAGGCTCGGCACCCATCCAAGTCATGCCCTTCGGCTCCCTTGTGGAATTCACAAGTCAGGTTTGGATTATGCAAAGGTCCGGGCACAGGGTTGAGGAGTCGAGGAGTTACCAGCTTGCTCTGCATCAACAGTGGGAAGAGTTTGCTCAAAGGCACCGGGATAGGCTGGCAGTTAACTTGGCCTCTTTCGATAAGGTACTTCTTCTTGCTTTGGTCTCGGGCACCTTGAGGAGAAACAACCGTTGGAGGCTGGAGTGCCCTTTTGGTAGACATTTGGTGACGATGAGATTCTGGTATAAGACCAAGATCAAGTGCTGGCTGGTGCGAAGTTTCTCCAAAGGTAGATCCATGGCATGGGAGAACCACATGAGATGGCGAAGGGTTGTTGATTTGAATGCCTTGAGGCGTGAATGAGATCCTCTCAGAGTCTACCTGGTTCTGAATTTTACTCGGTGTCATACCCCAAATTTGTCCTACCCTCTCACGATCTAAATTTCCAGACAAGATTGGCTGCCCAAGTTACATCACTGGTTCACTTTAGGGCAGGGTCATTTGGTTTCAGTTGGTTTTAGGCTATACTTCAAAGATAATTCCAAATCTTGTTTCAACCATGTCTCTTCAAGTTATGATTCAAGGTGATCCGAGGCCATGTTTAGAGTTCATTTAAGTCATGACCACTACTCTTTAAAGCTCCATTCCAAAATGGATTCTAAGTGTGTTTCTAAGGATGTGTGATTTAATTAAGACATGAGATTGGAAATAGTTGGAGTCCATTTGTAAACCACGAGGGAGAATTATTGTGAATAACTTCAAATTGGCTTCCAACTTTGATTGGTAATGTTATAATTCACATGGTTCAAATTGGATTTTATTTTCTTAATGGATCAGGAAAATTAAATTGGCAAGGGGAAGTTCACAGCTTCGTTTGGATTTATGCTAAGTCATGCCAATTCATTTGCAACCTATTGAAAGTCGAAACCCATAATTGTAAGGAAAGTTCCATATTAAGAAGCTTCCAAAACGTGACCAAATAAAGTTCCAAGGTTGGATTTGCTTTTGGAGTCATGAATAAATTAATCAATGTTATTGGTATAAAATCATTTTGGGGCATGGTTGCTTCAAGTCATGTTTAAGTTTTTTTACAAAACAAGAAGGCAATGGAAATAAAGTCATGTCACACATTCACTTTCAGGATCACTTTGGATTCATCTGGGAAGACATTTGAAAAAGACATAAAGAAATCAATCCCTTTATTTCTAAAAAGAAACAACACATGGCTCAAGTGCTCCAGGCATAAACCGAGCCATAATATTAAAGGCCAAGATTTCAACAGTTACAACATTTCAATGTTCATCATTCTTCAATAATACTAAGTTTGGAATTCAAGGAAAATTCTAAATATTACATGATGAACTTGAAATCAAGATAAGTTACAAAAGCCTAAAACAACCAAATGCCTCCCGTTTGCATTGCAAAGGATTTGTGAAATTCTATTGAACGCAAAAAAACATTTATCCAAATCTTTCCCAGCTTGTTTTAGCTCTTAAGAAGAACCAGGATAAGAGATTGATGCCATAGAGAAGCCAAGTGAAAAACAGCAGGAGCAACAATCTGATGGCACGCAAAATGGTGTTGAGCCTTTGGTAACAGACAACGACGAAGTAATGGTTGAGGCTGATATGAGTGATGATGTGACCATTGAAATGGAAACTTTTGAAGATGCTAAATCATCAAAAAATGATCCGGAGCCAATGATGCACAAGCTTTGTGAATACTATCCATATTTAACTGCATAAACTGTTGAGCATAGACTCAGGACACTTTCTCGCAATAAACTCTAAATGCTGAGAGCAATGTGTATGAGTGGTGAGTCCTTAGTGCTGTTAAGCTCTGCTCTTGCGATAGTTAGAACTAAGAATTAAAATCAGAACAGAGTTCCTATTTAGGTATCTCTTACATGTTATGCTTGTATTGGTAGCATGAGCTTGAACACTTTGAAGATGGTATAAAAAGTGATGAACCTGTAACTTTATTAGATAAAAAAAAATGATGATAAGATAAAGAGGTGTCATGGCAGAAATGATAGCTATATGGAAAGAATTGAAGATTGCACTTCTGAGTTGAAAAGCAGTACATGATCCTACAATTATCAAGATTCGAAAACTTACCGCAATCACCTTATTGTTGTCAATGGTTTTGTTCTCATTCTCCCTTTACTAGTTTATGAAATAACCCGAATAAATCTCCCAGCATAAGGCAAAAAACAACCCTCTGTTACAAGAAAAGAGAAACAACGAGGTCAGCACAACTTTTTGAGTAAAAAAAAAAGACCCACATCAGCCTAAATTTATAACAATAAAAGTAGTGAAACTCACATTCACCCGCAGTAAAAACTTAGAGAAAAACTAATGCATTCTAGAAGCACTTTTTCACTCACTACAGACAAAACAAGTGAGCAATTTCACAGCTGCAAAATTCGTACGAGGACACTCTCCACCACCTATTACACATTCCACCCAAATTTTAGAACTTGTACTATCGGTACCAAATTCTTCCTCACCAAGTTTTCATACCAAAAAAAAAACTAAATCAGTCCCTATAAAACCTACACTATTCATTCATTCAGGGGAGGAAGAAAAAACCTAGCCGTCTCTGCGAAAACAATACCTAATACAGAAATACACAAAAGCTCTAAGAAACCTAATTCTACTTCAAATTTCTCATTGAAATTCGAAGTAGAAGAGCTAAACCTCCAAAACAATTCCTACCAGCAGCAACAATCACTTTGAGACATCAAAAATGGAAGAGTAGACGACAAACGTAAAAGAGAATGGAAGAGATTTGAGTAGAGGAAGTACCTGAGAAAGATACTCGCACGGGCTCGGTTGAGAAGCTCTTCAAGAGGTAGTTTCCGCACCTTATTTCTCTGCGAGTTGAACGTCTTTTCTTTGCTTGGTATCTCCTTTAGATCTTTGATCTTTGTGTAGTATAGGGTAATTTCCGTTCTACTTTGTTGGTTTAGAAACTAGGGTTTTGTTTGAGAAAACTCTCGATTTGAAAGTTTGAGGTTTTTTTAGAGAAATCTGATTTCAGTTTCAAATAGAGGAAATTTTTTTAGGGGGGTTTGTGTAGATTGATTGAGGTTTGGTGGTGGTGTCGCCGGAGAAAACGGTGGCGGCCGCCGCGCGCCGCCGCCTCACCGGCCAAAATTAGGTTTCCGGTAGGAGCCATTTTTGGAGAGAGAGAGAGAGAAGTGTTGAGATGTGAGGTCAAGTGAATGATATGAAAGCATTGAGGTTCTATTGTTTTTGTTACTTTTGGAAGACTTGTGTGTCTCATTGGGGGGGATGGTAGCAGGTGCTACCGGTGACAAGTGTCACCGGTTTTCATCACAGTTTGATTCCATACGCATCAGCCTTTGGTTCCCCACGGTGTACACTTATCCTTGACCATGAGATTAGGAGTCAGCCTTTGACTTCACTCTAAATCAACGCTCCTGATTTGCCCTGGTGATCAGCATGGTTGACCGAAGGTCCGTGGTAGACTCCCCCGTGTGGGTCTCCAAGTACTTGGGCCTGGGGGAGATTCCATTCGCACCCCACTTTTTGCTTCACTAATATCCTGGCCCAACTTTGTTTAGTTTAAAATTTAATCTTAATTTTAATATATTTTTTTTAATATTAGAAAATCTAAAAAAACATTTTATTTTCTTTTAAAAACAAAACTTTTGAAATATTATTAATAGATTAATTTAGTTAATTTTATTAAGCTTTTTCATTTAATATTAATTAATCTTTTTATGATTCATTTTATTAAAAATTGAATTTTAATTTAATTAATTATTAATTTGGTTTCAATTCTAAAAATACTTTTTATCTAATAAGTCCTCAATTCTTATTTAATTTTATTAAATTATTTTATTTAATATTAATTAATTTTGATAATTAATTTTATTAAATATTTTAATTTAATCTAATTAATCATTTGAACTTTATTTTAATTCTAAAACTTAGAATTTATTTTAGTTTAGGATTCCTCCCTTAAACTAACACTAGAATTAGGAGACTAACCATATCATGCTTGAGTCCATTTATTTATGCTTATTATGTGTGGTGCATGATGTTTACCTTGTGGATTTTTTATGCCTTGATTATATTATGCTATGTCATTGCATGTTTATTCAAATAAAAATATTTTTCAACTGATATTTGGACTTCGTGTCAATCATTTTCATACCTGATAAGTCGATCGTTTTTACGATCGCAACCGACCTCCCCTTTTGCCTCCTCTTGGGCCTTATGCAACGATTACCCATTTTATTTTGATTTGTATGCATGTATGTGATTGGTTTATGTTTAATCATGGCTTAATTAATTCCATAAGATTAAAATCAACCGTTTTTATAAGAGTAAAACAAACTTGATCCAACATCAAGTATTTTCCAAATAAATTCAATCAATTCAATTCTAAACATTTACTTGATCCATATATCAAGTATTTCTAACCTTTACTTCGCACCATAACTTCCTTTCCTTCCATTTCTTAACCTCTTCATACGTAAATTAAAACCTCGATCCAACGTCGAGTGCTTTTCTCAAATCAAATCAACATACGTAATAATACTTAAATATTTTCATAAAGGTGAAAAAGAGGGGGACTAAGTCTTTGGTCTTTCTCTTCAATTGCTTGGGTGCGAGTTTCCTTACTTGTGTGTGGGCAATTGACGCCTCTAAAATACATATAATCCGATAACACTCAAACTCCTTTTCTTAGTCAATCGTTAATACATTTAATCTCTATTCAAACACAATTTCCTAAAAGGTGATGTGAGGGGGATCAAGTCTTAGGTCTTTCTCCTCGATTGTTTAGGTGCGAGTTCTCTTACTCGTGTGTAAATAATTGACACTTCTAAAAGACATAAATCTTAATTCGTCGATTGCTTGTGTGTGAGTTCTCTTACTCGTGTGTGAGCAATCGTCAGCTATTGCTTGGGTGCTAGTTCTCTTACTCGTGTGTGAGCAATTGTTGCCTCTAAAACATCCAATACGATCAAATTTATCCTTTCCTCGCCTCCGTGCGACCGAAATCCTAAAACACGTCCAAATCAAACATTTTTCTCAATTAAATCTCTATTACACTTAATCCTTATTCAAACAACTTTTCACAAAAAAAGAACATTGTTTAGTCCATTCTCTCGCGCATATGAACTAGTGCTTCAGCCTCCCTTGACGAGCAGACAAGCCAACGTTTAGCAGTTAGAATGCGAATTAAACTCTCGTTCGCCTAAAAAACACAAACCAACCAACCGTAGTCCCACGAACTACGAATGCTTTGACTTTCCCATTGCACGAGGGAATACGTAGGCCCAAGGGTTTTAATCCTTGCCGAGCACACTAATAAAAACCCACCCACTTCCCCCTTAGAAGCAAATCCTTTAGAAGATAACAAACAAACCTAGCTAACTTTCTCACGAATCGAATCAAGAGGTTCTCGTTGAGTATAATGGACGTAGAGGGTGTTAATACCTTCCCTTTGCGTAACCGACTCCCGAACCCAAATTTGGTTGCGATGACCATTTTCTTATCCCTTTCAAAGGTTTTATCGATATTTTCCTTTCCCTCTTTGGGATAAATTAAGTTCGGTGGCGACTCTGTTTCGAACAGTTTTTTCCACGTCCATCGCGAGGATCGTATTTTTTGAGGTACGACAGATGGCGACTCTGCTGGGGAAATGCATTGTCCTATGCTAGAGAGAGTCAAGCCTAACTTGACTCAATTCGTGAGTGTTAGATCCGCTTGTTTGCTTATATTCTCTTGTTTGTTTGCTTTCTTTCTTAATTATTATCTATTATCTTGATTATCTTTATTATATCTTGTTATTATTGTCTTGTGACACTGTTGGGGTTCTCTAATCATTGGGAACTTTGTGAGATGGCTCTACACCCGAGTCTGAGTATAACCCTAGGATTAGAATGGTGGTTGTGTAGTGTAGGCTTGTGTGGTCTCTTCCGCGTAAGTTGTAGCAAAAACCCCACTTGGAGTAGGTTCCCTTGGAGATATTATTGTTGTGGTGAAACTTTGCCATGGCGGTGATATTTTCGAGCCTGAATCGTTGATCCCAAGGACCAAAACCAAATTACCCATGGTGGTTAGTAGTGTTAACACTTTGTGGGTTAATGCGAACGCCACAATCAGATGAGATCCCTCGAACGTATTACTTCCTGACAGTAATATTTTTGACCTCGATCTAGGATTCTGAGAACCCTAAACCCGTGTGTCGATGGTTGTGTAGTGGGCGCCTCCGAGGAGTCTTTCTCGTGGGGAAGATACGAAGACCTCACCTAGACGAGATCCTTTCAAGGATATTATCGTCTGATGTTCCTTCGTCATGGCTATAATGTCTTTGAAAGATATCCATAACTCTAGGCACCTACCCGATTAGTGCCTACCTATGGGGGGTCTTGTGATCAGAGATATCCTGTGTCTAACTCCTTCCTCAGAATCGGATGTTGTTTTGATCCTGGAACCGTGCATAAGAATTGCATACTCATCAGCATTGCATATCATTTTGCCAACCAACTCAACCATCCTTTGTCCATAACCCGCAGTTGATTTCCCGATACTCATATCGGAATTGAAGCCGCTTTTGGAAGAATCATGGACTCAGAAGGGCAGAACCAGTTTGCGTCAAGAGTAGATGTTGACTTGATGAAGAACCAGCTAGACCAACTTGTGGAAGCTATGATAGCCTTGGCAAGGAAAGAGGACAACATTCAAAGGCATACAGTCGCTAAGGATGTCATTCTGCCTCAAGTGTATAATCTTGCCCGATCTCAACCTGTGCGAATTCCTGTTGGGGACCGGGTTATACAAGAATGTCACACTATTCAAGATGAACATGCCTCGTCTCATGATGCAGTTGAATACCATAGCTTTGCATTCACTACACCGAATTCCCGAGGGACAAGCCTGGTGGTGAATACTGAACAGCCTCGAGATGTTGAGTTTGCTGAAAGATGTCATGTGTTGGAAGAGAAGCTTGAAACCATGAAGGGGCGTGATGCTTTTGATCTGAATGCTTTGAACATGTGTTTGGTACCCGGACTTGTAATACCTCCAAAGTTCAAGATGCCAAAATTTGAGAAATACAAAGGAGATAGCTGTCCAAAGCAACATTTGGTGATGTTTTGTAGAAAGATGACCTCCAATGCTGACAATGACAAACTTATGATTCATTGTTTCCAAGACAGTCTGAGTGGGGCATCGTTGAGTTGGTATATGCAGCTACAGAGTAGCCATATCCAGTCATGGTTAGACCTAGCCAGCGCCTTTGTGAAGCAATACCAATACAATCTTGATGTGGCTCCCAACCGCATATAGTTGCAAGGCTTATCTCAAGAGGAGAACGAATCCTTCAGAGGGTATGCTCAGAGATGGAGAGAGGTAGCCGCTCGCGTTCAACCACCACTTTCAGATAGAGAATTGGTTGACCTGTTCATAGATTCTTTGCAAGGCCCATACTTAGAAAAGATGATGAGCAATGGGACATCAAACTTCTCTGACTTGGTTTTAGTAGGAGAATGCATTGAGAGTCATATCAAGAGTGGAAAGATCCTAGACGCCTCGAGCATTCATGCTAGTGAGAGTGAATCCATTATCAGTTCTCAAGAGGAAGATGAGGATGAAATCAATGTAATCTGGGACACTCTACAAGCTCCACCTTCAGTACCTTATCCTCAATGCCCAAGCATCTCAAATGTTCAAAGTCAGCAATCCCATAGGCCTCCCTGTGCGATTCAATTCTCTCCACATGGTCGATATACTCCTGCCAATAGAGGTCCCTCTCGTCAACAATAGATTGCACAACAATATTCTTCACAACCCCGACGCTACTATAATCAAAGACCAAAAAGGCATTTTGATCATTTGCCAGTGCCATTCAGTCATATATTGCCACGTTTGATTAGTAGTGGGTTAATAGTGCCAAAGGGCTTGGATCCTGTTATTCCTCCATACCCTTCAGGCTTTGACGCCAATGCACGATGTGGATACCATGCTGGCGCCATGGGGCATTCAACTGAGGATTGCAAACAGCTCAAAAACAAGGTCCAAGATCTGCTTGAGTCCAAGCTAATCTCATTTACGTCTCGAGGTCTTCAAATCAACGTCAATCCTTCACTTGATCAGGTGGGTCCATCTGCCCATGTTATGGAAGAAGTTGCTGAGAGTAGGTGTGAAGAAGGCTACCATAGTGGTCTCGATGAACAAGAATGCTAGTCCAACAATGGGTCAAGAAAGAAAAGCTCAGTCCCCAATGTTGGCAATTTTCAGATCATGTCATTTCTATGCATTTGTAGTTTCTTTATGTTATGTGCTATTTGCTTTTAGACATTGTTGTTTATTAATGGTAATATTAATGAAGTGATCATGCATTTTTTGAACTAATCACGTCGCATTCGCTCACATTTTCTTCACTTATATCAAAAAACAAAAAAAATGTTCATCTATATACCTCTTATTCACTTTCTTTACCAAATTGTTGTTTAGCAAAGATTTGAGGGAGGATGACGAAAACGAGATACCCATAATTGTTGATGGTGTGCTTTCGGATAGAATCCTGCCAAGGATGTACAGGCATTGTTTCAAATCCCCAAACACTGGAGAGATAAGGAGTTAGTCCCTAGTTAACCACTTCGAGCCTAGAAGTAGAAGTTTTCTTCGGATTTCCAAAACCTTACACTCAACCTGGGGCAGGGTAGTGTTCAGTTAACCTAATTACGCACTCAGTTCACAAAAGCAAAATCCAAAAACATGATGGTTGTTCAGCAACTACCCATGACTTGGCAGTCACAATCCTCTGACAAAATCAAAATAATAAAAAAACAAAAGCCTGCTAAGTCGAGCACCTCAAAGGAGACTTAGGCAAAAATCAAGGCAACCCTGATGGACTCGAAAAGCAAAGTCAGTCCATGCAAAAGATAGGGATAAAAAAACAAAAGAGTTCCTCGAATCCTCAACAGAAGCAAAATAAGATTCAGTGACCACCATATCAAAGACCAAAAGGTCACCGACGTCCATCAAAAACAAAATAAGATGACTGCCATTTCAAGCGAATCCTGAACCTTCATCTTCATTCTCGCACCGTCAAAATCTAAGTACGTGTGTCGATTTAACTGAACGTAGGAATGGAGATCATCACGAAGAAGGGGTGGGTACAAATATAACTTTGAGCCTTATATCCTTTGTTTCTATAACCGTGAACCAGACCACGTTACAACCCTCAAAAGACCTAATTGAGGCGGGGTTTATTCTGAAGGCATACTACAGCAAGGTTGCGTAAACTGACTCCTACATATTTGCTAATCTCCTGAATTGGTGTCATATTCTTGCTGTATCTTTCACACACCAGCTAATCAGCACTGCGTTTGGACTAATGGTTCACTCGTCACACACTGACACATCATTCCAATAAATGATTTTTCAAAAATTGCATAAACGTCGTATTAAAATTACCATTTCTGAATGATCAATTTTAACTACAAATTAGCACTTGACATTATGGAAATTCCAACAAAGTGCAATCAGAGAGAAACTTGAGCATACGTTGGCACTGACTCGAATCAAGACTATCTCATAACCTTGTGAATCTGAGGCAAGTCTTTCAAAGCCAAGACTGGGGTAGACCACTGCAAAAGCCAAGACTGGGGCAGACCATTGATCTAGACACTGGGGCAGATCAACTCATTACCCTCCAGACAGGGGCAGATTCCCTTCATACGTTCAAGTTGGTCAAACTGGCCATGTCATGCACTAAGTGACCCTTGAGTTCAACAAGTATTAAAAGCCTTGTGGCAAAGCAAATGCACCATCAGAATGCATTGGATAAGTCGCTACGCTCACACAATCAACATGCATTGGTTACGTCACTGCGCTCATACAACCATTCAGGGCATATCAGCTAGAAGTGAGGTTCTCTCACGCACAAGCACCCAACTTTCTGCAAAGGATCAGACTTAGGGCACCATGAGCATCCACAGCTATCCTCTGATAATGGCACTATCAGATACTAAGTGTCGGGAAATCAAATCCTTTCACCCCCTAAAGTCGAACCCTGCTTGGCACCCTCTAAAAGTCCAACCTTGCTTGGCAACCACCAAAAGTACAACCTTGCTTGGCTACCACCTAAAGTCCACCCTGCTGCCACCTTCATAAGACCAATAACCTGCTTACATCCACATATGCATCATATACAACATACAAGCATCATATGCATACATGATAACCTTTCTCCTTCCTCAACCCCCGCGTTGATATATGTTGATTTACTCTTGACCCCTGAGTCTATGTTGTCTTATTTTTCTTCGGCCCCTGAGTTGATGTTTACCTTTCTCTCAACCCCCGAGTTGATGATATCTTGTCTTTATTTTCTCGACCCCCGAGTCGATATTGTCTTTATCTCTGCCCTCGACCCCCGAGTCGATACTTGCTTTTGTCTTCAACCCCCGAGTTGATATTTTGTTATTTCCTTCAACCCCTGAGTTGATAGATTACCTTGCCTTTATTTTCTCGACCCCCGAGTCGATGTTGCCTTTATTTCCTCGACCCCCGAGTCGATATTACCTTTACCTTTCTTTCAACCCCCGTGTTGACGACAGTTTATCTTAATGTTTCTGGACCCCCGAGTCGATAGTATTTCCTTTTCTCAACCCCCGAGTTGATATGCCAGTATTCCCAGTGAGTCTTTCACCTTGCTCCATCTAATCCCCATTAATCCTTTTTTAGAAACCAGAAGTAAGGCCTTGCCTATTTGCATTCCCATATGCATCTCATATAAACAGGTCATTTGCATTCCTGCGCGCATGGCATATCCATCCCCAGCATAACATAGCAGGATCCAGGATCAATTCGCAAGCATCTTGGCCAGTCCTCCTTTGAAGTCGACAGTATTCCTCTGAAAAGAGATGGTACCCCGCACATACTCAAGGAATTCTATTCCCCAGCAAGTCATTCTTCAGCCATGCAATTGATAATGACAATCCCCCAGCAGCTATTATCAGTACTCCCCAAGCAGAGGATATCCTAGAAAGTTCCTTGTGAGCTTTTCCCTGCAGAGCCAACACATTTCCTCTGATAAGGATCTTGCTCGGCTATCCTTCAACAAGTTTACCGCAAAGATACTGCTTTGGTATCGTTGAAGAACCTTAACGGATAAGGTACTGCTTCAATGTTCCAGAGAATCTTCTGCCTCCAAATATACTGCTTTGGTATCGTTGAGGAACCTTAACGGATAAGGTACTGCTTCAATGCTCTGGAGAATCTTCTGCTTCTAAAGATACTGCTTTGGTATCGTTGAAGAACCTTAACAGATAAGGTACTGCTTCAATGTCCCAGAGAATCTCGCTCTTTTTCAAAAATACAACTTTGGTATCATCGGAGGACCTTATACGGATAAGGGACTGCTTCGACCACCCAAAAGATCTCAAGTTATTTTGTTCAATTTAAACCCCGCTACCTCGTTCTGTCAGCTCATACCCTACAAACACTTTACCTTTTGTGAGACAAATTTTTGGGGCATTCTTATATCTAATTGACTTCTACCCTTAAAATGAACGTCATGCAGCCGTTCACTCTCTCGGTTTAAGCCAATTAGATAGGGGCATCTGTCATACTCCAAATTTGTCCTACCCTCTCGCGATCTAAATTTCCAGACAAGATTGGCTACCCAAGTTACATCACTGGTTCACTTTAGGGCAGGGTCATTTGGTTTCAGTTGGTTTTAGGCTATACTTCAAAGATAATTCCAAATCTTGTTTCAACCATGTCTCTTCAAGTTATGATTCAAGGTGATCCGAGGCCATGTTTAGAGTTCATTTAAGTCATGACCATTACTCTTTAAAGCTCCATTCCAAAATGGATTCTAAGTGTGTTTCTAAGGATGAGTGATTTAATTAAGACATGAGATTGGAAATAGTTGGAGTCCATTTGTAAACCATGAGGGAGAATTATTGTGAATAACTTCAAATTGGCTTCCAACTTTAATTGGTAACGTTATAATTCACATGGTTCAAATTGGATTTTATTTTCTTAATGGATCAGGAAAATTAAATTGGCAAGGGGAAGTTCACAGCTTCGTTTGGATTTATGCTAAGTCATGCCAATTCATTTGCAACCTATTGAAAGTTGAAAGCCATAATTGTAAGGAAAGTTCCATATTAAGAAGCTTCCAAAACGTGACCAAATAAAGTTCCAAGGTTGGATTTGCTTTTGGAGTCATGAATAAATTAATCAATGTTATTGGTATAAAATCATTTTGGGGCATGGTTGCTTCAAGTCATGTTTAAGTTTTTTTACAAAACAAGAAGGCAATGGAAATAAAGTCATGTCGCACATTCACTTTCAGGATCACTTTGGATTCATCTGGGAAGACATTTGAAAAAGACATAAAGAAATCAATCCCTTTATTTCTAAAAAGAAACAACACATGGCTCAAGTGCTCCAGGCATAAACAGAGCCATAATATTAAAGGCCAAGATTTCAACAGTTACAACATTTCAATGTTCATCATTCTTCAATAATACTAAGTTTGGAATTCAAGGAAAATTCTAAATATTACATGATGAACTTGAAATCAAGATAAGTTACAAAAGCCTAAAACAACCAAATGCCTCCCGTTTGCATTGCAAAGGATTTGTGAAATTCTATTGAACGCAAAAAAATATTTATCCAAATCTTTCCCAGCTTGCTTTAGCTCTTAAGAAGAACCAGGACAAGAGACTGATGCCATAGAGAAGCCAAGTGAAAAACAGCAGGAGCAACAATCTGATGGCACGCAAAATGGTGCTGAGCCTTTGGTAACAGACAACGACGAAGTAATGGTTGAGGCTGATATGAGTGATGATGTGACCATTGAAATGGAAACTTTTGAAGACGCTAAATCATCAAAAAATGATCCGGAGCCAATGATGCACAAGCTTTGTGAATACTATCCATATTTAACTGCATAAACTGTTGAGCATAGACTCAGGACACTTTCTCGTAATAAACTCCAAATGCTGAGAGCAATGTGTATGAGTGGTGAGTCCTTAGTGTTGTTAAGCTCTGCACTTGCGATAGTTAGAACTAAGAATTAAAATCAGAACAGAGTTCCTATTTAGGTATCTCTTACATGTTATGCTTGTATTGGTAGCATGAGCTTGAACACTTTGAAGATGGTATAAAAAGTGATGAACCTGTAACTTTATCAGATAAAAAAAATGATGATAAGATGAAGAGGTGTCATGGCAGAAATGATAGTTATATGGAAAGAATTAAAGATTGCACTTCTGAGTTGAAAAGCAGTACATGATCCTACAATTATCAAGATTCGAAAACTTACCGCAATCACCTTATTGTTGTCAATGGTTTTGTTCTCATTCTCCCTTTACTAGTTAATGAAATAACCAGAATAAATCTCCCAGCATAAGGCAAAAAACAACCCTCTGTTACAAGAAAAGAGAAACAACGAGGTCAGCACAACTTTTTGAGTAAAAAAAAAAGACCCACATCAGCCTAAATTTATAACAATAAAAGTAGTGAAACTCACATTCACCCGCAGTAAAAACTTAGAGAAAAACTAATGCATTCTAGAAGCACTTTTTCACTCACTACAGACAAAACAAGTGAGTAATTTCACAGCTGCAAAATTCGTACAAGGACACTCTCCACCACCTATTACACATTCCACCCAAATTTCAGAACTTGTACTATCGGTACCAAATTCTTCCTCACCAAGTTTTCATACCAAAAACAAAACTAAATCAGTCCCTATAAAACCTACACTATTCATTCATTCAGGGGAGGAAGAAAAAACCTAGCCGTCTCTGCGAAAACAATACCTAATACAGAAATACACAAAAGCTCTAAGAAACCTAATTCTACTTCAAATTTCTCATTGAAATTCGAAGTAGAAGAGCTAAACCTCCAAAACAATTCCTACCAGCAGCAGCAATCACTTTGAGACATCAAAAAGGGAAGAGTAGACGACGAACGCAAAAGAGAAAGGAAGAGATTTGAGTAGAGGAAGTACCTGAGAAAGATACTCGCACGAGCTCGGTTGAGAAGCTCTTCAAGAGGTAGTTTCCGCACCTTATTTCTCTGCGAGTTGAACGTCTTTGCTTTGCTTGGTATCTCCTTTAGATCTTTGATCTTTGTGTAGTATAGGGTAATTTCCGTTCTACTTTGTTGGTTTAGAAACTAGGGTTTTGTTTGAGAAAACTCTAGATTTGAAAGTTTGAGGTTTTTTTAGAGAAATCTGATTTCAGTTTCAAATAGAGGAAATTTTTTAGGGGGGGTTTGTGTAGATTGATTGAGGTTAGGTGGTGGTGTCGCCGGAGAAAACAGTGGCGGCCGCCACGCGCCGCCACTTCTCCGGCCAAAATTAGGTTTCCGGTAGGAGCCATTTTTGGAGAGAGAGAGAAGTGTTGAGATGTGAGGTCAAGTGAATGATATGAAAGCATTGAGGTTCTATTGTTTTTGTTACTTTTGGAAGACGTGTGTGTCTCATTGGGGGGGATGGTGGCAGGTGCTACCGGTGACAAGTGTCACCGGTTTTCATCACAGTTTGATTCCATACGCATCAACCTTTGGTTCCCCACGGTGTACGCTTATCCTTGACCATGAGATTAGGAGTAAGCCTTTGACTCCACTCTAAATCAACGCTCCTGATTTGCTCTGGTGATCAGCATGGTTGACCGAAGGTCCGTGGTAGACTCCCCCGTGTGGGTCTCCAAGTACCTGGGCCTGGGGGAGATTCCATTCGCACCCCACTTTTTGCTTCACTAATATCCTGGCCCAACTTTGTTTAGTTATATTTTTTTTAATATTAGAAAATCTAAAAAAACATTTTATTTTCTTTTAAAAACAAAACTTTTGAAATATTATTAATAGATTAATTTAGTTAATTTTATTAAGCTTTTTCATTTAATATTAATTAATCTTTTTATGATTAATTTTATTAAATATTGAATTTTAATTTAATTAATTATTAATTTGGTTTCAATTCTAAAAATACTTTTTATCTAATAAGTCCTCAATTCTTATTTAATTTTATTAAATTATTTTATTTAATATTAATTAATTTTATTAAATATTTTAATTTAATCTAATTAATCATTTGAACTTTATTTTAATTCTAAAACTTAGAATTTATTTTAGTTTAGGATTCCTCCCTTAAACTAACACTAGAATTAGGGGACTAACCATATCATGCTTGAGTCCATTTATTTATGCTTATTATGTGTGGTGCATGATGTTTACCTTGTGGATTTTTTATGCCTTGATTATATTATGCTATGTCATTGCGTGTTTATTCAAATCAAAATATTTTTCAACTGATATTTGGACTTCGTGTCAATAATTTTCATACCTGATAAGTCGATCATTTTCACGATCACAACCGACCTCCCCTTTTGCCTCCTCTTGGGCCTTATGCAACGATTACCCATTTTATTTTGATTTGTATGCATGTATGTGATTGGTTTATGTTTAATCATGGCTTAATTAATTCCATAAGATTAAAATCAACCGTTTTTATAAGAGTAAAACAAACTTGATCCAACATCAAGTATTTTCCAAATAAATTCAATCAATTCAATTCTAAACATTTACTTGACCCATATATCAAGTATTTCCAACCTTTACTTCGCACCATAACTTCCTTTCCTTCCATTTCTTAACCTCTTCATACGTAAATTAAAACCTCGATCCAACGTCGAGTGTTTTTCTCAAATCAAATCAACATACGTAATAATACTTAAATATTTTCATAAAGGTGAAAAAGAGGCGGACTAAGTCTTTGGTCTTTCTCTTCAATTGCTTGGGTGCGAGTTTCCTTACTCGTGTGTGGGCAATTGACGCCTCTAAAATACATATAATCCGATAACACTCAAACTCCTTTTCTTAATCAATCGTTAATACATTTAATCTCTATTCAAACACAATTTCCTAAAAGGTGATGTGAGGGGGATCAAGTCTTTGGTCTTTCTCCTTGATTGTTTAGGTGCGAGTTCTCTTACTCCTGTGTAAACAATTGACACTTCTAAAAGACATAAATCTTAATTCGTCCATTGCTTGTGTGCGAGTTCTCTTACTCGTGTGTGAGGAATCGTCAGCTATTGCTTGGGTGCGAGTTCTCTTACTCGTGTGTGAGCAATTGTTGCCTCTAAAACATCCAATACGATCAAATTTATCCTTTCCTCGCCTCCGTGCGACCGAAACCCTAAAACACGTCCAAATCAAACATTTTTCTCAATCAAATCTCTAATACACTTAATCCTTATTCAAACAACTTTTCACAAAAAAAGAACATTGTTTAGTCCATTCTCTCGCGCATATGAACTAGTGTTTCAACCTCCCTTGACGAGCAGACAAGCCAATGTTTAGCAGTTAGAATGCGAATTAAACTCTCGTTCGCCTAAAAAACACAAACCAACCAACCGTAGTCCCACGAACTACGAATGCTCTGACTTTCCCATTGCACGAGGGAGTACGTAGGCCCAAGGGTTCTAATCCTTGCCGAGCACACTAATAAAAAACCACCCACTTCCCCCTTAGAAGCAAATCCTTTAGAAGATAACAAACAAACCTAGCTAACTTTCTCACGAATCGAATCAAGAGGTTCCCGTTGAGTACAACGGACGTAGAGGGTGCTAATACCTTCCCTTTGCGTAACCGACTCCCGAACCCGAATTTGGTTGCGATGACCATTTTCTTATCCCTTTCAAAGGTTTTATCGATATTTTCCTTTCCCTCTTTGGGATAAATAAAGTTCGGTGGCGACTCTGTTTCGAACAGTTTTTTCCGCGTCCATCGCGAGGATCGTATTTTTCGAGGTACGACACTCGGGAGCACCTGGCAATCTTCAGTGGAATGCCCCTGTGCCCAAGCATGGTAGTCACATCGAGCATTGGCGTCAAAGCCTGGTGGACACGAAAATGGTACTGGCTTTAATTCTTTTGGCACTATCAATCCTCCTTTGATCAAAACTGGCAGTAATTGACTGTATGACATTGGTAGCGGAGTGTAATTTCTTCCTGGCTTTCTTGGTCGTACATGCTGGTGTGGTTGACGGTGATCCGGTCCTTGATACTGAGGAGGTCCTTGAGTTGGAGGATCCACAAGAGATGATGAGCTGACAACCTCTCTGGGAGTAACAGGGTGAGCGCACTCTTCTTTCTTCATCAGAGCTTGCAAAGTTCTGAGAACCCAATTTATCTGGCACTTGAGGATTCTGCCCTCCTCTTTCAACTCTTCCTGTTTCTTCAGAATTTCATTCATTGTTGCCACTGTCTTGGATAGGTGCTAGGTATCCTTCAGACATAGAGGGAGGGACTCAGGATCGAGAACTGCAAATGAGGTGCGAATGTGCATGGAATGCAAATACAAGCCACGTGTTTTCAAGGAACTCAAAGGGAAGTTGCAAAATTTTTGTGGAAAAACTGAAGAAGTTTGTTTGTAGGATCCAAGCTCTATTGATCTTTGAAAAGGAATGGATATCTGAATTCCTTGAAACCATCAATGGAGGCAATGAGGTGTATGCAATGCGCAAACATGGGCAAACATATAAACATATGTACACAATCATAGCACACAAGCCTTAGGTTTTGAGGTCTCATGAATGGAGTCATGGTCTACCCATCCCAACAAGGTGTGGACTATAGACTCATCAATTGTGGAACAAGGTTCTAAAAGTTCCCAGAGTCTACGTAAATCTTTCGGATATTATCGGCCCATGTAACTACTTACACGGGTTAATAATATTCTCAAGATAAACTCGTCTGAGTGTAGTATCGCGTGACAACTACTCGGGACTGGCTCCCTCATAGCCACCGTACTACATCCTAAAAGGCCGAGTGGGATAAAGGTAACTACGGTTCTCAGGATCCCTGGCTCCCAATTGAAAAAGTAATATCAATGCGACTTCTCACATCAGACATCAACAATCCCAAAGGGCCTCATCTGAGTGTGGTCATCATATGCCATAGATTGTTAGTACTACTGCCAACAATCGACTATTGATTACACCACGATCTTATCATATTTGTGCACTCAAGTCCGGGTTAGGACTTATCTCACCACTCAATAGTTCCATGCCCACAAGAGATCTCAAACAAAGCATATATACAAGGGATATGTACAAATATAACAAACAAGCATGAATAGCACGACCAAAAGCAAGGTGGGTTTAACCCTCAAAATTTCTTCCCCAGTGAAGTCGCCATTTCTGTTGCGGTGAAAATCGGATAACAAATTATTAATTAATTTGCATTGTTTTCTTTTACAACCGACTTTGATTTATCCAAAGGAAAGGTTCAAGATAGTTAAAAAAACCTAAAGGGGGGAGATCTAAGGTTCGGGGGTTGGTTATACTAAGGGAATGTATTAGCACCCTTAATATCTGTAGTATTCTACAGGAACCTCTTGTTTTGCTTGTGTTATGTTATGTTTGCTTGCTAAGGGTAAGATATTGATATTGCTAATGACTATGAGGTCAAGAGCTAGATGGGTATGAGGCCAAGGTGATAATGAGCTATCTATGACTATGAGGTCAATAGAGAGACTTTGTGTGACTATGAGGTCAAGATGGTGCTACCTACGACTATGAGGTCAAGGTAGTAAGATGACTATGAGGTCAAGATGATAAGATGACTATGAGGTCAAGATGATAAGATGACTATGAGGTCAAGATGTTAAGATGACTATGAGGTCAAGATGGTAAGATGACTATGAGGTCAAGATGATATGAGCTATCTATGACTATGAGGTCAATAGAGAGACTTTTCCATGACTATAAGGTCAATGGAGGATGGCTATGACTATGAGGCCAAAGCTTGCCTATGACTATGAGGCCAAAGGTTGAAGATGTTGCTAATGACTATAAGGCCAAGAGCTACCTATGACTATGAGGCCAAAGTTTGAAGATTACTCTATGACTATGAGGTCAATGGGGGAAGGTTGCCTAAGACTATGAGGTCCAAGGTAGTAATGAGCTTTCTATGATCTTGAAATCAATAGAAAGACTTTTCCTTTAGAAGGAAGGGGGAAAAATAACTTCTTATAAATAAGAGTTACAAATAGTTGAAAATATGATGGAACATAAGTTCAATAATTCCAAGCAGTAAGCATCGATTTACATATGAAATGGAATTTCAAAATGAACATGGTAAACAATAGTGATATGTGGTCAAATAAACGTGACGAGCATGGCAAAGAGGACATCCACAATTTAGACCAAGTGCATATGCAATTTATCATCAAAGAGCACAACAAAAAGTATTGCATAGTAGGGTTTTGTTAAAGTCAGGAACAGAACTTTGCACATCAAACATATTTAATAGAAAACTCAAGCCAGAATCAGTAGTCACATGATTATATCAAGCATGGCATAGAGGGCACCAGAAACAAATGGATTTAAGTTATATGATTTCAAGCAGAGAACAAAAACATGCAATATTCTCATGGTAGGGTTCAGTTAAGGCCAGGAACAGTGCTTTCAGGAATCACAACAATATTTTCAAAACTCTTCTTTTAAAATCAGTGGGCACATGAATGCACCAAGTATAGCAGAAGAGGTATTTTTATATTTTGAAACAAAGACATTTGAAGTCATGCAACTTAACAACAGAGACCCAAAAAACAAAGAAAACACTCCCACGATAAAGTCCTGTTTGAAATCGGAAAACAAAGCTTCACAAGTCACAGCATATTCCAAAGAAAACTCACTTTAAAGTCTTCAAGAAAAATAGTTGATTTTCTTTAAGAAAAATAGTTGACTTCTCAAAAAAATAAAGGTTTAAGAATTAAAATAAGGTTATGCACATTTTTATTGCTTTTTGAAATCCTTAGAAAAAAAAATAGTTGGTGAGAGGTAAAAAAAAATAGAAATTAAAAAACTAAATTAGATGCCAAAGACATGTGGCCAGCGCCACACATACTGGTGGCAGGCGCCATGGGTACCAAACCACATGTGGCCAGCGCCACACCTATGCATGGCTTGCGCCATGGGGTGTTTCTTATGCTATATATATATTTTTTTTTGGGTTAGTGTTTTGTGAGGGTGTGGCTTGCGCCACCCCTTTGTGTGTGTGTGAGGGTGTGGCTTGCGCCACCCCTTATGTGTCATTTTTTCATTGGTGTAGTGTGTTGTATCCTTTTATTTTATTCTTTTTTATTTTGTTTTATTTTTTTGCTAATGATGTGGCGGGAGCCATTACTCCTAACGTGGCGAGCGCCACTACAAACTATTACTACTCAGTTTTCTTCTACACGAACACAAATCCAGTTCACGGTTTTTTTAACCAAAACCACGTGTTAAGGATTTACAACATTTATCACAGAAACAAGTAATAATAACAAGACAACAAATATGACAACATGATAACAAAATGATCATGGTATTTTCAACACAGAATCAAATAATATGATAACAGCAAAATATGAAGCAAATGATTATCGTATTTACAGCACAAAATCAGACAATAACAAGATAACAAATATGCTAATCATGATAACAGTATGAGGTAAACATAATCATGGCATCGTAAACAGTGTGAAGCGGAGTGTGATACCTAGTGGAGAAAGTCCACTGCTTCTTCAGCGGTGCAAGTGCTGGAAGTGATGGACGAGCTTCTTCTTCTTTCCATGTAAAGTTTCCTCAGAAAGGAACAGATCACTGATGGTTGGAGTGTTTACGGGAAGGAAATGAAAAGGATAAGTTCTTGCAAGACTTGAAGGTGACTTGCAAAACTTAACAAAAATGGAAAGGTGAAAAGGTTTTGATAAGTTTCTGGATATTTTCTCGGAGTGTTGGTTGGGATGTTTCTGGGTTACAGAGGAAATGAAAAATAGTGAAGTTCTTGCAAGTTTTGGAGTGTTACTTGCAGGATTATGGAGGGAGAAGTTAGAGAGAAATTCTTGGCAATTTCTGGTGTCCCAACACGGAGGAAGTGAGCTCCTTTTATAGGCCAAGCAAGTGGATCCGGGTGTTGGAAATACAGTGGATAATTGGTTTGTCCATGGGATAAAAAAATTAGGGTTTGTGCATCAAGCTCCTCAGCCGTTGATCTTGGTCAATTTCTTTGGAGATCAATATGCAGCGGAGGAGGTGGTGGTACAGTCTGTGACTTTCACTCTTTAATGGTTATTTCAAAACCACTTTTTGATGTGCCATGAGAGAGAAAGTAAAAAAAGAGTAATAATTTGAATTTTGAATACGAATTCTCTGCTCATGCATGCAGACCTCTTGTGCTGAGCCTCCTCATTTCACTAATTCAACATGAAATCAGTGTCCTTTTGATTTCAACAGTAATGGGTGAGCTTAGAAGGGTAATGTGTAGTGATTCCACGAGACTTGTTTTGGAAGCAAAGCATCTTCAGCATTTTCAACTAACAAATGGCACATGGGCTATCTAAATGTACAAGGCCTTGCTACTTAATCCATACGGGAGCAAAACTTGGAATTTTCACACCTTAAAGCCTTTGATCCAAATGACACCTTTTTGGGCCCAAAAGAAATTGGAGACATACCACATGCCCATTGACCAAAAAGAAATGTCACGAAAACACTTAGGATATTGCAAAATTAAATCCTCCTATGGCACCACTTTGGTATGTTACACCTTGATGAATATTTATCTCCATGAAAAATTATTGCACTTGAGAAAAAAAATCTTTAAGGCTCAAAAAAGGATTCCAAGGATGTTTGTTATCACATGGCATAATTTCTCAAGATTTGGGATCACACTTTGACATGAAGGCAATGGTTGACTTGTCCTGGTGAAACATTTGATTTCTTGTTGAAAAAGTCTTCTCGGATGCATGTAGATTCAAATGGTTGCGTTTGGCCAAAAAGATGTCTTAGGGAGACCTTGTCGTCTTTGTGTAAATCCTATCTTCCACAATGAAAAGAAATAACTTGCAACAAGAAATGGTTAGTTAACAATGCATACATGCTTGAGGTCTAAATGTAGGTGCAAGAAAATATGACATCTAAGGGGTAAAATTTGGGGTACAACAATTAGGATTCCAACACCTGCCCCATTTTTGTGGCTCAACCCATCAAAGTACAACTTCCACGGGGGGACGTCGATGCTATGTATCGACGTTTCGACTATAGCGTGGTTGACAATGAAGTCCGCCACTATTTGACCCTTCATCACCCTCAAAGGGACATATGTCAGGGAGAATTCAGTTAACGCTAGTGCCCATTTCCCAATTCGACTATACAAAATAGGCTTGGACAGCATATGCTTAATAACATCAAAATGCGACGAAACATAAACATTAACTGGTTTAATATATTGTTTCAGTTTCATACATGAGAAGTACAAACATAGGCATAGCTTTTCAATCATAGTGTACCTAGTCTCAGCATCTATCAATATCCTACTAAGGTAATAGATGGGTCTTTCGACGCCACCATTATCCTCTTGTGCTAACATACTGCCTATGATCGTATCCGACGCTGCAATGTACAACTTCATGCTTTTATTCATACTAGGTGGTAATAGGATTGGAGGCTTCGTAAGGTATTCTTTGATCGCGTCGAAAGCCTCTTGTTGTTCCTGCCCCCAGCGGAATTCACTTTCTTTCCTGGTCTTGAGCAGTGGTGAAAACACTTTCGTCTTGCCACTTAGGTTTGAGATGAACCTCCTCAAGAAATTTATCTTCCCCAAAAAAGACTGGAGTTGTTTCTTTGTTGTCGGAGGCTTGAGATCTAAGATTGCCTTTGTTTTGTTCTGGTTGATCTCGATGCCTCGCTTGTGGACTACGAAACCCAGGAAATCCCCTGCACGAACACCAAAGGCACATTTTAGTGGATTCATTTTTAATCCATATTTTCTCATTCGCTCAAATGAGCGTCAGAGGTGGTCGAGATGACCATCCTCTGATGACGATTTTATGACTATGTCATCGATGTATACCTGCATGAAATTCTCAATAAAATCATGGAATATAGCATTCATAGCCCTTTGGTAGGTTGCCCCAGCGTTTTTCAACCCAAAAGGCATCACCACCCATTCATATGTCCCCAAAGCTCCAGGGCATCAAATTGCGGTTTTGGGGACATCTTCTTCGGCTATGAGAATTTGATTGTAACCGGAATAGCCGTCGAGTATGCTCAAATACTCAAATCCCGCGGCTGAGTCGACTAGCATCTCTGCCACGGGCATTGAATATTCGTCTTTAGGAGTAGCATTGTTCAAATCCCTAAAGTCAATGCACACTCGAAGGGTCCCATTTTTCTTAATAACCGGAACTAGTATTGCCATCCATTCTACATACCTTGCAGTTCTGATGAACCGACTTTTGAGCAATCTTTCAATTTCCTGCTTGATCTTCAACGTCACTTCTGGGGCGAAAGCCGAGGGTGTTGCTTTACTGGCCTTTTGCCTGGCTGGATTGGGAGGCGATGTTCAACTACGCTCCGACTCAAACCAGGCATTTCGCCATAATCCCAGGCAAAACAGTCCTTGTATTCTTTCAACACTTCAACCATTTTGGCTTTCATTGTCGGTCCTGCCTTAGCATTCACGTAGGTGGGCCTTTTGGTTGTTCCATCCCCTAAGTCGACTTCCTCAAGCGGGTCCTGGGCTTGCATTCTCTGCAATTCATGATCTGGGCCTTTTTCGAACCCCAAAGGCTCGTCATCATAAATGCCATCAAGCCTCTGATTTTCTACAGCTTCCCTTTGGCCTTATGAGCCATTAGCTTTTTTGTCATGGTCGGCCCCCTTAGTTATTTGGAGAATCTCGTCCTTTTCGAGTGCCGACATTTTTCTGTTTTCAGCCAGATAGGCCGAAATCTAAGTCATGCTTTCTGACTCAGCAGTCATTTTCACCAGTAGTGGACCACCCCGTCGGTGGCATTTCTGTTGGCTCCATACCTTCGTCGGCAGCGTCCCAGATGAACCCATAGTCGGGGTCTAGGTTCATGACATGACCCGTGTCGACGGAGGTGTAAGAGCCTGATCCGTCATCACAAGGAGCCACATTGGCTAAGTGCTGGTCAAAAGACTTCTTGGTACCCTTGGCTTCGTCGACTTTGTAATAGCTTTGGTCTGCCTCAATATTTTCGACGATGCCATCCTTCCTCCAAATGATCAATCTTTGATGCATTGTTGATGGTACTGCCCCAATTCCATGGATCCACTCACGTCCCAACAACATATTAAAGTTTGCTTTCGATTTGATGACCATGAAAAGTGTCAGCCTGTTGGTTGTACCTACTGCCAAGTCAACTTGGACAACCCCCAAGATGTTACTGGTCTTGCCTTCGTAGTTGGACAAAACCATGTTGTGCTGTTGGAGGTCAGCCTCCGTCTTTCCAATTTTCATAAACAGACTGTGAGGCATTAGGTTCACAGTCGCTCCACCATCTACAAACACTTTGTTGACAGACACCCCATCGATCTTCCCTTTATGAACAACGGCTTTAAATGATACATCATCCCAGGGCTAGGACGTTCAAACATAGCCGTTTGTTCTTCGACCACCCCACTGTTCATAACATAATAGCATAGCGGCTTGTCATCCACATCTCACCTGTGACGAAGTCTTCTTCAGTTTCAGAGATTTCAGATACCACATCGTACTCAGCTGGTAGAACCGACACGATACCACAGTTTACCACAAAATCCTCGCCATAGGTGTCATCATTGTTGTCGTCGTACATGTCTTCATCAAAATCCCCTTCAGGTGATGGGTCATACTCTTCATCGGACTGAGGAGAGTATTTTGGCTCTTCTTCATCTGACTGAGGAGTACACTCTAGTTCCTTCTTACTTTCTGCCAGCGAAGTACACTTTGAGCTTTGGGTCGACACCACTTCCTTTTCTCCTAAAGCGTTCACAGTTACTGCCATGGTCTGGTTCGTCGCCACCTTGTTCTTTTCTACCCATCTTCCTCTTGGGTACTGGCGCTTCTGTCCAGATGTTCCGAAAGGCTTCACTTTTGAAGTTGTAGCCTCTCTTTCAGCCTTTTTATTGCCCTGATAGCGCCTCCACTGGGTCCTAGTCATAGGGTTTTTCTCTTTGTAGTTGGGGGACACCCTATATCCTGCTTGTTCGACCCCTTTGTCGGCGACACTCGCCTCCTTTTCCAAATCAAGAGCTATCCACTTTGGTCTTTTGCTTCCTTTCTGATTCACTGGTGCCATCCATCTTTCCTGTGGGGAGTCTGATGGGGGCACGAAAGTTTTTGGCCTTGCCCCTTGGAACAGCTTTCTGTACTCTTCATTGCGATGAGGGGCTCCGATCCCGTCGAACACAAACCTTGGGACAGGTGGCTTGCTCTCTGGCAACACTTCTTTCTTGCTTGCCTCATACCTCTCAGCAGCTTTCTCATCGAACACAGCATTGCATCTGGGGCATAGTGCGACTTTCGAGCCGCTTATCCTACACTTTTCTTGAAAATCCTCCAAACTTTCACCAGCCTGGGGGTACACTGCTTCAAGTTTGTCCTCTGGTCTCTTGTCGGAACCTTTAGTAGTTTCGACCATCATGCATTCTACCACTTCATCCATTGGTGGTTTGTCGAGGCCCTCAGTAGCTTCGACCATCAAACATTCGTACACTTCCGAATACAAAGCCTCTTCAACCTTCAGTGGGTCGGTGTCAACCTGCATCTTTGGCTTCTCGTCAAATTGGAGTCGACCCTCCTTCAAAGCCTTCTGCACCAAATCCCTGAAAAGAACACATTGAGTTGTTTTATGACCAAGGAAATTATGAAACTTACAAAATCCCCTCTTTTTCTTTTGTTCTAGAGGGGGATCTTTCAAACCAGACGGAATAATTATTTGACCATCTTTAACCAGTAAATCAAATATTTCATCACATTTGGAAACGTCAAAAGTATAAGTTTTAGCGACGTATTTATCCGTCTTGTTAGTTTCGGTGGGATTTTTCTCGTTCGATGGTTTCAACAGCTTGCATGTATAGGGAGGTCCTGGCTTAAGTTCAGCCACGTGGATCTCACTTTCGTCGACGGCTTCTTCATCGTCGGACGAATATTCGTCAGCAGCCACATAAGATACTTTTTCTTTTTTATGATATCTGTTAGAGTGGGCCTTCTCAGCTTTCAGTCGTTCGACTTGGCGAACTCGGTCAGCTAGTTGTGCCATATCTCTAAGATACTGCGTGTCTAACTTCTTTCTGATCGAATAGTCCAAGCCGCCAGCAGCCATTTCGACTAATTCGTGTTCATGGACTTGAGTAAAGCACCGTGCTTTCAAAAGTCTAAACCTATTCAAGTACTGATCTACTGACTCCGTGGCCTTGCGGGTGACGCTTGCCAACTCGTTCAAACTTATTTTCGACTGTCCCATATAAAATTGTTCGTGAAACAGTCTCTCCAACTGAGCCCATGTGTGAATGGACTGAGGGGGTAACGTGGTAAACCACGTGAACGCATTCGTCATGAGGGAACTTGGGAAATATTTCATTTTCAAGTCCTCATTGTTTGCTATGTCGCCTGCCTCGGTTTGATACCTAGCGACGTGTTCGACCGTGGACTCTTCCGTTTCCCCAGCGAACTTGGTGAACTTAGGCACTTTCCATCCCTGGGCAATTCCGTTTGTAATACAAAGTCAGGTAGTGGGGATGTGTACGTCGGCCGTCGCAGGCCAGGGTTCGCCCCATTACGGACCATGATATGTTCGACTATGGCCTCCAAGTATGTTCTCCAGCCAAGGCGTCTTGTCGAACCTGCTGGATAACAAAATCTGGATCTTGGTTCCTATGGACAATCACAGGAGGCCTTTGAACTCTCCTAGGGATTTCCTCGAACTCACGAGTTTGTTCTATAGTTTCGTCGAAGACTTCGTCCTGATGACGAGGCATCTCTGGTCGATGTGGTGGGGTCTGTCGACCCTGCGCCCTAGGGGCACCTAAGAAGTCACCGATTCGTGTCATCTGAGTCCCCAGTTGTTGGTAACTCTGGGTTAAATCTTGTATCAGTGGTCTTAATATCGTACCCATCTGTTGGGTCAACATGTGGACCATCTCATGATTACTCTCGTCCATCTGTTACCTTATGACCACGATGGAACTAGAGGTAAAGGTTGGTATGGATTGAGAGACAAGGTTGAATCCTGGGGGTCGAATCATCTAGTTCGACACGTGTCCTGTCCCTTGATAAGTCGAAAATACTGGGGACGAACTTTCCCCAAATAAATGGCCGCTAGAATGCAAACTTGACATGAACTCTGGCGGCATTCCATACGATCTAGGTATAGGCATGGTGATACTAGGCATATATTGCCCCGTAGTCCCTGCCATTGTCGATCTCGGGTCATTTCGACACGGCGTCGCAACTGGTCCGCTAAGGGAAGTTGACACCGCTGATATGGTACCAGAGCCAACATCAGTTGTCTGTATTCCCACAGTAGTTTCCGTCGGAGACGGTTCTTCGTTCGGTCGTGGTATTACCATCTTACCACTACGCAAAAACATATACTCAATTCACACGGGTCCCACCAGGTGTGCCACTTTGTTCGCCGGCGCGAACAACCGCTGGCCTTCCGTCGCAGGTTCGGTTGCGGGATCGGCCACACAAATCCCAGAACAAGGGAATTGGAAGCGTATGTTTGTGCTGCGTTTTAGTTTATCTATTTTTTAGTGCGAGCGTCACACTGAAGTGATCTGGGTGACGCAAAGAGTTTCTTAACGGTTGCGAACTGGGTGCAAAAGCGAAGAAATAAAGGGAAATAAATTATATGCGGAAAATAAATTGCATTAAGTAAGATTTGGACGCAAGTGTACATTTGTTTGCGGGAGTGAACTCATTTCTCTCTAAGCTTGGTACTTTGAGTATTTTCCCCGTACAATGTGAAAAAATGCCACCTCTAAAATGAAAAAAACAACGCCTTATATAGGCCTAAAAAATAACTGTTTGTCTGCCCAAACATTTTCTGAAGCTGACACGTGGCACCCCTCTCTCTTTTCAACTTCCCATAGTCTTGGAAGTTTCAAACTTTTCCCGCCTAAACACTTGTTCCTTGAAGTTGAAATCCGCTTGTCACCTCATTTCCTTCCGACGCCAAAGCTTGTCGATGTTTCTCCGACACGCCTTTCTGCTGGTGTCGACTCGACACCTTATCGTGCCTCTTTTGATCCGACACGCCCTGGGAGTCTCCAAATCCCACCGCCAGTGGAAATCCAGTGTCAACAATCAGACAGTATCTGGTGGCCAACAACGTCGTCTAGACTTCAGCTCCGGTGCGGTTGAAAGACGGCGGGGTAGGGGGCGTGTACCTGCAAGGTACTCCGACGCTCAAGTAAGGTAACGGTCAGAGAATAATAGCAAGTACAGAGATGAGAGTAAGAAAGTGTGTGTAACCTGACCCTTTCAAGTGAGAGGGTATTTATAGAGAGCCCCCAGCGCGGGGCCAACGGTTACTTGCACTGGGCTGGATTGCAAGGCCCAATCCAAGTAACTGCCAGGGCTTATGTGGCGTAATGAAGACCAGCATGTGGTCTTCGCCCAGGTGAAACGGTCCCTAAATCTCCGGAAGTAGGGCAGACCGAATCCTTCGGGAGTGGCAAGTTACAAGAGAACGTGTCCTAGCAGGGAGGAGTCTTGCGTGTCGGGGAGAGACTTGTCCTCGCGGGGAGGCCTTACTTGCAGGCAGAGATGGATCCTCTCGAGGAGGAGCACATGAGCGTCGAGGAGAGGCGAACCCGGGGAGGCTTAGAGCCCATTCCCGACGATCCATGTTATGTGTGCCATACACATCCGAGGTTGGGCGTGTGCCCGACATGGTGGAGGTGAGCTTGTGCTCGACAGTGGTCTTGCTAGGAGTCCTTATTGGGCCATCCCAGGCCTTGTGGGTTGGGCTTGCTCGACTAATGAGCATGCCCCAGCCCAGTCCAGAACATGAGCCCCCCAAGTCATTGCTCTGAGCATCAGAGTGATGACTTAAGGGCTAGCCATGTCGAGGACTCATCGAGGAAGGGATGCTAACGAGGAGCGGTAGGTCAACCGGGGAGGAATAAATCGATCCCTCGGAATGGGTTGACCGAGGATACGCGACGTTGCGGGGATACAAGAAGTCTGAAGCGAGGTGAATGGGGAGGCGCTCGTTGGGAAACGAAAAGACGCGCGTGGGGAAACGTGCGCCACTTGTCAGACACCATCATTGCCTAGGGGCGGCTAGGCTAGGGTAGCATACTCCACTAGTCTAAAACTCTTCAAATTCCGTGAGGATCCTATAAATAGGCCTCACCTCGTTTCATTTGCACCATTTGCTATCTCTTCGCTCAGACTTCCTCTCTCTGTTCCTTCGCTGCTTCGCCACCGCGCGCCGCCACCAACTGCCGTGCCGAAACCCTACCAGAAGTGTTTTACAAGTAAGTTTTTCTCTTTTCCTTCCTTTCGTTTGCATTCATATGGTGAATCTTATGGTGAACTGGTGAAGTTCCCATGGCATTCACGAAATATCCGGCGAAAACGGCGGAATTTCATAGTCTAGTCGTTGAATCTCGCGGGGAGGGATGATGAAATCCCCGAGGACATGAAGCATACCTCGGGGTCGTGAGATGAACGTTTCTCAGTTCTTTTGTTGAATGTCCCGGGGAATAATGACGGAATCCCCGGGGAGCCGACGGTTATCTCGGGAATATGGGTCGAATACCCCAGGGTCCCTCCCAATTTCTCTCCCGGCGGACACGAGGATGGTCGCGGGCTCGCGTTCCCCGACGTTCCCTCCTCGCCCCTTCACTTGATCAGCGGTGGAAGGGGTGGATTTGATATGGGTCATCGAATTCACCATTTCCTTCTGCTTTTCAGGTAGATGGACGTACTGCCCGTGGCTGAGGGATCTTTGGACGTCGACGACCAACCCGACTCTCCAATGGTGCAAATCGCTAGGGTTGAGGAACGTCCCCTCGAGGAGTGGGTCAGTGATGAGCCGTTGAACATTGCTTCCCATTTTGTCGACGAGGACGAGGACACTATTTTTTGTACCGTCGAGCATCAAGTGGTGGGTTCCTCAAAGTCGTGGAAGGTGTTCTGACCTCAAGCACACCATCGTATATGCTCAACGTACCGAGGGATGAGGTTCCCTATTTACGAGTTCATGTTCTACAAGGCCGAGTGGCGTCTACCCTTTACAGATTTTCAACAGGCTGTATTCGTTTAGTTGCACTTGGCGTCTTCGCAGCTCCACCCCAACTCCCTCGCTTTCATCTAAGCTTTCGAGCTCGTCTGCAGATACCTCCGAATTGGGGCAACCGTGCCTCTTTTCTTTCGCATCTTCCACCTCCAGCGACAGGCCTCCGATGGCAGACACGACTGGGTGTCTTTCAAGCAAGTGAGCAGCTTGTTCCACACTTATTTGGATTCCGTTTGTGACTTTAAACACCGGTATTATATCGAGAGGCCGGTCACTCTCGAGGCTGTGAATTCGGTGTATTGTCGAGTTACCCGTGAGGCGGACGGGCAAACGGAGGAGGTCCTCGAGCCGAGATTCCCCTTGTTCTAGACGGAAGAACAGTTCAAAAAGGGGACGGACAGCTATAAGGTCAGTCCTGGCCGTTTGGACGAGGGGGATCGCCTGGTTTATGAGAGAATAGTAGCGTTCGTCAACAGTTTTAATAGGGGCAAGTTCGTGACAATGGACGGGGAATTCGTCCTGGGGGATGACGGGCAGGTGTTGACGAAACGGCGTCTTATTAATACGACGGCCCTCCTCGAGACATTCTCCGATGAGGATGCTCTCGAGCTGCTAGGTGGTGCCATCCTCTTCGACTTACTTTTTCTCCGTATATCGACCTCCGATTTACTACCGTGTTTATTTTCTTTTTGCAGGAAAGATGTCGAGTGCTGAGGAGCGCTTCAAAAAGCTGAAGGCTACCCGTGCTGCGAAGAAAGGAAGCGAGAGTCGTGTCGAGCAGCTCCGAGTGCAGGAGCCCGTTCCCACCCCGACACCCGGGGGTTCCTCTGGCTCTCACCAGGGTAGTGATTCTCTCAGCCCCCAGAGCTCTCCGAAGAGGCAATGGCTTACAAGCATAGTGGACATCGACCTTACCGAGAACGAGAGCCCCCCTGCCGTGAGATTTGTGCTCCCGCCTTGTCACACAAGGCCGAACTTCTTTATGGGAAATAATTCGCTATACGTGGGTGGCCCCGAAGCTCAGGCCATCTTAAGCGTCGACAAGGCTTCTCGGCGAAGGATGCTGGTGGAGGATGTGTCAGCTGTGATGCGTGTTTGCGCGGCTTCCTTGGTTCTGAACAACGAGGCGTGCCCCGCAATTGAGCTGAATAAGTTGCGAGAAAGTTTCCAGTCCATCTCGGCCGAAATGGAGAAGGTGGGTAAGAAGCTGGCCGACTGCAAAAGCTAGAACCAGGCCCAGGTCGAGCTTCAACAGAAATTGGAGGAAAAGTTGAAGAGTGCCGAGGAGGAGCGAAAACGTCTCGCCGGTGTTGAGGAGGAGAGGGATCGTCTCTTAGCGAGGAACGCTGAATTGGAGGAGGCTGTTCGCCCCGCTGAGGAGGAAACTGAGGAGGACAGGTTGCTGACTTCGCGGGCAGCACTGATAGCGAAGCTCCGGGAAGTCGAGGAAGACAATCTCGCGGTAGCTGGCATAGGTTTCAAGAATGCCGTGGAGCATCTTCGGGTCCTCAACCCTGACCTTTCGACCGAGGGGATCGACCCCGACTACGAGGTGATCGATGGTCAGATCGTGCAGCCAATGAGAGTCGACGAGGTTCATGATCCTGAGCAGCCTGAAGGGACCGTCGCTGGGTAGGATCTTCTTCCCCGTTCTGTTCGGCCTGCGAGCCATTTTTATTTATTGGGATATTTCTGCCCGGCCTGCGTGCCAGGGGCTTTTTGACATTTTTGTAATATTTGTTAGTGCGCTGTTTGTATGGTTTTAATTGTGTGTGATGTTATCGCTTTTATTATACTTTGTTTTTGTCTAAGTAATAAAGACCTTGGGATTTGCTCGACCTTGATAGTTCCTGACCGCGTGGAGAGCTGGTCGGGTGGTCGGAGACGTATTCTGACCTTCAACGAGGCTAAGAGCTCGGTCGAGGTCTTAGCTTCGTGGCGTGAACTTCCCATCGCGAGCTGGGTGTTCCGCCTAATTGGTACGACGACGCATGAGCTCGATCGAGGTGTCCTCGTCGGATCAAAGTGCTCGCGCACACACAACGCAGCCCTTGACCATCGTGTTTCGTATAGGGGTGTCGCGCTTGTACCTTAGTGCGTCTCCGTGACCGCGATGCTAGTGTGTCGCGGGCAGTGCTTAACTGTAATATTGTTTTAGTTTTTCAGCGTTCCATGGTCGAGCAAGTTCTTCCCCGTGCAGATTTTCGAGGAAATAGGCTCCTGTCCCCATTTTCGGGCGGACGCGATACGGGACCTCCCAGTTCGCGGCGAGTTTGCCTTCTTACGAGTCTTTCTGGTTCATTCGTAGGACAAGGGTGCCTACCTGAAAATCACGTTTGATAACTTTGTTGTTATAACGTAGTGTTATTTTTTGTTTAAGTGAAGCTTCTCGGAGAGAAGAGCCCGAACGTGTCTCCTCGACGAAGTCGAGTTCTTCTCTCAGGGCTTCGTCGTACGTGTCCCCGTCGAGAGGGGCTTCTGTCCTCCTCGAGGGTTCCCTGATTTCCACGGGGATCACCGCTTCCATTCCGTAGGTCAGACGGAAAGGGGTCTCCCCGGTCGTGGAATGTGGGGTCGTTCGGTAGGCCCATAGGACGTTGTGTAGCTCCTCGACCCACTATTGTATGGCATCGCCTAATCGAAATTTCAGTCCTCATAGGATTACTCTGTTCGTCGCCTCAGCCTGTCCATTCATTTGAGGGTGCTCGACCGACGTGAAGTGCTGCTTCGTTCCTAGCTTGGAGACGAAGTCTTGGAAGTTCTTGTCGGTGAACTGTGTTCCGTTGTCGGTGACAATGGCTTGAGGCAGGCCGAATCGGGCGAGGATGTTCCTCTTGTAAAAATGCAGTATATTGAAGGCCGTGATTTTGGCTAACGCTTCCGCCTCAATCCACTTCATGAAGTAGTCCACCCCGACGATGAGGTATTTGTTTTGGTATGACCCCTGGACGAAAGGTCCGAGGACATCTATCCCCCACCATGCAAATGGCCACGGGGAGGACAACGTTTTGAGCTCGTTGGGAGGAGCAAGGTGCATGTCCCCATGTTGTTGGCATCTGTCGCACTTCTTGACGTGTTCCTTGGCGTCCTGTTGCATGGTGGGCCAGTAATACCCTGCTTGAAGCGCCTTACGGGCTAGCGACCGCCCGCCGAGGTGCTGTGCATTGATTCCTTCGTGGATTTCCTGGAGGATGCTGGGGACCTTGGTCTCCTCGACGCACTTGAGGAGGGGAATAGAGAACCCCCGCCGGTATAGCTTGTCCTCGACTATCGTGTATGAGCATGCCCGTCGCTTGACCATTCTGGCTTCCTTGGGATTTTCGGGCAGTTTGCCCGTCGTGAGGTACTCGTACACGGGGGTCATCCAGCAATTGCTGTCACTAATGGCGTTCACGTCTGCCACTGGAGCGGGTTTGTCGATGCTCGGCCGGGAAAGTACTTCTTGTATGATGGACTTGTTCTCGTATTTCTTCTTTGTGCTTGCCAATTTGGACAAGACATCTGCTCGGGCATTATGCTCGCTCGGGATGTGAGTTACTTCCTCGGAGGTGAACTTTTTCATCTTTTATTTCACCAAGGCCAAGTATTCTATGAGGTTGTCGTTCTTGGCCTGGTACTCTCCTCGGACTTGCGAGGCCACAAGCTGGGAGTCAGTGAAGAGTTTGACCTCCTTGGCGCCGAGGTCCTCGGCCAGCCGAAGTCCGGCGAGGAAGGCCTCGTACTCCGCTTGGTTGTTCGACGTCGGGAAGGATAGTTCGAGGGATACCTCGATCAGGATGCCTTCCTCGTTTTCGAGGATGATGCCCTCCCCGCTTCCCTCGGGCTGGATGCTCCGTCGACGTAGATCGTCCATTTCTGGGATCCGTTGGTCGAAGGCTCCGGGATGGTCATCTCCGCTACAAAGTCGGCCAATACCTGAGCCTTCAGGGCTTTCCTCCCTTCGTATTGGATGCCAAACTCGGTGAGTTCGAGCGACCACCTGAGCATCCTCTCCGCCATGTCTGGTCATCCAAGGAGCTGCCTTATAGGTTATTCGGTCCTTACGATGATAGTGTGGGCGAGGAAGTAGTGACGTAGCCTCCTGGCCACGGTAACGAGGGCCAGGGCAACTTTCTCTATCTGCTGATACCTAAGCTCGGGGCCTTGGAGGGCTTTGCTTGTGAAGTAAATTGGCTTCTGCCCGTCCGGGGTTTCCCGAATGAGGACGGCGCTGACTGCTTCACTCGTGATTGCAAGATACAAGAAGAGTGTATCCCCGCTCTCAGGTCGTGAGAGGACCGGGGGCTGCGATAGGACTTGTTTTAGGTGCAGGAGCGTCTGCTCGCATTCTTCGCTTCACTCAAACTCCGCTTTTTGTCGAAGAAGTTTGAAAAATGGGAGTGTGTACTGTGCAGATTTGGCGACGAAGCGGGAGAGAGCAGTGAGCATCCCGTTCAATGATTGTATCGACTTCTTTGAGTATGGAGTAGGGAGCTCGGAAAAAGCCCTACACTTGTCGGGGTTGGCCTCGATTCCTCGTTCTGTGAGGTAAAATTCGAGGAACTTACCTGCCCGGACGCCGAAGGTGCATTTGTCGGGGTTAAACCTAATGCGGCATCTCCTCGCCGTGTCGAATACCTTCTTGAGGTGCGCGGCGTGGTCGACTTCTTCTGCGGATTTAACGATCATGTCGTCCATGTAGACCTTGAGGATGTCGCCGATTTCAGGCCGTAAAACCTTATTCATCATCCGTTAGTAGGTCGCACCGGCGTTCTTCAGACCAAAGGGCATTAGGTTGTAATAGTAGTTGCCCGACGCGGTCATGAAGGCCGTGTGTTGTTTGTCGACCTTGTCTATGGGAATTTGGTTGAACCCCGAGTAAGCGTCCATGAAGGATAGTAGTTTGTAACCTGCAGAATTGTCGACCAGCTGGTCGATGTTAGGCAAGGGATAATAGTCTTTCGGGCAAGCCCGGTTAAGATCAGTATAATCAACGCACATCCTCCATTTTCCATTATTCTTTTTAACAAGTACAACGTTGGACAACCAGGTCGTGTATCTGGCTTCCGAAATAAAATTTGTCTCTACGTTGTGCTATGGCCCTAGCGGCCGGATCTACTGCGAGCTGATGGCAAGCCACCTCGGGGTTGAGGCTAGGCATCTCGGATACGCTCCACGCGAAGAAATCAGCGTTCTCCCTTAGACATGCCTTTAGCTGCTCCTTTGCCAGGTCGGGGATCCCGATGCCAATCTTCACGTTACGGTCTGGATCATCCCTGAGGACAACGAGCTCAAAGTCCCCATCTGGGATGGGGCGCGTTAGGTAGAGAGGTCGCCCGTTGTTTTCCGCCTAGAGGTCGAGGTCTTCTGCCCCGTCTTCATCGGGTTCGCCCGGGAACCTGCTGTCGAGTTCGACAACGTTGACGCGCGGGAGAGGTACATGTTCGGCGTCCTGGGGTGGCTTGGCCACGGTCTTGGGTTTGGCGCCGATGGAGCTCATGCCTTTGATGGCGGCGTCGAAGCATCTTCTGGCCGCGTCGATGTCCCTGTGCATCGTCACTACTCGTCCCCTGGTCGTGTAATACTTCATTTTGAAGTGGACCGTTGATGGTACCGCCGTAAGCTCGGCCAGGCTAGTCCTCCCAAAGATGCAGTTGTAAAGGGATGGGCACTCGACCACTAGGAAACGGATTTTCACCTGTCAGGCAGTGTCTTCGGCTCGAAATTTGACCATTAGCTCAACGTAACCCCATGGTCTGGTGGTGGTTCCGTTGAACCCCTGCAGATCTGAACCGATGTACGGGGTCAGATGTCTCTCATCGAGCTGAAGGGTCCCGAACAGATGGGCATACATGATGTCGACCGAACTTCCCTGGTCGACTAGGATCCTTCGAACGTCAAAGTTCGCCATGTGTGCCCTGACCAGGAGGGGAATAGTGGCGTTTGGCGCTCCCCCGGGGAATTCCTCGAGGTAGAAAGCGATAGGGTTGGAGTTTCCCCACACTTTCTCTAGAGTGGTTGTCTTCGCCGACGTTGAGGATTCCAACTCGTCAAATTTCCGCTTGATCGATCTGACGGACAACTTCTCGGGACCACCCCTGGAGATGACCATCGCCCTGGGGAAGCTTTCCCAGGTGCTACGGGCAGTGACGGGGTCCTCGTGGGGGAAGGTCGCCCACATGTTGCGAATTGCTTCTTGGCCTTCAATGATTGGGGGGACAAAGAAATCTTCGGGTCGGGTGACACTGAGAGCGACCTGAAGGTGGCTCTCATCGGGAGGAGGCATCGTCTCCTCGACGTTCTGGGCTTCCCGAGAGCTGGGACGAGGAGTGTCATTCTTCTGGGCGTATTTCTTTAGGTGCCCCTCCTTGATCAGAATTTCAATCACATCTTTGAGATGGATGCAGTCTTCTGTCACATGCCCGTGACTCCGGTGGAACCTACAGTATTTTGACTTGTCAAAGTTTGATTTTGGGGGCAATGGGCTTCGGAAAGTGAACTTCTCCTTTCACAAATTCTGAGTTCTGGCACTCGGAGAGGATTCGCGCGCGGGGAGCGTTGAGTGGGGTGTACTCGGTGAACCGGCCAGCTGGTCCGCGTGGTTCACGAGGTTCCCAGGGGCGATTATCTCTCTTTCTTTCTCCTCCTCGTCGGGGAGGGGAGTCTTCTTCTTTGTGGCCGCGGGGGCCTTCTTTGCGCCGCGATTCAAGGGCGATCTGCGCCGCCTCCAACTCCTCAAGCTCGATGTACGATTGCGCCCGTTGGAGGAGATCCTCGAGACGGCAGGGTCTGCAGAGGCCCACAGACTTGACAAAGTCAGATCCAAAATGTAGCCCATGGATGATTAAATACTTCTTCATGTCGTCGGTCGTATGGACCTCGACAGCGTCTCTGTTGAATCTCTCAATGTAGTTCCGGAGAGATTCGTTCTTCCCCTGAAAAATGCTTTCTAGGGCAGCTTTCGTCTTCGGATGTCGACGAGACGCGGTAAAGTGTTTGTTGAAGCATTGCCTTAGTTGCTTCAAGGAAGTGATCGACCCGGGTGCCAGACCCTTGTACCAAGTCATGGCGCCCTTCCTCAAAGTGGTGGGGAAAAGCCTGCACTTGATGGTTCCCCTGACATTTCTGAAGTCGAGCATGGCTTTGAAACTTTCGACGTGGTCTTCAGGGTCGGACAGGCCGTCGTAGTTTCCCAGCTGTGGAGGTTTCTCCATGCCCGCAGGAATTGGGGCGTTCATGATCTCCCACGATAGAAGGGTCCTCTGGTCATCGTCGTCACTTCCTGTCGGGGACATCGAAGGGGATCGCTGATGCTGTGGAGGGGAATTCCTCGAACGGTGCCTCGGCCTCTCCTCGGTCTGCTTGGACTTCTTGGTAGTGGTGGAGGCCCTGGGTTCCTTCCGAGGCGGGGAACGAGGGCGTTTCTGGGAGATCGTCGGCTGGGGGTGCTCAAGACGTGGCCGACGACCCTCGCGTACCAGCGAGGGGGTCTGAGGAGGCGGTCTGCCCGTCTCTCACGTCGCCTTCTTCGACGTGGAGGGCAGCAGCGAATTCGCGGTGGTTTCTGTTCTCGAGTTGCGCGAGGACGGTGTCCAGAGCTTTGTTAGCGGACGGATTGTCGGCCATGATGGTGATGAAGGAGAGTTGCTTGGGTTTATCGGAGGAAAAATGCGGAAGCAAAGGGTTCCCACAGACGGCGCCACTGATCGTACCTGGATCAGACAGTATCTGGTGGCCAACAAAGTCGTCTGGACTTCAGCTCCAGTGCGGTTGAAAAACGGCGGGGGGGGGGGAGGGTGTACCTGCAAGGTACTCCGACGCTCAAGTAAGGTAACGGTCAGAGAATAATAGCAAGTACAGAGATGAGAGTAAGAAAGTGTGTGTAACCTGACCATCTCAAGTGAGAGGGTATTTATAGAGAGCCCCCAGTGCGGGGCCAACGGTTATTTGCACTGGGCTGGATTGCAAGGCGCAATCCAAGTAACTGCCAGGGCTTACGTGGCGTAGTGAAGACCAGCACGTAGTCTTCGCCCTGGTGTAACGGTCCATTATCTCCGGAAGTAGGGCAGATCGAATCCTTCGGGAGTGGGAAGTTACAAGAGAATGTGATCTCGCAGGGAGGATCATGCTTGTCAGGGAGAGACGTGTCCTCGCGGGGAGGCCTTACTTGCGGGCGGAGATGGATCCTCTCGGGGAGGAGCACATGAGCGTCGAGGAGAGGCGAACCCGGGGAGGCTTAGAGCCCATGCCCGACGATCCATGTTGTGTGTGCCATACACATCTGAGGTTGGGCGTGTGCCCGACATGGTGGAGGTGAGCTTGTGCTCGACAGTGGTCTTGCTAGGAGTCCTTATTTGTCCATCCCAGGCCTTGTGGGCTGGGCCTGCTCGACTGATGAGCATGCCCCGGCCCAGTCCAGAACAGCGCTGTTAAAAGCCATACAAATGTGACACCTTAGAAAGTGCTTTCAAGAAAGTGCTGCTAAAGGCACACTTTAGAAAGCGCTTTTAAAAAGCGCTGCTAAAGGCCTTACGTAGGTCACACTTTAGAAAGCGCTTTCTGGAAGCGCTGCTATAGGCAATTAAAAAGAAAGCGCTTTCATAGAAAAAGCGCTGGTAAACCTAATACATAAGATAGCGCTTTCCAAAAGCGCTGTCTTATGTTATTATTTCATAAATATATATTAAGAAACTTTTCATTGTTTCAGAAGCCCTAATCATTTCTTTTCTTTCTCCTTCTCTCTCGCGACTTCTTCCTCCGCCGTTTCTCCCCCTCTCTCGCGACTTCTCCCTCCGCACTGTTCGTCTTCTCCGACCGGCATTCCTCTGTCCGTCTTCTCTGACTGGCACTGTTCATCTGTTCGTATCTCCATCTTCTCCGACCGGCACTGTTCATCGTCTTCTCTTGAGGGTTTGTTCTTGAGCATCTTGTTTTGTTTTTGTTTTGTTTTTAGTTTAAATGTGTTGAATTTGATTTTGATTTTGATTTTGAAATTGTTGTTGTAGATTAGTTTTGATTTTGAAATTGTTGTTGTAGATTAGTTTTAACAAAACAAGTCTCAATGACATAGGACGTTTCAACGACCTGCACAATACTTTAACATGAGCACTTCATTAAAAAACTCCGCGGCCAAGAAGGTGACAGAGAAAATGAAGAAGGACGGTCCAAATGTTGCAATATCTGCTGCATCATTAATCGGAGCAACCTTGCCCGGGAAGAAATCTGTGACAAAGATGAAATCCCTCACAAAAGACCGCACTTCGAAACGTGATTTTGGTGTAGATGTTGATGAAGACTGGGATGAAGACTGGTTCAATTTTCTTCATTCAGGAGGCTGGAGAGAGAGCAATTAGCTTCTAGAGGGGAAGTTGTATTTTGTTGTTGTTTTGGCTCATCTGAAGCATTTTATATGATATGTCATTTTTCCTCCTGCAAGGAATTACCCTTTCTGGAGTCATTTTGTTGTTTTTGATTGTCTCTTTTTAATTGTACAATGTTTTGGCTCATCTGAGACATTTTATATAATATGTCGTACACAAGAGTTATTTTGTTGTTTTGTTGTTTTGGCTCATCTGAGGCATTTCAGGAGATATTTTGTTATTTACAATGTTTTGTTTTCTGAGACTTTATATTAGCTCAATCACTCAGACGTACACAAGAAGCCCCACTTTAGAAAGCATAAAAGGCCAGAAAAAGCGCTGCTAAAGGCCCAATTTAGAAAGCTTTTTCCAGAAAAAGCGTTGCTAAAGGCCTACATTAGAAAGTGCTTTTCCAGAAAAAGCGCTGCTAAAGGCCTACATAAGGCAGCGTTTTTGCATAAAACAAAAGCGCTGTCTTTACCTATAGCAGCGCCACCTTAGGCAGCACTTTTAAGCGCTGTTAAAAGCCAAAAAAAGCGTTGTCTTTTCCCTTCTGTGGCATAGTGTTAAATGGACTCCTCCCAAGCATGGTATGGTCAAGCTTAATGTTGATGGCGCTAGTATTAAGGGTGTTTCAGCTGGGTGTGGTGGCCTAATAAGAGATGATGAAGGCAATTAGTTGGGAGGATTTTACAAGAATTTGGAGACCTATAATAGCTATATGGCAGAATTATGGGGTATGTTGGAAGGTTTGATGTGTGTTTTGGACTTGGGATTTCAAAAAGTCGAAGTTGATACAGACTCGGCTAAGATTGTTAGAGATCTTCAACAAGGTAGATCTAGCAGAAGTGAAGGAGTAGAGATGCTTCGGAAGATCGATAGCCTCATAAACCGCTTTGAGGTGGCTCTTGTTTCTCACTCGTTTAGAGAAGCTAATAGATGCGCTGATGCGCTGGCTAAAACTGGTTGTAATTTGCAACCTAGAATGGAGAATCCTTTATATGCTCCTAGTTTCATTGAAGATTTGCTTGTAGAAGATAAATTGGGGGACTTCGCCTCTAGGAAAGTTTGGTTGTAGTTTCCTTTCTTTTGGGCCTTTGGCCCTCACTATTACAAAAAAAAAAAAAAATAGTCACTTTCTTGCCCCCAACAAGAAACCAAATTTGTAAAACTAAAAAACGTCACTTTCTCTTTTTTCCTATCAACAAATATGTATGTGTGATCCTAATTACTTCAAAAAAATATTTGTGACCAATTCAAAGTAGTTCATTTCATGACTAGTCTATATAGTTTTTTCATGGAAATTTCCATCTCAGCTCTCAATATATATAAAGATAAATGAATGCAAATTCTATCATCCCAAATCTCAAAACCCACAAAATAAAATTATCTCCTCTACTCCACACTCTTTATGCCATACAAGTTACAACCATGGTAAACTCCCTAAACAACAAAAGCCACACTAAAATCACCCTACTATATCTCTTTTTGCTATTTTCTCCTATAGTTTCTTACTTATACAACCCTGTTTACAACTATGCAATCAATTGTGGTAACTCTGGAAACACAACTGCCTCAGACAATCGAATGTGGGTTGGTGATGATATTCATAACTCCAATATCTTTTCCTTCATTGAACCAAAATCCTCAAAACCATCCCTCACCTCACAACCTATTTCCCTTTCAAATATCCAAACTCCATTCTTAACCGCACGAGTCTCTTTCTCAAATTTCACATACTCATTTTCTAGCATCAATAGTTCCCCTCTTTTTATTCGCTTTCATTTTTACCCAACATCTTATCAAAACTTTGAACCGTTTAATGCACTTTTTTCTGTCATAGTAAACAACAATCTCACCCTTCTTAAAAACTTCAACCCTTCACTTTGGATTCGCAATGATGATGATGATGAGGAAAAAATCACCAAAGAATATTGCATCCAAATCAAACCAAATGAGAAGCTAGACATAACTTTCATTCCCAACAACATAAACCAAACAAATCCATATTATGCTTTCGTTAACGCAATCGAAGTTGTGTCTATGCCTCCTTTTCTCTATTACACTGATCTCAAAGACACAAACTACCATTTCAAATTTCTTGACTTTAACGACATTGCTAGCGAATACCAAATTCGTTATGATAAAGCTTTGGAGACGGTTTATAGAGTCAATGTTGGTGATAATCAAGTTCCACCAAATGATGATACGGGTATGTTTCGTAATTGGTACAATGATTTTCCTCTTTACTTGGAGAAACAACTTCCACAAAGTGAACCAGTTGATTGGACGCACCATCTCAACTTTAAAAACAATACCATTCCAAATTACACTGCACCAGAAGCTGTTTACTTAACTGCAAGAAGTTATGGAAGAGATGTGAAAGAGGATTATAATGTAACTTGGAATTTTGAAGTCGATTCTGCTTTTACTTATATGGTAAGGTTACATTTTTGTGAGTTTGATTTGCTTATCAAGAACGCCCTTGATAGAATATTTCAGATTTTCATAGCCGACACTTTGGCTGAGCATAGAGCCGATGTGATAGAGTGGAGTGGTGGTAACGAGATTCCTGTTCATAAGGATTATGCAGTGTTAATCTTTCAATAAAACTACAATGGGCACCAAAATATCTTTACCCAAAATACAGTGATGTCTTACTGAACGGAATTGAGATTTTCAAAATAAATGATAAAAGTAACAATCTTGCAGGACTGAATCCCAGTTATTCATCTGCAAAAAGAAAGGCTATACCAAGTCTACAACCAAAGTCAAAGAATTCATCAATAGTTTTTGTTGTGGTTGGAGTTTCATGTGTATTGCTAGCTGTTGGAATAATAGTTTTTGTAACAAGGAGAAGAAGATGTGAGTCTAACTTTGAAATGGAAGAAAGATTATGGAAGAAAAAGAAAGAAGGTTCCTCAACTTTTCCATCCCATTTGTGCCGCTATTTCACAATAGCAGAGATGAGAGCTGCTACAAACAACTTCGATGATATTTTTATCATTGGAGTTGGAGGGTTTGGCAACGTGTACAAAGGTTACATCGATGGAGCTATACCTGTCGCTATAAAGCGTTTGAAATCGGGTTCTCAGTAAGGTGTAGACGAGTTTCTGAACGAGATTGAGTTGCTCCCTGAGCTTCGTCATGTACACTTGGTTTCTCTCATTGGATATTGCAACGATGGTAATGAGATGATTCTTGTTTACGAATTTATGCAACGGGGTACTCTTTGTGAGTATCTCTATGGTTCAGATAATGAACCTCTTACATGGAAGCAAAGACTCGAGATTCTATTGGGTGCTGCGAGAGGGTTGCATTATCTTCATGCTGGTGCGAAGCACAATATCATACACCGTGACGTGAAGAGTACCAACATATAGTTGGATGAGAAATGGGTGGCTAAAGTTTCTAATTTCGGACTATCAAAAGTGGGACCCATAGGAATTTCGATGACCCACGTCACCACCGTGGTGAAGGGTAGTCTCGAGTATTTAGATCTAGAATACTACCTTCGTCAACGATTGACTCTAAAGTCTGATGTGTACTCGTTTGGTGTGGTACTTCTTGAGATCTTGTGGGGGAGACCTCCTTTAATTCGTTCTTTAGATAAGAAAAACGCGAGTTTGGTTATTTGGTTTCAAACATGTTACAAAGAACGGGTAATAATTGAAGAAATGGTGGATCCATTCATAAAGGATTCTATAATAGATGAGTGTTTGAAATGTTACTGTCAGATGGCGTTAAATTGTTTGCATGATGATGGGACTCAAAGGATGTCGATGAGTGATGTTGTTGGAGCTTTAGAGTTTGTGTTGATGTTGGAGATGAGTAAGGAGGATAGTAAGTTTGGATGGACCAAGGAAAAGGAAAAAAGTGAGGAAAGGATAACATTTCCAAATTTTATCAATGAAGATGGTAGTGACATGCCCTTCATGTGTACTAGTGGTGGGGACTCTGGGTCTCATACCAGCAAGGCATGCACCATTTCTACCAGAAGTGAAGACCAACCTTTGTTTTCAGCTAATGTGTTTTCTGAAACCGGGATTCCAAAAGCAAGATAAGTATATTATATTAAAACTTTCAAATATGTAAGCTTGATTATAAGTTTGATGTATAACTTCCATAAACAGCTAATGTGTTTCCACCATAAGTTTTATAATACGATATGTTGTTAAAGTTGATTATAAATTTGATTGAAATTTTTAAAACCATCAATAAAGAAATTAAAATTTGAGTTGTTTTGGGCCACTCGCCAAGCCCAAGACAAAAGGCATATGAGCAAAGAAAGGAATTGCTTACGAAAACTAGATGTTCCTCTATTTTTACCTCGGGAAACAATTCCACCTCAGAGGTAGTGCAAATGACCAAGATCAATTAGACAACTTGTCGCCATCCATACCACACTCTGTGCTCTTCGATTTAAACTACCCCCACTCTAAAAGAGAAAAAGTATGTCATTCTAAATTATTCAAATTGATTCTCACCCTCACATCACTTTTCATTCCCTTGATGATTTGGGTGTCAGCTCCCTCTTTGTCGTACTAGAAGTTTACTCCACCTTACAAAGGTTTGGTGGCACTGTTCACCGAATAGTTATAGCTCCTCAGCAGAACAATGGCGTCGTCTATATGAATCAAAATATGATTTGTGCATATTGACATGTTCAGATCTCCTCCGATCTAGATCTCTTTGTTTCTAGATATTTGTCCACGAATCTTCGTGATCTTCTTCAATCTCCAACACATATATCTTTATATTTATCAACAATGGTGGCAGCCAAAGCCACTAAATCAGCCGTTCAAAGGAAAGTTGTCGTTGTAGCTGCTGAAGTTGTTAAAGCTCAGCCTCTTCCTTCTCAAGTAGAGGCTGATCTATCTTAGTAGAATCTTTTTCTAATATTTCACATCAAGATCCCACTACATTGAAATTCGATCAAAATATTCCATTCTTCGTATTTACGCAACAGTCCCACCAAGGAAAACTGTTGCATTAAAATCCATTAGTTCACGTGGTACTTAGACAAGAAATGCTCCACGACCTTCAACTTTTATAGGCCAACCATGGATACCAAGATCTACCGACTTCCTTAACAGTGCTTATAATATGATATAATAGCCTAATTAAGAGTTCTTGGTAGAGAGGCTCAACATGATTGATGAGAGCCTGCAACACGTCACACCAAGAAGTGATATAGTGTGAGAGGCAGCCTCCCAAGGAAATTAAGCCTATGTTCCTAAATCGGACTTAATCAGGGAAGAAGTTCGGCAAGGAGAGACTCTAAGATCGCCTGCTTGTAGCCGTCGCTGAAAGCATATGACTCACCACCCCCACCCTAATTCCAAAGGGATGATTGGTAGCCACACTGTCCCAAAAGTTCATTGTCCTCGAAGGAGGGAGGGGTATGACAAAGACACTCCATTTACAGGGCAAAAAGTAACCCTTTATCCACCTACATTCTGGATAGATGGGTTCTGAGGTCATTAGAGAAACCTCTGAAGCTACAGAGCTATGACAAAACTAGAGACCCAGACTAAAAGGTATACAATCAATTAAAATATTATCATACCTAGGGAAAATAAAGTGCAAGATCTTTGCACTAACCCTGACTCGTTGTGCAATGTTATGGTTCAAGATCCCCCCTAATGGGAGCATAAACCCCTGGAAAAACCTCTATAAATCTTTCACATCCTAGTTCATGCAATGCGATAATCTGTGTGAACATCTATTATTATATGCATTGTTGTGACATAAAGTTATTGAAACAAAATTGGAGATCAAGCTTCATCATAGAAACCATCTTTACACCCCCGAGGCATGAGGACTCATAATCTCTTCCTATCACATAAATGACATTCTTGTAATTATTATTATGATTCATGGATCATTTTATGTGAGGACTCAAAGTCAAGATATCATCATATATAAAGAGAAAGAATCATAAAAATCTATCAAGCATCAAAGCAATATATTTCACATATCAAAGTCATCACAAATAACCAGCACATCTCATTAAAGATCTCTCATCAAAACCTCTCAAACCCATATGGTGAATTTTTATCTTATCTCTGATATCATAAAAATATCTTAAAATTGTATATCCTCAAGTGATATAAAACTTGTTCATTATCTTGAAAGCTTACAAAAGTTAAATTTATCAGTAGTGTATGTCTGATAAGGCTAAGAGAATACATAGTTGAAAAAAGGTACATACATAAAATAAGAACTTGTTCAAGCATGACTAAAGAAATCTCACATTGGAGTAGCAACTTTGGAGTGTAAATCTATTATGTGATCCCTCTTAAACACTACTCATTTTACTTACTGTATTGTCAATCACATTTTCTTACACACAATAATAAATATAATCTGAGATTTACACTAACATTTCTTTTACGAGTCTAGCTAATAAACCAAACAAACAATCCCTAATAGGATGAAATATTCAACCAAGGTGTAAAAAAAGTTCGTTAGTGAACTTACAAACCTATCTTTATAGAATTAAAACTTTCTCACTTACAAAAAGTACTTTCTCAAAAAGCACTTTGACTAAATTCTTAGTGAGACAAATTAATAAAAAGAAAAGTAGAGAGAGAGAGAGAGAGAGAGAGAGAGAGAGAGAGAGAGAGAGAGAGAGAGAGAGAGAGAGAGAGAGAGAGAAAAGTAAAATGAAACTAGCTTCTAGTTGAATTGAAATGAACTTGGCTAAAAAAGAAAAAAATTTTTAAGGCATTTTATGACTTGTGAATTGATTGGAAACATGCACCAATCGATTGCTAGTTTAAGAAATAATCGCCTATTGAGTTATAAAAGGTAATAAAGGATATATAGTCGTTACCCATCATTAATATGTTTTCCTAATAGTTTAGGGAGCATTTTTTAACTCTCCCAATTGATTGGGATAAGGTGTCAATCGATTCAAAAAGACAAGCCCAGAGTTTTTCAAACAGCTTCCAACTCATCTCGCACGACTTCAAAACATTTTTGAAAATATTTTCTTCAGAAAAAACAATTTGAAAATATTTGTGTGTGTATGCGATTTAGCCATGAACTTTTACAAGAACACCCTTATGCTTTACAAAGTATTCACTCCGATTAATCGAGGTAGAGCATTCATGGACTTCAAGACTCTATCATATGCTTTCTTTCTTGTAGAAATTTTCTTGAATTTACTTTAGATAAGGCTTGAGTTAAATTTCATATGGTTGCCATCATCGGCCAGTCAAGCCCAACAAACCTTAATTATTTAGTTCACACCTGTAACTACTTAACCACCTATACTTGACTTGTCAATGAGGAGTGGTTGTCATCATTAGACATTATTTGTCATCATCAAAATTTTTTGTTCGTATTAAAGGCATATCACTTTCAAAACAAGGTTCCACAATGTCCCCCTTTTTTATGATGAAAACACATCTCTCAGGGGAGGTGGTAAACAAAAATAAACAATGTGTTTTGAATAGTTAAAACTCCTCCTGAGTTAAATAGAGAGTATACTCTACTCCATTAAGAGTATATTTCTCCCTCTTTTTCAAAATCAAAAAGGTAGGTAAATATGCATTGTGAAAAGTATAAATATGCATACATAAACAAATAAGCATTTTGGAAAGAGAAAAATTTTGTATTTATTAATTAAAAGAAATCACTTGGAATTCAAAGTACAAGAATTTAAATTACTGAATTTGAAATTACTAAAATCAAGAAATAACATGACTTTAAACACATAGCTGAGATGATTTGTTGCCATAAGCATGTCCATTCCTTGCCATGACTTTCTTCATGTTCTCAGCTAGGTTTTGATAGATTTTCAACACCTTGTCAGTTTTGGTGTTTTCTTCATCTTTTGGTTCATCTCGTCCTTCTTCCTTAAAGGACAAGTCTTTCTTTAATTCTCCATGCTTGATATGAACTATAATTTCTTTAAGGGAAATGTAAGTGATCATATAGTTTACTGAATCTTTTGCTTCATCCATGGTGTCAATGTTGAAGGTAGCTAGGAGCCTTGTGATAATTGGTCCATAAAGCAATCTTGCTAATGGGATCTCTTTGGATCAGATCATCTATTTTAATATTCCTTCTACCTAGTCTGTTGGATTTTATTGGGTCAAGAGTCAAAGTGGAACGATATCCTCCTTAGTAAAATATGAATGGTTTATTCTTTTCAGAAAGATGATTCATATTAGATAGTAATATAGGATCTGAACCTTTGGCTTTAGGCGGGTTGATCTAAATGGGGATCTTTTTTTCTACATGAATTTATGATGAACCTGTTGATGGATATGGAATGTTTGAATTTCCTACGGTCTATGGGTCGATCAAGGTTGTAGGGCATTCCTTCATAGGGTATCTCGAAGAATTTACCAAAGTTGTCTTTGTGAAGGTCTATTTTTACTCCCCTCACAAATGTTCTCAGGGAGGTTCTTACAATATTTAGGTTTTGGTGGAACTCTCTTAATAGGTTTGGCAAGGACTTATCCGGTATTTGGGGGAAAAAGTCTTTGAGAGAGGCTTGACGAATTTTATGATAAGGTTTGTGCCTCTTCAATAAGCTTGGCTCTATATACCAAGGTTGAATAACTTTTTTTGGCTAGAATTTATGGTTTATCAAACTCGCAGTGAACATATTTCTTCTTGGTGTTTCTCTGGGATTTTGGATTGAGGAGGCCATCGTCATACTTATGGTAGAGGAACTCACACAAGAAAAGATTCAAGAAGGTATGATGCAAGAAATAATGAAGGAAACATACCTATTTATAGAATGCCTCCTGAAGTGTTGGTCGTGTATTTTTGGCTAGCATTCAATGAAGATCATGCTTATTGAAAATCAAATCAAAATATTTCCAGATTGAGTGTGTCAATCGAATATATAGGGGCTTCAATCAATTGGTTATCCAGATTTCTCAGGATTTTATGCCATCTTAATCAAAGTTGGGATTTGATTTTCTTGACGCATGAGTTTGGCTTGGATTTGATATGAAAATATGCACACAAAGCTCTTCCAATTGATTGTCGTAATGTGCCAATCGATCGGGCTTACGTAGATCAGCCTTCTTGGTGCATTTCTGGGTCTTGTGCAAAATATGGTTGTTTTTCTGCCTTAATGTATACCTTCTATATCAAGATATCTTGATAAACACTTCCCTTAAAGGGAAACTACAATCATTATATGGTATATCCTTCTCTATACATCTTTCGATGCGAGAGTTGGTATAGATAGTAGAATGAACAAGTCCCTTACAAACATTTTCATCCAACTGATCACTAAGGATCATAAACCTTGATATATTTTCAATAGCACTTGCTTTGTTCACAGTGATTTATATTTGCCATCCTCATTCATCATTGGACCAAAGACTTTATAAAATTTGTATACTTAGAAGTATGCTCCTGTTTTGCATAACTCTATTGATAACTGTTTAGAACTTCGAGCAGCAAACCATACCTTTAAAGCACTACGAGTTCACCTTTGGTGCCCATATCTTCTTGGGCTCAAGTGCATTTTTTCTAGAAGATCTAAGGTTCCTTTAGATTTTTTTCAATTGATAAAAACCTGAAGGTTCTAAGTGACCAACTCTCTTACAATGTTTGCATTTATAAATTGGACGCTTTTTTTCTTATGATCTACACTTTTACAAGGTTTCTTATCCTTTTTAAATCCTAGTCAATTTTTTGTTAAGGAAGGCTTTTAACTTGATAAGATCAAGTTAATATTTTCTTTACCTTCGGCAAAATTACAAAGGGTTTCATGAAAATCATTGATTTCCTTTTCCAGAGATACACAAGTATCACATATTTCATTTGACTTTCTAATCTTAGTTATTTCTATCTTTAAGGTGTTTATAATTCCTTCAAGATATCCTACATATTGCTTAATACCTAAGGTACATTCCCTAAGTTTATCATTTTCTTTAACTAACTGAGTACTCATTATAAACAATTGTTTAGTACCTGGAACAATATCTACCTCGTAGGATGCCTTTAAGAAAACTTCATCGTCTTTGTTGGAAGAATGTTCTTTCATATTTCTCTCCGAGGTTGATGTTTCTCCTCCTCTTCTTTGTTTGAATAATGAAGATACTTCATCCTCTTCACCGTTTCTTGAACAAGAGGTTCCTTCATTTGATGTTGAATTTTATGAAGGATTCTACCGGATTTATATGATACGAGTATGATGAAGATGACAACTCTTCAGTTTTTGTTTCTTCATCTTTGAGCATTTGAACTAGTTCGTTCAATTTCTGTATAATTTCCTTCTTTCTTGATATTTCTGAAATTCATGAAGGCTCTCATCTTTTGATTTAAGAATTAGGTTAAATTTCCAATTCTCAACTGTTGGACATCCGTTAGTGAGAAATGTTGTCATACAACTTCCAATATTTCTAAATTTTGAAAAACATTTAAAAGTAGTATATTCATCTTCTTCGCGTTGTGCATTCATGTCGTCTTGCTCGATACTGGGAGAAACTCCATATATCATTTCAAGAATATCCCACATTTCCTTGGAGGTATTACATTGATGGTCATATTAAAATTTACTATCATCTATAGGCATTGTTATAAAACTCTTAGTTTTAAAATCTATTTCAAACATTCTCTTTTCCTCTTTGGTCCAAACGGAATCATGTTTATTGATGATAGTTTGTCATTACATGATTTTTATAAGTATTTATGATGAATTGATGAAATATCAAGCTAAAGATGAGCTAAATATGAAAAAGTATGAAGAAAATGGAAAAATCGAAGAAACAGAGTAAAGCCAAGAAATCAGGAAGAAATTATGAAGAAACGAGCAATTTTCAGCATAATTTACATCTTGACTCTGTCCAGCAAATTGGTCATATATGGAGTTTCGTACCTCGTTTTGACGCAGGGTTTTTCAAAAAATGAAGTTATGATAATTATCTACATACTAATATAATCACGTGCGTGACAAAAAGTATCATGCATGCGATACAGAGTGTGCAACATCGTGTGAGCGATGGAAAAGTATCATGCACGCGATGGTCCTTTTTCTGACGCGTTTCAGACCCGTTCTGACTGCTTTTAAAGGGGATTTTGGCACTTTTTCAAGGGTTACGAATTGTGGAGGCTAGAGCATGTATTTGGAAGTACAAAAAGATATTTTTAGAGCATTTGAAGTCATTGGAGGTCATCTCTTCAAGGGATTTCTCATGTTATGCTTATCTATCAATTGTGGTATTATTTTCTGAATAATGTGTAGCTAAATTATGTTAGGTTAGGTTGTGTGATGATGAGCCTTGTTCAATATTATTGGAATTATATATTGGTTTGACTTTGTATGAATCCTTTGAATTATAATTTTATTTAGTTGTTGCTTATTCTTAATGCTTTTTATTTGAGATACTCTATTAATCTGGTATTGGACACGTAGGGATTCCTAACCTGTAGCCTATGTGTTGGACCTAGGGAAACTATTCTAATTACGCTGGTTAACTAAGGATAGAAGACCCTAAGTAGTGGCATATGGAATTAATGGTCAGTACATCGCCTAACAATGATTATGCTGGCGGACTATGGATAGAAAGCTTCGAGTAGTTGTTAGTGAGTTATTTCGTGGGGGACTGTTATAACGGTTTTGTTAATTTACCGTGAGATTATAAGGATAAGACCATTCATACAAGGCATCATACATAACCAAGAGAGGATAAGGGGATGCTAAAACACAACCTGGCAGCTTTCGTGATATTGTTTTCTCATTTATTTACTTTTTGCACTAAATTGCACAAATCATTGTGGATTCGATCTTTTTATTACTATGACATTATCGATACACTTACCATGAATTCATCAGGTTTTTGGCGTCGTTGCTAGGGAATGTTAATTGCAATAGGGCAACGCTTTGTGCAATGTTTATTTTTGTTATTTTATTTTATTATATTTTATTTTTAGTTTTTATTTCTTTTTTTATTTTCTACTTTATCATAGTGTTATTGAGGTATTTTAGTTTGTGTGTACACAACTTAAGTGATAGGAACACAGACCATGGTCGCACCAATAACAAAAACTATGGTGGGACTATTGTAGGCCTACAAACACATCACGGGTTTACTTGGGTTTCATTCCGGCAAATACTATTCACTTCAACGGCAAATACTCTATACTTTCGGATTCACGAAATAAACAATTTGAAGGAAGTGCAACTAGTGACTCATGGGAACATCTAGCAAGATTCTACGAGACAACATCGATGTGTCAACCAAAAGGTATTACAGAGGATCAAGTTAAACTGAAGTTATTCAGCTTCTCATTGATTGGAAGAGCAAAGGATTGGCTATTATGTCTTCCCAATGGAGTAATAATAACTTGGAAAGAATTGGAAGACAAATTTTTGGAAAGATTCTTCACTATATCACAATCCAAAGAAAGGATAGCTAAAATCACAAAGTTTGAACAACAAGAGACTGAATCTCTCTACGATGCTTGAGAGATGTAACACCCCATTTCGTGGATTAGATGTTTTACTATAGTTTAATTGTTAAATTCCTTATATTGTGTGTTTTATTGATTTTGGGATATAAGTGAGAGTGATAACTAATTGAAATTATTTTATTAAATAGTCATATATAGTTTAATAATGAAATAAATGAGATAATTAGAATAACATGGCATATAGAGGAATAAGGGGCAGAATTGGCAATTGGGAGAATATTGAGGATATAATGAAGAGTTAGAGGAATAAGTGAGGGTAGAAGTAGAAAACCATAGAAATAGGTTATTTTTAAAGGAGAAAATAGAGAGAAGTGAGGTCAGTTTTGCAGTACGTGAAAGTTGAAAAGAGAAGAGTGCTAGGGCAAAAAAAATCTTAGGAAGGACCATCAATCCAAAGAGCTTGAGAATCAAAGCTGCTAAAAGAATTCTAAGGTAAGGGTGGGTAATGGTTTTCAATTTTGATTGCCATGAGGGAAAAGTAGAATAGGGTTTTAATTATTCTTTTTATTGATGATGAATGTTGAGAAATAATTGATGATGATTTTGTGATGAAAAATTATGTAATGTTGTAATGTGTTTCTTTCACTTTATTCATGTACTATATAATATGACATGTTTTGGGGTTGTTGGAGGTCAAAATATGGGGTTTGGAGTATGTTGCATGGTCGAAAAATAGGAGAGATCGCACAAAATCGCGAGAACAATGAGGGTTTTCTGGGACCTGCTACGAGCCGTAGCACCTGCTATGTGTGGCCATAGCAACCCCCTGGATTGTGGCACCAGAAACGAGCCCAAAGTGAGTTTTTGGCGAAGGCGTGCTACGGGCGGCCGTAGTAGATCCCTGGAATTGGCACTGCGAAATCGTTGTTGCCATAACTTTGTAACCGTAAGTCAAAATCTTTGGAAAGCTAACGCGAATTACTATCAAAGGAAATTACTTCCAGAGGCTGATCATGATAATTAATTGATGCTTTTGCTAGTTGAAAAAAATGTTGAACTTGAAACTTTTTTATTTTCTGACGATTTTTGTTATATCTTTTTAACCGTGTATCCAATTGGTGAGCCATTTGAAGTGTTAGAAAGCTAAAGCCCAAAGCTATAACATAGTAGTAATAAGTGAAATGTTTAAATATTATTTCTACGCATATTGTATTGATGAAGTGTTAGTTTACATGTTCGGATAATGAATCGTTGTATTGTTGTGCTGATATTTTGTGATAATGATGTTGCTATGTTGAGACTATTATAATGATGTTGTTGAGATGTTGAATTAAAGAAGTTTGATGTTGTTGTTATGATGAAGTTTGATGTTGTTGTTATGATAAAGTTTGATGTTGTTGTTATGATGTGATGTTGATGATGTTGCTAAGATGTTGATGTTGGTGATGTTGCTATGATGATTGAAATTGATGATGTGTATGTTTAATGTGTATACATGCTATGTGATGTTGATTATATGATGAATATGTGAATGATGATGCAATTGACTAGCCGTGGTCGAATTATTAATGTTGTTGTGCATCATGCATTCATAGTATTTTGGACGCTGGTCCGCCCGTGTTGTTTGGACATTGGTCCGCCCGTGTTATTTGGATGTTGGTCCGCTTATGTTGAGCCTCAACCCCATTGTGCGGATTGAGTGTGTTTATGTTATGCTACGGTTCCAAGAGGGAAACAATCCAATGGTGGGGGTCTTTGGAGGGTGATGAACCAAGTGTTCATAAAGAATTGGTACCATATGTATTGAGTCAATGATGTTGCATTAGCATTCTATGTGGCATCGCATAATTTTGTTGGTGCTATATGATGTGTTGATACTTGTGAATGTGATGTGAGTATATGCGAGCCTTGTGATATAAGTTGTATATGAGTTACTTATGAAGTTTAGTGTTTGAGTTTATGATATGTTGATGTTGTTGACTTGTTGCATATAATGGCTGCAATTTATTTTATCTTATGTTTATTATAATTGATTATGATTACTCATCCCTTCAGTTTAAAAGTTGCCTCCACGTGGGTAACGCGCAGATATTCAGGAATAGCTCATAGAAGCGTGAAGGTAGCTTTGGAGAAATTTATGTTATTTTTGTTATTTATAGAGGTGTCTTGCTCTGATATGTAACATCGGGATGAGAACTCTCGAGTTTGATGTTATGTTATTTTGGTTAACATATTTCATGAGTTTGAGATGTTAAATTGATTTAAAATTCAATTTTTTACGAGACTAAGATATTTGGGTATTATGAAGATGAATGAAGTTTATTTTATGATTATGATTCCGCTGAAAAGTTTTAATTTATGGGCTGAAGTTATGAAAGAAAATGATGTTATAAGTGTTGTAACCCGTGTTACGGAGCAAGATGAATTATTATGAATGTTTTCTATGAAGCGTGACACCCTTGAGTGGTGAATTATGTTGAATTATCCTTAATATTTCGTGAATTATTCTTTGGGGTTAGAAGGGTGTTACAAGAGAGGTTTAAACTGTTATTACGACAGTGTCCTAATCACAATATGAGCAGTATGGAACAAATGCATTTTTTGTGAAAGGCTTACAAATGCAACCACGAATACTCTTAGATGCATCCGTCGGAGGAACAATCAGGACATTGACCGAACCACAGTTAAAGGACCTAATTGAGAAGATGTGTATGAGTGAGTACCGCTCAAAAAGTGAAAGGACGATAAAACCTGAAACTAGTGGCACGCCTAAAGGTATGTTACCTCTTGATACTCATACCACTCTTTTAGTTCAAATTGAATTATTGAATAAAAATATAGCTGAAAGCAGCTTAGATAGAGCTAACGTGAGCCAGGTACAAGCACTAAGGTCTAATTTTTGTGGAGGTGAACATACAAATGGAAGGTGTTCGTTGGAAGGGACAAATGAGGAGGTTCAGTTTGCAAAGTTTCAAAAGAACAACCCTTAATCAAACACATACAATCCAGGATAAAAAGATCACCCAATTTTATGTTGGAGAAATAATATGAATCTTAATGCCAACCAAGAAATGCCACAAAACCAACCAGTTTCGTTTCAAAGGAAGGCATCACAGTTAGAAGAGACTTTGCAGAATTTTATTAAAGTCACTCAAAGTAGTTTTGATCAGATAAATAAAAACCATGAGGAAATAAGTAGAAATCAGAATGAGTCCATAAAAAATATGGAGATAAATATTTGTCAACTATATAGACAAATAGCAGCTTAGCCTAGCTTATATCACGTGCACTTTGAATGATGATGTTTTTGCGATGTTGTTGCTCTAATTTGTCCACTGAAATTCATAACTCCAACCTGCATTAGTTCATGGATAGATGATGTTGTTGTGGTAACCATTGAACCCGAGTTGACCTTTTTACGCTCCACCATATTCTGCTCTTGATTCCTTTGCTTGTGTTTGAATGATGATCACTTGCTTGATGAAACTGTGTTATATACCACATTAATCTTTACATTTGAAAGATGGTAGAATTTCCAAGGTAAACTTGATTAAGATAAAACCATGCCAAATTGAAACTTGAGCTATGATAGATAGATTTGGAATAAATGGAAATTATTTTGCGTTGATAACAAGAATAGTGGCCTAAGCTTGAACTTGATCCAAAAGCCAAGATAAAACCTTTTGCATCACTATTGAATTCTCATTAAAACTATGTTGAAAATGGATGAAGTTTTACCACTAACTTGATTTCATGTTAACAAGCTTAAATCAATCTTGCAAGAAAGCATTTGACAATGAATGACTTGCAACTCCATTGTCACTTAAGAAATGATGAACCAAAATTGACATTTGAAGCTTCATTAACAAAATAAATCCATCATGAACCAAAATGAATATGTCTTGAGAGATGATGATCCTGTGAACCTCCTTTTAATCACAATTACACTTGAATTCCAATTGAACTTGATTTGAAGCAACGAGCACCTTAATTCAATCTTACAAACGTAAATGCTTCAACACAAAGAAAAGAGAATAAAATGCAATATGATTTTGTATCTTTAGATGCACAATAGTTAAATAAAATGTTAATGACTAACGATGCAACAAGTATAAACAAAACCTAATTTACAAGGTCAACAAGCCTAAGAATGAGGTACCAAGTTGGAATACATGTCAATGGTGTAGACAAAATGTGAGTAAATAATAAGGTACCAATAATCACTTATCTACTTCCCACACACAGTTGATAATGATGCAGATGATTAATGACTGGCATTTGAGGAAATGAAATGCATATGCAGGTTAAGGTAGGACAAATTTGGGGTATGACAAATGCCACTATTTAATATTCTTGGACCTGAAGACATGAATAACAACGGCTTTCAGACATTCAATGTAAAAGAGGATTGAATACAAAAATATCCTAAAATTTATCCGTAGGAAGGGAATGGATATAGTGTAAGTGTATGTGTATTGTGGGGGACTTTGTTTATTAAGGCTATGGAATGGTATGTTTTTTGTAGGTTCATCTGGTGGGGATTGACTAAAGTATCATGTTGTGGGAATAGACTAATCATGAGGGAGATGTTATGATATGCAATGTATGGTATGCATCAGTTATCAGCTCATTTTGACGCACTTTCTTCTACTATTGTACTTAGGCAACTCTATAGTTTATTTCTTTTCGTTTTACTATTTTAGTGTGTTTTTATATTTAAGTTTATTTATGGATTTATTTTATTTTCGTACTTTATTTTCATCTTAAATTGTTATTCGATACATGTTCACCTTATAGACAATAACTTGAGCTACAACAATCAAATTAACGCTTTCTAATAGGCGTTGGAAAGTTAAGAGAAAGAGCTACAAGTTTTGTGTTGAAGTCAAAATCTGATTTGTAGTGAAGCAGGGTCTAATAATTTGTTGAAGTTCCAGACTTAATTAAAATAGTTAGTTTGGGCCGGTATTTTGTTATATTAGGATATTTGCTGCTACAGTAAAATTATTCTGCATTCACGAAAATTAGAGGCTAGGATACGACTTTCATGGAGAACTAAAGTTTGCACGGTTGATTTGTTGTAATTGGTTTTCGCCTACACTTTGAGGTTGTATAAATTTCATTTTAATTTTGATTTCTTTTCAATTATTCTTATAAACTCGTTTTCTTGATTCGATTACTTTCGTTTGCTTAATTTGATTGCTTCTTATAGGATAGAGTTTATTAAATTCGATTGTTGTATGATCCTTAACTATAATCACGTTAGCGTAGCTTTTTCATTATCGTGTTTGATTAAATCACGTTTACTTAATTCGCGAGAGCTTAAATCCGTTTACTTAAATCAGATAATAGGAACATACATCACATAATACCAATTGCGCTTGTCAGTGTGTATTGTAATCGAATAGGGTCAAATCCGCTTAGGGAATTAAAAATTATATTAACCAATGATAAGTTAGGAAACCGAAACAGTAGATCGGCTTATTTCATAATCACTTTGTATAATCACGTATTCTCAATCGAATCAAAATCCCCCTTATTTCAATCGGTTGTTAAAAATTAAGACAAGAGTCCTTGTGATATGATATTCGAGTGTCGCTACCCTAAACTACACTTTTAAACTCGTTTTTGACCCGTGTGCGGCAGCGGATCAAATTAGACTCTTATAGATTTTACCCAATATTATTAGAGTAATAGGTGTTGTGTTTCAGTGTTCTTACGTTCTGGCCTTTTCACGTTTTAGCGTAAAAAATCGGTTTTTAGGAAAATCATCTCAGATTAATCCGACTCTTTGCCGATTCATTAGAAAAAACCAGGTATCAAAATTCAAAATTTTATATTTTTCTATTTTTTATGATTTATTTTCTGTTTTCATAGTTTCAGAAAAATTCGAAAAAAATCTCAAAATTCTTAAATGACTTAATTAGATTAATTTTTGTGTTTTTTATTTATTTTTATTCTATTTTAATTGTTTTTGTTGCTTGGACTTTTTTTTTTGCTTAATATGGACATTGTCGGTATTTTCGTGTTTGTTGCTGCATTGTTGAATTAGTTATGTGTTTTCTCATTCTTTGTTGATTTTTTCCTATTGGGTTTAACATGGCTGATCAATGAACTCTTAGAGAACTTGTTGCCCCATATGTGAATTATAATGCTTTATGTATTGAATATCCTGGTGTTACTGTACCTTTCAAATTGAAATTTGGTTAAATACACTTGTTGTCAAGGTTTATTGGTCTTGCAGCTGAGGATCCGCATAAGCATCTAAAGGAATTCCAGGTTGTGTGCTCTACACCTTTGAGACGTGAAGGAATCACAAAAGATCACATCAAGCTGAGAGCATTCCCATTCTCACTTCAATGAGCTGCAAAAGATTGGTTGTATTATCTTGAGCCGAATTCTGTCATAAGCTGGTATGATCTAAAAAGAGTGTTCATAGAAATATTTTTCCATGCCTCAAGAGATGCTTCAATCAGAAAAGGTATATGTGGTATTAGGCAGCTTGACATGAAATCATTGGCCAAATACTGGGGGGGATTCAAACAGTTAGTGTCCAGTTGTCCTCACCGCCAGATTACCGAGCAATTACTTATCCAGTACTTCTGTGAGGGATTGCTACGAATTGATAGAAACATTTTAGATGTCGCTAATAGTGGAGCACTTGTTGATAAGACTCCAGCTGCTGCCAAAGCCTTGATTGAGAATATGTCACTTAACTCCCAACAGTTCACAACTAGAAACAATTTTGTTTAAACAAAAGGTGTGAATGTGATTCAGGTTTCTTCTTCCAACAAATCTCTAGAAACTAGACTTGATGAGCTTCCTTCTTTAGTGAAACAGTTAGCAGTGGGTAAAGCTCAAACAACAAAACTGTGTGGTATTTGTACTTCTCCTGAACACCCCACTGATACATTGTCCTACTCTGCAAGATAATTCGGTCACTGAGTTGCCTCAAGCATTAGAAAAAAAACCTTTACAATCAAGGCAACAATCAGAATAGGTACAATAACACTCCTGACCTATCCACTAATAGGTACCATCCCAACTGGCAAAACCATCCAAACCTTTGTTTTGGGAATCCGTCCACACAACAACCTAGTCAACAACAGTTGATGCTACACTTGCCACCACCATAGAACCCTCTACAAGTAACCACCTAAGGACATTCACTAGAGGACATTTTCAAGCAAATGGCTGTAAATAATCTCTAGTTTCACTAATCAACAAACTCTAGTATTCATACATTGCAGATACAGATTGGACGACTTGACGCTTCAATGAATACCATGCAGCAAGCTCAAGGATCAAACTAAATACCCGCCTAAACAACAGTGAATCCAAAAAGCCCTAATGTGAGTGCAATTTCTTTAAGATCCGAAAAAAGTGTTGAACCAACTCCATCCACAATCCCAACACCAGAAAAAATAACAAATTTGTTTAGCCCATACTTGAGCCCACACCTAATTCTAATTTTGATGTTGTGGTTGAAACTGAAAAACAAAAAGAGAATGAGTATGTACCACCAATCCCTTTTCCCACAGAGAGTAATTAAGGCTAAATAGATGGATGAGGAAGATAAGGATAAAGAGATATTGCATATATTCAGAAAGGTAGCGGTAAACATTCGACTTCTTGATGTTGTTAAGAAGGTTCCCAAATATGCGAAATTTCTGAAAGAATTAAGTACTCACAAGAGGAGATTGAAAGGGAATGAAAGATTGAATATGGGAAGAAATGTTCCAGCCCATATTTGTATCTTAAAAAGTCACAACTAAGCAAAATGTTTCAGCTCTCACTCAGGCCATGCCCTAAAAGGACAAGGACCCTGGAACTTTTGTTATTCCATGTACCATCGGGGATAATAAATTTGAAAATTGCATGCTGGATTTAGGAGCTTTTATTAATGTTATGCCTACTTCTGTTTATAATAATTTTGATCTTGGTCCTTTGCAGCATAGAAGTCATACTATTCAGCTGGCAAACATGAGCAATGTTCGCCCTGTTGGAGTAGTGGAAGACGTGTTTGTTCAAGTTAATGACTTAATTTTTCCTATAGATTTTTACATTTTGGACATGGCAAGAGAAACAAATTGTAGCAGATCACCAATCATTTTTGGGCAGACCATTCATGAAAACGGCAAAGACAAAAATTGATGTTGACGATGGAACCATGTCCATGGAATTTGGTGACATTGTCGTGAAATTCAACAATTTTAATGCTATGAAACATCCCTTGGAAGAGAATTCTGTTTTTCAAATAGAGTTGCTTTCTGGAATTGTTGATGAAACTTATTCTGATTTGTTTTTAGCTGATTTTCCATATTTATTTTGTTTTGATGATATTTACTCACGTGATAATTGTACTAACACTAATATTTATTCTGTTTGTGGTGAGATTGAGGTTGTCTTGCAAGTCGACATTTTTCCTACAGATGAGTTGTAGATGAAGCTGTTTATACAGCTGAAGCTCTTGACATCCCAGTTGTCCCAACTAAACATTCCATTGAACAACCACATTTTGAATCACTTCTTAAAGATTTAAATTTTTCATCAAAGCTCGAATTTGAGCAGGAAGAGAAATTATTACAAAAACATAATTCTTGGTTGACACTCGTGATTTTATCCCATCCATGAGTATGCATTGGGTCTCACTTGAAGATGGAAGAAAAGTAGTGATTGTAATGCCCTGTATATTATTTATCTAGAATAATACAATACAAGCATTTTATTTGGTACTGACACCATCATAAGTGCCTAATGGCGTAATTCACATACTTGACCATTTCTAATACATAACACAATCTATGGTACAAGCTATGGAAACTAGCCAAAAATATAAAATCTAAGAATAATATACAATATCCTCAATTGTATACAACAAAATACACAGCGGAAATAAGCTCAACTAAGCTTCTCTTGAAACATCCAAGCATAGATCCAGTTGTAAATCAAACCTGTACTCAATACTTGAAAATAATCAACAATAGTGGGGTGAGATACATCAAATCTCAGTGAGTTCCCTATCTTATAGATTCTCTCGGCTTTACAGGGTTCTAACCAATCCTAACTCAAGTCAAGGGGAAGGGAAATGACTTTGAGTACACAAATTTACACTATATGGAAACACGTTATTGAGCTCGTTACTCAAAATATTCACTTATCGATAACCTTGTCAAGGCATCCCCTCTCTCCCAACCTCTTCTACGTCTAGAAGTAGGAACGAGTCATGGACCCTCGTAGATTTCACATACAACCATAATTGTATTCAACATTTCTAGGCCACATTAGCCTTTAGGCCTCTTTTGCCTTTATCAATTCAACATAAATAAAATACACGTGTTCCATACTAGTGTTCACTCTCCCCTAGACTAATACTCGTCACTGATGCACCTTTCTACACCAAGTGTCCGAGCATCGCCATCTAGGTTATCTACTCAAGGCCAGAACTCGTCAAGGATGCACCTTTCTACATCGAATGAACGAGCGTCGCCATACAGAGTTTCTATCAATTCCTAGCCATTACTAGGTTCCACTAATATGTTGTTATGGGGTAAGGTTTCCTCACTCTTTCTATTCCATATTTTAACAAGCACTCTCTATCGGTCATGTTTGACAACAATATTAGACAAAGCATATTACAATTGCATTTTGGAATTACATATAATAATTCAATCATAAGTTATACAAAGCATGTTACAATTGCATAATATAATCACATATAATGATTCATCACATAAAACATCACTTTCGGGTTCCCTCCGATTCATTTAATCGGGTATCGAAATCAATATTTTTCACTCTTATCCCGTAGGATACTTTTACAGCTTTCTAACGGCTATAATTATGCCTCGATCGGATTCACGATCCAAAAGATATGGATTTCAACATATCACACAACCATTATTTCATTCATTTTCCACTAAAATAATTAATCCCACATCATACGGGTCAAAAGTTATGGATTTTTAAAGAAAACATAGTTATTGAAAATTCCCAGGAGCGCCCGGCGGTACAAATTTTTGCCCGGCGGTGTCCCTTCGCCTGTGCTTCGCCCGGCGAAGCAGCGACGTCAAACCCACAACCCAAAACTCAAAAGTTACAAAATCGTGCTATGCTACGCCTCCCCACTTTCGCCAGGCGCAAGCCCGCATCTCCCGACGCTCAAAGCGCTGCCCGGCGCTCTACACCAGAAGCAGAATTTTCTGCTGCGTTTCTTAGGGTTCCAAGGCTCCAAAATTCATCTTTTCCAACCCAAAACATTTCCAAACAGAAAAAACAAGTATCATCAATGATCATATGCATAATACGACTATACTATGCAATTTATATCAAATTTCATCCGTTAGATTTGTCCGTTTAATCATTTTCTCTCAAGTCTAACCTAAGTTCAAAACTTATATTTCTAGAACTTAGAGTGTCTAACTAGAACCCACCTGGTAATCGAAGAGGAGGTTGAAGAAGATGATGAACAATGGTGATGATCCAAGCTTCCTTCCCTCTTTTCCATTTTCTCTTCTCTTCCTTTCTCTTCTCTTCTTCTTCTTCTTCTTTCCATCTTTTTCTTTTTCTTTTCTAACAAATATATATATATATATATATATATATATATATATATATATATATATATATATATATATATATATATATATATATATATATATATAAACTAATATTATATAATATAAGTCCAACAGGGTAAAATATCTCCAATTCATATTTTGTCGTCTCAACCCAATTGATCAATTATCAGAGTTACCTTAAAATCCTTTCTTGAATTTAAATAATTGATCCCTTCAGAGTTCATCAGTTGCTCTATTGATCCCAATTGATAACACTTTAAGTACTTAGAGCATTCCATAAATCTAATTAACCAAGGATAAATTACATAGATACTCATATGATATCCAATTGAGCATTTAGATAATACGGGGTATTACACTCTCCCCCCCTTAAATTGAAATTCGTCCCCGAATTTCTTCTACTTGACAACAACTGCAACTTACATCACAGTCTTAGATCCACACTTAACTTTTCTTTCGTTAGAATTTCTGACATAGCCCAAAATTCAACTTGACTTCACAGACCAAAATCCGTATTTTCACAATTTATCAAACTTCACGTCCTTAATCATACTCTTGTTCCAATATCGGTTTAACTTTCAACTTGCTCTTCCACAATTCCTCTGTGGATCCATACCAAAGACTTGGTCATATCTTACCTTCGAAAGAAATACACCATTCTACATTCCTCTACTAAGTCACAAACCAAACCGTAATATCTTATCTTGATTCAAGATAACAAACGCTCAACAAATCCTCCTGAGGTAATTCGGTGATTCCTTAACTTCATAGATTGTCAAACTTCTTACCCGTTTCATCTGGTCTGACGCTGTACATCGTACCCATCACATCCGATATTTCATCTTTTTCTATCACACCAAAAGGTAACACACTTAGAACAAAAATTCTTATTTCCAATCTTACAATCAATTTCTCCTTAAATTTTATAAATTTTCCACCGCACAATCCAATTTCTAATAGTGGAGCACCACGAATTCTCAACACTACCAAGTAGCTAACAATTTGCGGAGAAACACTTATCCACCGGGGTCCTTACTAACCAACGATACAAGAAACTTACTGACGTCCTATGGTAGAACAATTTCTTTGCCAACACACAATATCATAACATCTATCCAATATTCCCCAGACGATACAAGTACAGGAGTTACACTTCTCCAAATTCATTCAAAACTCGAATAATTCATCCAAAAGTAGTTTAACAACTTCCGTTTCTAGTTACCACATTCCCTATTAATTCTTCTTACAGGTTTCGACTCACTCAAGGTTTCTTTTTTTTCTAGATCTCAATCAATCACATGTAACACCATCGCGGAACTTCAATCCTATGAGAGTCAGCACTTATCAAAACTTAAACCATTCCAAGCAAAATTGTGAGTTTCCATACTACTCACCAATTCACATACAACACTCTACACGTACACACACCCTCAAAGGACATGCCACGCTTCTCAATCGAATCCATTTCTCTTAATCGTTCTGTTCCACATATGGTCCAAGTTATATGCTTAGCTTCGGAACATTCAATTCTTACTCGTACTTGGAAAGCTAACTTTCAAATTTCCTCTCTAGACAAGGTACGACCGTACACAACTGGTACCACTTTCACGGAGTTTAAATCCAATACCACGAACTCACGGAAGATAGCAATTACTAACTCTGACCTATCGCTCATATCTTACTAACACCATAATTAAAATACCGAAATGATCTTTACAAGATCAATACTTTGTGAGTATTTTCCAACTTCGTCCTTAAGACTCTCAATAGTAATGATAACGATACACCTAAGCCTTTCTCATACTCAACACAGTTCACAAGATTACTTCCCAAAAATCAGACTCTCTGGTCGCCTGAACAATTGGTCAATCCCGCAACACCTTTCCAGAAGTTCCAATTTCAAAAACACAATTCCGTCTATCATTCACACAACACTCTCCACTCGGAGCGACATAAGGTGACAAAATGCAGATGACGATTCTTAAGGGATTTCACACTTTAAATACATGTTCGTCGATTACCCGTCTGGGCTAATCGGTTAACTTCTTAAAATTCAACGTAAAACACCTTTCATGCACGTGTTAATCGGTTAACCCCATTGTGTTAGTCGGTTAACACTGTTGCAGAAACAAAACCCAGTTTCTTCTTAATTCAAAGCTGTCCCTACTCAAACCATTGATCCGATTTGTTCTAAATTGAAATATCATTCTCAACTCGTGGCTCTTTAACTTATATAACATTCATCAACCATGATCTACTAAAGGTAATACAGAACAAAGTTAGAAACAAACAGATGCCACACTCCAACCTAGTGACAAGGTAGAATTCCAAATTCTGACGCGGTCACACTACAAAACTTCAGCGGGATAGTTCATTCTCTACTCACACAAATATGCTAACAGGAAGTCAATGATGACGACATTCTAAGTTTTAAGCCACAACTCATACTTGATTCGTCCACAAACAAAACCCAACACACAACCATTACATGATACCACAAAAGCGACGGACATACCATGTCAGCATACAACCTTGTTCTCTCACTTGAACTTCTTGGTGAGAACTAAAACAACAACGTCCTTGGTTCAACAAAAGGTAGATTCCAAATATTCTGATTATTCACAAATAAAGAGGTTCCTCTATACTTGAAAATAAATCGGGGCAATGCATCCTCTTGGAGAACCTTCTCATTACTTCGTACATATTAACCAGGATTTCTTACCCTTTACTATCCATTACACACCACCCTTACACCAAATCACTTAATGGAAAAATCCGCAACTGATAATTCTTATCGACTATTTACAAAACCCTTCCAGTATAAATCGTTCCATAGTTTACTCTTAGTCCGTAATAAGTCCTGATTTGCTTCTCGTTGTTTTACCTAAATCTTACTTCTTAAAATACAATACTCACTATTCCACAAAGTACCTCCCTTCACACTTGTCTCAAGAATAAGAATCCATCATGTACACTTGTGACCATGGTGATACTACTACGCTTGTTCTTAATACCAAAGTGTAACTTTTCTCATTCCACGTCATACTATTAGAGTTCCTCTCAGGTGAACCACCCGTAATTACACTTCCTTAACTATAGATTCATCAACACTTTAAAAATTCCATTGTACCCTCATCCAAAATACCTTCCGTTGTCACTTCCTCATAACCTACCATTTCCCACACCGCACTTACTTCGCTCTCCGTTGTAATCTTCTTAGGTCCAAATATAAAACCATCTTACCAAGATTTCCTTGAATCCGAGGTACTTACTCTGTTTCTTAATACAAACTTCTTCCGATCCGTATCACTACACTTTCCGTTACTAAATGAAGCTCATTCTTTCTTAACACAATACCTTATACGATTCCTTGAGTAATTTAACATTTCCAAATTCCAAATTGGTCTCTCATTAAACACAGAAAAATCCCGATGTAATATCTCAAACTTAATCTCTTTACCTAACCGAATATACACAATTCATCACACACTCTTCGTCCGGCACATACTAGTTTCACTTGAAGCATGTAAACACATCCTTGTGGTCCTTCACACACTTCCCTACTACTATAAGTTCCCATAGAAGCCGAACTTCCCTAACTTTCAACTTTTAACCAGTCGGAATATATTGTTCCGAACACCCTCCTTAAAGTACTCTCATCCCTTTAAGATACCATAACAACCTTAGAAACTAAAGCACCAAAACTTATCTCACTTCCGGACCTTATGCCACGCGTTCCACAAAACAACCTTTTTTTTTCACAGAATGAGATTACTTGAACAACACACCACTCTTTAATTTCCATGCTACTCAAAACATAACTTATACTAAGACCTCAACTGAGCTGACCAAAACTCCACACTACTAACTCTTGGCTTAAGCCTACCCTCACAACATAAGTTCCGACAATACTACGGAGTCCTCGTGGTCGCTCAACCATGATTCTACCTATCACATACATAGTATTAGGTTGATCAGGCGCAACACTACATAGTATGATATTAAGTTTCATGATGGCAAGACACACTTAAGAGGCAGGAATAGATTTACTTATGATGCTTCAAGGCTAGGTCGAGGACACGACCTGCTCTGATACCAACTGTAATTCCCTGTATAATATTTATCTAGAATAATACAATACAAGTATTTTATTTGGTAATGACACCATCATAAGTGCCTAATGGCGTAATTCACATTCTTGACCATTTCTAATACATAACACAATCTATGGTACAAGCTATGGAAACTAGCCAAAAATATAAAATCTAAGAATAATATACAATATCCTCAATTGTATACAACAAAATACACAGCGGAAATAAGCTCAACTAAGCTTCTCTTGAAACATCCAAGCATAGCTCCACTTGTAAATTAAACTTGTACTCAATACCTGAAAATAATCAACAATAGTGGGGTGAGATACATCAAATCTCAGTGAGTTCCCTATCTTATGGATTCTCTCGGCTTTACAGGGTTCTAACCAATCCTAACTCAAGTCAAGGGGAAGGGAAATGACTTTGAGTACACAAATTTACACTATATGGAAACACGTTATTGAGCTCGTTACTCAAAATATTCACTTATCAATAACCTTGTTAAGGCATCCCCTCTCTCCCGACCTCTTCTACGTCTAGAAGTAGGAACGAGTCATGGACCCTCGTAGATTTCACATACAACCATAATTGTATTCAACATTTCTAGGCCACATTAGCCTTTAGGCCTCTTTTGCCTTTATCAATTCAACATAAATAAAATACACGTGTTCCATACTAGTGTTCACTCTCCCCTAGACCAATACTCGTCACTGATGCACCTTTCTACAACAAGTGCCTGAGCATCGCCATCTAGGTTATCTACTCAAGGCCAGAACTTGTCAAGGATACGCCTTTCTACATCGAATGAACGAGCATCGCCATACAGAGTTTCTATCAATTCCTAGCCATTACTAGGTTCCACTAATATGTTGTTATGGGGTAAGGTTTCCTCACTCTTTCTATTCCATATTTAACATGCACTCTCTCTCGGTCATGTTTAACAACAATATTAGACAAAGCATATTACAATTGCATTTTGGAATTACATATAATAATTCAATCATAAGTTATACAAAGCATGTTACAATTGCATAATAGAATCACATATAATGATTCATCACATAAAACATCACTTTAGGGTTCCCTCCGATTCATTTAATCGGGTATCGAAATCAATATTTCTCACTCTTATCCCGTAGAATACTTTCACAGCTTTCTAACGGCTATAATTATGCCTCGATTGGATTCACGATCCAAATGATATGGATTTCAACATATTACACAACCATTATTTCATTCATTTTCCACTAAAATAATTAATCCCACATCCTACGGGTCAAAAGTTATGGATTTTTAAAGAAAACAGAATTATTGAAAATTCCCAGGAGCGCCCAGCGGTACAAATTTTCGCCCGGCGGTGCCCCTTCGCCTTTGCTTTGCCCGGCGAAGCAGCGGCGCCAAACCCACAACCCAAAACTCAAAAGTTACAGAATCGTGCTATACTACGCCTCCCCACTTTTGCCCGACGCAAGCCTGCATCGCCCGACGCTCTGAACCAGAAGCAGAATTTTCTGCTGCGTTTCTTAGGGTTCCAAGGCTCCAAAATTCATCTTTTCTAACCCAAAACATTTCCAAACAGCAAAAACAAGTATCATCAATAATCATTTGCATAATACGACTATACTACGCAATTTATATCAAATTTCATCCGTTAGATTTGTCCGTTTAATCATTTTCTCTCAAATCTAACCTAAGTTCAAAACTTATATTTCTAAAACTTAGAGTGTCTAACTAGAACCCACCTGGTAATCGAAGAGGAGGTTGAAGAAGATGATGAACAATGGTGATGATCCAAGCTTCCTTCCCTCTTTTCCATTTTCTCTTCTCTTCCTTTCTCTTCTCTTCTTCTTCTTCTTCTTCTTTCCATCTTTTTCTTTTTCTTTTCTAACAAATATATATATATATATATATATATATATATATATATATATATATATATATATATAAACCAATATTATATAATATAAGTCCAACAGGGTAAAATATCTCCAATTGATATTTTGTCGTCTCAACCCAATTGATCAATTATCAGAGTTACCTTAAAATCCTTTCTTGAGTTTAAATAATTGATCCCTTCAGAGTTCATCAGTTGCTCTATTAATCCCAATTGATAACACTTTAAGTACTTAGAGCATTCCATAAATCTAATTAACCAAAGATAAAGTACATAGATACTCATCAGATATCCAATTGAGCATTTAGATAATACGGGGTATTACAGTGAGGCAGCCCCTTAATCCTTTTATTCTTGATGTTATGAAATTATGTTTATGCGATCATCTATATCCGCATTGACTCCTCGGGTGTGTTATTATCTCTCTCTCTCTCTCTCTCTCTCTCTCTCTCTCTCTCTCTCTCTCTCTCTCTCTCTCTCTCTTATTTTATACTTGTGTTCTTTCATGAGGACAGTGTGGGGGAGGGAATCAATTACTTGTGTGTTTTCATGATTTCATTTACTTACTTGTTTATTTTCATTTACGTACTTGTTTTCTTATTTTTTTAAAATCCATGTCAGTTCATTGGTTTTTGAGTTACAATTATGAGTAATTTCTCTGTTTTATTGATTAAAGACTTGTGGTGTGATGTGATTGATTCTTTTTTGTGCATTCTTAGTATGATATGTAGGACTAAACTCTAAATTGTACATCATTTGTGGTAAATCATTTACCTTGTGATATTTTAAGTCTAATAATGGATAACATTCAAAAATTCATCTTTTTCTTTCTTGTGTGTTTCACTTGTGTCTGTTAGTCCCTAAAGCCTGTATTGACTTCTTTTGAAACTGTTTGTTTACTTGTGCACAATGAGAGTATAAAGGAAATTTTTTTAGTTTTATTTTTAGTCACTTAGCCAAAAAGCCTACCCCTGAATAATATCATTACTTGTTTGAAAATCCCTTAAGTCTATTTATCCCTTTCTTTGTTTAAAACTCATTACAAGCCGAAAAGTGAAAAACAATGTTATCACCCTATTCAAAGGGTTGAAAGAGTCTTGTTTAGAGTTGTGTGGGGTTGAATAAGTATAGTTGTGATATTTCATTCAAAAGTTGATAGACAAAGAAAAAAATATGTAGAAAAGAAATTAAAAAATATAGAAAAAGAAAAGAATGATGTCATTACATATTCCTTCTGAAAAAAGAAAAATAAAGAATAGAATAAAAAGATAAAAGAGAAGAAAAATAGCGAAAAAAATTTTGTTTGAAAGTGGGAGAATTTGATTGGTGCATTTTGACGCACTTTCTTCTACTATTGAACTTAGGCAACTCTATAGTTTATTTCATTATTTTGACTATTTTAGTTTGACTTTATTTTATATTTGTACTTTATTTTTAGCTTAAACTGTTATTTGATACATGTTCATTGTGTAGACCATAACTTGAGCTACAAGAATCAGATTGACGCGTTCTAATAGGAGTTGGGAAATTAAAAGAAAGAGCTACAAGTTTTGTGTTCAAGACAAAAGCTTATTTGGAGTGAAGCAGAGTCTAGTAATTAATTGAAGTTCCAGAATTAAATAAAATAGTTAGTTTAGGCCGGTTTTTGTAATTTTCGGGTCGATTGCCATAAGGGTCCGAATTTTCCTTTTGTTATATAAGGATTTTTGCTGCTACAGTAACAATATTCCGCATTCACAAAAATTAGATGCTAGGATTCGACTTTCATGGAGAAGTAAAGTTCGCACGGTTGATCTGCTGTAATTGATTTTCGCCGACACTTTGAGGTTGTATAAATTTCAGTTTAATTTTTATTTCTTTTCAATTCTTCTTATAAACTCGTTTTCTTAATTCGATTGTTTTTGTTTGTTTAATTATATTGCTGCTTATAGGATAGAGTTGATTAAATTCGATTGTTGTATGATCCTTAATTATAATCACATTAGCGTAACTTTTTTGTTATCGTGTTTAATTAAATTACGTTTGCTTAATTCGCGAGAGCTTAAATCCGTTTGCTTAATTCGGATAATAGGAACATAATAACAATTGCGCTTATCAATGGGTATTAAAATTGAATGGGGTCAATTCCGCTCAGTGAACTGAAAATTATATTAACCAATGATAAGTTAGGGAATCGAAACAGTAGATCAGCTTATCTCATATTCACTTATTTCATAATCACTTTTTATAATCACTTATTCTCAATCGAATAAAAACCCCCTCATTTCAATCGGTTGGTCAAAATCAAGATAAGAGTTCTTGTGATACGACATTCAAGTGTCGCTACCCTAAAGCACATTTTTAAATTTGTTTTTGACTTGTGTGCGATAGCGAATCCATCAGTGAGTTATACTTCTTTTTTCACTGATGCGCTTTGCCGGTATTGGTGGTTCAGACATTCTCGCAGGATTTCAAGAGTAGGAGAATTGTACATTTACAAAAGACAAATAACAAAGGATATAGTTATAATTTGAATGTTCTCCTGCAAAAGGCGGAGAGACAACTTGCAAAAGACAAGCATGAGTAAATTGGAGACTAGAATAAAGGCGTAAAGTGACTAATGGGTGGAATTCAGAATTAAACTTAAGTATCATATGATCCACATATATATATATATATATATATATATATATATATATATGAAAGCGAGTAATTGAAAGCTGCTTAAAACTTACAGGTGAGCGAGCTTCCATGCTGTATTGTTAGTTGTTTAAAGAAATTAAAGAAAGTTTTGATAACAACATATATATATTTGAACCTAAATCAAAAGGAAAGTCGTTTTGAAAAGATTGTTGGGGCTTATACTCAAGGAGAGGCCCAAGGTTTAACAGTGATCGCATCGTTGTTTTGAAAATTGCAGAGGGACTTATACAATGACTAAGGCCCACCGAGGTTTATTTACAAAAGGGTTGGGTCTTAAAACTCAAGGAGAAGACCAAGGATTGTTTTAAAAAAAATAATGACGGGTCTTACAACACGAGGGAAGGCCCAGGTTATTTGATTTTTGAACTGGCGATTGCACCGAGGTTTTTGAAAATGTGTTGGGATTTATACAATACCTGAGGCCCAAAATGGTTTTGGTTAAAAAGGGATTGGGTCTTACACTCTATTAGAGGCCCAAAGAGTTGAAAAATGAATAAAGATGGGTATTATAGCTCAAGGAGAAGCCCAGTTGATTTTGTTACAAAGGCGACGACCGCGCCGAACTTTTGAAAATATACAGAGGGAGTTATACAATGTGTGAGGCCCAAAATGTTTTATTTACAAAGGGGTGGGGCTTACACGCTATCAAGAGGCCCATGAGTGTTTTGAAAAAGATTTATGAGGGTGAAATCAATCAAAACCCTAATTTTGTTAAAAATGGAATTAATTTTGATTAAAAATTAATAAAATCATTGAAAACATGTGAGAAATGAGTTGTGAATTTGGGTCAATGTCTCAAAAATCATGTTTTTATCCACAAACTGATTGAAAACCATTCAAGTTTGGAAAACCAAGAGAAAGAAAATTTTTAAAATGTTAAAAGACAAATAAAAATTAATTCTTTGCAAAAATAACAAATATATGAAATAAATAATATTTTTGGGAAATTTTTGTAAAATAAAATATTTTAACATTTTTGTGAATTTTGAAAAAAAGAATCAACTCAAAATCATTAAAATTCAGAGAGAAATTAATTTTTGAATCAATTAAATAAAATCACAAAATTCAAATATTTGAATATTTGAAAAAATGCGCCAAGAACAAACAAGAACACGCGCGTGTTCTGAGTTTTTGCAGATTTGCGTTTTCTCCCTAATCTCACTGAATACTTGATGAAATCACACAATCCACATATCAATCTGTCGTTTTCAACTCACGATCGTGTCTATGGTCTTTAGTTTCATTTTTTTGAAGTATGGAATGAGAAATCAAAGCGAAACCTCAAGAACCCTAATTTCTGCATGAAGGCTAAGAAATTTCATACACGATTCATACAAAGCAATCAATGGAGGGGAAACACTCCATACATGATTATGAACATATGGCAAAATTATTATGTGAGGAAATATGCATGAATCATAAGATGACCAAGTTTAGGCTTACTTGAATGTCGTGGCAGCAAGAGCAATTTGATTTTTGAGTTGGAGGTGTTAGAGATGAGTTGTGATGATCTGAACAGCTTCCTTAGGTGCTATGGAGTGTGTTTGAATGCTTGGAGTGGATAGAATTGAACGGGAACTTGATTTGGCACCTTAACTGCAAATCTGTCAAAGGCTTGTGCAGATGGCTGGTGATTTTGAGAATTGTTGTTCTAGACATTATGTAAGCGTTTGGATCACTTCTATATGATATATATGTGAGGTGATTGTGTGATTGGTTTGGTTGGAATTGCTCTCAAACTCAAAACCCAATAGTGACTTGAGTTAGAAGGCAAATTTGGAGTGAAAGAGGTGATTTTGAGGAAAGCATCAGTTTGGGTGCTTTGGTGTACTCAAACTGATCACAAATGATGTCTATTTATAGTGTGTCAAGTTTGTTTTGCAAGCAATAGTGAATGGCAACTGCAGTAGGCCTTTGGCCAATGTTATGCAAAAGGAATCTCAAGCCTCCTCTAGCCATTGACTTGAGATTAGAGCACGGGCTTTGTAGCTTTAGTTCAGAGATAAACTTGAACTAAATTCAGTTGGAATAGGCTCAGTTCATGCCACCTTGGTGTATGCATTGAATGCTTGGAAACAAAATTGGATATTTGGCATCTTGGTAGATTTTTAGGTTTGGCATGCTACTTGTAGATTCTTGGACTTTGGAGGCTTGGAGATCAGATCATCCCCTTGGATTTGATCCTCAGATGTGTCCAAAATGATGACAAGGCTTGGATTTATCAGATTTGGACAAATCGAGCAAATGTGCACAATTCTGCCTTGAAAAACCAGTTCAGGATGCCATGTTCCAAGGGTTGTATCTCCTTGCTCAAATGGAATTTGGAGATGATCTGGTACATGTTGGAAAGCCCTCATGGCATACTTCAACTTTGGTGTCCACCCCTAGACCTGGTTTGACTTGGATCAAGGTGAAAAATGTCCCTACATTTTGGAAAAAGTAAGGTAGATTTTGACTTAGTGAAAATTTCACTGAGTTGGAAAAATGTCATTTTCATGTTTTTAGCCATTTTGATCACTCCATAACTTAAAATCCATGAGGAATTGGAATGAGATGCAGTTGACACTTTTAAAGTGTGTAATAAGAGCTACAAATCCATCTTTGGACCATCCAAAATGGTTGCTTGGATCTCAAGTTATGATCCTTGGAAGTTGGTACCCTAGCCACTTTGTTCCATAACTTAGAAACTTTCTAAGTTTTTTATGGTTACCCCCTTTTACAAGTTAACTCACTTTTTTTATTTTTTTTTATGAATGATGATTCAAATCACATATTAACATTGTTTTAGGGTTAAGGAACCTTGGTTGACCAAAAAAATCAAAAAGTCAAACTTTGACTTTTTGTACAATTGGCTTTTTATCAGATGAAATTCAAATTGTGTGATCCTTTGTGAAATCAAGTCCTTGACCTAAATCAAACCTAATGGATGGACTCCATAGGTGATATAGGGTATATTCAATCATGTCCCAAGGTTTGGGAGCATGTCTTGGTCAAAAGTCAAAGGTACAGTTTACTTTTCCCTCGAAACCCTAATTGTGGTCCTAATGAAATTGAAATTTGTGGATCAAGCTTCTTGGATCAATCCATTGTTGGAAATGGATCAATATGGTGTATTTAAGGTCGTCAAATCATGTCTTGAGGTCATGGCTCATGTTTTGTCCCAGAAGTCAACTTAGGGGAGAATTAGGTCAAGAAACCCTAATTCCTGATTTTTGGTAAATGCATCCCCTGGGATTAAATTAACTTGATGATTGGGTTCATGAGGTCCCTTGGAGTATCTTGGGTTATGCTTTGAAGCATTGGCTCATGCCCAGATGGAAACTTTCATCTGGAGGCCTCAGTCGACCAAAACCCTAATTTGGTGACACTGGCGATCTTGAGGCTTGATCCACTTAGAATGTTGCAACCTTGTGCTTAATCCTTGATGTGGGAGTCCTCTTGATCCTTTATGGCTGTATTGAGAGGTTAGACAAGTTAAAGATCATGTCATTCCTTAATTGATCCTTTGTCTAAGTGCCCTGAGAGGGCTTAACACCCCCTGATTCTTGTTTGTGGTGGATGCTCACCCATCTTTGGGGAGACTGATGAGGCGTGTAAATACATCCATATTGTGATGATGATTTGCACAATGATGGGAAACCTTAGTGGTCAAAATTTGGGGTATGACACGTGTATCCAACATTGATTGAGGACCCATTATGTGATTACCCAAAGTTGTTACTTAGGCCCAAAAAGAATAAATTGTTGTCTGCCATTTATGGGAATTTGAAGATCCCATTCTCACCCTCATATTATTCAACCTTGTCATACCCCAAATTTTTACCACTAAGATCTCCCATCATTGTGCAAATCATCATCACAATATGGATGAACCATCATACCTCATCAGTCTCCCCAAAGATGGGTGAGCATCCACTACTATCAAACTTAGGGTTTCAAGCCCTCTCAGAGTTCTTAGACAAAGGATAAATCAAGAATTGACATGATCTTCAACTTGTCTAAACCTCTCAAACATCCACAATGGATCAATAGGACTCCCACATCAAGGATTAAGTACAAGGTTGCTCCCTTCTAGGTGGATCAAGCCTCAAGATCGCCAATGTCACCAAATTAGGGTTTTGGTCTACCAGGGCCTCCAGTTGGAAATTTTCCTCTGGGCATGAGCCATTGCTTTAAAGCATAACCTATGATGCTCCAAGGGACATCATAAACACAATCATCAAGTCAATTTAGCCTCAGGGGGTGCGTTCACGAAAAATCAGGAATTAGGGTTTCTTGACCTAATTCACCCCTAAGTAGACTTTTGGGACAAATCATGAGCCAAGACCTCAAGACATGATTTGAGGGTCTCCAACATACCACATTGATCCATTTGTAACAATGGATTGATCCAGGAAGCTTGAACAGCAAGTCTCAATTTCATCAATACCACAATTAGGATTTCGCGAGAAAAGTCAACTGTAGCTTTGACTTTTGACCAGGACATGCTCCCAAACCCTAGGACATGCTTCAATATACCCTATAATACCCATGGAACATGCCCATCAAGTTTAATTTAGGTCAAAGGCATGATTTCATAGAGGATCGCACAGTTTGGAATTCATCTGATAAAAAGTCAACTGTGCACAAAAGTCAAACTTTGACTTTTTGAGATTTTTCACTTTTATGGTTTTTTAACCCTAAAATAATGTTAATGTGTGATTTGAATCATCATTCATCAAGAAAAATCAAAGAAAGTGGGATAACTTGTAAAAGGGGTAACCATAAAAACTTAGAAAATTTTCTAAGTTATGAAATAAAGTGGCAAGGGTACCAAATTTGGAGGATCATAACTCCTAAACCACAAAGCCATTTTTCCCCATTCAAAGCTTGATTTTTAGATCTCATGGCCCTCTACAAAAGCTAAAAACTGACCCCCCCCCCTCCAAATTCATTATAGATTTTGAGTTATGATTGGATCAAAATCACTAAAAACATGAAAGTACAACTTTTCCAACACTTAGAAAAATTCTGGGCAAGGCAGATTTTGTGTTGAAACACCAAAACTTGTGGGATTTTTTCACATAGATGCAAGTTGAATCAGTTCCAAAGATAAACATCAATGTTGTTGTGCATGTTGCCTACAATCCAAGCAACTCATTGGCATGAAACCACTCCACTTGAGCCAAGAGTTATGGCTGCTACAACACACCATGCCAAGGCTGCCATGAAAAATCAGTTTGTAAGTTTTCTTGCCATCCACGATTTCTGAGTCAAAAGTAATGATCACTATGCCACATGCATCCAATCTGATCATAAGCCAACTGATCCCACTGATAGGGTTGAGTCCAAAGGGCAAGGAATCTTCCAACTTGAGATTAATGCATGTTGGCATATATGCCTTGAAATTCAAAGGCATTTATGTGAAATAGGGCACTTTCAACAAAGTCACTCTACTCAGTCAAGTTCTCTGATTAAACAACAATAAAAACATCTGAAGAATGTGAATTTGGTCAAGGCATAGCCCTGCTCTTGGAAGGGCTAGTTTGTCTTGCATGAGAAGAAATCCTCCAAGCCAATCCATGCGAATGTGATCTGATCCAGCAGTCATTCACTATTCATCCAAGACAAGAGTTGATCCCTATAAATAGAGGTTCCAATGGATCATTCAACTCACATCAAAGCCAGTTATAGCACTGCTTTCTCTCATTCTCTCTTAAGTGTCAAGTTTTCTTGTTTTTGAGCAACCACTATCGGGTTTTGAGTTGCAGCCATAAGCAATCCATTCCAATTGCCCAGACACATCACATGATATATTTGAGGTGTCCAAACACTTAAACACTAGCTGTAACACCCCCAACTCAAATACCTATCAACCTAGCCATTATGCTTCAATTATGCAGTTGGAGTGCTCCATGAAAATTCTGGTGTCAGATACGAGATGTCGAATACAATGTTACGACACTAATATCTGTTTTGGTTTTGAGAACGAACAAAATAAATAACGCAAACAATTATAAAAGACACAAGTAATTGTTAACCCAGTTCGGTGCAAAACACACCTACGTCTGGGGGCTACCAAGCCAGGGAGGAACTCCACTATTAGTAGTATCAATTCAGGATCAAACCACACAGTTTACAACCTTCACTTAATCCCTACCCAATGCAATTACAAACTCCCCCTCAATCACAGCAGTGATAATAACAGACACAAATAAACGAGACAGAAGAACACTCTTCAAGGACACAACTTGATTTTGCTTAAAAGCTTCAATCAAGCACAATGATACTCTTTGCTTAAAAGCTTAAGAGTAAAAACTTACAACTCAATAAACCTATTCCAAAACAATCATCAAAACAATAATTGCTTTGGTCACAAGAAAACTATGACCACACTTCAAACTCTTAAAAAACCGTGACCCAAACAAATGATAGCAGCTGTTTATTTATAGATCCCACAGCAGCAGCAGCTCCCCAGAAGCTTTTAACCTAATTAGGTTAATTACCAACAATCAAGGAGAGAAAAAAGAAACAATGAATACTTTCTGGAAATAGCAAATCACACGATTAGGAGAATCTTCCAAAATAAAAACGCCTAAAAAATCTCAACAGAAACACACTGCAAAACCCAAAGCGCGCGTACACCAATCCAAGGCCCAACGAGCTGATCAGAAACAAACATGTCACGACATCAATTTTGACATCCTGATGAAAGCTGCTTACAGGCAGTACTTCATACCTGCAGAGAGGCTACCCAAGCATGTCGTGACATCAGCCTTGACAGGTATGTTTTACCAAAAATTGCTGCCAATTAAAAACAATTACAAACTCCCCCTTTGGCGAAATTTTTTGGCTAAAACATAATAATCGAACAACAATCAGAAATAGCAGCAGCAGAAAAAGAAACAGCAGATCCAAGGAAGTAAGCAGCATAGCATCAGAAATAGCAACTTCCAAAGTTAAGAGAAACAGAAATATCCAGTGCTCCCCCTTTTTAGCCATAAAGAGAGCCAAACCAAAAAAGACACATAGTCTTTACAACCAAAAAGCCAAATAACCAAAAGAAACTAACACAAGGTGCAGAAGCACATCAAACCAAAAGAACTTCCACAAGAACCAATATGGAAACATATGGCAAAAAAAAAACTTAATCTTCATCAGAACCAGAAACATCTTCAGCTTCTTCACCAGACCCAGATTCATCTTCAGCCTCTCCACCAGCATCAGCCTCATTGTCACTCCCACCAGAGTCTTCACCCTCATTGTCAGCTTCAGTCTTTGCATTATCACCATCCTCACGTTCTCCTTCTCAAGTATTCTGATAAGAGTTTCAAGCTTCCAACTTTCTGCTTTCTAGCTCTTTGCAAGTCTCCTTGAGCTCAGAAATGATGGTAGACTTATTCACAGGTCTACTGCTAGAGGATGTCTCAGCAGATGTTACAACAATATCAGGGACATGGGTCCCCTGAAACAGCTTGTAATGAAAAGACAAGACACTTTCTCTTTTGCAAGCAGTGTCTGACTCAGTTAAAATTCCAGGATATTGTTTAAGGATAATGCCACAAATGACAGAGGGAAAAGCTATGGGAAGCTTCACAGCCATCGTACCTGCATGCTTCAATGTCTGTTCAAAGATGTACGTCCCATAATCAAATTTTGCCTTGGTTCCAACAGCAAAAATGAATCTGCCCAGACCAGTAGCAATGGTAGATGTGTGGTTAGTGGGAACCCAATTAGCAGCTCCAATTCTGTGCAGCATCGCATACTTGACACTTAGTAAGCTAGCAGATAATTTTCCCTTTAGAGGCCATTTCTTGACTTGATTCGCTGTAATGGTCGTGCATACTTGATTATCAGACACCTCCAACTCAGGTTGAGGCTCACCAGTCCTTCCTAGGTAAAAATTTATCACATCAGGGGAGAAATTGACACATCTTCCTCTAACAAACACTTTTCTGAACTCCTTAGATTTACCATCAGCACAATTTTCAGAAAGATTAACAATAAACTCTTTAACCAGTGTCTCGTAGCACTTTGAGAAGCGAGTCACAGTCTTTAACAGGCCAGCAAAGTAGATTAAATCCATTACTTCCTTACACTCCATAGCATTTTCACCCAGCTCTCTTTCTAACGCCAACCTCCGCTGATACACATATTTCCATTTGTTAACACTCTCAGCAGAATGAAAAGAGATATTATCTAGAGGAGCATCAGGTATTCTGGTAGCCAGTTTGCTAGCAGAGGATTTCTTTTTGAGACGGATGTCAGGAACATCACTTTCAACATCATCTTCAGAATCAGAAGAGACTCTAATCTTTCTCTTCTTGACAACCACTTTGCTCCAACCCTTGGGGGGACCAGAACCAACCTTCTTGATGTTGCGCTTGGAAGGACTTGGACTAGCTACATTCTTGTGCTTGGGAGAACTTTGCTTAGCACCCTTATTTCCTTTCCTAGTAACAAGTCTATTAGCTATGCTGGCAAGGAGAGCGTTGTCATCAATCTCATCAAGATCCACAACATCATCAGCCATGACATCTTTGGTTTTAGAGGGTTTACTCCCAGCATCCTTCACACTTTCAAAGGTATCTTCAGCAACAGAGGTCTTAACATCACATGCAACATCTTGAATATCTTCTAGATTTATATCACCATCTTTTTGATGCTTCTGACTAGTTTGAGGGGCTGAAAGTTGCCTCAAAGGGATAGAAATCCCAGCCACAGCATGATCTTCATTAATGATACGAGTAACGATGCTATCAACAGTCTTATGAACATACTCAGATCCTTCCCTTGCCATAGCAGAAAGATCAACAGAAGACGATGTGGGAATGTTACCTGAAGGACTTTCTTTAGGTCTTCTTGCATGTTGAGTTCTATGCCTTTGAACATGAGGCACATCAGCAAGCACCATATTTAACGGGACAGCATCAACCACATCCTTGGGAGAATGATCCATATCTTGTGCCCTAGAATCAGAAGACGAAACAGTCTTAGGAGACACCGGCTTAGAGGGGGACGAAGCTTGTTGGTGAGACATGTTATTCACAGGCAAAGTGATAGACGAAAATCTGAAATGAGGGTTGGCAGTGACAGAATGTTTGGAGAGAAGAAGATAAACAGTATGGCAAGTATGAGTGGGAATGGAGAGCGTTTGATAATGATGCAAAAGAGGGGGGAAAGGATTTATATATTTTGATGGTACAAATTCTTGGAAAACTAAGATGTGCCGGACAATGTTTCCACATGTGATTAATTGCTATAAGCCTTCATAAAGACAAATTCCTAACTTACCCCTTAGGTTCTCAAATTGACTTGCATCCAAAGCCTTTGTAAAAATGTCAGCCAGCTGCATCTCAGTGGCAACATGCTCCAAGGTAATTACTTTGTCTTCCACAAGATCCCTAATGAAATGATGCCTAATGTCTATATGCTTGGTACGGCTGTGCTGGATAGGATTCTTGGAGATATTGATAGCACTTAGGTTGTCACAATATAGTGTCATGACATCTTGTGTGACATTATACTCTGTTAGCATTTGTTTCATCCATACTAGCTGTGAACAACTACTTCCAGCTGCAATGTATTCAGCCTCTGCCGTGGATAAGGAGACACAATTTTGCTTTTTGCTGAACCATGAAATGAGATTGTTTCCTAAGAAGAAGCATCCTCCTGATGTGCTCTTTCTATCATCAGCACTTCCAGCCCAATCAGCATCACAATATCCAGATAAAATAGGATTACACCCATGAGAGTACAGCATACCAAAGTCACAAGTTCCATTCACATATTTGAGAATCCTCTTGACTTGATTTATGTGACTAACTTTGGGATCTGCTTGATATCTGGCACACACTCCAACTGCAAAAGCAATATCAGGCCTGCTAGCTGTGAGATACAGTAAGCTACCTATCATACTTCTATATAGACTTTGATCAACATTAATCCCCTTTTCATCTTTAGATAATTTCAAATGAGTAGGTGCAGGTGTTCTTTTATGGCTTGCATTCTCCATTCCAAATTTTTTGACTATGTTTCTTGCGTACTTACTTTGACTGAGGAAGATTGAATCTTCCATCTGTTTTACTTGTAACCCAAGAAAATAAGTCAGTTCTCCAACAAGACTCATTTCAAATTCAGACTGCATTTGTTGAACAAAGTGTTTCACCATCCTATCTGACATTCCACCAAACACTATATCATCCACATAAATCTGAGCAATCATGATTTTTCCTCCTTCATCTTTAACAAAAAGAGTCTTATCTAACCCTCCTTTTCTGTATCCATTATTAATGAGGAACTCTGTCAATCTCTCATACCAAGCTCTAGGAGCTTGTTTCAGTCCATAAAGAGCCCTTTTTAATTTGTACACATGGTCTGGGAAGGTTGGGTCAATGAAGCCTTTAGGCTGCTCTACATAAACTTCCTCATGCAAATAGCCATTCAAAAAGGCACTTTTCACATCCATCTGGAACAGCTTGAATTTTAGAATGCAAGCCACTCCTAATAGCAATCTGATGGATTCAAGTCTAGCAACAGGGGCAAATGTCTCATCAAAATCAACCCCTTCAACTTGAGTGTATCCTTGAGCTACAAGCCTTGCTTTATTCCTGGTTACAACTCCCTGCTCATCTGACTTGTTCTTGTACACCAACTTTGTACCAATAACATTTGTCCCTTCAGGTCTTGGAACAAGCTCCCACACCTCATTCCTTTTAAACTGACTTAATTCCTCTTGCATTGCATTAATCCAAAACTCATCAGTCAGAGCTTCTTTGATATTTTTAGGTTCAATTCTTGACACAAAGCAAGAGCTTGAGATGAGTTCTCTTGATCTTGTAGTCACTCCACTGTTGAGATCTCCTATGATAAGTTCTTTAGGATGATCTTTCTGCACTCTGGTGGAGGGTCCCTTGTTGATAGGTTCACCCTCAGATTCTGTGGTAGTAGGATTGGAGTCAACTTCTTTATTTGATGTACCAGCAGGAATATCCAAGAATGTTCTGACATCATCTGTGACATTTGCTTCCTCATGCAAATCATCAACCACCACATTTATTGATTCCATCATCGTTCTTGTTCTAGAGTTGAAAACCCTATAGGCTCTGCTGTTTGTAGAGTAACCTAAAAAGATTCCTTCATCACTTTTGGGGTCCATCTTCCTTCTTTGTTCACGATCTGTTAGTATGTAACACTTACTACCAAACACATGAAAATATTTGACAGTTGGTTTTCTTCCTTTCCAGATTTCATACAAGGTAGTGGAGGTTCCCTTTCTCAAGGTCACTCTATTATGAACATAGCAAGCGGTATTCATAGCTTCAGCCCAGAAGTGGATAGGGAGTTTCTTGGCATGAATCATAGCTCTGGCTGATTCTTGAAGTGTCCTGTTTTTTCTTTCCACAACCCCATTTTGTTGAGGAGTAATGGGAGATGAAAATTCATGACTGATTCCTTCAGATGAACAGAACTCTGCAAATCTTTGATTTTCAAACTCTTTTCCATGATCACTTCTAATTCTAACAACACAGCCTTCCTTCTCTCTTTGAACCTTTTGACAGAGGTCTTTGAAGACATCAAAAACATCTGATTTCTCTCTGATGAAATTTATCCAGGTATATCTAGAATAATCATCAACAACCACATAGGCATATTTCTTCCCACCAAGACTTTCCACTTGCATAGGTCCCATTAAATCCATGTGTAACAATTCCAAAACTTTAGATGTGGTAAGATGTTTAATCTTTGGATGTGACATCTTGGTTTGTTTGCCAACCTGACATTCACCACACACTCTTTCTTCATTAATCTGTAGTTTTGGAATCCCTCTTACAGCTTCCATAGAGATAATCCTTTTCATACCCCTTAAATGAAGATGACCAAGTTTTTGATGCCATAGCTTTACTTCATTTTCTTTGGTTTCAGAACAAAATGATGAGTAACTAGGTTCATGAGATATCCACAAATAACAGTTATCCTTAGACCTGACACCCCTCATAATCACTTATTTTTCTTCATTTGTGACCATACATTCAGATTTTGTAAAGTTGACATGATAACCTTGATCACAGAGTTGACTGATGCTGATGAGATTGGCAGTCAATCCTTTTACCAGTAGAACACCATCCAGATTTGGAACTCCTGAACACTCCAGTTTTCCAACACCTTTGATTTCACCTTTGGCTCCATCACCAAAAGTCACATACCTGGTAGCATGAGGTTTGACATCAACTAACAGATTTTTGATTCCAGTCATATGCTTTGAACACCCACTGTCAAAGTACCAATCTTCTTTGGCTGATACTCTGAGGGACGTATGAGCTATTAAGGCAACAACTTTGGGACTCCATTGCTGCTTCTTAATGAGCTGATTCTGTTTAGGTCTGAAATATGGAGTTTGATCAGGGTATCCATACAGTCTAAAGCAGAATGGCTTTATGTGCCCATATCTACCACAATAATGACATCTCCATCTTTGGAATTTCTTTCTTGTGTGATTCATTTTACCCTTATCATGATGTTGAAACATAGGTTTTGACATCTGATTCATCATACTAGATTCAGGTTCTGGTTGACTGTTTCCTGAAGACGATTTCTTTGTTCCTGCAAATCCTATACCAGACATATCTCCTGCACTCTGTCCAGTCTGAAGAATCTCATCCAGTGTGTCAGTTCCACTGTTCAACATTCTGATAGACTTGGTCATCTGATCAAGTTTTGAATTCAGCAAGGTGACTTTATTGTTTAACTGAGATATTGTTCCAAGATGTTCTTTATTCTCAGCTTCCAGCTTGATTATAAGTTTCTTCTGCTTTTCCCCTTGTTGACAAACTTCTGCACTTCTGATACATAGCTTTTTGTAGGATGCTGCAAGCTCTTCAAAAGTTAACTCATCTTCACTTGAGTCTCCATCTGAAGTACAAACACCAGTTAGTGCAGTGACAAGTTTGGCAGATTCATCATCAAAGTCACTCTCAGAATCTTCATCAGACCATGTAACAGTTAACCCTTTCTTTTGCTTCTTGAGATAAGTAGGACACTCAGCCCTAATATGCCCATACCCTTCGCATCCATGACACTGAATCCCTTTGCCTTGGTTAGACTTTTCTTCAGGTTTTGTTTTCCTATTGGAATCATAGGACCTGCTAATGTCAGAAGAATTGTTCCTGACATTTGACCTTGACTTCTGATCCATTCTTTTCATAATTTTGTTGAATTGTCTTCCAAGCATAGCCAAGGCATCTGATAAGTTCTCTTCATTACTAATATCATTTTCTTCTGCCTCTTCTTCAGTATTAGACACAAGAGCTATACCTTTGTTCTTCTTTTCAGAGTTGTCATTTATTCCCATCTCAAAGGTTTGAAGAGAGCCAATGAGTTCTTCAACTTTCATATTGCTGATATCCTGAGCCTCTTCTATAGCAGTGACTTTCATGGCAAACCTCTTGGGCAAGGATCTGAGAATTTTCCTCACCAGTTTTTCATCAGACATTTTTTCTCCTAATGCTCCTGACGTGTTGGCAATCTCAAGAATATTCATGTGAAAGTCATGAATACTCTCATCCTCTTTCATCCTCAGATTCTCAAACTTGGTAGTAAGCAGCTGGAGCCTTGACATCTTCACCTTGGATGTACCTTCATGGGTGGTTCTGAGAGTATCCCAAACATCTTTGGCTAATTCACAGTGATGCACCAGTCTGAATATATTTCTATCAATCCCATTAAACAAGGCGTTTAAAGCTTTAGAGTTGCCAAGAGCCAACTCATCCTCCTCTTTGCTCCATTCTTCCTCAGGTTTAGGAATTGTCTTTCCATCCTTTCCAACAGTGACAGGATGTTCCCATCCTTTGTTTGCTGCTCTCCATGCCTTGCTATCCAAGGATTTCAAGAAGGCTATCATACGAGGTTTCCAGTAGTCATAATTAGAACCATCCAGAACAGGTGGTCTGTTCACAAACCCTCCTCCTTCCATAATACCAGAATATAATGTCCCTAGATCTCACCCAGAGTAACAGGCAGGGTGCCTGCTTTGATGCCAATTGAAAATTCTGGTGTCAGATACGAGATGTCGAATACAATGTTACGACACTAATATCTGTTTTGGTTTTGAGAACGAACAAAATAAATAACGCAAACAATTATAAAAGACACAAGTAATTGTTAACCCAGTTCGGTGCAAAACACACCTACGTCTGGGGGCTACCAAGCCAGGGAGGAACTCCACTATTAGTAGTATCAATTCAGGATCAAACCACACAGTTTACAACCTTCACTTAATCCCTACCCAATGCAATTACAAACTCCCCCTCAATCACAGCAGTGATAATAACAGACACAAATAAACGAGACAGAAGAACACTCTTCAAGGACACAACTTGATTTTGCTTAAAAGCTTCAATCAAGCACAATGATACTCTTTGCTTAAAAGCTTAAGAGTAAAAACTTACAACTCAATAAACCTATTCCAAAACAATCATCAAAACAATAATTGCTTTGGTTCACAAGAAAACTATGACCACACTTCAAACTCTTAAAAACCGTGACCCAAACAAATGATAGCAGCTGTTTATTTATAGATCCCACAGCAGCAGCAGCTCCCCAGAAGCTTTTAACCTAATTAGGTTAATTACCAACAATCAAGGAGAGAAAAAAGAAACAAATGAATACTTTCTGGAAATAGCAAATCACACGATTAGGAGAATCTTCCAAAATAAAAACGCCTAAAAAATCTCAACAGAAACACACTGCAAAACCCAAAGCGCGCGTACACAATCCAAGGCCCAACGAGCTGATCAGAAACAAACATGTCACGACATCAATTTTGACATCCTGATGAAAGCTGCTTACAGGCAGTACTTCATACCTGCAGAGAGGCTACCCAAGCATGTCGTGACATCAGCCTTGACAGGTATGTTTTACCAAAAATTGCTGCCAATTAAAAACACTTACACTCCAGCTTGATCCAAAGACTTCCAAAGTGTTCCAAAGCTTGCAACACACTCCATAACGTCCATTGAAGCTGTTCAGATCATCACAACCCGTCTGTAACACCTCCAACTCAAAAATCAAATTGCTCTTGATGTCACGACCTTCAAGTAAGCCTAAACTTGGTCATCTCTTAATCTATGCATATTTCCTCGCACAATACTTTTGCCAAATGTTCATAATCATGCATAGAATGTTTCCCCTCAATTAATTGCTTTGTTTGAATCGTGTATCAAAATTCTCAGCCTTCATGCAAATTTTAGGGTTCTTGAGGTTTTGTCTTGATTTCTTATTCCTTGTTAAAAATAAATGAAATTAAAGACCATAGACATGATCGTGAGGTTGAAACGAGCAGATTGATAGGTGGTTTGCATGATATAATCAAGTATTCAGGGAGATTGGAGAGAAAATGCAAATCTGGGCAAAACTCAGAACACGCGCGTGTTCTTGGGTGTTCTTGGTGCCCTTTTTTTTTAAAATTCAAATATTTAAATTTTTTGATTTTATTTAATTGATTCAAAAATTAATTTCTCTCTGAGTTTTAATGATTTTGAGTTGATTCTTTTTTTAATAATTCACAAAAATGTTAAAATATTTTATTTTACCAAAAAATCTCAAAAATATTATTTATTTCATATGATTGATATTTTTGCAAAGAATTAATATTTTAATTGTTTTTGACATTTAAACTATTTTTTCCCTCTTGATTTTGTAAATTTTAATGACTTCTAATCATTTTGTAGGTCAAAACATGATTTTTGAAACATTAATCCAAGATCACAATTTGTTTTCCACATGTTAAAAAATTTGATCATTTTAATTGAATTTTTATTCAATTAAAATACATTTTGAAAACAAATTAGGGTTTTGATTAATTCAACCCTCATCAAACTTTTCAAACACACTTTGGGCCTCTAATAGAGTGTAAGACCCAAGCCTTTTTGTAAAATAACCTATTGTGGGCCTCACTTATTGTATAACTCCCTCCGGATATTTTCAAAAACCTCAGCGCGATCGTCGTTTTGTACACAAATAACCTTTGAGCCTACCCTCGAGTAGTAAGACCCATTCTTCTTTTTTAAAATTTTGGGTCTCTAATAGAGTGTAAGACCCAAACCCTTTTTGTAAATACACAAATATTTTTGGGCCTCACTTATGGTATAAGTCCCATTGTATTTCAAAAAGTTCGACGCGATCATCGTCCGTTGAAAAACAAGCCTTGGGCCTCTCCTAGAGCTATAAGACCCATTCAAACACTTTGGGCCTCTATTAGAGTGTAAGACCCAATCCCCTATTAACCAAAAACAAATTTGGGCCTCAGACATTGTATAAGTTCCTCTGTGTTAAAAGAAAATCTCGGCGTGATCGCCATTTCAAAACAAAAGTCATCTGGGCCTACCCTCGTGTTATAAGCCTCATTCTCTTTAAACCTTTTGGGCCTCTTGAGAGAGTGTAAGACCCATCCCTTTGTACAGAAATCTTTCTTGGGCCTCAGTCACTTGTATAAGTCCCTCTGTACAAAAGTAACAATGCGATCACTGACAAAACCGTGGGCCTCTCCTTGAGCTGTAAGCCCCTATATTTCTTTTCAAAGCACTTACTCCTTTGATTTTGAATATAATATTGTTATCAAAGTTTCTTTGTTGAACAACTAACCAAACACCATGGAAGCTCTACAACCGAGTAAGTGTTTACCCGCTTTCATTTACCGTTTTCATATGTATATAACTGTATTGTGGGGCTGTTTCGCTGTAAGTCTTCTTTCATAAACTCATCAACTGTGTAATAATAGTATAGATATTTAGAGTTTCCCCGACAACTACGTCTAGCACTAAGCCCTGTTGATTACTCTTAAATAGACAAAACTAGATCCCCCATAGGATTACCAGACACAGTCTTCCCTCCTCTTGGGGTTAAATAATATGGAGACGTGAAAGGCAGCATTCTCGGTGAACCCTTTCACAGACTCTCACCTTTAGAAATTGTCAAAGAAACTCTATTCCCCAGAGATGATCTTTTCTCCGTGAATGGCATCTCTTGAGTTTCTTCCAAATTCTCGAACTTTCCTGGCTTGATCTATTCTCTGTGAATAGCCTGTCTTGAATTTCTCGGGGTTTGGGGACCCACAGGCTTCTTAAAAGTATCCTCGCCTCCTCTTGGGCATTGTACAAGGACCCGTCGGCTTCTTAGAAGTATTCATAGCCTCCTCTTAGGCTTCATATAAATGATTTCTTCCTCCGAGAATGATAGCCTCCTCTTGGGCTTCGTACAAATTGTCCCTCGGCTTCTTAAAAGTTTCCAGCCTCCTCTTGGGCTTCGTACAAATTGTCCCGACGACCTCCTAGAGGTATAGGAACAGAAATTAGTCATCTTAATAGAACAGTCTTTCAAAGAGTCTAGATCTTTCTACCGAGAACGTACTACTATTGTTTCTTCGAGCATAGTATAAAAGATAAAACTCTAGACTTGGACAGTCTAAGACCCTTGAGTCCCAAAGACATTCTCAAGCACCTTTCAAGTAGGGAAAAACACCAGTAGACTCGGACAGTCTCCAATACCCTCTGGATTCCCCATTTCCTTAAAGAACAGGAAATAACCCCGATCCTCGAATCAAATCCCTGAGTGCAAACAGTACTCATATAAGAACTGATTTTCTCTTTTAACCAACATACTGGACCTGTCACTAAACTGAAACAGTAACCCTAGCCTCCTCTTGGGCTTTGTACAATGATTCTCCCCAGTGGAGTTAACCTTTTTTAGACTCTCTTGTTGAGTCATCCCCTTTAGCCTCCGTCTCGGGCTTTGTACGAGATACAAAACACTCTCTTGTTGAGTATAAAAGACCCTCTTGTGGATTCCGACCTTTAGCCTCCGTCTTGGGCTTCGTACAAGACACATATAAAAGATTCTCCTGTAGAGTCAACCCTTTTAGCCTCTCTCTCGGGCTTCGTACGAGACACACAAAAAACACTCTCCTGTTTAGTATAAGAGACTCTCTTGTTGAGTCAACCTTTAGCCTCCGTCTTGGGCTTCGTACAAGACACATACAAAAAAAACACTCTCTTGTTGAGTCCAACCCCTTTAGCTTCTCTCTCGGGCTTCGTACGAGACACATACAAATTCCCTCTTGTTGGGCCAATAACCTCCTCTTAGGCTTTGTATAAGAAAAACCCCGGTTGAGTCAATCAACCTTTTAGCATCAGAACTGTGCCTCGGTCACAGTACAAACACATCAACAACTCCTTTTCCCCCATCTAATTGCTGTAAGCAGCAAGCCTCTGGATTATTTACATCCATGCCACTGTCCTTCTTTTAGCATGAGAAATTCCTAAGGAAAGATGGCATTGCTCTACACTGAGTTAAAGTCTTCTCCTTCAGGTTAAAGCCCCCTATAAAGGAAATTATGGCATTACTAGGATTCACATATCCCGGTTAAAGTAATTCTCCTTTATAATCAGTCACCCAACGGTTGTGACAAACAGACCCCTTTAGAGATGACAAATTCTCTCTAAAGTCAACACCCTTTTAGCTTCACATCTTGGGCTTCGAACAAGATACAAATAAACCCTTCAGCTTCATATCTTGGGCTTTGAACAAGATATAAACCACCTTTTAGCTTCACGTCTTGGGCTCTGAACAAGACACCAAAACATCTTTTTCCTCCCATAGAATAGGAGGAACTACGGTCGCTCTGATTTCCCTATTTCGGTAAACGGGAATACGTAGGCATAAGATTGAAAGAAAAATCTTAGCAAGCACACTCAACAAAAACCAAAAATCTCGTACCTTCACATATCAATCGAAAAGCATCAGTCCTAAACTCCCACCAATCGCCCGGGCACTATTTTAACAAAATAACCTAAGAGAGACCCACAATCTTTGTAGCATCTGTAAACCAACATTCATTTGTTCAAACTCAGTTTGCAAGCAGGGTTAATTGGAGACATCTATTTCCCTTCCTTCATCAGCTTCAATAGGATAAAAAATGAATCGAACTGTAGTACCAAAGCGATAGTGCTTCGCAACCACGTCTAAAATCGCTCGCTACAGAAAAATGGCGACTTCACTGGGGACAACGAGATATTGTTCTCTTCCCATCTTTTAGGTAGAACCTTAAAAATTGCCACAGAAAAGTGGCGCCCCCCGTGGGGCCCTTTTCTCTGCTTTCTTTCTTTGGAATTTCACTGGGATAGGATTTTTGTTGACTTCACTAGGATCTTAGGTCAAAAACCTTTAGAGTTGGGAAGGTACCACAGAATGGCGACTCTGTCGGGGAGCCATTTTTGTCAGGAACATAGGATTCATAGCTCTTTAAAGTCTAGGACTTTAGGACAAATATATATACTGCTCTTCCTAATTAATATACGTGTTTATTTTTTTGCTAATGGGAATGCGTGTGATGCCGCATGCGGAAAGATTGAGTATACACATAGGAAAATCACCTTTTTTTGTAGTGCGGAAGCTATCGGGAATAGTTGTTACGCGATAAACTACCCTCTTCTGAGGTTTCTTTGATGGACATCACCTAGCATGGTTCCCGGCCCGCTGGTGTTCTCAGGAATCAATGATTTTGAGTGACAGGTACAAAAAATCACCCGTAGAGAACCTTTGGGGGGGGGGTAGAGCCTTGACTTCATGACACCGACCCGTTGACCCCATGTTTTTTCTATTTTTTTGTGTGCTGCATTCATGCATTCATCTAAAAAACATTAAAACAAAGAAAATTTTCTCCTCTAGTCTCTCTTTTTTTCAAATTAAACTAAGACGATGATTGCAAATGTCAGAGAAAAAAGGATTGCGCTAATGGATTTCGGTAGAAGAAGAACTCATAAGTATACCTTCAAGGTTCCAAAACTAGAGAATTTGAGAGGATTAGCGAGGATGATCACTAACCCTGAAGCTTCCAGAGCCAAATACGAAGGTCTGCTACCTCTGTTAAGAGTCCATGTGATTGAAGGAATCAGGGAAGCACTCATTCAGTTTTACGATCCAGTTTATCACTGTTTCACATTTCTGGATTACCAGCTCGCACCAACGCTGGAGGAGTATTCTCACTTGACTGATTGGCACATTACTGATCAAGCTCTATTTTCTGGACTGGAAGAAATTTCAAAGGATCAGACCATTGCACGAGCAATTTATTTGGATAAGTCGGAAGTCAAGACTCACCTGACCACCAAGGGTGGCATCCAAGGTTTGCCAACCCAATTCTTGATAAAGAAGGCCTTGTACTTTTCCAGTATAGGGAACGTGACTGCTTTTGAAAGCGTCTTTGTTTTGCTCACCTACGGGTTATTTTTGTTTCCCAACATTAATAACTTTGTAGATATCAACGCCATTAAGGTTTTTCTCATTGAAACCCTGTGCCAACGTTGCTCGCGGACGCGTATCATTCTGTACACTTAGGGAATTTGTACAGTAGAGGAATGATCACGTGCTATGTACCCCTGCTATATAAATGGTTTATCTCCCATTTGCCTAAGTCTGTTGCTTTTTGGGATCAAAAGAATACTTTACGTTGGTCGCAAAGAATCATGTCTCTTACTAACTCTGATATAGATTGGTGTAATAGGATTTATGAGGGAATCAGGATCATTGACCGTTGTGGAAACTTCCCCAACGTACCCCTCATAGGAACTAAAGGAGGAATCAACTACCATCCGATATTGGTTCGTCGTTAATTCGGATACCCGATGAGGCATGCCCCACGTAATGCTCATCTGGAAGGTCTTTTCTTCAAAGAAGGAGAAAATGACAGAGGACTAAAGATGGAAATAGTGCACGCTTGGAAACATGTTCACAAGAAAGGATGGGAGTCTCTAGGGAAACCAGACTGTGTCTCGGTGGAGCCTTATCTCCACTGGGTACAAACTAGATCTCTCAAGCTAAAGATGCCTTATCCTCGTCACAGAGTTCTTCCACCGAAGGAGTCTGTCATGTACTTCATGACTGAAACGGAAAAACTCCAGGTTACTCTCAACAAAGTTCAGCGGGAGAGGAGGTCTTGGAAGAACAAAAACCGCACCCTCAATGTGGAGTGTATCAAAATACATCAACTACTGAAAGATAAGGATGCTCTGATCGAGATTTTAGAGCAACATGTTGTGGATAATCAGGATGACCAAAGGAATTTGCTCGCTCCTTTCACCTGGAAAAGGAATGACAACCCAACAACGGCCCAAGAGCCCCTGTCCAAGAAAAGGAAAGTACCAAAATAAGCACCTGAATTCTCCTCAGAGAGGACTCGGGACCCATTAGCTTAGGTTTCTATTTCCACACTTTGTAATTTACTGTATTTCATTTCCGCAATCCTTTGAATTTAATAAAACGGGGTTTCCCCACTGTTTGATATTTACAATCTAATTGTCGAAGTTTATTTTGATTAAACCAAAAAAAATAATTAATATAATCATTGCATTCATCATTCTCCCGTAACGTATTCTTCTTACCTACGAATCTCACGTTTGTGTCTCGGTTCTAGAGTCAAACTGTCTCATTCGTACAATACTCGGGCCAATCGTCAAAAAAATATGGATGATCTCGAGGAAGATAACAGAGGGTTGAAAGAAGAGATCGACGCTCTGAGAGAGGATATGAGAAAGCTTTGTAACGACATGCTAACCATGGCAGAAGCTCAACAACAAAGAACCGTAATCTCAGAGATCACCTCAACGCCCATAGTGGAAAAGTATGATCCTAGGTATCAAATGTCGAAAGATCGTCCTTGGGGCATGCTTGTTAATTATATCCCGGAAGGATATGTTCCGCCGATCGCTGAAGATCAAGGAATCACAACAGAAGCTGCTGGGCCTGAAGGTTACAAACTTTGGGAAAGTGAGGATGCCAGAGGCATACTGAGGACTCCTGAAGATTACAAACTTTGGGAAACGCCAAGATTTGTTGTCGTAGTCACGGTACCACCCCCTATGGTGCACACTATCCCGGAAGGACAGATTCCCCAGATACCTTCTGGTAGAAAGGAAACTATGTTCGATAGAATGGACGAGTTCCAGGAGCAGTTCCTGGAAATGTAAAAGGAATTGCAAGCCATTCGCGGTTAGGATTTATTTGGAAAGGACGTCGCAGACCTCTACTTGGTCCCCAATGTGAAAGTTCCGCACAAGTTCCAAGTGCCCGACTTTGAAAAGTACAAAGGTAACTCTTGCCCTCAGAGTCGCTTGGTGATGTACGCTCGACAAATGTCAGCTCAGACAGAGAATCAGGACCTATTGATTCACTACTTTCAGGATAGTTTAACCGGTGGCCCATTAAAATGGTACATTGGTTTAAACTGTGCCATGATCAGCACTTTCAGAGATCTTGGCACTGCCTTCGTCCAACAATACAAGTACAATTTGGACATGGCACCCGACAGAGATCAACTCAGATCAATGTCACAAAAGGACAAGGAAACCTTTAAGGAGTACGCTCAGAGGTGGCGTGAGATCGCCGCCCAAATTTGTCCACCTCTTGAGGAAAAAGAGATGACAAAGATCTTCTTAAAAACCTTAAGCTCATTTTACTATGACAGAATGGTTGCCAGTGCGCCCAGTGATTTCACCGAAATGGTCGGTATGGGAGTTCGCTTGAGAAAGCCGTCCGGGAAGGACGTCTAGTAAAAGACGCTGGATCATCAAGTAGTACAAAGTGATACGGTAGTGCTCTCCCTAAGAAAAAAGATCAAGATATTGGGAATATCTCTCTCGGAAAGCAAAGGCGACGTTATTAACTAGTAGCAGCTGTGACTCCTGCTATCAACCCTGCGCCTGCTCCTACGTATCAGCCTCAGGTTGCGCAAAGCCAACCTAATCAACAAAGGACACAACAGCCTCTTCAGCAGGCTCGTCCTCAATACAACAATAACCATACAACACGGCCACTAGGATTTGATCCTATACTCGTATCGTACGCAGAACTGTTTCTGTTACTACTAGCCAAGGGGCACATCCAGACTAAGTCCCCTCTTACAGTACCGAAAAGTCCGCCTTTTTGGTTTAAGGTGGATCAGACTTGCCCTTACCATCAAGGAGGACCAGGGCATAACATAGATAACTGTCTCAATTTCAAATCTGACATGCAAAAGCTTGTTATGAGCGGGGTCTTATCTTTCAAAGATACAAATCTGAATGTTCTCACAAACCCGCTGCCTCAACATGAGAAAGCTGCAGTTAACCTGATAGAAGAAGAGTCTAACAACGTCTATCAAATTCACGATGTACTCTTGTTGAAGACCAATCTGGTCTAGATGCATTGTAGACAGAGTAGATATGGCCATGTGCCACCTCATAATTATCACTAGTGTGATATCTGCTCTAAAAGCAGTCAGGGATGTTCTGTGGTGAAATCGGCTCTACAGGAATAGATGGATCTCGGATGGATCCAAGAGCACCGAGTTTATGGGGTCAACATGGTCTATACGAATTCCAACGTCATTCAAAACCACGACATCCGTGCGATGAAAGTCAACTTGGTGGCAATGCACTCAAGGCAATGCCAGTATCACAATCTGCCGCGGCACGATTACAGTTCTTGTCTGACTTGCTCGGTAAACAAACAGGGATGCTCTTTTGTACAAAAGGCCCTCAAGCGTCAGATGGATCTTGGATGGATCCAGGACTACCATGATAGGAATCCCTATCATATCAACATGATTCAAATCTTCGATATTCGCTTGATGAATACCAACCTGGTAGAGTTACATACTGAGCAGGTCCGACTCGGGTTCCTGATATCTCATGACTATTAAAGCTGTATGACGGGTTGCAAAAACGATCAAGGTTGTGCCCTTGTCCAGGAAGCACTTCATCACTTGCTAAATCATTGGTGGCTTCCCATCTATATGGATTAAGACACTCAGCAGATTAGTATCGATGACAAGAACTCTACTCGGCGTCAAAGTCAGGATGTCTGATCTGTAGAAACTAACCTAGTGAGGTTACATTGCATTCAAAGCGGGCGTGGCCAGGTGCCACAACACAACTATGAATGTTGTGGAGTCTGTTTAGAAAGTAACCAAGGATGACACCTTGTGCGAGCAAGTCTTCAGGGTCAGGTGGATCGTAGAGAAATTCGTCCATATCCGGGTTCCAGACCAATCAGCTGGACGCCAGGCTACCTTGCCAATCAAATCGAGGATGTTGTCGTAATCTCTGATCATCAGAGGACTAGGGATGTTTTCGCCATCATCCCTTTACTTGACGAATCAAGAGTTCCTAACCAGGAACGGATTGAGATTACTTACGATGGTCAGAAAAATCAGAAGACTCCCATAGTCATCTATCTACAGGGACCACTACCGTATGAATCAACTAGGGCAATCCCTTACAAATGCGGTGCAACAACAGTCGAGAATGGAAATAAATTCCATTACCCTCTGTCATGAATATTGCAGACATCAGTCGTGTAACACGGAGCGGTAAAATCTTTAACAGAGGGGTTGGAGAACCAATCAAAGAAAAGGAACCTCCGACAGAAGTTCCCAATTCACCGGTCAGTCAATCCAGTAATCCCGACCTTTCGAAAAACAATGATGAGATACTGAAGCTCATCTAAAGGAGTGAATATAACATTGTTGATTAGCTATTACAAACTCCTTCAAAGATCTTTGTGCTGTCACTTTTACTCAGTTCAAAAGCACATAGGGAGGCTCTACAGAAAGTCTTGGAGCAAGCCTTTGTAGAATAGGATATAATAATCAGATAGTTTGATAACATTGTCTCTAACATCACTTCCTACAATAGCTTGGGATTTAGTGATGAGGAATTACCTGAAGAAGGTCGCTGTCATAACATGGCGCTCAACATTACAGTCAACTGCCAGGACGATGCTTTAGCCAGCATACTGGTAGACACAGGGTCAGCCCTGAATGTCATGCCGAAGTCCACCTTGACGCAATTATCCTTTAAAGGACCCCCGATGAGAACCAGTGAGGTCGTCGTCAAAGCATTCGATGGATCCAAAAAAACGGTTATCGACGAAATTGATCTTCCCATAACTATTGGTCCTCACACTTTCCAAGTCATTTTCCAGGTCATGGACATCCGACCAATGTACAGTTGTTTATTAGGAACACCTTGGATACATTAGGCTGGGGCGGTCACCTCGACCCTCCACCAAAAGCTAAAGTTCATTCAGAACGGTCAACTCGTCACGTTCTGTGGAGAACAACTCTTGCTCGTGAGTAGCTTATCATCATCTACTTGTGTAGAACCCGAGGAGGTTATTGGAACTCAGTTCCAAGCGCTTTCGGTGAGCAAGGGCAATCAATCCGAAGAGGGAACTTCCATTTCCTCATATAAAGATGCTATCAAAGCGGTCGAGAGTACCAATACAACAGGATGGGGACAGCTTATCATTCCTACTGACAATAAAGCAAAGAAGGGTCTTGGTTTTTCTGCAACCTGTACTCAGACAGCTGCCAGCGATGAAAGTCTTCATCCCATTCAAAATTTCTTCCACAGTGGAGGTTTCCTTCAGCCAATGACTCAAGAAATACACACTATCAATGAGGAAGATCCCTCTGACACAGATGTGGAATGAAAGTCCTACCTCAACGAGGATGGTTATATGTCTCAGGAAGAGGTGCCTACGCCATTTTTCTATCCCGCACAGAGCCCGAGATTTATACCAAGGTCAGATGTCAAAATGATGTTTGGAGATTGCGATCCGGAAGGATGTCGTGCTCCACCAAACTCATTATAGGAAGACACTCCGATGAAAGACAACTTTGACCACAACTATTATTGCCCGATGGATGGTCTGCCAATGTGGCAGCCCTACCCAGGAGACTTGGGGCAAGAGAATCAGCCGAACAATGAAAATCAGCTGAGCATCATTGAAAAGAATGCCTGCGTCCCCACCATGTCATGGGATCAACACTTAGGTCATTCAGAAACTACTCAACATGACGATGAATTCGCAACATTTGCAGGACTTGAATTCATCAACTATGCTTTTCCCGAGGTCAACGTCATCGAGAGAGATGACTCCTCCAGTTCCGAGGAGGTGTGGGACAACCAAGTGGAAAATTTGACTTCATGGTCAAGTACACCGCTCCAGAAAGCTCTCGTATCAGGCTCGAAGACATCCAGCCAACTGGATGGGGAGATCTACCTGAGAGCACAAATGCTATGCAAAATGCAACAGAGGAATCCTCCTACGACAACTCTTCCTGGGAGACAGATTCCAATGATCCTGCTCCACCAGAAATCAGCGTTATTTCTGAATAGAAATCAAGGAAGGTACCAGACTTTATGATTCACCGAGGAGTTCGCCGCCAATGGGTTGCTGTCGATGTTCCGAAGATTATTCATAAGTCGAAGTAATTGCCATCTTTAGCCTTTCACCCTGCCCAGGTGAAACGAATGTTTTGATAGGGCTCGCTTTCTGTAAATTTTCCCTCTTCCCTTTGCCCAAAGCGACAGAGTTTGTTTTATAGGGCTGCGGTTTCAAGAATCGACTTGTTTATTAATAAAATAACGTCATTCTGTAATTTCCCCATTAATTACTATTTTCTTTGTTTTGCTTTTATCAGAAAATGGTAATCCTAAAAAATATCTCAAATAATAAAAACAAGCAGTAAAAGAAAAACACTGCACACACTCTTGCATTTTCTCTATCTCTTCTAAACACGAATCATCACGTCATGCAGATTGCTTATTTTAAACCCCGTTGAAACATACGATCCAATGCCTTCTCTCAACTTTGAGTTCCCGGTATTTGGGGCTGAAGAAGAAGTTGACGACGAAATTCCAGAAGAGATCTCCCGACTACTCAAACAGGAGGAAAGGTCCATTGAACCTCACAGAGGGCCATTGGAAACGGTCAACTTGGGTTCAGAGGAAGAGAGAAAAGAAATCAGGATTGGGGCACTGCTCAGTCCAGTTGCCAAAGAGAGTTTGACAAAGCTTCTCAAAGAATTCCCCGATGTATTTGCTTGGTCCTATCAGGATATGCCAGGGTTGGATACCAGCATCATGGAACATCATTTACCGTTGAGATCGGAATGTCCGCCAGTAAAACAGAGGTTGAGACGGACTCATCCAGACATGGCCATCAAAATCAAAGAGGAGGTACAGAAACAGATTGACGTAGGTTTCCTCGTTACATCTGAATATCCTCAATGGTTAGCCAACATCATACCTGTTCCCAAAAAGGACGGAAAAGTTAGAATGTGTGTCGACTACAGAGACCTGAACAAGGCTAGTCCAAAGGACGACTTTCCTTTACCACACATTGACATGCTGGTAGACAGTACGGCAAAGTTCAAAGTTTTCTCCTTCATGGATGGATTCTCGGGCTATAACCAAATCAAAATGGCGCCGAGGGACATGGAGAAAACTTCGTTCATTACCCCATGGGGTACCTTTTGTTACAAGGTGATGTCGTTCAGTTTGAAGAATGTCGGGGCAACCTATCAACGGGCCATGACTACTCTTTTTCATGACATGATACACATAGAAATCGAGGTATATGTCAATGATATGATTGCAAAATCTAGAACAGAAGAGGAGCATGTGACCCACCTGTCAAAACTATTTGAGCAGTTGAGAAAGTTCAAACTCCGCTTGAATCCCAACAAATACACCTTCGGTGTCCGTTCGGGAAAACTTTTAGGATTCATCGTCAGCCAGAAAGGAATTGAGGTTGATCCTGGCAAGGTCAAGGCCATTCAAGAAATGCCTTCTCCGAAAACTGAAAAAAAAAGTCAGAGGATTCCTGGGATGTTTGAACTACATCTCCAGAGTCATATTCCTCATGATCGCGACATGCGCGTCGATTTTCAAATTACTTAAAAAGAATCAGGACTGCATTTGGACAGAAGACTGTCAAACTGCCTTCGACAGTATTAAGGAATACCTGTTGAACCCGGCGATTCTATCACCTCCAGTGGAAGGAAGACCACTAATCATCTACCTCACTGTCTTGGAAAACTCCATGGGTTGTGTGCTTGGCCAACAAGACGAAACCAAAAGGAAGGAGTCGGCCATCTACTATCTGAGCAAGAAATTCACCGACTACGAGACTCGGTATACTATGCTTGAAAAAACTTGATGTGCTTTGGCTTGGGCAGCCAAACGTCTGCGCCAATACATGATTCGTCACACTACTTGGTTAATCTCCGAAATGGATCCAATCAAGTATGTATTTGAAAAACCTGCTCTCACGGGAAGGATTTCCCGTTGGCAGATGTTGCTATCAGAATATGACATAGAGTACCATGCTCAGAAAGCCGTTAAGGGAAGTATTTTAGCCGATCATTTGGCTCATCAACCGATTGACGATCAAGAATCAATCGGGTTTGACTTCCCGGACGAAGATGTCATGTATCTAAAAATGAAAGAGCAATCAATCATTACGGAAACGGAATTGGGGCAATCATTGTTACCCCACAGGGTACCCACATTCCTTTCACTGCCCGACTGACGTTCAAATGTACAAACAACGAGGCCGAATACAAAGCTTGTATCATGGGTCTCGAGGAAGCAATTGATTTAAGGATCAAGAACTTGGACGTATACGGCGACTCAGCCCTGGTTATCAATCAGATCAAAGGAGATTGGAACACATACCAATCAAGATTGATTCCTTACAAAGATTATGCAAGAAGGTTGTTACCTTTCTTCAACAGAATCGAGTTTCATCATATCCCTTGTGAGGAGAATCACATGGCTGATGCATTAGCCACTCTCTCTTCCATGATTAGCATAGGTCAATGGAATGACATACCTAAGATTGACATAAGGCACCTTGAACAGCCCGCTTACATCTTCACGATTGAAGCAGTTATAGACGACAAACCTTGGTATCACGATATCAAATGCTTCCTTCAGAAACAAGAGTACCCACCTGGGGCGTCTAGAAAAGACAGGAAAACCCTCAGAAGACTGGCAGGCAGTTTCTTTTTGAGCGGTGATACACTCTATAAGAGAAATTTTGACATGGTCTTACTCCGATGTGTAGACAGATCAGAAGCAGACATGCTAATGAAAGAAATTCATGAAGGATCCTTTGGCACTCATGCCAACGGACACACAATGGCGAGAAAAATTCTAAGAGCAGGGTACTATTGGTTGGCAATGGAATCCGACTGTTGCAAGTACATGAGGAAATGTCACAAGTGTCAGATATACTCAGACAAAATTCATGTACCGCCAACACATCTCAAAGTTCTTTCTTCCCCATGGCCTTTTTCCATATGGGGAATCGACGTGATTGGCATGATTGAGCCCAAAGCTACAAACGGACATCGGTTCATCCTGGTAGCCATTGAATACTTCACCAAGTGGGTCGAAGCAGCGTCGTACGCTAATGTAACCCGACAAGTGGTAGTCCGATTTATCAAGAATAATATCATCTGCTATTATGGTGTTCCAAGCCAGATCATTAAGGGTAATGGATCTAACTTGAACAACAAGATGATGAAATAGTTGTGCGCTGAGTTCAAGATCAAACACCATAACTTATCTCCCTACCGACCAAAGATGAACGGAGCGGTAGAAGTGGCTAACAAGAACATCAAGAAGATTGTTTAGAAGATGGTTGTAACCTACAAAGATTGGCACAAGATGCTACCCTTTGCTCTTCACGGTTATCGCACATTCATCCGCTCTTCAACAGGGGCAACCCCTTTCTCTCTAGTATATGGCATAGAAGCAGTACTCCCCATAGAAGTAGAGATCCCATCAATCCGGGTATTGATGGAAGCTAAGCTTACAGAAGCTGAATGGTGTCAAGGTCGACACGACGAACTGAATCTGATCGAAGAAAAGCGAATCACGACTCTATGCCATGGTCAGTTGTATCAATAGAGAATGAAGAAGGAATTCGACAAAAAGGTTCGACCTCGCATCTTCAGGAAAGGAGACCCCGTGCTCAAGAAAATACAATCATTTCTCACTGATTCTCGGGGCAAGTGGACTCCGAATTATGACGGCCCCTATGTGGTCACGAAAGCTTTCTCAGGCGGTGCCTTGAGACTTGCAATGATGGACGGAGAGGAATTTGCCTACCCCACAAATGTTGACGTAGTCAAGAAATATTTCGCCTAAAAAAATGTCTCAGTGGATTGAAAACCGAAAGGGCAGTCCAGGCAAAAATTAGAGACATGATCAAAAATCATCCCGGTGGATTGGAAACATCACAGTACAATCCAGGCAAAAGTTAGGGATAATGGCAAGTAACTATGTTCAACAAAGAGGCAAGTCCCTCAGCAGCAGTTACATCATCCGTCAGGAAAACTCTAGTCAAGGTCATCTTCGACAGAAGCTCAGGATGTCCCAAATTCAAAGTTGATAAAAGGATAGTGGTCGTTATGTTTCAACGTAGCCCTTTTCCTTGTAAATTACCATTTTCTAACTTTGTAAATGCTCTATGTGTCATACCCTGATTTTTGACCATAAGATCCCACCTCTTTGTGCATCTTGCATACCTGTATGCTTTATCACTAACGGGTTTGTGTGGGAACTTCTGCTTTCAAGAGGAGTTGGTGTTCGTTCTCTCAGTCAAGTGCTTCAAGACGTGACTAACGAGTTCTGATCAAGGGAGTCCTGAAATTTCTACTGGTCATTTTTCTCAAGAGTTATTCAGTGTGTGCCCCTAGAGATTTAGGGTTTTCCTGCTGTTGGTATTGAGCACGGTCGTTTAAGGACAGGTTATGATCTTCGTAGCAAGTTACAGGTGGTATCCTCACTTTCAAAGGTTATCCATAAGCCAAATTCATTGCAATTTGAAGAATTACAAAATCAAAATTCAAATTCAATTAAAGAATGTGCCAAGGTTCAACACCATTCCATGATTCAAAATTCAAAACTATTTTGGAAGCAAGTTTGGTGGTCATACGTGCACTAGGTTTTTAGAACTCTCTGCGTTTAAAATCCAATTGGATTTGATCTTGCAAGTTCCATTTTTTTGTTCTTTCTTGAATTGTCATTGGCCCATTTTTTGGATCTTAATTCAGTCTTAACATAATGGGTTCATCAACATCTTTTAGCATGGCAGCAGGTATTATTTTCACTGGTGTTTCTAGACACAATGATAATTGGAGCAAAGCATCAAATAGAGGGAATTGTGCTATTAAAGTGTACAATTTGGTACAAGACAAAAAGAAGAGTCATGTTCATCCTACAAAAATCATCCATAGCTCCAAATTGCAAGTGTAAAATGAAGATCAAGAATTAAAATCCAAAGATGACAAGGCTACAAAGTTACAATCCTATGCCACAAAAGTTCAAAATATACAAGATTAATGCTGGATTTGAGAGTATCCAAAATACAAATGATAAAGTTACTACTTTTAAATTCAAACAGCCTGTACTTGCAGAAGATACACATCTCACGAGTTCTTTTCATGAAGGAAGCTTACGGGATCTTGGAAGTGCTTATTGGCTTGATGTAAAGAAGGGTGGGTCCATACTGTCATGAGAAGTGACAATTTCTAAACATGAGGTTTATTCATTAAAGAAATTTAAGAGGTCAAAAGGTCCAAGGAAAAGTTGTTTGCAATTCAAGTACGCGGAATTCTCTAATCTAGTTGACGCTACTTTCAAGAAGCTTTGGTCCCTCCAGCTGCTATTGGTCCCACATTGTTGAAAGAGGTTCTCGATCCATGTAAAGAGCGTCATCCACGGATAACAATTAAAGCCTCACAACTCCTGCCATTAAAGTAACAGGGCCTGCTCATCAAACATTGTAAATTCAGCATTCAAAGAGAAATCTGACGTGAATAAAAGGTGTTCCAACATTCCAAAACAGCATGGGATATCCATCATCAATCACATGATTAAAGGCCATTTATGACAAAATCAAACACACTGAAGCTTAAAGTGGAATTCTCAAAAACACAATCAGACAGTGGCTATATTTTTCTCGACATGCTAAAACAAAAACGGAAATAGAATGAAAACTAAATCACGTGTTCCAGGAGGGAATTTCAACTCATAATAAGGGTTCCAAAGAAAGATTTGACAAAGCATTCATGACGGATATCAAAGCATTTATCATGGTTGAAAGTTCATTTTCCTATAAAAAGAGACATGGTGTGGAGAGGAAAAGGGGGGGAAAACAAACCCAGAGCAGTTCACAAACACATATCACACGAGGGAGACATTTCATAGCAGAAAAAAATAAAAAATAAAAGATTCTCACACATTCACACGAAGCAGAGATCACATTAGAAGAATACCATTCAAAATAGAGCCACACGCTACAAAAGAGCAAAACCACACTTTCAAAAATATCGATAGATAGTGAGCAGAAATTTAGACACGACATTCACACAAAAAACCAGAAGCAGAACATCATCAATCCACATCAGTATTCATACACGTACATGGCAAGAAAGAGACAGATTCAGAACATCACATATCAGAATTCAAAGCAAATTCACGCAGAAATAACCAGCTCAGAAAACATCACATACGCAAGAGGGCACAGCGATTCGAATCGGGGAAGAAGGAATCAAATACGTACCGAGCAAAATGCCTCCGCTACGAAGCTCATTCCACCGAAGACGCGCCGCCCCTCCAATTTTGACCGCACATCGTCAGAAGTCGCACTCCAAGTCGCTTCCATTTTGCTTTATGTTCGGTATTCACACCTTAACCCTTTTTCATGTTTCGATTTGCTCCCACATTGATATCGTTGTGTTGCTTTTGTACTTAGAGCATGCTTAATCTATGATTGTTATCTATTTGTTGTATTTTGAGAAATTGAAGATGATAGATTTAGGTTTTGTGCGATGGTAATGTCAAGAGAGGGACGAAAGCGATGAAGAGGAATTGATTTCTTCTTTTTGAAATGTTGCTGTGTTTTTGTTCTGCAATGTTTTGCTTTCTTATGTTAAATGATTATTGATGGACTCCTTTGGCCCGGCCCATGCCATTTTGTTGGTTTGCTTTTCTGTTTGTTTTAACTTTGATTTACTTCTAAATTTTTTAATTTAGTTTTAATCAACTCTTAATTGGTAGTTTTGATTTTAATAAAATTCTTAGCCTTTCACAATTATAAATTAATTTTTGGTTTTATAGTTTTTTTAATTTCTTAGTTTTATATAGTTTTTAGCAATATAATTGTTTCACTTAGATATTATCTTCTAAATAACTCTTCTCTTTCTTTCAACTTTCGTTGATGCATAATTTGATCACTTACGATACTTGTTGTATATTATCGATTGTCTGATTGTTTGCTCTTGAACTATTATTGTTGCTTATACCCAATTCCAAAGGAAATGATCCCCCTGTTGACTACCATATCACAGTTTAGCTTACCTTTAAAACTTTCATGTCATCCTAGCCTTAGGATTTGGAGCCATCGTGCTCTATGTCTCGCTGTAGACATTCCGTTTCCCATTTATCCTAACCTTAGGATCGGAGTCACCGCACTCTATTCATGTGTTCTGCGATGGACACTTTCTACCATTTTCAACTTAACTTTAACTTTAGAGTCACAGCACTATATGTAGTGTCTTGCCATAGACGCTACCTCCCCCTGGAACCTTGACCACAGTCGAGAGTTCCTTACCCTCTTTGAGCGGAACTACGAATACTCTGATTCCACTCCCGTCAGGATACGTAGGCACAAGATGCGATGTCTTGGCGAGTATACTTAGATACTAACCCCTAGGTCTTTACCTTAGCACATACCCTTAGCAAGCAAGTAATAGATAACATAAATAATAACAAGAGGTTCCTGTAGAGTACTACAGACGTTTAGGATGCTAATACCTTCCCTAGGCGTAACCAACCCCCGAACCTTAGATCTCTTAGGGTTTTCGTTCTTTACCCTTTCCTTTGGATAAATCAAAGACCGGTGGTAAATAGTTAAAAATTTGTGATTCAAGTTAACTAATAGCTTGGTATCCAATTCTCACCGCGACAGAAATGGCGACTTCACTGGGGACCTTTTCGAGGGTTTCCCCTAACTTGTTTTATTCATTTGTTATCTACTCGCTTACTTGTTTTTATATTTGTATACTTGTTGTGCTTGGTTTTGTTGTGTGCAGGGGTTCTTGAGTGGTGAGGAGTCCTACACTCGGACTTGAGTGCAATTATGATAGTAGGTGATATGGTCAAGGATACTTTGACGGAGTCGATTCCTGAAAAGTTAAATTGAGAAAATCATCACTCAGTTTAGGTTCTTTTGAAATTAATGTTGTTTGAACGAGTCCATTTGTGAAAACGATATTAATTTCGACCAAGAACCCGTGAGACTGAGGACCGTAGTACCTTTAACCCCACTTGGCCTTTTAGGATGTAGTGCAGGGACTATGCGGGAGTCTATTTCCAAAATAGTCGCTACACGATACCACACTCGGACGAGATCCTCTTGAGAATATTATTGACTACCAAGTGATTTGGGAAATCGATAATATCCGAAAGATGGATTGTAGACTCTGGGAACTTTATAGAACCCGTTCGGCAGGTACATTTGAAACCATAGTACACACCTATTGGGATGGTTAGACCTTGGCTCCATGCTCGTGATCTTCAAACCCAGGCCCTTGCTTGTTTACCTGTATATGTGTATATGTGTATACCTGTGTTTATGCATCCATTCATGCATTCATGAATCACCATTCAGTTTCAAGAAACTCAATTGTTCTTTCCCTTGCAAAATCAATAAAAAATCATGGATTATAAAACGAAACTTTTTGTTTCGAAATGTTTGCAACCTACTTTTGAGTTCCTTGAAACCATTGCATCGCATTGCATATCATTTGCATCTTTGCATGCGTCCATTTGTCTAGCAACTCATTTCCGGATGTCTCTATCTTCCAGTGTCACCTGTGGGTCATCAAGCTGATTCCTCGACACAGATATCGGACTAGAGCTAACTACAGACGCATAATGTCAGAGCAAGAAGCACACAACGCTGAGGTCCGAATGGAGATCGATGAACTTAAGTCAAGCATGACCAAGCTCACTGAAATGCTCCAAGTCTTGATTGCTAGAGGAGAACCACCTCAAAGGACTGTTATCCAGGAAGTTTCAAATGCTGATCCTCAACCTGTTCAGGTGCCACCTTCAACTCGGCCAGAGTTTGGTTTGCCACACAACTACTCACCACCTCTTGCATCTACTGCTATGATTGGTCAGACTTCCAGACCAATGTTTCAAGCTCTAGATTTCTTCGAGCCTAGACCTGTGGTTCATGCTGTTGCCCAGACTACTCGGCCTCCTTTTGAAAACCCTTTCTATGAGTACAATGCTGCCAGTGTTCAGGGTGAATACCATGAAGACTTTGTCGAACCTGAGGTTGTCCGTGAATAGTTTCAGACCATAGACAAGAGACTCTGAGCCGTTGCGGGTACTGATTTCTTTAATGTGGACGCAGACAACATGTGCCTAGTTTCTGACTTTGTTATGCCTGCTAAATTCAAGACTCCCGATTTTGTGAAGTACAAAGGTGATTCTTGTCCAAGAGCTCATTTGGTCATGTATACCCGAAAGATGGCTGTTCATGCCAAGAATCAAAAGTTACTTATCCATTGTTTTCAAGATAGTCTGAGTGGAGCTTCTCTCAAATGGTATATGAATCTTGAACAGAACAGCATTCACTATTTTCAGGATCTTATTAATGCCTTCATGAAGCAATATAAGTATAACCTCGACATGGCTCCTGATCGTCGTCAACTCCAAAATAAGTCTCAGAAGGATAAAGAGTCCTTCAAGGAATATGCTCAGCGTTGGAGAGAACTCGCTTCTCAAGTTGAACCTCTTTTGGCAGAGAAGGAATTGACTGGAAAGTTTATGGACACTTTATCTCCATTCTACTGGGAGAAGATGATTGGTAGTGTTTCCTCCAGCTTCATTGATTTGGTTACTATTGGTCAAAGACTCGAGGAAGGACTTAAGAATGGGAAAGTATCCAAAGTTGCTGAATCTTCTAACGGCGCGAAGAAATCCTATGGAAACTTCCAAAAGAAAAGGGAAGATCATACCAATGCTGTCATGACTGAAGTGAGAAGGCCTCGTCCCCAACCACAATATGCTGATCACCCTGATATTGCTGTTGTTACTCCTGTGGTTACTGCTCCACGACCAGCTCAAGCTCCTCAACGTCCGGCTGTAGGACAGAATCGGTACCGTAATAGGAATAATTTTGATCCTATTCCGATGACATACACTGAATTATATCCTGGTCTAGTTCAGAAAGGTTTGATTACTACAAGGCCTTTGCCTCCTCCTCCGAATCCTCTTCTAGCCGGCTATAGGGCTGATCTTCATTGTGAATACCATCAAGGTGGTGCAGGTCATAGCTTGGAAGGTTGTTTTGCATTGAAGGCTAGAGTACAAGAGCTTATCAGAATTGGTATTCTCTCCTTTCATGACACCAATCCGAATGGTAAGAATAATCATTTGCCAGAGCACGCTAAGTGAAGCTTCAGTTGACTTCAGCAGACTTCAGTGTTTCAGACAGGACAACTCACTCTTGCTTCTGATTAGTCACTAGGCTTTTGTTTCTTATTGTTTGCATTTTCCTTATCTTATATTAGTTGTTTGCTTTCAAATTATGTTTGTACTTTCATAATTAATAAAATGAGCATTGCGACTTTTGGATTCAATTCCTTTGTGTTTGCTATTTACAACTTTATGCCTTCCTTTTCAAAAAAAAAAAGACAAAACAAAAAAACAAAAACAAAAAAATATTTTATTTCTTTTCCGCTTTCTTTCCGATTATGCAAAGATTGGAGGGAGGATGATGAAAACGCAAATTACTCATAATTGTTGTCGGTATGCTTTCAAATCAAAACTTTGCTGAGGATGCAAGGCATTGTTTCAATTCCCAAACAGTGGAGAAATAAGGAAGATAACCCTTTGTCTACCCCTTTGAGCCTTGAAGTAGGAGTTTCTTTTCTTTACAAATAAAACCCGCAATCTTAACCTGGGGCAGGGTAGTTCTCAGTTAACTTGATTGTGCATTCAAAGACAAGAGTTTCATGCAAGACACCTTTCAACAAAAGTTCCGAATTTTCCTTCGCACACAGCAAGCGAGTGTCGAAGATGTCTTTCAAATCGGAAGCCAATGATGGTTCACTGTAATCGTTAAGCCAGACATTCGCAACCTTTCAACTCTTCCAAATTAAATGAATAAATGTTGTATAAGTTGTTCCCAAAGTGATAAATAAAGAAGGGTCCTCAAGAAATCCTTACTCAAAAATGAGTCGAGTCCCTTTCGAGGCAAAAGCTAAGAAAGATGGGAAGCTCACGACCTTACCTTATGCAAAGAGAAATGAGAACAAGCTTGTATGACAACCAAAAGTTGTAAGGAAGCAGGGACTGCCATCTCAAGAATCCCTTGACTTTTGAACCATCATCATCATTATCATCAGTGCAATTTTTAATCTTTTGGGAACCTGAGTGCATAATCTAAGTTAACTAAGCGTAGGACTGAAGATCATCACGAAGATTGGGTGGGTACAAATAAACTTTGAGCCTTTATCTTTTGTTTCTTAAACCGTGAACCAGGCCACGTTATAACCCTCAAAAGACCTAATTGAAGCAAGGTTATTTTGAAAGCATACTACAGCAAGGTTGCGTAAACTGACTCCTAAATATTTTTGCAAATCAATCATTTTGGAATTACACCTTTTGCTTAAATTTTTCACTTTAAATGTCTCGAACCACCGTGTTCTGACCAATGACTCGTATGCTTTTGCATCTTTCCAAAAATGATTTTGATTTCAAAAGTTGCATGAACTTTGAATTTACTATGTTTGTATGAACACTTTTGGCTTTTTCTTAAGGAATTTTCAAACAATTAAGAAACTTGGTCGGTGATCCAATCAGGGGCAAGTTTCTTCCAAATCCTGTTGAAGAATCAGTTCAAGATTTGTTGTTCAGGGGCAAGTCCTTCTCATAATTGGTTTATACAGAAGATTTCAAGACTCAGAGTGGGGCAGGATTTCCATGTGCACATTAATTCAGTCATTTACAGAATCAGACAAGCTAAAGCAGTGATCAGTTCATCTACAACAGTCAGCTAATCTGGGGCAATTAACTTGAAGAATCCCAATACAGCTTTCCATTATTCCTACAAGGATCAGCAAATTGATACAATTTACCAGTGTGGTAGAGATTGTGTTCAGTGGTAGCATCTCTAGTCCCCAGGCAGAATGGCAATGATCTCCGTGTTGAGGAATCAGTCTTCCAGTCTTGTCTTCTCGACAAAAGAGTCGAGCCTTGTCGTCGACGTCTGCACTGCATTTACATTTGCATTTGATCATATATCATGACATAATTCATATACATATGCATAGCAAGAGTGTCATCCTCATTTGCACTCATTTGCATTCTCCATAGGTCGTGTTGTTATCTATGTCTTACCTTGTCCTCTAAGTCCAACTCACTTGGCCCCTACCAAACAGATATTGTTGTGTGTATCTAATGCTTTCTTGGGTATCTCCTTGTTCAGATTCGTTCAATGCTTTCTTGGACGTTGTGATTTCTTTGTATCCAATGCCTTCTTGGGTATCACCTTTGTGTACTTTCATCTGATGCCTTCTTAGATATTATGAGTCGTATCTTTCATTCAAAGCTATTATTGGATAACTGGTTTTCTTTGCATTCAATGCCATTCTTGAATGTAGTCTTTGTTCACAATCATTTAAAGCCATTATTAGATATTGTGATTATACCTTTCATTCAAAACCATTATTGGATGTCTGGTTTCTTTACCATCTGATGTTCTTCTGGATGGGTCCCTCTTTCTGATGATCTTCCAGATCGAGTCCTTGTTCACATTCATCTAAAGCCATTATTAGATACTGTGATTATACCTCTCATTCAAAGCCATTATTGGATGACTGGTTTCTTTTACCTTTTTCACATTTATCTAAATCCATTATTAGATATTGTGATTATACCTCTCATTTAAAGCCATTATTGGATGTCTGGTTTCTCTACCTTTGTTCACTTATCTAAAGCCATTAATAGATATTGTGATTATACCTTTCATTCAAAGCTATTATTGGATGACTGGTTTTGTTGCATTCAATGCCATTCTTGAATGTAGTCCTTTGTTCACATTCATCTAAAGCCATTATTAGATATTGTGATTATACCTTTCATTCAAAGCCATTATTGGATGACTGGTTTTGGTGCATTCAATGCCATTCTTGAATGTAGTCCTTTGTTCACATTCATCTAAAGCCATTATTAGATATTGTGATTGTACCTTTCATTCAAAGCCATTATTGGATGTCTGGTTGCTTTACCATCTGATGCTCTTCCGGGTGGGTCCCTCTTTCTGATGTTCTTCTAGATCGAGTCTTTGCTCACAGTCATCTAAAGCCATTATTAGATACTGTGATTATACCTCTCATTCAAAGCCATTATTGGATGACTGGTTTCTTTGCATTCAATGCCATTCTTGAATGTAGTCTTTGTTCACAGTCATCTAAAGCCATTATTAGATATTGTGATTATGCCTTTCGTTCAAAGCCATTATTGGATGTTTGGCGTCTTTTTCTTCCAATGTCATTCTTGGATGATATTATTCCATTTCGAGTCTTTGTTCACATTCATCTAAAGACATTATTAGATATTGTGATTACGCCTTTCGTTCAAAGCCATTATTGAATGTTTGGTGTCTTTTTCATCCAATGCCATTCTTGGATGATGTTTTTCCAGATATTTCGCTCTGTTTATTCTGATGCTTTTCCGGAATGACATTGCCCTTTTACCATCTAATATTTTCCCTGATATGTCTTCTAATTATTTACCCATGCATTTATTTCTTTGGGTATGTCTCTAAGATCTATGTCTTTGCATTCATTCCATATCATATCATTTCATGTCATATCATATGCGTTTGTGGCATCTTAGGGCCAAAATTTTGCATGTTTGTATTTAAGTCTCTCCTATCTTGTCGAGACGAAGATTTCAATCTCCATATCTCCGGATAGAAGAAACTTAAATAGGGGCATCTGTCATACCCTGATTTTTGACCATAAGATCCCACCTCTTTGTGCATCTTGCATATCTGCATGCTTTATCACTAACGGGTTTTTGTAGGAACTTCTGCTTTCAAGAGGAGTTGGTGTTCGTTCTCTCAGTCAAGTGCTTCAAGACGTGACCAATGAGTTCTGATCAAGGGAGTCCTGAAATTTCTACTGGTCATTTTTCTCAAGAGTTATTCAGTGTGTGCCCCTAGAGATTTAGGGTTTTCATGCTGTTGGTATTGAGCACGGTTGTTTAAGGACAGGTTATGATCTTCGTAGCAAGTTACAGGTGGTATCCTCACTTTCAAAGGTTATCCATAAGCCAAATTCATTGCAATTTGAAGAATTACAAAATCAAAATTCAAATTCAATTAAAGAATGTGCCAAGGTTCAACACCATTCCATGATTCAAAATTCAAAACTATTTTGGAAGCAAGTTTGGTGGTCATACGTGCACTAGGTTTTTAGAACTCTCTGCGTTTAAAATCCAATTGGATTTGATCTTGCAAGTTCCATTTTTTTGTTCTTTCTTGAATTGTCATTGGCCCATTTTTTGGATCTTAATTCAGTCTTAACATAATGGGTTCATCAACATCTTTTAGCATGGCAGCAGGTATTATTTTCACTGGTGTTTCTAGACACAATGATAATTGGAGCAAAGCATCAAATAGAGGGAATTGTGCTATTAAAGTGTACAATTTGGTACAAGACAAAAAGAAGAGTCATGTTCATCCTACAAAAATCATCCATAGCTCCAAATTGCAAGTGTAAAATGAAGATCAAGAATTAAAATCCAAAGATGGCAAGGCTACAAAGTTACAATCCTATGCCACAAAAGTTCAAAATATACAAGATTAATGCTGGATTTGAGAGTATCCAAAATACAAATGATAAAGTTACTACTTTTAAAGTCAAACAGCCTGTACTTGCAGAAGATACACATCTCACGAGTTCTTTTCATGAAGGAAGCTTACGGAATCTTGGAAGTGCTTATTGGCTTGATGTAATGAAGTGTGGGTCCATACTGTCATGAGAAGTGACAATTTCTAAACATGAGGCTTATTCATTAAAGAAATTTAAGAGGTCAAAAGGTCCAAGGAAAAGTTGTTTGCAATTCAAGTACGCGGAATTCTCTAATCTAGTTTACGCTACTTTCAAGAAGCTTTGGTCCCTCCAGCTGCTATTGGTCCCACATTGTTGAAAGAGGCTCTCGATCCATGTAAAGAGCGCCAGCCACGGATAACAATTAAAGCCTCACAACACCTGCCATTAAAGTAACAGGGCCTGCTCATCAAACATTGTAAATTCAGCATTCAAAGAGAAATCTGATGTGAATAAAAGGTGTTCCAACATTCCAAAACAGCATGAAATATCCATCATCAATCACATGATTAAAGGCCATTTATGACAAAATCAAGCACAATGAAGCTTAAAGTGGAATTCTCAAAAACACAATCAGACCGTGGCTATATGGTTCTCGACATGCTAAAACAAAAACGGAAACAGAATGAAAACCAAATCACATGTTCCAGGAGGGAATTTCAACTCATAATAAGGGTTCCAAAGGAAGATTTGACAAATCAGTCATGACGGATATCAAAGCATTTATCATGGTTGAAAGTTCATTTTCCTATAAAAAGAGACATGGTGTGGAGAGGAAAAGGGGGGGAAACCAAACCCAGAGCAGTTCACAAACACATATCACACGAGGGAGACATTTCATAGCAGAAAAAAATCAGAAAAAAAAAATTCTCACACATTCACACGAAGCAGAGATCACATTAGAAGAATGCCATTCAAAACAGAGCCACACGCTACAAAAGAGCAAAACCACACTTTCAGAAATATCGATAGATAGTGAGTAGAAATTCAGACACGACATTCACACAAAAAACCAGAAGCAGAACATCATCAGTCCACATCAGTATTCATACACGTACACAGCAAGAAAGAGACAGATTCAGAACATCACATATCAGAATTCAAAGCAATTTCACGCAGAAAAAACCAGCTCAGAAAACATCACATACGCAAGAGGGCACAGCGATTCGAATCGGAGAAGAAGGAATCAAATACGTACCGAGCGAAACTCCTCCGCTGCAAAGCTCATTCCACCGAAGACGCGCCGCCCCTCCAATTTCGACCGCACGTCGTCGGAAGTCGCACTCCAAGTCGCTTCCATTTTGCTTTCTGTTCGGTATTCACACCTTAACCCTTTTTCATGTTTCGATTTGCTTTCACATTGATATCGTTGTGTTACTTTTGTACTTAGAGCATGCTTAATCTATGATTGTTATCTATTTGTTGTATTTTGAGAAATTGAAGATGATAGATTTAGGTTTTGTGCGATGGTAATGTCAAGAGAGGGACGAAAGCGATGAAGAGGAATTGATTTCTTCTTTCTGAAATGTTTTTGTGTTTTTGTTCTGCAATGTTTTACTTTCTTATGTTAAATGATTATTGATGGACTCCTCTGGCCCGGCCCATGCCATTTTGTTGGTTTGCTTTTCTGTTTGTTTTAACTTTGATTTACTTCTAAATTTTTTAGTTTAGTTTTAATCAACTCTTAATTGGTAGTTTTGATTTTAATAAAATTCATAGCCTTTCACAATTATAAATTAATTTTTGGTTTTATAGTTTTTTTAATTTCTTTGTTTTATATAGTTTTTAGCAATATAATTGATTCACTTAGATATTATCTTCTAAATAACTCTTCTCTTTCTTTCAACTTGCGTTGATGCATAATTTGATCACTTACGATACTTGCTGTATATTATCGATTGTCTGATTGTTTGCTCTTGAACTATTATTGTTGCTTATACCCAATTCCAAAGGAAATGATCCCCTTGTTGACTACCATATCACAGTTTAGCTTACCTTTAAAACTTTCATGTCATCCCAGCCTTAGGATTTGGAGCCACCGTGCTCTAAGTTTCACTGTAGATATTCCGTTTCCCATTTATCCTAACCTTAGGATCGGAGTCACCGCACTCTATTCATGTGTTCTGCCATGGACACTTTCTACCATTTTCAACTTAACTTTAACTTTAGAGTCACCGCACTCTATCTAGTGTCTTGCCATAGACGCTACCTCCCCCTGGAACCTTGACCACAGTCGAGAGTTCCTCACCCTCTTTGAGGGGAACTACGAATACTCTGATTCCACTCCCGTCAGGATACGTAGGCACAAGATGCGATGTCTTGGCGAGTATACTTAGATACTAACCCCTAGGTCTTTACCTTAGCACATACCCGTAGCAAGCAAGTAATAGATAACATAAATAATAATAAGAGGTTCCTGTAGAGTACTACAGACGTTTAGGATGCTAATACCTTCCCTAGGCGTAACCAACCCCGAACCTTAGATCTCTTAGGGTTTTCGTTCTTTACCCTTTCCTTTGGATAAATCAAAGACCGGTGGTGAATAGTTAAAAATTTGTGATTCAAGTTAACTAATAGCTTGGTATCCAATTCTCACCGCGACACTATGGAATCACGCGTCTGGCTGATTTCTATCCTATCAATAAAATTTGAGCCCTTATGCTTTTGTTTGCAATACTTATTTGTTTTAGCTTTACAGAATGATGTTTTTAACATGAGCAACGATTCTTGAAATAAAACAAAAATGAATTTACTTGTAAAACTTTTTCTTCTTTCAAAATAAAGTTGACAATTTCTTTTTACTGTTGAACATCGAAAGAACATCGACCGCTTCTCCAGAAATAATCAAGCTTCAAAGTGCAGAATCAAAGTACTCCTTCTAAACCAGTGTGCCTGAACGAAGGATCAGTTATGACAGATGCGAATACTCCGTCTGACCTCTTCGGCCGAGTTCTCATCTCCTAAGCCCGACCAACACAGCTCCCAACAAGGACTGTCTCTCCTAAGCAAGGCAGAATTGCTATCTTGAACCAGCGGTACTTCTTCGCCCTGCGATGGCCGAGTATCCAATCATGTTCATCTTTTAGTTGGTATGTTGCGTTAGTTTTGTCAGCATATATATATATATATATATATATATATATATATATATATATATATATATATATATATATATATATAATAGTTTAGAAGTTAAATTTATTTATGTGATTATTTTGATGAAACGTGAGTATAATTTCTATTTTGTTTTTTTTTTAAATATCACACTATTATAGTTCACAAGATAAACATGATGAATTTAAATAATAATCAACAATGATAAGAATGGTGTATCTTATAGGGTTGTGAGGATTGGAGAGATTATCGTCAGAGAGATTCAATATGAAAGGATTACTACCCTCATTGATGTCTTGGGTTTTGAGAGTATGTTAATTATCTAATGGGGAGACACTTAAATAGCTAAACGGCTGAGGGTAGGGACCTCTCATTGGGCTTAACTGAATGGTACAGTCCATCACGGTCCATTCAGGAACAAAACTCAATCAAACAATTCATGTATTTAGTGTTTAATAATAATATATCATAATATAATTAACTAATAATTAATTATATCAATCCATATTTGATTAATTAAATAATTAATCTAACATTCTCCTACTTGGATGACAATAATTAATTATTAAAAATACTGATTTTAATATTAATATATCAGTAATGGTCAAAACACTAATAAATAAAAAAGAAGTAAATTTTCATGCTACAGAAATTGTATCCAATAGGAAAGACAAATCGTACATGTTAAAAATCATAACCTTATATAAAGAATTATGAATTTAGCATAACATATTTAAGTTAAGAGTAATATGTTATAAAGAATGGCCCAAACATATGAAAATGTTATTGATAAACTACTAACCCAAAATATCATAAGACTTACTCTTGTGTATAAGTCTTTGATAATGATTATACTAATGAGTTTTCAAATTAAATGTCATAGAATATCCACATAGGTTTTAGAATAGTAATTACATATAGGCATTCCCTATGTTTTAGAATAGTACTTCTTTTAGAATTGTAATTATTGTGTTTTTTCAATATCGACCTAAACATCAAATTATGATGTTGAATGAGATTAAGAGAATAATATATATCTCAGTATAATTGAATAAGTATTCTTAGAGTTATTGTATATTTTCAAGTCTTCTTAGAATATGTAATATTTATAATGCGCTCAAAAATATATGATAATATGAGAATAATAATTTGAAATTTTTCAGATGATATCATTGTGTACATATGCACTCCCACTGATACAATTGGATAAAGATTTATCAGTGTCCACCAATATTAACTACTTTGATTAAACAATGGGATAATAATTTTAATTTTATTGCAAAATTATATAGATATGTAGTTCTATAATATATCATCATTGGAGTTTTACAAACTCAACCACGTATTTTGCAAGTAAATAGACTATATCATTGTTTAGATGATTTCACATGAAAGAGTATGATGGTCATGTTAAAGGTTTGCCATAATTTGAGTGAGATCAAATTCCTATAATTTTAAATAAAATATAGAATTATATTCACCATCTTAATAACTCACTCAAAAACTCAAATGCTACAATTATAATCACACACATTTGAGAAATATATTACTCCCTCCGTCCCACAATGAGTGACTCATTTGGAATAAAATGGTGTCCCAAAATGTATGACCCATTTCAATTTCCAATGCAATTTTTCCTATTTTACCCTCTAATTAATATTACTTTCATCATTCCCAATACATTATAAGGGTACTTTAGTAAAAGTATCATTCTCTCTCCTTCATTTATTCCTTTTTTTTAATTTGTGTGAAAAGTCAACTGGATCACTCATTGTGGGACGGACGGAGTATGTTATACACAGCAGAAAAATATGCGACTTAATTTTAACTATTATTGAAGATATATCACAACCAAAACCGGTGAAGGGGTTGTGCAAGCAGTGCCCTTGCACAGCGCCTCCAATTAATAATACAATTGTTTAAATAATAGAAGGGTCTCGAAACAAATATTTATTCAAAAAGAACAATCACTGTGAATAATAAATTTGCATGAGAAGTTACACTATAAGTGTGAAATGCTTCTTTACATTTGTGAAACTCCTGACACGTTCTCTAGACCACCCCAGAGATAATAATTCTCATTGTTTTTAGCCACTAAAAAAATAATAACAAGTTAAATATACATAAATAATCTTTTTTTAATTTTTTTTTTATTAAAAAGGTGGCACAACCACCACAAAATATATTAGATAGAAAGATGAAGTTACATAGACAAAAATAAGGAGGGGACCAAACCAAAACCCCTTAATGACAAACTCTATAGCAAGGGAGCCCTATGGAGTTCCTAGCAAAATCCATAAGAAGATCCATATGAACTACATCCCACCATGTAAAATCATGTACATGTAAACCTAAGTTAGCAAGTTTATCTGCGCAATTGTTACCTTCCCTATAGATATGAGTAACCAAAAAATTAATGGATCGAGTATGATGTAACACATTCTCCCACCTGTTTTGAAGGCTCCAAGGAATCATAGAAGGTTTTTTGAAAGCAAGAACAACCAATTTTGAGTCGGTTTCCAACCAGAGATGATTCCAATTTTTATCTTTTGCAATCTCAATAGCCACCATAGCTGCCGTGAGCTCGGCCATGAAAGCATTCCCAATCCCAATCTTCATTGAAAAACAACCAAGATGATTTCCACAAGAATCCCTGTATATACCACCACAAGCAGCAACACTTGGAACACCCATCGAGGCTCCATCGGTATTACATTTTATCCAATTCAAAATAGGGGGTGCCAAAGAAATTCTTTCACAATACAAGTCTTTGGAGGATTCGAATTCACATTAAATTTATTAAGAATACTGAAATCCAACATAGAAGCGCATCCGGTTTTAAGCGTAGCATTACCCGTATGAGAAACCTCAGCAATGATGGCATTTAGAGCAGTCTTCCAATGAGTTTTGATGTTGTTAAATCTGATCCTATTCCTGGCCTGCCAGATTGCGTTAATGGTGTTAATTATAGCCGCCAACACGACTAACTTTGTCTGCTCAGAAGAAAAGCTGTCCAACACCTCCCAACAAGCATCAATGGTCCGGATATCATGATTCAAGAAAGAAGAGATATGTCTCCAAATGTTGCATACAAATCTACACTTGAAGAAAATATGATCAGAGCTCTCAATGTTTGCCAAACAGAAGCTGTACATGGAAGGGATGTTCATCCCTCTAGTGGCCAGATTCTCATCGGTAGGAATCTTATTGTGAAGGAGACGCCAAAGAAGCAAGGATCTAGAGGTTGGAATATGACAATTCCAAATTAATTTCCCCCAAAACAGTACTGGAGCAGCAGCAGTTTTGAAATTATAAGCAACCTTTAAAGTGAGGATACCGTCATCGGCAGGGGTCCAAATGCGAGCATCCTCTTTGTCAACAATGGGAATGTGAATTGTGGAACAAATATTATTAAGAGATGGAAATTGCATGATAATACTGTGAGGAAATTTCCATTCCCGATTCACCATGTAAGTCGAAGCCCTGTCTTTAATGAAGTTATGATTCCCATCAATAATGCTAAGCGAGTCCACTATCAAAGTTCCAGTCCAATTATCCAACCAGAATTGTATATTCTTGCCGTTTCCAAGAAGCCAACTCGAATTCTGAATAACTTTACCAAAAGATCCCTTCATGCTGCTCCACAAAGAGGAAAAAATATGGTAGTTGATGTGTCTAGAATCCCTCATTACTCGGTCTCTAATTAAAACCGCCCATTGATCTTTCGAATTAATCATGTCCCAACATTGCTTTAAGTTTGAAGCATCATTCAATTTTATTAACGAACGTAACCCCATCCCCCCCTTCCTCAAAAGGTCGACAACACTTATGCCAAGCAACGGTAACCATTTTCCTTTTATCAATCTCGCCTCCCCAAATAAAGTTCCGAATCCACCGCTCAATAACCTTTAAGGTAGAAACCGGCCAAGAATAAATTAACAGAGTGTGGAGAAGCATAATTTGAATAATAGATTTCACTAAAACCAGTCTGCCTGCAATGGAGAGAAGGCTGGCCTTCTAGGCAGCCAGTTTGGATCTGACTCTATCAGCAATAAACTGAAAGTGAATCGGCTTCGGCTTCCCAAGGAAAATCGGAGCACCTAGATAAATGAACAGGGCTGAACCTACAGAGAAACCAAGGAGATGTGCAATATGCAGATGCTTACTGTGCGACATCGAGCCGGCATAGACAATAGATTTAGAAAAATTAATTTGCTGGCCTGACATCAAAGCATACCTTTGAAACAGAGTCGAAACAGCCTGAATAGAGCAATGATCGGCTTTGCAAAAAACCATTATGTCGTCAGCATATAACACATAAGAAGGAACCGTTGTTTGTTTTGTTGCTTATAAAAGACCAAGGAAAATTGAATTGACCTTGAATAAAACTCAGATTATGCCAAAGGAATCTACAAACCACCAGATTCGTTGAAGCGTACACAGCCGAAATACCAAAAGTAACATCATGATTTTTCACCAAAAAAGAAACCTGCTGGTTGTCAGCAGCAATAACCTCAGGATCAATGCTATTGAGACAGCAACACCACAGATTAGGCTCTAAACTATCCCTATCATTAACGGCAAAAAACTTAAGGCCTAATCTATTTAGCCAATTAACCGGAAAATTATCCACAGCCATCCACGGTTCAGCAATAAAAATGAAATCGGGTTTATTTACAAGAATAATCCTCTTTAAAGCTAGTTTTGTGGGAGAGTTAGCAATACCTCTCACATTCCAAAATAGACACTTCATGAGGACAGATTTGCAGGTCCAACTCTAGATCTTGTACCAGGCCTAGAGATAGATTGTTGCTTCTTAACCTTTCTTCTGGATTTAACAGGCTTAAAGCCATCACTGTCATGAATTTGTTTAAGTGGATTCAAGTCTTCCATGTTAGACCATGAGTTATGGAGGAAAGCCATGTTCCCTTGAGCATCCTGAGTAGAATTTTTTAAGGAAGTGTTTTCTGGCCTTGTTTGAATTGGTTCAAACTCAATCAATTGGGTGGCATCAACAAACTCCGTCCCCAACGAACTATCAGATCCAATGTCATTATCATTAGTCACAGGATCCTTGATTCTATCATCCACAACAACGGGAAACATCACATTAACATTGCTGCTATCAATAACAATAGTAGGAGTAACCCCATTCTGGCTGTCAACGACAGCATTTGAAATTTGATTCACTTCATTACAACCTGCATTTACAAATTCAGAACTGCCAAATTCTGGATTTTCCTGGGCTTCTGAGGCCTCTTTATGTGAAATGTCTTCAGCTGTGGTATCCGTATGGACCTGCTCCTTACCTTTTCTTTTGTTGGCATCTCCCACTATAATGTAAGCGTTATGAGTCCCTTGCTAAACAATAGATTTTTTCGGCTTGTCTCTTTGCTCCTGAATTTTCTCAATGGGTCTACGCTTACAAATATCCAAGGAATGACCAATACATTTGCAGTAATCACAAAAGTCCGGTAAATTCTCGTACTCAATGTCCACAAAGAAGGCAAACCCCTTTCTTTCAACCAGAACTTTGTCCCTAAGCTCTCCTGCGATTTCAAGATCCACCAGCACCCTTGCATAGTGCCCAAAAGGTCTATCGAACGTAGGTTTAATCGTGGCAGCATCCGTGCATAAAGGCGTTCCCACACTACTAGCGATTACAAAAAGGATCTTTAGTCTCCAATACTCTTGCGACAACCCAAAAATACGAATCCAAACTTGTGCCGATGACTGTTTAAGATTGGTGGGGTTGAAATCCCTCGTCCACGGGAAAAGCTTCAGAAAGCCAGGATTGAGGTTCCAAGAGTTTGACACCCTCACTTGTCTAACATCTTCTATCGTAGAGAAATAATCTGATTACATAAATAGTCTAATATCAAATAGTTATGAAATATACTCCTAAATTTAAATTATACTGTCTTTTTAATCGTATGATATAACTTAAAATATAATGAATTTATACAAAAAAGAAAATGATAAAATTATATATTTTTTAAATTAAAGGATGATAAAATAATTAATAAAATTTTTTTTTATTTATAATTTGAATAAATAATAATTTTTAAATTATTTTTTTATGTTTTTTATTGTGAATTTAATTTTATTATAAGAGGGCCTCTGAATATTTCAAGACGGCTCTGATCACAAGTAATAATAAAGTTTATTACTAACCATAGTTTTAAAAACCGGACCGGACCGGCCGGTTGAACCGGAAGCCGGAGTGGTAACCGGTCTGGTTCAATTGTTGGATTGGTATACAGTTGAACCAGTGAGAACCGGTCAAAACCGGTGTAAACCAGTAAACCGACGATTTTTAAAAACCGGTGGTTAAAATGCTTGTTTTTTTTTTAAATTAAAACGACTTTATTTTTCATTATATAAAAAAAAAAAATAATAATAAATATAAGAGAAATTTAATATTTTTTTAAAAAAAATTAGTGACAAAGATTAAATATAATAAATAGAGGATATTTCAGTATGATAGCATTAATAGGTTGTGGAATTTAAACATAATCTATTTTCTCTCTTGTATGATTGATATCAGTGGTTTTTATTAGTTGGGTTGAGGTGTTACGAAAAGTAAATGGTAATGCATGTTATATAAATAACAAACATAAGTTTGTATTTGAGATTGATACTTTTTTTAAATTTTTAAATCAATTACTGGACTTAAATTTATAATTGATTCAAATTTGAATTTAAATTATAAACTTGAAAATTTATGATATTTTTAAATTTTTTAGGTGGTAGTGATTTTTTTCGACACCAAGCAATCTGATTTGACCGGTTTAATACCTATATAATTTTGTTATAGTGACCGGTTTATTCAACCGAGTTATCCGATTTTATTCGGTTTAGTGATGCGATTCGACCAATGACCCAGTGGTTAGACCAATAAACCAGTGACTCAATACTCTCACCGGTTCGATAACCGGTCCGGTTTTTAAAACATTGTTACTAACAAAGAATATATTATCCTCAACATAAATCTCTATAAAATAATAATTAAATAATATTTGTTTCTCAATTTTATACCATTGACATGTTGAATTCTTCCACTTGATATAGAATAATAGTTTAACTAAAATTAAGAGTTTTAAAAAAAAATTTAAACAACTATTCAACTATTTTCTCTATCACACAATGATCATGTCAAGTAATGTCACACCGATAAAGTATGTTCATCACTTACATAATACTTAGAGAATTGTAATCCATTTTAATAAAAAATTAAAATAAATTATTGAATTTTATAAAGTCTTACATGTCTTTAAAATAATTTTTTATTTATCAAATATTTGTTTCAACAAAAAATAGCAATGTATAAATATTATGTCACCAAAAAATTCTAATACTGATAGAGTACTCAGGAGACATATTCATATAGGTGCCCCCACTAAGTTTTCATTAAACATATTTAATACTATTATATAGTTATATAATAATTGTTAAAGAAATATTTATTTAAGATAGTGTAATCTATTAACTAATTGAAAAAGTATTTCTGTTATGGATATATTATTAAAAATTAAATGTAAAATTCCAAGTATATGTTCCGTTCAAAATAATTGAGTTTTATTTATTTATTTTGATGCTTGTTTGAAAAAAATATAGATAAATTAATTTTGTGTTTAATTGCAAAACAATGTATCACTAAAATTTTAAAAACTAAATTGTTTTTATATATTATTATTTTAATACTAAAATGTCATCATCAAATATTATAAGCGAATCAAATAGTATAAGCCTATCATAATTAATTATATAGAAATAAACATTGAAAATTTTAGCTGATAATTAAATTGAGAAAATTATACAAATAAAAATTTTAAAATATTGTTAAATACTTTTTAAAGATAGATCTTACAAAAAATGAGTATAATATATATATATATATATACATTTTAAAAAACATAAATGATAAATATATCATACAACAGATTTATAAAATAGTATGTTGCCCCACGTTTTAAAATCTCTGGCTCCGTTCCTGGAGTACTCGAACTATAATTTACAAAATCATAAATCATAAGTATATTGAACAAAATAAATTATATTAATAATAACACACTGATAAGGTATAATTATTATCAATATAATATTTACTACAATTAAATTTAATTTAATTATTTTATTAAACAAAATTTGTATAATTATACCCACGATAGGTGAGTTACAATCATATGAATTAAAAATACTTATATTTTATTTAAAATATGAAAGTTTATAACTGTATCCATGATAGGTGAGATTACTGCTATACAAATTAATTGTGAATACTTCAGAATAAAATTCATAAAATAATAAGATTTCTAATATACTCATAAAACTATATTTTTATTTCTTTATTTGAGTATATAACTAGTATATAATTAGAACTCAATTTATGACAATAAATAAAGGGTTTTTAATTCAGATTTTTTTGAAAAATTAATAATTTTATATAAATGCACGTTTTATATTTTTTCAAAAGGAGTGGATAGCATCAAAAACAATTTTTACTTATATGCAATTATATAATTAGTCACAAGATATATAATAATAAATTATGACTAACCTCACAAACTTTGATTTGTATTCTTTTATAGAGTATTTGAATCTTTGATAATCTGTAGAGAATTGCAGTATCATCTCAATAGCTCATAAATTAATGTTAAATTGTCATATAAAAAAGATTCTATGTATTAACCACATAATTTAAGAATAAAATAATTTTAATTGCCAAAAAAACTCAAAATAATTATAATATTTTAAGAGTGAAGTGATAAATAATTTGACGACATATAATTTGACAAAAAATTATTATAAATTTAAAAATAAATATTGAATCTTAATTAATTCTATAATCATATCACTTTTGAAATTCTGGTATCAGACGTGTGATGTTAAGGTGCGATGTCACAACAACACACTCTGCACAATGGACAAATTAAACAGCAAAATAACACACCAAATTGTTCACCCAGTTCGGTCTAACTACCTACGTCTGGGGCTACCAAGCCAGGGATGAAATTCACTACTTGTAGAATTAATTTACAGACTCAATAACCCAGTTGACAATCTCCTAAACTTAGTTCCTACTAGTGACTTTCTACCTAAGAACCCACTTAGATATGAGAACACTACTCAATCCCTAAAACAATACTCAAGGAACAACCTCTTTGAGCAACCTTGATCTTACTTCACAGCTTTGATCAAGTAACAACTCTCTATTGCTTCACAGCTTCTAAGAGAGGACAGAATACGACTCAGCAATTCACCCTAGAATTCTGGATACAAGACTCGTACAAAATACTCAAGACACTCAGCCTATGCTCTTGATTCTTTCTCTGTATCTCTGTGGCTTTTTCCTTTGGTCTTGTGCGCTTTATATAGCTCATTGAATTGGTCTTGGACCTGCTACAATATCTGACCTGATTTTTTATTTAAAACTGAATATTTAAAACAGATTTTCTCCTAAAATCTTTTTAAATCTTCAACCTTTTAAATCTCCTACAAATCTGCACCAGATCTCCTATGCAGCAGAAAATATCTATCCCAAGATATTCGCATCCAATGAGACAGCTTGCTCTCCACAATTCCAGCTAACACGCAAACCCTAACAACATCACAACCTGATGTTATTAATTCTGCAGATCTAATGTCACAACATCGCCATGCGACATCAGACATCCAACTTCAGCAATTTAAATACTTAACACAGCCCAGTGTTAAGACTCGATGTTGCAACATCAGCACCTTGACATCAACATTGAACATACTTTATTTTACCAAAATTCCAGCCAATCCAAGAACTAACAATCTCCCCCTTTGGCTAATTTTGGCTAAAATAATCTCTGCACTATGCACCTTCAGAGACTTCAGCAGCGGAAAAACTTCAATCAATAATTTTGAAACTCCAAGCAGCAGCATCAGCAGTAACATCTTTTCTTCACAAAACTCTGCTGCACACATAAAAACTTCAGCATATATCATTATGCTGCAAAACAGCTGCAATCTTCAACTACAATCTTCAAACAGCTGCACATATTTCATTATTAGCAGCAACTTCAATTTACTTCAGCATCCAGCAGCAGTATCATAAACACTTCTGCATCACAAAAACACTGCTGCAGCACCATCTTCAACTGCAAAAAATTTCAACAATGTTGCTCCCCCTCAATCATGAACCAGCAAGGCCAGCTGATCACACAGTTCAGTGATTCAGTAATTACTCATTACTCCCCCTTAATTTCTGCATATTCTTTTGACAGCACCTCAACTCCTTTGACAGCTTTTGAAACTTTTGGCTTTCTTTCTTTCTTTGGCTACTTCTCCCCCTTTTGGCTTTAGAAAGTCACTAGTAGGAATTAAGTTTAGGAGATTGTCAACTGGGTTGTTGAGTCTGTAAATTAATTCTACAAGTAGTGAATTTCTACCTAAGAACCCACTTAGATATGAGAACATTACTCAATCCCTAAAACAATACTCAAGGAACAACCTCTTTGAGCAACCTTGATCTTACTTCACAGCTTTGATCAAGTAACAACTCTCTATTGCTTCACAGCTTCTAAGAGAGGACAGAATACGACTCAGCAATTCACCCTAGAATTCTGGATACAAGACTCGTACAAAATACTCAAGACACTCAGCCTATGCTCTTGATTGTTTCTCTGTATCTCTGTCGCTTTTTCCTTTGGTCTTGTGCGCTTTATATAGCTCCTTGAATTGGTCTTGGACCTGCTACAATATCTGACCTGATTTGTTATTTAAAACTGAATATTTAAAACAGATTTTCTCCTAAAATCTTTTTAAATCTTCAACCTTTTAAATCTCCTACAAATCTGCACCAGATCTCCTATGCATCAGAAAATATCGATCCCAAGATATTCGCATCTAATGAGACAGCTTGCTCTCCACAATTCCAGCTAACACGCAAACCCTAACAACATCACAACCTGATGTTATTAATTCTGCAGATCTAATGTCACAACATCGCCATGTGACATCAGACATCCAACTTCAGCAATTTAAATACTTAACACAGCTCAGTGTTAAGACTCAATGTTGTAACATCAGCACCTTGACATCAACATTGAACATATATTGTTTTACCAAAATTCAAGCCAATCCAAGAACTAACAACTTTAAAAGAGACCATAAATTCCTAAGAATGTTGGGTGATGATTTAACCTAAGGTTGGTTTTTATGGTAAAAGAAAAGGTTGTTTGTTCTCTTTAAGAATAGATATACTTTTGTCATGTATTGTATTGAAAATAAATAAATTTATTTTGTTTACTGTATTGTATTATTAAAAAACAAAGATAATGAAACAATTACATGGTAGCATAAATAATTGATTTTGAATCAACCACTGAAATTATGTAAAGGACATTTTCGATACAGTTATGATAATTATATAACAGACAGAAAAAAATATTATAAATTTTTGAAAGTAATGTTAAGGATAGCATATGTTATTGATTGTTGGCCAGTATCTTTTGATAAAAGAGTACAAATTTCTAAAAAATAAATGGCAACATAATAATAAGAAATTGTCAATAACTATCTGCGCCATATCTTACGAATGCCACCGTATTTCATGGCAAAACCATATATCACATCAAGAATAGTCAGATATATGCTCAACATAAAATAAGAATTATATCAACAATAGTTATAAGATGTATTAATCTGGCTCTGATAGCAATTGATGAATTTAAAATAATCGGATAGATACAAGTTATGATATATTGTTATATTAAAGAATAATCAACAACGATAAGAACGGTGTATTTTATAGGATTGTGAAAGATTTGAGAGATTATCGTCGAAGAGATTGAATATGAAAGGATTACTACATTCATTGGCGTCTAAGATTTTCAGAGTATGTTAATTGTTTAATGAAGAGACACATAAATAACTAAACGACTGAGGACAGTGACCTCTAATTGGACTTAACTGAATAATTCAAGTCATTACGGTCTATTCAGGCACAAAATCCAATCAAACAATTTATTTATTTAGTGTTTAATAACAATAGATTATAATATAATTAATTATGTCAATTTATATTTAATTAATTAATTAAATAATTAATCTAACAAAATATTTATAGATCATTCTATCACGTCATATTATTGTTTTTTAATTTCATAATATTATCTAGTATTTTTGGAACGAGTTTGTAAAATTAAAAATATAATAATAATTAAAAAATTAAGATATTCTTCTAATGTTCTTTTGGAAGCAAGTGAGTAAAAAAAACATGTTTGTGTTGTGGTTTGCATATTTCTAATGCAATTGTTTATGAATTCCTTCTTTTAAAGCTGCAAGAATTAGGCTCTATTTGGTAAAACTAGCTGGTAGCTGATAGTTGGTAGTTGGTAGCTGGTAGCTGATATCTAGTAGCTTATAGTTAGTAGTTGATAAGTTAATTTAACTGTTTGGTAAATTAGCTGTTACACTAGCTGATAATTACAAAATGACTTAAAAGGACATTTTTAATTAAGAAATTGGTGATTTCATTATCTTATTATATTATATTATTAAATTAATTTTTATTCGATAAAAGTAAATGCATTAATAACAACATGCAAAATAATTTTAATATATATAAAAAATTAAAGATATCATCAAAATATATAAATTTGTATAAAAGTTTTATGGACTTTGCTATTTAGTATGAATATATTGACAACAAAATTCAATGGAAAAAAAACCAGCAAACCATATATAAAGCAAGGGTGTTTCATAAACCCATTTAAAAAGACATAAAAGTAAAAGTAATCGTAATAACTACGATTCTTGATCTAATTAACTCATTCTTTCGTAAAATATAATTTTTTTAATTCATAATTTTATAATGAAATTTAATAAAATATGTGAAATAATAACATTGTAATTTTGAATTTAGTTATATTAATCTAAAAAGATAACAAAAACAAGTTTATTGTCTAATATTTTACAATAAAACTGTAATAATATTCTGAACTTTCTTCATCTTTGTTGATTTTATTGATTTTATTCCAATGTTTCACTAATTTAATAATTATCAACACTATTTTTAAATTAATTATATAATTTATATTTAATAAATAAGAATAATATCTAAAATTTTCTATAACATTCTTCAAAATCTCCCTAAATTTAATATTTTAAAATCAATTTTTTAATAGTAAATATTATATATATATATATATATATATATATATATATATATATATATATATATATATATATATATATATATATATATATATATATATAAAATAATAAAGATATAATTGGAATAAAAAGTCATAAGCTAAAAGCTACTTCAAATAGTTTTTAAAAAAAAGTTAAAAGCTATAAGCTAAAATGCATTATTTAACAAAGCTTTTTAATTAAAATGAACTGAAAAACTAAAAACTCTTTTTATGATTTTACCAAACAGATTCTTAGGAACTAGGTGCATTGATAATATTATTATTGTTTTAGTGATAAATGAGACAGTAAAGTTGACCTCTAAATTGAAACATAAATATCTAAAAAAGATTTCATGCCTGTGGTGAGAAAATTAATGTCACCATCTAACCCAATTTAATATTGATAAGTACAGTACTTTTTTGGACCCCAAAATTAATGCAGCAATAAACGATGGGGACTACACCTTTAATGATATAGAAATAGAAATTGCATTTTTATTTATTGAAGTACTCCCTCTAATTACTATTATAAACAAAAAAACACTTTAAATTTTGGTCATTATTATAAGCAAAAGTCATTAAATTTTAGATTAATTAATGCTTATATTACTATTATACCCTTAATTTAATTCCAAAGTATTTAATATTGAAAGTTGATTCATCAAATAAACTAAGGATATTATCGTAAATTTTACTTTGATTGTATATGAAATCCAGAAAATTAATTATACTTAACTAACTTTCTTAATACGTGTGAAAATAGTTATTTTGACTTATAATTATGACCGGAGGGAGTATCTTTTCTAATGACCTTTCCAAATATGGTTACTGACATTTATATTGAGTAAATATTAATTTATAGAATTGTAGCACTATCATTAGAATAATATATAAAAATTAAAGCACTATTATTAAGGGTGTATATATAAAATAACCACATGCAATATCCGACAAACTCTTTAATTTTTTGGTTGAGTCAAATGGTAGTAGGTTGTCTAAATAATTTTTTTATTTTATTAATATTAAATAATTAAGTAATTAATCAATATATTATTTGATAAAAATTATTTAATATTTTTATCTTTAAAAAATTAAATAACTTATTTGATCTTACTGGCTGATCAGAATCTGAAGTGGGTTAGAGATTACGTCTGTGATGTTGGGTTTTAAAGAATGAGGAGCGGGTGTACCTGCAAGGCACTCCGATGCTAAAGTAAGAATCTGGAGAAAAGAAGGCATGTACAAAGTATGTGTGTCTTAGGATGATTTAGAATATTTGACCCTCTCAAATGAGAGGGTTTTTATAGTGTCACTGCTACGGAAAATCTATTTAACAACGGTTGGGAAAGATATATAATGACGCGGGCACATGCGTTGTTATGTAGAGTGTCGTTGTATATATGATACTTACAATCACGGCCCAGTAAGCATTGTAATAAACTGGAAAGTGCGCTATCTATAATGACGGTTATTTTAAATACCCGTTGTTGTATGTCTTTTAATAAAATAGAAAAATGCAGCATTAGAACTACCTATAATGATGGTTAATTTAAAAAACGGTTGTTGTATACTACCTATAATGACGGTTATTTTAAATACTAGCTGTTGTATGTCTTTTAATAAAATAAAATAAAAATTGTAGCATTAGAACAAGAATAACAAGAACATCAAGAACAACAATAAGAATAACAACAACCATAACAACAACAACATCAAGAACAACAATAATTAAAAAAGAACGCCAACAACTAACATTGCTAACTCAAATTCTAAAATTTGTTCTGAAATTTGGTTTAGTGGAGAAATAGAGTATCGTAAATGAAAGATGATGTTTGGAGGTAGAAGATGTAGTTCGTCTAAGTTTTAGGTTTCACGCGGATCACTAATAGTAGTGTCTTGGCCGTTGATAATCACTAAATGGACGGCCAAAATTTGTTTAAGGATAGTGCATAAACTCAATATGCACGTCACCTATAATGTTGGTAATGGGACTTGAAAAAATAAGTAAAAAACCAAAAATGCTGGTGCTGGGACTTGAACTCATGGCAAGATGCTACCTATAATGACAGTTTTTTTAAATACCCGTGGTGAAAGGTTTGTTAGCATTTTGAAAAAATAAGTAAAAAATGCTACCTATAATGACGGTTTTTTAAATACCCGTGGTGAAAGGTCTGTCAGTATTTTGAAAAAATAGGAAAGAAGTAACATGATTAAAATAAATTCAGAAAAATCTAAAAACACGAAATTTAATCTAATTAGGTAAAATAAGAATTTTGAGAATTTTTTGGAATGTTTTGAGACTATGAAAATAGTAAAAAAATTCATTAAAAATGACCGCACGATTTTTCTGCTTCAAATGCACGAAACATATCTAAAAAATGAGGCGATTTTCCCTAAAACCGGTTTTTTGAAGAGCAAGACCTAAAACTAAACTATAGGCTATAATGACGGTTTTTTGAATACTCGTAGTGAAAGACTGTCAGCATTTTGAAAAAAGGTGTAAAAAACCATAAATGTTAGTGCTAGGACTTGAACCCATAACCAGAGGCTACCTATAATGACAGTTTTTCAAATATCCGTGGTGAAAGGCCTCACATTTCACAACGGTTGGAATTTTAACCGTCATTAACAGCATTTTAATAAGATTTAAAAAAATGTGTGCATCTAGTTTGCACTATTACAAAGGTGTATATGATGCCGTTGTAAACCTGGCGTTGTTGTTTGCGCGTTTTGTAGTTGTGTACCCCCAATGCTTGGCCATTGGTCCCTATTTTCGGGGCGAGATATTCACTCCCAAAGAATAGGTAACTGCCAAAACTAGCCATTAGGATGGGCAGAGCTGCCCAAAACTAGCTGTTGCCACGGGCAAGGGCGTGGTTGCGGGCACAGGCGTCGTGACTGTTTCTAGATGGTGGAACCGTGCGTGATGGGCAAAAATGCAACGAGGGGCAGCTGATCATGGAGGTTAACTGGCCAGCCTTCCTCGACAGAGGGGCAGAAAGGTAAAATGTTTCCCTTTGCTCTTAATTGGCATGACTTAGGCAATTGGGCCGCTTTGGGTGCAGGAGTGGATTGGGCCATGCCTAGCCAATGGGTCATTCTAGAACAGGAGCCCCCCAAGTCGTTGGTCCTGAGCATAGGAGTGATGTCACAAGGGCAGGTCGCGGCCCCGAGGAGGAGTATGCGTGGTCGACGCTTGTTACTGAGACGGGGTTGGCTCGCGATGCTCGAGGGAGTCTGTGTCCGAGGAACCTGTAACGTTGTCCGGCGTGCAGGGAGCCTAACGGTTGATGGGATTTGAAGGGATGGAGTGCCACGAATGCCTCAAGCCATGTGCCACATTTAATATGTAATGATGGCTAGGCTAGGTTCATGATGATGCCCCTATGCCACGCGTGCTCGTGCACGTGCCCCTGGCCCGTCTATAATTAGAGGGAGGGCGCGCTCATTTCCACTTTTCGCTTCTCTTTCTTCTCTTGCTTCCAGTTCTCATCTCTGTCGTTCACCGCCGTTCACCGCCATACCATCGCCGCACGCACAACATCCGGAGCTTGCCGACTACCTACTTATCTTCCTCGACCATGTTAGTCTTCCTAGCCTTTCTCTGTTTTAAGTGTTTTAGCTTCGGTTTTACTTAGTTTACATGCGGTTAGGATGAAACTAGGGAGAGTATGGGTGGTTTCCGGCGAATGTTGGTGGATGGCGGTGGTTAGGCCATCTTCTGCTGCCGATGCCGTCGTCGAAGCCTTAGGAAACTTAGGATTTTAGTCGATTCTGGCACCGTTGCGACAACGAGTGGTTTCATCGCCGATGGAATTTATGAGTTTTTTGGTGGATCTCCAAGGGATTTCTGGGTAACACACCGGGGAGGATCTCCCCGTATGGGTCAGAGGGATTTCCATGGGCGTCTCCTCGCACTGTTGTTGTGCCATTTGAGTAGGGGCTTAGGTCGGGGACGTTTTCCTCAATCCTTCGTGCGCCCTTTCACTTGACTAGTGGTGGAAGGGTGGATTTTACTTTGTCATCGAATTCACTTTTGTCCTTTGTTTTTCAGGTAATGGAGATGTCTTGTGAAGCTTTGGATGAAGTTATGAGGGACCTGTACGAGGAGAGCTCCTCGGAAGATAGCGGCACTGATGATACTTCTGCTCCCGGGTATGCCGGCGAAATATCTGCCCCAAGTAGCTCCGCGGAAGAGTGGGTCGTCGCTGAGCCCCGGGAGCATGCCTCCCTTTTTGCTTTTTACACCCGAGATACCTTCACGACGGTGGGGGCCGAGGGAGACTGGAGAGTCCACTTCCCTGGGGAGAATGACCGGATTTGCTCGACCTACGTGGAGAGGTTCCCCATGTACGAGTATGTCTTCAAGGAGATAGGGTTGAGGCTGCCCTTTACAGACTTTCAAGTGGCTCTCTTCGGCCATCTGGATCTGGCGCACTCGCAACTGCATCCAAACTCGATGTCTTTCATGCGGGCATTCGAGCTGACATGTGAATATTTAAATATTGGAGCACTCTTCCCCTTTTCTTCATCGTCTTCCATCTTCAGCGTTAGGTTTCTGGCAGGCAGTTCGGATGGGTCTCCCTGAAGCAGGGGAGAAAATTATTCAAGCCTTTCTCTGAGTCCATCAGGACGTTCAAGGAGAGGTACTACATCATTGAGCCCGTGTCAGAGAGGGCGACAAACTCCTCGTTCATCTGGGAGGTTTCGACAGATGAGAATAGGGAAGCCCTTATCGACGAGCAGGGCAAAGTATAGGGGCAGAGGTTATTGAAGTTCCCCTTCTGCTGGAGTGGGTACCATTTTACCTGGGGATAAGGTCAGCTATGAAAAGCTATTGGGCTTTGTCGATGGCTTTGTCCCTGCCCAGTGCGTGAATAGGGGCGGGGAGCTCATTTACGAAGCAGACGAAGGGGGGGGAGGGGTCAAAGTGGAGACCCGATACATCAACACGAAGGAGCTCTTCAAGTGTAGCACTCGTACGAAGGCTCTGGAACTTCTTGGTAGCCATTTACTTTTTAGCTCGCTTGTGTTGTTATTTTCCTTGTTTACTAACGTGTGCCCGTCGTTTTGCAGGTAATATGTCTTCTACCCAGGAGCGAATGGTGAAGAGTGCCCAGGCAGGCTCAAGGTGGGCCAAAAGATCGGGAAGAGCCGCCTCAGTGAGCGAGTGCATCCTCCACAGACGGGGTCGGGGACCTCCTCGTCAACGCCATATGTCGCCCAGACCTCTCCCGCGCCAGTAACATCAAGGTTCAAGCTCCCTCGGGTGGACGAGATCCTCGAACTTACCCATGAGGGAGATAAGAGCAAGTTTGAGCTACCTTCGTGCTTTCACAACCGGAATTTCTTTGAAGGCTCCTTTCTCGCACTCCTTCGGGCGGATTCCTTAAAGCTCGAGGAGCTGGATCGTCCGAGCAAGGGGACGATACTGGCCCAGGATGCTGCTGCCCTGATGAGGGTTCTGGGTATGGCGGTGGTCTACACCGAGGAGGGTGCTCTCCAGGATATATAGCTAAAGAAGGCACATGCCGCAAACGCGGTCCTGGAAGAGAAGCTGAAGGCTGCAGAGGAGGCGACGCAGAAGGCTAAGGAGGATCTAGCCAAGGCCGTCGAGGAGGAGGCAAAACAGTATAAGGGCGAGCTGGCCAAGGTCAACGGGGAGAAGGATACCCTAGCCACGGAGAAGAAGGTCGCGGAGGACTTGATCTCATCATTGAGGACTTTCACTGCTCCCGCTGAGGATGAAAGCAATGAAGTGAAGAGTTTGAAGACTCGAGCTGAGCTGGTTGCCTGTATTAGCCAGGCTAAGGAGGACTGCGTGGGGATCGCCGAGGATGCTTTTAACAACGCTGTGGAGCAGCTGAAGATCGTGAATTCTGGGGTCGAACTTTCCACCAAGGGGACTCAGTTCCTCTACAATGTGGTGGATGGTCAGATCGTTGTCCCAGACTTCCTTCGATTCAGCGAGGAGCAGGAGCAGCCTGCCCGTGAGGAGCCCAGCCAACGGCCGACTGATTTTCCTTTTGTTGTATTTCCAGCCTGTGTGTCGTGTTTTTGTAATTTATCTTTTTGTATGGGGCTTGGCCCCTTTGTAATATAACCAGCACAATCGCGGTCCATGTGGCCGTTTTTATGATAATATTAATTTTTTTCCACAGTGGTCGGTTATGTATGATTCGTTTTGGTGCATGTTTTTACTTTGCTTTATTTTTGCTAAGTGTCAAACGTTGCTCGATACTCGTGCCCGTTGTATGGGATACTTTAGTGAATGATATTTATTGTTTCAGGGTTTTCTTAACAAATTGTTTTCGATAGTGGGGGGAACTGGCCAAACGGTCTGGGTAGCTTTCGGGCATGAGAGCGGAGCTCAGGTCACGTTTGTGGCCTGAGTTCGCAGCGTGAACTTCCCATTGCGACCTAGTTGTTCTGCCTTTCGTGGTACTTTGGCGACGGCAGGCTCGGTCGAGGGACCGGTGTCGGGCATAGGTTTTATTTGTTCCTAAGCAAAAGCCTGCCTTGATTTATTTTGGTATGCAGCGCTTGTACTTGGGCGCACACTTATGGTCGGTACGTTATGCTCGTCGTGTCGATGGAGCACTGTAGCACCCCAAAATTTGCCCTACCTTTTTTCTGGCTTGTGTTTCGCGTTCATCTGCTTTTTTAGGCCATAACTCATAATCATATCATTGCATTGGTTTTCTGAGACATGGGATCGAGGTTTTTTTTCTTGTTATAAGTGTCCGCCCTGTTCGGGACGATTCTGCAAGTCATCTTCTGCAAAGTTCATCAGTGTACATCTGGGTGATTTAGGTTTTTATTTATGGTTGAGCTTGTGGACTGTTTATCGGCTGAGATTCTTCAGTGGATCATGTGAGTGGCCAGATTGTTCAGTGGTAGCTGTGACCATTTTATCAGAGGCTTGTGAATAGTTTGTGATCGGTTTTGAATTCTTTGGGTTATCCATTTTCTATCCATCATGACCATCTTCAACCATTTTAACCAATTTTCTTTCCATATTCAATTTTATTTCAATATCCATTTTTGGTCATTTTCAAATCCATTTTACATATCCAAACCTAATTCAACATCCAACTCCATTTAGCTCATGTCCATATATCCATCTTATTTCTAACCAAGTATCCATGTTTCTTCTTATCCATTTATAACCAAAATCCATAATCACTTTCTACACCTATCCATTCAAGTAATCAATTCACTCCTTTCAATATCCATTTTTAATCACATTAAACCATATTTGTTTTATAATTTCATCCATTTGTTTTTAAACCACTTGTCAATTCCCCTTTTCTAAATCCAAAATCTATATCCATTTAAACCATTTTGAAATCCATTTCAACTCAAACAACCAGACCAAGTCTAAACCAATCCAAAATCCACTTTTATTTTCTCCATAATTCCAAATATCAATTTTTTAGTATCTATTTTAACCATTCCAAATAAACCATATTCATTTTTTATCCGTATTCAAGTTCAAATTCCACAACCAGTATTTTCCAGTCCATTCTTTCTAAACCAATTACCCATTTTCATGTCATTAACCAAAATCATTATCCAACCTTCAATTAACTTTTCCTTTAATAACCCTTTTGACCATTTTTTATAACCACTTTTAACTAATTCTTAAATCAATTTCAAATATTCATCCATTTCCAATTGTTAATAATAACACATAACCACAAAGGTCCATAGCAGTAACCAACATACAAGGGAAAAATACGCTGCAGCAGAAAAGGGAAAAGGAAGAAATACATCAGATTTTTTGAAAAGTTTTACAACAGGAGAAAAATACACTAACAAACTAACCACCAGTTCTCAACAGAACTTGATTCCAATTTTTTTAAATAGATTTTACGCCAGATCCTTCTAACACAGAACCAATTCCTCTAACTTCTCTAACAGAATTCTAACAAACTCTAACCGAATTCACCTGTAAATACTATTTTACCCTCATCCGATTTCTGCTATAAAACCGGCATTACCTTCATTCTTCAATCTCTTCTTCATTCTGCACCATTTTTATCAATTCTGATTCTACACAATCTTCATCTTCAATTTTCATTCTGCAACTTTTCATTCTTCATTCTTCTTAATTCTCTTCCAATCTCCATCATCATCTTCAATATGCTTCTCACAAATTCTTCGCATACTCATCATCACCAAAGCCTGCAAATTGATTCACCAACAGTTCCTAACCGAATTTGTTAAACAATCTTCTCAGCTTCATCTTCAACTTTCGAATACAACCTCACTTTGATCCTTCAATCTTCAACCAAATCTCACAAAGCTTCATCAATTCAACCTGCAGAAATCAACAATTCACAACATCAACAAGTCAATTCAGCATAATTCAGATCAGAGAAGAGTTCACAATTCAAAACAACGATTCACGCGACGATTCACCCAACACAAGAATTTGTGAACTCAAGAACGAGAGCAACAATCGTAATCAACGCGATAATACTCAGAAGTGATTTAGCAGAAGAAGGAACGGATTCGAGCGAAATTACGCATACCTGGAAATTATCTCTGGTTTTCTCTTCATATGCTCCGATTTGAAGACGCATCGGACGGACTCCGATAGGTATTCCGAACCTCTTCCTCCTTACTATTGCTTTTGAATTTGAGCGAGTTGCGTCGTTAGTTTTGAATGTGCTACGAATATTGTGTACTTTTGTTTCTTCTGCGTTTTCGATTGCGTAAATGTTGAGCGAGAGATGTGAGCGGAAACGAGAGAATAGTAGAAACGGACGGAGTTCGTTGTTGTTGAGGTGTTGAGAGAAAAGAGGTGACCGGAGGAGTGAGGTTTGAGAGAGGCATAGAGCTTTTGCGCCGCAGAGAGGAAGATGACGAGCGAAGTCCAGACGGAGCCACGTGCGAAGGAGGTTGAGGTCGCGACAGAGAAAAGAATCGCGGCGGGGAGAGTGATTTCCGGCGAGGTTATTGTGATGGAGATCGTGTTGTTTTGACGGCGAGGATAATGGCGGTAAGTTGAACGCGATGAAGACGGAGAGAGGACGATGACGTTGAAGAACGATGAGGCGGAGGAAGGAGATTTAGGTGAAGCATCATTTTTCTCTGATACAGTGTGGTTATGTTGTGACGGCGGTTGATGATGAAGAGAAGGCGGAAGCGCAATGACGAAGGTGATGGAGAGGAGAAAGATGAAGTCTGGGACACGATTAGGAATTAGGTTTTTACCTTCAGATTTTGGGCTTCAGGCCATTCCATTTTTTCTATTCGCACCACCAAGTTTACTCACGCACCTCCTTGTGGCTACTCAACATCATTGGGCCATAACCGTAAGCCCAACGCCTGAACTTCATTCCCACACTCTCCCAACATTCGCTGAACCCCTCTAGACGTAAGGAGAAAGTCTTTCGGGCTTGATGCAAGGCCCATGCGCCTGGAACTCGTTTCACCCCCTAGAATTCTGTTGCACCCTTTCTTTTTTTCTTTAAGTTTTGATTTTTGGTAATTGTTGTGATTAATTGATTAGGTTAATTAGGATAGTTAGTATTTTAGTTAATTAGAGTTTTAATCATTTTAGAAATTAAATTTTGATTAGAGGTTAGAATTTAACTTTGGTTTCGATTTCAGTTCTTAATTCTAATTTTGGTTATCTCACTATTAGAAGTTAGTTTTAATATTAGTTTAATTTTAGAATTAGCTTTAGAACTAATTTTCTTTTAATTAGTTTATAATTTTAGAACTAGTCTAGGAATTAGCTAGAATTAACTGTAGGTTTAATTTTAGAGTTAGATATTAATTTTAGGATTAATCCTAGTATTAATTTTAGACTAACTTTTATTTAGAATTTGATCTTGCTTAATTAGCATCTTAATTTTTGTGGATATTCTTGATTGATTTTAAATCTTGATTTTTGATATTCATTTTGATTAATACTTGAGTTGTCTCTTTTACTTGTCTTTCTCTTTTATGAATAGCATGATATAATGCTATGTGTAGAATTTTCTCACATCCCTTTGGGATCCTAGCTCAACTTTAATCTTTGATTAAAGTGAGGTAGGATATGCATTAGGTAGTGCTATCCCTCTTTCTCTTTTAGGATTAGGTTCTCATACCACACTTAACCTTAGGATCACCATATATGATAACATTAGGATTGAGTCTTAGTCCCCCCACTTAGATTTTTCCTTTGCTTCTCTCTTGAGTCTCTTCTCTCTCATCTCATAATAAAAGTAAAAAACACTTAATAATGGCATAACATGTATTGCACTTGAACCTAAAGTGTGGGAAATGGAAGGAGGGGAGATTCTCTCCACCTTCCTAGAATGTTTAGCATACGGCCTGTTAGGAAGACCATGCGAGGCATTCGATCTTATACGATAGACTTGAATGCAATACGTGTTACAAAACACAAAATAATCAAAACACTTCTTTCTTAAAAGACAAAAAACAAACAATAACGTCTTTCCTTCGAGAATTCTTTTCTCACCTCACTCATTCCCAGCGTACGAACGTGCTCCTCCTCGTTCTCTTGCAAGATGGTAACGCACTCGGACCAGCGAGCCTGCAACACCTGAGCTAGAACGTCAGCCGTTCCCTAAAAAACACAAACAATTCATCCCTAGTTAGGGGAACTACGTCGCTCTGATTCTCATGCTCCCGATGAGATACGTAGGCAGTGGGGTAGGGCCCATTCGAGCACTTCTTTTATTTTCCCTACATTTGTTTCTCTTTCTCTCAGTTCCTTTTCCAGTATCCTTTTTATCACCCTTTGATCGAGACAAGCAAGCGTGGATCCCATCGGGTACGATGGACGTGAGGGGGTGCTAATACCTTCCTCTCGCGTAACCGACTCCCTTACCCTTTCTCTTGGTCGCAAGACCATGCTTTTCCTTCCCCTCAGGTTTATGCAGTGTTTCCTTTCCCTCTCTTGGGATAAATACACATTGTTGGCGACTCTGTTCGGTGCCACTTTCGCGTTTGTACTAGGATGGAAATCCTGGGAGCGACAGCTGGCGACACTGCTGGGGATCGAACCCAGAATCTCTGGTTTCCTTAGCGAGTCAATCCTAGCGCTTGTTTGCTTCTTTTTCATTGGGTGTTTACTGTTGTGCTTTATTTTGCTGTTTATTTACTTTACTGTATTTATGGCATTTTAGCATTACATATCATATTATTACTGTTGTGCTGGACTTTTCTGTTTGGCGGGCGGGGTGTTCTGAGAGATAAGCCCACTACATAGGCTTGAGTACACACATAGGTATTAGAGTGGATAGTCATGACGCTTGCGTGGTGGTGACCACGTATTGTTGTTCATGAGACCCACAACCAGACGAGGTTCTATCAGGAGCTTTCTGCTACTGCATGTTATGCAGTCCAGTAGCTATTCTCTTGAGGAACTGTCGACTCTGGTGACCATTCCCAAGGACTCAATTGCGGCACTCCTCCCGAGATGTGACAGTGGCAGACCACGTTTTGTGGCAAACCCATTGCACATTCTCGATCTAAGGACCCAATGCTGGGAACTTGCCATAGGTGTTCCTTTTGTGAGAGAGAATCAGTGGAAGCACTCCTCGATTGGCGATAGTATTGTACCCCGAGGGATGAATGTACTATTGCTTCTCGACCTCAGTGCCAGAAGCTGAGGATATTTCGTTTTGGAGAATCAGTTGAGGCCTCCTCGATTGATGATGATGCCAAACCAGAAATGGTGAACGTATCATCATTTCTCGATCTGAGAGCCCGGGATACTGAACATCCTAGTACCCACATGTGAGAGGGGCGGGTTATTTACAGGTTTGCAGGTAACCTTGACCTTCATCATACCCGGTATTCTGGATTTTCTTATCAGTGTGGACTCATCAGCCTGGTATTATGGTATTCTAACATTCTGACCATCCCGGTATTCTGATTGGGTTGGTGCTCTGATTATGCCGATATTCTGGCATTCTGGTATTCCGATTATTCCGGTGTTCTGGCATTTGGGTATTCTGATTATTTAGATATTATGGTATTCCGGTATTTTCTTCAGAACAGACCTATGAGCTTATTCAGTCATCAGTACAGCACAGTGATTATTCAGGATATGTGGAAGCTTTGATCCCATGTCTGTTGCATTCATATTATTGCATTGCATTCGCATCTTGCATCATATCTGTCTCCAGCCCGATCAGAGTGCTCATCCATCCTTTGTCCTCGACTTGCAGTTTAATTTCCCGACTTTCGTATAGGACTTGAATCAGCTTCTGGAAGAATCATGAACTCTGGGGAACAGAATCAGTTGGTGACTAGGGCCGATGTTGATTTGATGAAGCATCAGTTGGACCAACTTATGGAAGCTATGGCCGCCATGATAAGGGGATAGGCCAATGTTCAAAGAAATGAGAATGTCATTCCACCTCCGGCGAACAGTGTTGCTCAAGCTCAACCTATGCAGATTCCTGTTGAGAATCATGCTATACACGAGCATACCATCTTCCGAGACGGACATTCTTCTTCTCTTGATGCCACAGATTATCAGAGCTTTGCCTTCTTTATGCCAGATGTCCAAGGGGTAGTTCCAAAGATGAAACCTAATGATCCACGATCTGTTAATGATGAAAGATACCGTGTGTTGGACGAGAAAATTACAGCCCTGGAGAGGCGTGATACTCTTGATTTGAGTGCTTCAAGCATGTGTTTGGTGTCTGGCCTGGTAATGCCTCCAAAGTTTAAAATGCCAAAGTTTGAGCAATACAAAGGAGATAGCTGTCCGAAGCTACATTTGGTGATGTTCTGCAGAAGAATGACCTCACATGTCGACAATGACAAGCTCATAATCCACTGTTTCCAAGACAGTCTGAGTGGGGCATCTTTGTATTGGTATATGCAGTTGCAGAGTGGTAGCATCCGATCATGGACAGATCTAGCCAACGCCTTTGTGAAGTAGTACGATTATAATCTTGACATGGCTCCCAGCCAGATGCATTTGCAAGACTTGTCTCAAGCAGATAATGAATCATTCCGAGAATATGCTCAGAGATGGAGAGAGTTAACCGCTCGTGTTCAACCGCCACTTTCGGATAGAGAATTGGTTGATTTGTTCGTGGATACCTTGCAAGGGCCGTACTTGGAAAAGATGATTGTCAATGGGGCAGCAAGGTTTTCTGACCTCGTGATGGTGGGAGAACGTATTGAGAGATTGCTCAATTGTGGAAAGCTCTAAGGTGTCTCGAACTTCCAAGCTAATGAAAATGAATCAGTTGTCAGTTCTCAGGAAGAATTCGAGGAAGAAAATAGTTCCATGCAGGAATCTTCACCACCTCGTTCTCAGTGTTCAGACATATCAACTGTTCAGAGTCAGCAATCTTATGGGTCTTCATATCAAGGACAATATTCTCCTACAAATCAGAGACCTCCTCAGAGTCAACGATCATATCGCCGTCAGCCGCGTCAGCACGCCCGACAAAGACCAAGGAAGCCAGAGAGGTATTTCACTCAGTTGCCAATGTCATACAATCAGATGTTGCCTGATTTAATCGAAGGTGGATTAATAGTGCCGAAGGAATTGAAGCCAGTGCCTTTTCCGTATCCACCAGGTTTTAATATCAACGCCCGTTGTGACTACCATGCTGGGGCACAGGGGCATTCAACTGAAGACTGTAAGGTGCTCAGGAGTAAGGTCCAGACACTGCTTGACTCTAACATGTTCTCCTTCACACCTCAGGGTATTCAGATCAACAATTCTCCTTCATCCAGTCTTGTGGGTTCATCAGTTCAGGTTATGGAAGAAGTCACTGAGAGCAGTTGTGCAGATGATTATCAAACTGACTTCAATGAGCAATTCTGAAGATGGCTAGCTCATTAGCAAATAAAGCTTGGAAAGCCCAGTTCCACGAAGCTGGCGACCATTTAGATCATGTCATTTCTTTGCATTTGTAGTTTCTTTTCTGTTAAAAAGTGCAAACTCATTTGTAAAACTTGTTGTTTTCGATTGATAATGATAATGAAATGAATATGTATGTTTTGATTAAATTCAGTCGTGTTCACTCATACTTTTTATCGGTATCTAACACTTGTTTAAGTAGGATCCTAGGGAGGATGATGAAATTCAAAGACGCAGAACTTCTGATTGTATGCTTTTGAACAAAACCCTGCTGATGATATACAGGCATTGTTTCAATTCCTCAAACACCGGAGATATAAGGAAGATAATCCCTTGCGAACCCCGTTGAGTCTAGTAGTAGGAGTTTCTTTCTGAAAACGAAAAAAACCCTCTATCTTAACCCGGGGCAGGGTAGGTGTCAGTTAATTTGACCGAGCGTTCAAATTTCAAAAGGAGTGTCTAATTCGAGGATCAAATCACAGTGGTTATCCCTCACCAACTGAAGAGTGAGGCAGTCACAACCTTTTCAAAACAAGTCAGACAACCTGTGTCACACGATTGTTCAAAAAAAAAAAAAAAGAAGGCCCGCCAAGTCAAGACTTGAAAACAAGTGACTTGGGCAAAAGTTAGGGCATCCTGCTGGACTTCAAAATCAAAAAAAGATTCACAAAGGATCAGTCCAGGCAAAATCAGGGAAATCAAAAAAAAAAAAAGAGAACGAAAAGCGAAAAGATTAAAAAAAGAAAAATCCTCGAATAAAGAACAAATCGTGTGAATACAGACACCAAGGACAAAAGGGGTGACTGTCACTCCGAAAATCGTACGGGTTCATTCTATCCTCTTATCATTCATTAACCTTTTTTAAAGGTGAGCGCTTGTGTCGAGTTAGCTGAACGTAGGACTGGAGAACATCAAGGAGATTGGGTGGGTTTAAAACAGAACTTTGAGCCTTATATCTTTTCTTTCTCAAACCGTGAACCAGGCCACGTTACAACCTTCAAAAGACCTAATTGAAACAGGGTTATTTCGAAAGCATACTTCGGTTAAAATCGCGTCAGAAGCTGACTCTCAAAAGGACTTTCTTACCATTCATGTTGGTATCGATGTGACATTCTAATAAGTGATTCGTTCACTACATGTCATAACTTTTTTCCAGTGAACAAACTTGGATTTCAAAACTGTCATATGTATTGCATCAAAATTATCTTTTCAAAACGAATTGTTTTACTTGCGAGTAAGTGCTTGATATCAGGAAAGTTCCTGCAATGGAAAGATTGATCATGATAAGAGGCAAAGTGCCTAAGTACTCCGTTGAGCCGGGGCAAGTCATATCATATGGGTTGTTCATTCCAAGATTTAGTCAATCTGGGGCAATTATGTTGAGAATATGGGGCAATCAAGTCGAGATTCAACAAATCTCTCGAAAGTTAGTCAAAGGTGCTCTTTCACAGATCAGACAGTCAGGGGCACAACTCATTTCAATGCTAGGGCAGACCACCCCAAGAGCACAAGAAGTAATTCTCTCCGGAGGACGGTTAATCAAAGTCGTTGGGTAAGATATGTCGGATCTTAAAGACATGTTCATTTACAGGTTATGCTGCATCGGGGCACCTCTTTTGGTCATATCACATCTGCAGGGTTTAGGTTGATAGTTAACACGAGATGACCCCACTAGAGTCTCTCTCCCTAGCAGAGATAGCTGGAGTTTCATCACTCGTGGCAGAGCATTATGAAGATCATATTCCCTAGCAAGATGTCAGAATTTCGCTCTCCCCTAGCCAGCTTGGCGAAGTTTATTACTCTTCAGCAAGAGTTCATATTCCTGTGCAGAGTGTTGGGTTTATGCTTCCCTAGTTTACGGCAGAGTTGTTTCCGTCTCCCCAGCAGAGTAAGGGTGAGAGGCAAGGATCAAACAAAGGAGTAAGTCTGATCTGGCCCCTAGCAGAGATGATGTCATCAACCATTGTCCCTAAGCATATTTTTGGATGGTGATTAGCTTTCCCCAGCAAGTCCAAGGTCGATTGTCATTGGCACTTTTCTTCAGCAGATTCCTGGGATGTTTCTCCAGCAGACATTTGTTGTTCGTACTTTCCTGCAAAATGGAGGTTTGGTCGGGATCTCGAGCAGTTTATGACCCTGAAGACAGTTAAGTTTGTTACCCCCAGCGGAGTTAGCCTCGTCTCTTCAGCATTTATTTTGCTGGAGCGGTCCTGTTGCATATCATATCATTGCATAATCATCATCGCATATCATCAGCATAGCATTGCATGAAGCCTTGTAAAACCAAACAGAAAATTCGTAGCCCAACCTTGCTCGGCATCCTTCCACAACCCACTTTGCTGGCATCTTTCAAAAACCTGAAGCCTTGTCCCTATTGGTGTCTTTTTCAAACCTTAAGTCAAATCCCTATTGGCACTTCATTGGTACCCAGAAAGATTTCGCCTTTGAAAAAACAATCACCATCAGGTTTCACCTATTCCTGCTAGCAAAGTCCAATTATACTCGGCACATTCTTCTTTTACCGATAGCCCGAGCATGCGTCGGCATTTTGCATATAGTAATCATTGCATCCTCAAATCGCGTAGCATTTCCATTTCGTGTGGAGCATTACGCCATAGAAATAAAATTCAAACATATGCATGCGAAGCATAAGCCAGGTTTGGTACCTTGCGCGAAAGCCCAAAACAATGTTCAGTCAGGACGGTGACATATCCCCAGCAGACATTGCAATCAACCCCTCTGCTTGTCTTTCTTTTGGGTCGTAGATCATGTGTCAATCTTACCCTCGATCGGTCCTTGTCCATCAACCCTTTGATGACGACATTCCAAAAACAAGTTTCCTTTCTGTCATTTCTATGACGATGTTGGTTCTTCGGATATGTTTCCTTTCTGTCATCCCCATGACAATGTGTTCCTACGGTGGAATTCTCTTTCTGTCATCCCTATGACAACGTGATTCCTTCAGTCAGTTTTTCTTTCCGTCAACCCATTGACGACGTGCTGCTTCTTATAACACTTCTTTCCATCAAACTCTTTTGATGATGTGTTTCTTCGTATAGAATTTCTTCCCGTCAACCCTTTGACGAAGTGTTCTTTCAGTCAAGTGTTCTTTCCGTCAAACCCCTTTGACGACGTGTTTCCTCGGTCAGGCGTCTTCTTTCCGTCAACCCTTTGATGATGTGATTCCTTTGGTCGAGTCTACTTTCTGTCATCGCTATGAAAATGTGTTAACTGCGGCCGGGTTTTCTTTCTGTTATCCCTATGACAATGTGTTCCTTTAGTTGGGTCGTCTTTCTGTCATCCCTATGACGATGTGTCCCTTCGGTCGGGTGTTCGGGCTTTCTTTCTGTCATCCCTATGACAATGTGGTTCCTTCGGTTAGGTTTTCTTCCCGTCAACCCTTTGACGATGTGTTCTCTTTCAAGTTTCCTTTCTGTCATCTCCATGACGATGTATTCCAACGGTGGAATTTTCTTTCTGTCATCCCTATGACAATGTGTTATCTTCGTCCATTCCTTGACAATGTTTGGTTGTCTCCCTTACAACGTTGTCTTCTTAGATCTCTCTTTTCCCCAGCAGGGTCTAAATAGATCAAGGGAATCTCTTCTTCAGCAAAGTGCCAGCATATGATATTACCCAGCAGGTGGTGTAACTCTCAGTATTGCTCATTTACAACTCAAAGTCCAATTTATTTTGGCGTACAGACAGTTTGTGCATATTATTCCAGCAGGTGGGATAGTATGGCAGATGGTTGTTCCAGCAGGTGGGATGATCATTACATATAGTTTGTTCATATTATTCCAGCAGGTGGGATAGTATGGCAGATGATTCTTCCAGCAGGTGGGATGATAATAAACAACTATATTCTCAGCAAAGTCCAACGACAGATTGGCAAAAGTCCATCTTAGGGTGGCAAATCAGCAAAGTCCACCAACAGTGTGGCTAGCCAGTAGTCATCTGGCATCGTACAAAAGACATCTCTCTAGTGTATTTCTTTATCACCAAATTTTTATTCAAGCAGAGTTCATTTGGTTGGGTTTATATCCCTTTTATTATTCTCCACAGAATGCAAATTTTGCGGTTCATTTTGTATTCAATCACCTTGTACCTTGAATGTCTGAAAGTCGTCGCTATCATCCTTTCAGGTCCAAGTTGATTGAATAGGGGCAGCTGTAGCACCCCAAAATTTGCCCTACCTTTTTTCTGGCTTGTGTTTCGCGTTCATCTGCGTTTTTAGGTCATAACTCATAATCATATCATTGCATTGGTTTTCTGAGACATGGGATCGAGGGTTTTTTTTCTTGTTATAAGTGTCCGCCCTGTTCGGGACGATTCTGCAAGTCATCTTCTGCAAAGTTCATCAGTGTACATCTGGGTGATTTAGGTTTTTATTCATGGTTGAGCTTGTGGACTGTTTATCGGCTGAGATTCTTCAGTGGATCATGTGAGTGGCCAGATTGTTCAGTGGTAGCTGTGACCATTTTATCAGAGGCTTGTGAATAGTTTGTGATCGGTTTTGAATTCTTTGGGTTATCCATTTTCTATCCATCATGACCATCTTCAACCATTTTAACCAATTTTCTTTCCATATTCAATTTTATTTCAATATCCATTTTTGGTCATTTTCAAATCCATTTTACATATCCAAACCTAATTCAACATCCAACTCCATTTAGCTCATGTCCATATATCCATCTTATTTCTAACCAAGTATCCATGTTTCTTCTTATCCATTTATAACCAAAATCCATAATCACTTTCTACACCTATCCATTCAAGTAATCAATTCACTCCTTTCAATATCCATTTTTAATCACATTAAACCATATTTGTTTTATAATTTCATCCATTTATTTTTAAACCACTTTTCAATTCCCCTTTTCTAAATCCAAAATCTATATCCATTTAAACCATTTTGAAATCCATTTCAACTCAAACAACCAGACCAAGTCTAAACCAATCCAAAATCCACTTTTATTTTCTCCATAATTCCAAATATCAATTTTTTAGTATCTATTTTAACCATTCCAAATAAACCATATTCATTTTTGATCCGTATTCAAGTTCAAATTCCACAACCAGTTTTTTCCAGTCCATTCTTTCTAAACCAATTACCCATTTTCATGTCATTAACCAAAATCGTTATCCAACCTTCAATTAACTTTTCCTTTAATAACCCTTTTGACCATTTTTTATAACCACTTTTAACTAATTCTTAAATCAATTTCAAACATTCATCCATTTCCAATTGTTAATAATAACACATAACCACAAAGGTCCATAGCGGTAACCAACATACAAGGGAAAAATACGCTGCAGCAGAAAAGGGAAAAGGAAGAAATACATCAGATTTTTTGAAAAGTTTTACAACAGGAGAAAAATACACTAACAAATTAACCACCAGTTCTCAACAGAACTTGATTCCAATTTTTTTAAATAGATTTTACGCCAGATCCTTCTAACACAGAACCAATTCCTCTAACTTCTCTAACAGAATTCTAACAAACTCTAACCGAATTCACCTGTAAATACTATTTTTCCCTCATCCGATTTCTGCTATAAAACCGACATTACCTTCATTCTTCAATCTCTTCTTCATTCTGCACCATTTTTATCAATTCTGATTCTACACAATCTTCATCTTCAATTTTCATTCTGCAACTTTTCATTCTTCATTCTTCTTAATTCTCTTCCAATCTCCATCATCATCTTCAATATGCTTCTCACAAATTCTTCGCATACTCATCATCACCAAAGCCTGCAAATTGATTCACCAACAGTTCCTAACCGAATTTGTTAAACAATCTTCTCAGCTTCATCTTCAACTTTCGAATACAATCTCACTTTGATCCTTCAATCTTCAACCAAATCTCACAAAGCTTCATCAATTCAACCTGCAGAAATCAATAATTCATAACATCAACAAGTCAATTCAGCATAATTCAGATCGGAGAAGAGTTCACAATTCAAAACAACGATTCACACGACGATTCACGCAACACAAGAATTTGTGAACTCAAGAACGAGAGCAACAATCGTAATCAACGCGATAATACTCAGAAGTGATTTAGCAGAAGAAGGAACGGATTCGAGCGAAATTACGCATACCTGGAAATTATCTCTGGTTTTCTCTTCATATGCTCCGATTTGAAGACGCATCGGACGGACTCCGATAGGTATTCCGAACCTCTTCCTCCTTACTATTGCTTTTGAATTTGAGCGAGTTGCATCGTTAGTTTTGAATGTGCTACGAATATTGTGTACTTCTGTTTCTTCTGCGTTTTCGATTGCGTAAATGTTGAGCGAGAGATGTGAGCGGAAACGAGAGAATAGTAGAAACGGACGGAGTTCGTTGTTGTTGAGGTGTTGAGAGAAAAGAGGTGACCGGAGGAGTGAGGTTTGAGAGAGGCATAGAGCTTTTGCGCCGCAGAGAGGAAGATGACGAGCGAAGTCCAGACGGAGCCACGTGCGAAGGAGGTTGAGGTCGCGACAGAGAAAAGAATCGCGGCGGGGAGAGTGATTTCCGGTGAGGTTATTGTGATGGAGACCATGTTGTTTTGACGGCGAGGATGATGGTGGTAAGTTGAACGCGATGAATACGGAGAGAGGACGATGACGTTGAAGAACGATGAGGCGGAGGAAGGAGATTTAGGTGAAGCATCATTTTTCTCCGATACAGTGTGGTTATGTTGTGACGGCGGTTGATGATGAAGAGAAGGCGGCGGCCCAATGATGAAGGTGATGGAGAGGAGAAAGATGAAGCCTGGGACACAATTGGGAATTAGGTTTTTACCTTCAGATTTTGGGCTTCAGGCCATTCCATTTTTTCTATTCGCACCACCAAGTTTACTCACGCACCTCCTTGTGGCTACTCAACATCATTGGGCCATAACCGTAAGCCCAACGCCTGAACTTCATTCCCACACTCTCCCAACATTCGCTGAACCCCTCTAGACGTAAGGAGAAAGTCTTTTGGGCTTGATGCAAGGCCCATGCGCCTGGAACTCGTTTCACCCCCTAGAATTCTGTTGCACCCTTTCTTTTTTTCTTTAAGTTTTGATTTTTGGTAATTGTTGTGATTAATTGATTAGGTTAATTAGGATAGTTAGTATTTTAGTTAATTAGAGTTTTAATCATTTTAGAAATTAAATTTTGATTAGAGGTTAGAATTTAACTTTGGTTTCGATTTCAGTTCTTAATTCTAATTTTGGTTATCTCACTATTAGAAGTTAGTTTTAATATTAGTTTAATTTTAGAATTAGCTTTAGAACTAATTTTCTTTTAATTAGTTTATAATTTTAGAACTAGTCTAGGAATTAGCTAGAATTAACTGTAGGTTTAATTTTAGAGTTAGATATTAATTTTAGGATTAATCCTAGTATTAATTTTAGACTAACTTTTATTTAGAATTTGATCTTGCTTAATTAGCATCTTAATTTTTGTGGATATTCTTGATTGATTTTAAATCTTGATTTTTGATATTCATTTTGATTAATACTTGAGTTGTCTCTTTTACTTGTCTTTCTCTTTTATGAATAGCATGATATAATGCTATGTGTAGAATTTTCTCACATCCCTTTGGGATCCTAGCTCAACTTTAATCTTTGATTAAAGTGAGGTAGGATATGCATTAGGTAGTGCTATCCCTCTTTCTCTTTTAGGATTAGGTTCTCATACCACACTTAACCTTAGGATCACCATATATGATAACATTAGGATTGAGTCTTAGTCCCCCCACTTAGATTTTTCCTTTGCTTCTCTCTTGAGTCTCTTCTCTCTCATCTCATAATAAAAGTAAAAAACACTTAATAATGGCATAACATGTATTGCACTTGAACCTAAAGTGTGGGAAATGGAAGGAGGGGAGATTCTCTCCACCTTCCTAGAATGTTTAGCATACGGCCTGTTAGGACGACCATGCGAGGCATTCGATCTTATACGATAGACTTGAATGCAATACGTGTTACAAAACACAAAATAATCAAAACACTTCTTTCTTAAAAGACAAAAAACAAACAATAACGTCTTTCCTTCGGGAATTCTTTTCTCACCTCACTCATTCCCAGCGTACGAACGTGCTCCTCCTCATTCTCTTGCAAGATGGTAACGCACTCGGACCAGCAAGCCTGCAACACCTGAGCTAGAACGTCTGCCGTTCCCTAAAAAACACAAACAATTCATCCCTAGTTAGGGGAACTACGTCGCTCTGATTCTCATGCTCCCGATGAGATACGTAGGCAGTGGGGTAGGGCCCATTCGAGTACTTCTTTTATTTTCCCTACATTTGTTTCTCTTTCTCTCAGTTCCTTTTCCAGTATCCTTTTTATCACCCTTTGATCGAGACAAGCAAGCGTGGATCCCATCGGGTACGATGGACGTGAGGGGGTGCTAATACCTTCCTCTCGCGTAACCGACTCCCTTACTCTTTCTCTTGGTGGCAAGACCATGCTTTTCCTTCCCCTCAGGTTTATGTAGTGTTTCCTTTCCCTCTCTTGGGATAAATACACATTGTTGGCGACTCTGTTCGGTGCCACTTTCGCGTTTGTACTAGGATGAAAATCCTGGGAGCGACAAGCACGCCGACAGTTAAGGCCTTAGCTATAATATTGTTTTAGATTTTTGGCGTTCCATGGTCGAGCGAGTTCTTCCCCTTTGAGATATTCTAGGTAATAGGCTTCATTCTCTATTTTTGCTCGAACACGATAGGGTCCTTCCCAGTTTGCGGCGAGTTTGCCTTTATGAGAATCTTTGTGATTTCTCCTTAGGACGAGACTGCCTACTTGGAAATATCGTCGTATGACTTTGGCGTTATGCCTAATTTCAATTTTTTGTTTTAATGAGGCCTCTTGGAGGGCTGCTCCTGATCGGACCTCTTCGACGAGATCGAGCTCCTCCCTTAGTGCCTCGCTGTTGTTCTCCTCATCCAGGGGAGCTTCAGTCTGCTTGGAGGACACATGTATCTCAATGAAGATTATTACCTCGGTCCCGTATGCTAAACAGAAAGGAGTTTCCCCGGTCAAAGAGTGGGGCGTAGTGCGGTAGGCCCAGAGTACGGTGTACAGTAAGCTTGTTTGTTTTCTTCTCTATGATAAATGCAAAACGGTAAGGTAAAAGGGAAGGATGCTAAGGGGGAAATGGGAGGTTTAAGAATAGAGTGCTCAGCAAGATCATCGCAATCTTGTGCCTACGTATGCTCATTCGGATGAGAATGAGTAATCAGAGCAATCGTAGTTCGACTACGGGGTTTGACGGAAAAAGATGGTAGTGTGCTCACCCAGATCATCGCAATCTTGTGCCTACGTATCTTTACTCGGACGAGAATAAAGAATCAGAGCAGTCGTAGTTCGTGGTACGCCCACGAAAAAGAGGGAAGTTGGTTTGTTTTAAAGGCGTCAATTGCTCACACACGAGTAAGAGAACCCGCACCTAAACAACTGAAGAGAGATCAAAGACTTGAACCCCCATTTTTCTCCTTGAAAAGAGTTTCGATAGTTGTTAGTCATTTTGAAGTTTATTTGTGAAAATCCGCTTGACGTTGGATCAAGGGTTTATTTGTATGCGAATAGGTTAGTTTGAAAAAGAGTTTGGTTTTGAGGTTGATTTGAAATGGCTCGACGACGAGTCGAAAGTTTGGTTGAAAAGAGGTTTGTTTAAAAATGGCTCGACGACGAGTCGAGAGTTTGGTTGAAAATGGGTGAAAACGGACGTGGATCGATCCTAGTCCCTATGGGTGCTCCTAGTAACGAAACCACGATGGATGATGCGATAGGTTGATGGCGATGCTAATGAGTGATTGACTTACGGGGGTGTTTTGAAAATGGCTCGATGACGAATCGAGAATTAGTTTGAAAATGGGTTGTCTATGCTAGTCCCTAGGGGTGCTCCTAGTAAACAAACCACAATCAAAGAAGGCACGAATGCGTACATCAGAATGGGAGTGGGGTACATGTAAAGTACAGGGGATGACATGAAATAAAATGTCTCATTGTAAGGTAGCCCAAGAGAAAGCCGTGTGCGTGCAAAGTGTCCTAAACTAAGCCTTGAGCAAGAGTCGGACAAAAGCCCCAAGCAAAGGATAGTAACCAACAGTCCACCAATTTATTGCTTTATTGTTTCGATATTTTTATTGTGTTTTTGAATAATGTATGAACAAAGAAACAAAAAGAGGGTTAGATGAATAAGTATGAATATGCTATAAACAATGATAATAAGATAATATGAACAGTAATATAATCAAGATAATATGAACAAGATATAATATTGGCATAAAAGTAAATCAAGATAATAATGACGGAAATGTAAAGTTAGTGGTTAATCGGATGAATCGGGTCCAATGTAGCGCTAAGCCATCGTAGCACAATCTATGACGAAGATCATACTATAGGAGGATGCGCATTTTGATCTTTGTGCTAAAACACGATGGAGAAATGATATTGAGGATCATTCTCCAATGAAATCGTGCCACACGAAAAGAAAAGGTGAAGATCTCGTCTTAATCACAAACTTTTGTCGATTAATCGAAGGTAACCTATCACAATCTCAAGGTATAGAAAGAAATCTCGATGATTACTCACTGCAGATTTGAAATAATGAAGGTTAATCGCTTCAACCATCAACATTCGTGAATAGAAAGACTTCATCGATCGAAAATGAAAATAAAAGAAGAAAAAGAGAAAATGCAACATGAAATGGAAATGGAATCGAAATCGAAATGGTCTCGTCTTAATCAAGATATAAATCGATAAATCGATAATCTTTGATTTTAGACTTTCATTGACCAATAAAAAAGAAAAGTAAAAAGGTGGTCTCATATTGATCTAGATTTTTCGATTTATTCAAATCAATGAATCCAAGACCTTTTGTTATATCATTGACCCATAAAATGAAATCGAAAATGAAAAGGAAATGAAAGTGAGAAGTAAAACCGAAATGCGATAGAAAAGAAGAAAGATCTCATCTTTACCAAGATTCTAAATCAACAAATCGACGATCTATGGTTTTAGATTTTCATTGACCGATAAAAAAGAAAAATAAATAAAATATGAAATTAAAAGGAAATCGAAATTAAAATAAAATCGGTCTCGTCTTAATCAAGATCTTAAATCAATAATCGATAAGCTATGATTTTTTGACTTTCATCGACCGATAAAAAAGAAAAATAAATAGGCCTCATATTAATCAAGATTTTGAATCGATTTTGAGAAAATCAACTAAATCATGAGTGTTGTTATATCATTGGCTCAAAAATAAAGAAATAAAAATAAAAAAGAAAAAATAAACATTAACTTAATTAGACAAAATATTTATACAATACTAAGAAATATTATTCTTAAAAAAACTTAGAAAACAAAAATGTTATTATTAACTCAATTTAAGAAAGTAAAAAACATAAAATAAAATGGAAGGGGGGATAACAAATGTAGAATCACCATGGGTTTCTTGACCATTCATCTACAACAATAAGAATGGCGCGATGGGTTTTTAAAGAAAAAAAAGGGTGGTGAAAGAATGAAAACGGGCCCTGAGCCCATTACCACATAAGGATGCGCTAAAAGAGAAGAAAAAGAAGAGGAACAAAGCCTCTCAACAAAACACGATAAAAAAAACAACGGCTTGGTCAAACATCAACACCACCATCAGACTAACATCAGAGTGAAACGACCATGGAATATCTCAAATAAATCTTCATCGCTTAAAAACAAAACGAAGAAACTGAAAAAGAAAACGAATTATCGTAGTGTTCTTCTTATTCCAACTTCGATACGGCTTCAGCTTATACTTTTCTCTCTCAGGTTTGGTTTAAGATTTCGTCTTCTATTTCATCCTTTCATCTCACTCTTCTCATCATCCTGATATTTCTCATTTTCTGGTTCGATCTGGTTCCGATTTTGGGTTGTTGTTATTGATTTGAAGGGTTATTTGGTTTATTTGGTTTGGGGGTGGAGTGAAGAATTTGAAGAAGGTGATTCGGGTCGTGGGTTTGAGCGGGTTGCTGTTGTTGTTCGATTTGGAGAAAATTTGGGATTTGGTTTGAGTGTTTGTGGAAAGTTTTACTGATTTGGGAAGGGAGTAAGGGTTTAAGGTTTGGTGTGTTGATATTTTGAAGGTTGAATATTATTGCTGGGTTTTGTGGCGGATAGGGCTCTCTTCAGAGTGAGAGCAGGGTCGGTTTTATAGGAGTTGAAGAGGGTATTATGGGGAATTATTGTTGCGTGTGAAATTTTAGATTTCATTTGCCAATTTGTCGTCTTGCTCAAAAGGATTGTGTGCTGGTTTCTTTTTTGTGTTGTACGACCTCGTTTGCATAGGTTGTGAGGTGGTGTGGAAACAGGATATGCTGCGAGTATGAAATGGGGTCAAGGACGAGTTTGTGATGTGCGGATTTGTCGTATTGAAAACATGGATATGAGGGTTGTAGGTTGCAATTGTGGTGATGGTTATGTGATGGTATCAGTATGATGCGAATGAAAAATGGAAGCAGCGTGTGATATGAATCATGGGTGGGCTGAGTGTATCATGTCCTTGGCTTGGCTGAACAACATTACTTTTGAAATTTTTTTTGTAATAATTTGAGATGGGCCAAGCGAATTGGGTGGGCTTTGTTTTCGTGTAGATTCATGATATCCTTGCATGGACTTTGTAACATAAAAAAATGAATGTGTGGCTTTTTTTTGCATATTATAGACTTTTGGCTTTTATTATTATTTTTTTTTAATAGAATTTTGTGGAATGGGCTTAATAATGGTAAATATTCGAAAATGATGAAAAGAAAGGAGGTAGGTTTAAAATGTAATGGATTTTTATGAGATGGATAATGGTTATGGATATAGGAAATGAACTTAAAAATGAAAGTGAACTCGCGACTTAGAACCACATATGCGTCTTGACTGATCTTTAACCATGAAGCATTAATAACCTGACACAGTTCGATAACTTGGTCCACTCACAAGTGTCTTGAAATAAACACTTGCCACTTGAATAGTGCATACCCTAGCCTCAATCAGGAAACCAAATCTTGTAAGACCAATGTCTTAAGTCAAACCCACATGAACCTCAATATAACACATCACTGTCCTGATGACCTCAAGTGCACCTTCTGCCACAACTCTGAAATGAGTGACAAGAGGGATGAAGTTGAAGACAACATATTTTTTTGGATTTTTCTGAATATGGTTAGTGGGTGAATGTACAGATGAAAAAAAAAGTTACACAGGTAGGACAAATTTGGGGTATGACAGATGCCCCTATCTAATTGGCTTGAACCTAGTAAGATGAACAACTACGATGTTCATTCTTTCGAGGTAGAAGACAATTAGACATGAAGAAGACCACAAATTTGTCCGAAAAGAATGAAAATGCTTGGGAGGTGGAATAACAGAATAAATTGCAAAATTCGTTATCACCAAAAGGATGATAACAAGAGAATCTGACACCCAAAGGATGACAGACCTATCACCAAAAGGATGATAGTAACCACACGCACGCAAACCCTTCCACCAAAAGGATGAAAATGAGGTCAAAGCCTGCTATTACCAAAAGGATAATAGGGCACACACACAGCTATCTGACACTAAAAGGATGACAGACCTATCACCAAAAGGATGATAGTAACACACGCCCTCAGACCCTTCCACCAAAAGGATGAAAATGAGGTCAAAGCCTGCTATTACCAAAAGGATAATAGGGCACACACACATAGACCCTTCCACCAAAAGGATGAAAATGAGGTCAAAGCCTGATATTACCAAAAGGATAATAAGACACACACACACAAACCCTTCCACCAAAAGGATGAAAATGAGGTCAAAGCCTGCTATTAGCAAAAGGATAATAGGGCACACACACAGACCCTTCCATCAAAAGGATGAAAATGAGGTCAAAGCCTGCTATTACCAAAAGGATAATAGGGCACACACACACACACAGACCCTTCCACCAAAAGGATGAAAATGAGGTCAAAGTATGCTATTACCAAAAGGATAATAGGGTACACACACAGTTATCTGACACCAAAAGGATGACAGACCTATCACCAAAAGGATGATAGTAACACACGCACACAGACCCTTCCACCAAAAGGATGAAAATGAGGTCAAAGCCTGCTATTACCAAAAGGATAATAGGGCACACACACACAGACCCTTCCATCAAAAGGATGAAAATGAGGTCAAAGGCTGCTATTACCAAAAGGATAATAGGGCACACACACACAGACCCTTCCACTAAAAGGATGAAAATGAGGTCAAGGTCGGCTATTACCCAAAGGATAATAGGGCACACAGACACACATACCCTTCCACCAAAAGGATGAAAATGAGGTCAAAGCCTGTTATTACCAAAAGGATAATAGCGTACACACAGTGTTAGAAGTTGTCATTCACCAAAAGGATGATACACATACCAAGGGTTTACAGATCGGCGACACCGAAAGGATGACGGATCAATACAAGCTACTACCACCAAAAGGATGATAGGAACTACCCACTTGCGAGGACCAACACCAAAAGGATGAAGGTTAAGTTGACAATATGAACGGCTACCACCACAAGGATGATAGGAAATTTTTGATTTGAGGGTAACCAACACCAAAAGGATGCAGGTTGTTGAGTTGATTGGGTTTGGATATCACCAAAAGGATGATAGTAATGCAATTGACAAAATGTCAAGTTTGCTGCGGATATGATGAGTGAGGTTTATTTGGAGACATCAACGAAAGGTTGAAGCAAAGAAGTCACTAAGGAATACCATCCTTGTCAATAAAAGGTTGAAAGGACCAAGTCACTAGGGAACGCCCAAGGACTTGAAGGAGATGCCCCTGACTGGGCTGAAGATTGATTTGAAATCTTGTCTTGAGCTTGGTCAACAAAAGGTTGAACAACTTCGTGAGGAACGCTCACGGACTTGAAGAAGATGCCCCTGGCTGGGCTGAAGATCGTCTTGAGCTTGTCTTGTTCAACAAAAGATTGAAAGTAACTTCGTGAGGAATGCCCACGGATTTGCAGAAGATGCCCCTGAATGGGCTGATGATCATCTTGTGATCTTGAGATTGATCCTGGGTCTTGACTATGCATGCACGAATGCTTGATTTTGTAATGATGTGTAATGTAAATGCTAACGCGCGAAGATGCAAATGTTGGGTAAGTATGATTTGGTTTTTTGGGATGCACATGATGCATATGATTACAGACGGGTGATTGGATATGTTTTGTGAAGGTGCCAGCGTGGTGGACTTTTGGGATAGTTGCCAATACGGATTGAACTTTGGGTGGTGGGAGGGCTTGATTTCCTCGACACTCAGTTTGTTAAAGATGCCAGGATTGAAGCAGACGAAGATACTCTTGATGCCTCAAGTTTGGTCACATGATGATACGTCATTTATGAGAAGACCATGACCCTGTGCTTGAGGGTCAGGATGGCCTGAAACTGAGCGTAGCGACATGATCAACTCATGAAGATCATGCCTTTCCTCTGAACTTGATGATTGCCAACGTTTGGAAGGATCTGCTTATCCAAATTGAAAGGATACAGAGAGGATGTGCTATTTGAAATTGATCTTGCCCCAGTCTGAATGTGGTAGTGGTCTGCCCCTGATTAACCAGTTCTTGACATAGTTGGATCTTTGGAAGTCGAACTTTGATATGCTTTGAGATGTCTTGCCCCTGATTGAGGTGTTGAAGGAGTTTTCCCCAGACTGTGGGTTTTGAGGGAGTCTTGCTTCGGGTCGGCACCACTGAAAGTTCAAGTTCCTCTTTGATTGCCCCCTGTTGGAGTTGCTTTGATGTCGAGCACTGACTTGCAGCTAAAATTGCGCATTTACAAATGTTAATCTTAATGCAATGCTCATGCAAGTTTTGAAAAAGAGTCGTTTATTGGAGTGTCGTGATAGTGAGACGAATGGACCGTTAGCCCAAATGTGTGCTGATTTTGATGGTGTGAAAGATATAACAAGGAGAATGACACCAATGCTGAAGATTAGCAAATATGGGGAGTCAGTTTACGCAACCTTGCAATAGTATGATTTCAGAATAAACGTTGCCTCAATTAGGTCTTTCAAGGGTTGTAACGTGGTCTGGTTTACGGTTTAAGAAACAAAGGATATTAGGCTCAAAGTATAATTTGCACCCACCCGTTCTTTGTGATGATCTACAGTCTTACGCTCAGTTAATTATGCACAGGTTTGTATTCTAAAAGGGTTGACGGTTCAAGGTATGCTTGACATGACAGTCGCCTTTATTTTGTTTTTGATGAATGTCAGTGACCCTTTGGATTTTGACATGGTGGCCACTGAATCTTATTTTATTCTTGTTGAGGATTTGAGAGTCTACTTTGATTTTGTTTTTTATCCCTAACTTTTGTATGGATTGATTTGCTTTTCAGGTCCATCGGGATTGCCTTGATTTTTGCCTAAGTCTCCTTTTGAAGTGCTCGACTTAGCAGGCTTTTGATTTTTTTGATTTTTTTTCGGTTTTGTTGGAGGGTTGTGACTCCCAAGTCATGGTTATTGATGAACAATCATCATGTCTTTGGATTTTGTCTTGTGACCTGAGTGCGTAGTCGAATTAACTGAACACTACCCTGCCCCAGGTTGAGTGTAAGGGTTTGAATATCCGAAGGAAACTGCTACTTCTAGGCTTGAAGTGGTTTACTAGGGATTAACTCCTTGTCTCTCCAGTGTTTGGGGAATTGAAATAATGCATGTACATCATCGACGAGATTCTGTCTGAAAGCATATGGTTTGCAATTATTGGTATTTAGTTGTTATCAGCCTCCCTCCAATCATTGCTAAACGGAAGTTGATAAAGAGAGTGAAGTGGATAAATGTGTCGGTGTTTTGCAGTAAATGGAAAAAATGAGTGAATACGACATAATTGATTCAAAACATGCATAATCACTACATTAATAAACCAAATATGAAAGGCAATGTTCAAAGCATACTGTACTTAAACAAATAAAGACAAAAAAACAAGAGTGCAAATGCGTCTTGACTGATCTTTAATCATGAAGCATTAATAACCTGACACAGTTCGACAACTTGGTCCACTCACAACTGTCTTGACACAAACACTTGCCACCTGAATAGTGCATACCCTAGCCTCAATCAAGAAACCAAATCTTGCATGACCAATGTCTTAAGTCAAACCCACATGAACCTCAATATAACACATCACTGTCCTGATGACCTCAAGTGCACCTTCTGCCACAACTCTGAAATGAGTGACAAGAGGGATGAAGTTGAAGACAACATATTTTTTTGGATTTTTCTGAATATGGTTAGTGGGTGAATGTACAGATGAAAAAAAAAGTTACACAGGTAGGACAAATTTGGGGTATGACAGTAGGATGTTAAGTTCTGAGTGTAGAACTTGACACTCACATCTTGTCTAAGAGGTATTTATCTTATCATACGGGAGAATGATGGGTAAAGGATTGTCTTGGAAGTCTGATGTGAATGGGACATGCTAGAAGTGAATCAGTTTGGTGCTTGTGGAGCAAATAGGCTGATAAGTTCTGGAGCATGTATACTATATCTGACTTTGTTAAGAAGATAACAAACTAAGAGGTAAGGTATCTCTTTGAGGAATGTGGAGCATTTCATATCAATTGGGGTTTATCTCAAGGAACACGGAGGTCTGAATGTGAGAATTCAAGAGGAATTCGTGTGGTGTATAGATGGGTTCAAGAAGAAAGGGATCAATGGAGCTTTGATCTCAATCCAAGAGTTTGTTGATTTAGGATGTTGATCCTAATGTGATCTCACGGGAAACATGATATTATTCATGTGTGAGTAATTATTGGTTCTTGTCAGAAAAAGCAATAAGTACACTAGATGATTGTGTTTAGCAGGTGGGTTGGACAGAGGGTGCGCTCTTGAAGACATGAAGATGCGTCTTATGTTTTCCATTCATCTACATAAGTGTTCATTGGAGGAACACTGGTTATCTTAGATAGGGGGAGTTGCTCCTTGATCTAAGATGTATTACTGCAGGGGTGCAGTTCAAAATCAAGATTGTATCGAGGACAAGCAAACTATGATTTTTTTTTGGAGATGAGATGTCAAGAAGGATGCCTGGACATTACTCTGTTGTTGCAGACTGTGGGGGTATTGATCAGTACAGAAGTCTTTGATGAACAATGGCTGACATGATGTCAGGACATTGTTAAGGACATGTTTCTAAAGTAACTGGGTCATTATGGATAGTGTACCTTGGACAGTGGAAAACATGCGCGTGCAAAACATGCTCTTCGGGTTTTGCAAAATCCTTGGACGGTGTTCTTTATAGGAGAAACAGTCAAAGCATTCTTGGCCGGTGCACTCTCAGTGTTGAATAAGTCCCATTCACTTTTAATGACCTTATTGAATTGACCCTTGGTTCGTTAATTCCTATGAAGACCACTTGGGTATTTATAGGAAAGCCTTGGTCACTTTTGGCTCAAGATTTAAATCTAATATGTGATCTCATGGCATTATTCAGAATTGTTCCTTGGTTGTGGTGTGTCTGGGCTGGCTTGGTACATTTGTTTTGTCAATTTTTTGCAAAAAAGGGGGAGAAAGGTTTAGTACCTCAGTCTCTTTTGTGTCTTGTGTCCTGAGTTAAGAATTAGACCTAGGAATTTCAGGAGTCTCCAATCTCTTGGGTGTGTATGTGGATGTATACTTCTAGATACCTCATTGTTTCAGGGGGAGTCACATCAGTACTTCTAGATACCTCATTGTTTCAGGGGGAGTCACATCAGTACTCTAATCATAGCTGACACTCAGGGTGAAGAGACGTTAGGAACATCCTGGTGTCGCAACTGCAAAAAAATAACCGGCGGAAACAGAACAGAAGGGTCGCCACCGAATGTTATTTATCCTGACGCAGGGAAAGGAAACGATGGAAGAAACCTCAAAAGGGAGAAGACATGATCATCGCAACCATAGTCCGGGTTCGGGAGTCAGTTACGCGAGGGGAAGGTATTAGCACCCCCACGTGTCCATCGTACTCGATGGGATCCGCGCTTGTTGTCTAATCAAAGGGTGAGCTATCTAAAGCCTACTGCTAAACGAAAATGAGAAGTGAAAAAACAAAAGCGGAAAACAGACTCGCAAGGATTATCGCAATCCTATGCCTACATATCTTCGTGGACGAACGAAGAATCAGAGTCGACGTAGTTTGACGGTCTACGCACTAAAGGGGGAAGGTTACTCGCCAAGACATCACCGTCTTGTGCCAACGTATCCTCAATCGAACGAGAAAGAGGAAGTCAGAGCAGTCGTAGTTCGACCTACGAAACGGGGGAAGGGTGCTCGCCAAGACTTCACCGTCTTGTGCCTACGTATCCTTATTCAGACGAGAATGAGGAAGTCAGAGTGTTCGTAGTTCGGCCTACGGGTCGGTAAGTATTTATTATGAGCGATGTTAAGTTCGCGTCCGGCAGTTAGGGTCGATGCCTGCTTGCTACAGAACGGAAATAACGTGCTCTTTTTTGAAAATGATTTGAAACTCATCCCTAAGGATAAAAAGACTTGAACTTTGTTAGTGTTTTTTAGACAGAAGTGAGTTAAGTCAGTTTGTAACTTGTATTGCACTAAAGTCCATGACATAGGAGCGAATGCGTCGCATGGTCGCCCCCAATGGGACGTATGCTAAACACTCTAGAAAAGTGAAGGGAGACCCCTCATTCTTCATTTCCCATGTAATTAAGGCTCGTGGCGTACAATACTCGTTGTATTTATTAAGTGTTTTGAATGTGTTTTGAGATGAGAAGAGAAAGGACTCAAAGATTGAAAAGAAAACAACTAGGGGAAACTAGATCCTAATGTTGTCATGCCAGATGGTCCTATAGTTAAGGTTAAGAGGGAGCTAACTTAATGTTATCATACAAAGCATTAAACTAAAGGTAGGCTAAAGGGGAATAAGGTGTATACACAATATTAACATCACACATCAAATGAATCAACACGAAAACTGAAAAGAAAAGTGCACAGATTAAAATCATGACGTGAATATACGTGAATCAAGGTCGCGTGCGCGAACAAGTGCAAAGCTTACCACAACAAATTTAATCAAATATAATCATAACGATATTGGATCCTCAAAAATTAGCATAAATTAAAAAAAAAGACAAATTGCTACCGCATAAGCGATCATCGCAAATTGAATCAAGAAACAACAAGGTAATAAAAATTTCACAAATTACAAATTGAGACGCGAATCGGTAAGCGCAAAAAGTGGATTGTTACTATGCTAAGCCGTCGAACGCGTGTAAAATTGAAATACAAGGATAAATGAATGTAGCACATCACACGTAAGTGGATAAGAACCACCATTAGCTTGCTACACTTAACGTGATCATCGCAAGTGGGACCAAAAATGGTGCGGAAAAAGTAAAATAAAAGGAGTTTTAAAAAATGCTAATAAAATAAAAATAATCAATAATATTGCTAACACAAAAAATGCGATCAACGCAACCGGATGCAAATCGTGCGGATCTAGATTTATAAAATAGAAACGAAAAGAAAAAAGAATTTTAAACGTGATAAAAACTCAACAATGCTGCTAACGCAAAATTGCGATCATCGCAACCAAATCGAACTAAACACAAATGTCACGCATCGTGTACCTATATATACAAACAGCGTATCGACATAATTCGATCCGAAAATTCTAATATATATATATATATATATATATATATATATATATTAAAACAAGATTTTGTATATATTACATTAAAAAGTTATTATATTGTTTTGAAAAACTTGAAATAATATAAAAAATAAAAAAACCACGCTACATAAATATATTGGTAACACATATTCATTGAACAGGAGCATATAATATATTCATTGTGGTTTCACTTCAAGCAATGGATGTATCACCACCCCAGTGGTAAGGCACGCGCCCTATAATCTTGTGGTCATGGGTTCAAACCCCACCCATGCCATTTTGTGTTTTCTCACATTTTTGCTATTTTTTCCAATATTTTCATGTTTTATTAATTAATTGGAAAATTAATAACTCTTTCAATTTTAATTATTTTTTATTGGTTCTTTTTGCAAAAAATCACAAATATGTTGAAATATTTTATTCCACAAAAAAATTAAGTTTATATTATTTATTTAATATAATTAGTATTTTTGTGAATAATTTCCTTTTTAATGTTCTTAAACATTTTAAAAGTGAATATTTACTTTGAAAATCAAAACCAACTAATACCGTAGCGGCGAATCCATGTACATATGGATTAGTAACAGTAGTGGAATTCCTTACATGTTAGTAACTGAAACTGAATGGCATATCAATATATACGTATATGTTAGTAACAATGGAAAAATAGAAGAGCATTCAGTAAAACATTCTACACACCGCGTCAACGTGTATCGGTGGCAGCAGCTTTTGTCCTTTTTTTTTTCCAAAATATTCAGCAACCAACAATATATAGAGACTAAATTAGAGTTAATTCTAAATTATCAATAATGCCATTAATATCCATATTAAAGCCCAATTTTAAATAATATTAATTAAAATTAAATAAAATTTAAATAATTTAAATAATTAAAATAAACTTAAATAAAAAACTAATAATCCTATTTATTTACTATAAATATTTAGACAAAAAATGTAAAAATAAACGGATCCCAAATAAATAAAAGTCGGACGTCCAATTGCTCGAAAAAATAAACCGAGTACACTAAAATGATCAGCGCGAAATATACGACTCAGAAAAATACATCGTTTGGTCAGATTTTAATATAAGTTTTGACCCGTTAAAACGCTCAAACTGATTAAAATGCGACGAAAAATGGTCAAAAAATTAAAACGAACACGTCAGGTTAAACTACGCGAAACGTAGATTAATATAATTGACGTATACATTTGGAATTAGTCGCTACCACATCCATCCTCCTGACCATAAAATTTCTTGACAAACAAGGCAGAGTACTTAAAACAGTGATCCGTGGTCCAAATGTACCCCATGAAGGGCATCGACAGGGTTTCCCCGTGGCTACAATAGTTTCACATTCTGCAGATATTCCAAGGCAAACCTCTCAGGCTACATGCCCTGTGTTTACACCTATAGTCAATTTGGATTTTAATAGCGACTCCGATAATGACTCAGATGGTGACCTTTTTGCAGGTACGTATACAACTTGGTTTCCGACTGTCCTAACAATTTTTTGAATCATTCTATTAGGGAATCCTGACAGTGAATAAATAAATTATAATGATTATGTTCATGAATAGCATATGTATCTGAAGACGAGGTCGATTCAGAATCAGATGAGGTCGACGCACCGTATACAATTCATGCCAATTCATCGAGAACTTCTGAAGGTATGCCATTGTTACACCATATGTTGTGACATTACAACCTTCCTTGGATTTTGTATATAATGGTTGTCGTATGATGCAATGATTACTTCTGTAGATTATTATGACATCGGCGACCCTCTTATTGAATGTCTTTACTGTAATGCCATTATGTGGTATCAAGAGAGGATGCACAAGAATAAGCACTCTCCCAATCCGCATTTTATGCTATGCTGTGGTAAAACAACCTCCTGGAGTTCTTGCAAAGCTTTTGTTTGATCACAATGATTTAGTTAGCAAGAAGTTTCAGCAACATATCAGAACTTACAATATGATGTTTGCATTCACATCACCTGGGGCAAAGTTGGACAATCGTTTTAACAATGGACGTGGTCCTCCAACACTAAGGATACAAGGTCAGACTTGTCATCGAATTGGAAGTTTGTTACCTCCTGATGGTGAACCACCTAAGTTTGCTCAACTATATATTTATGACACAGAAAATGAGGTCCAAAATAGAATGCAAGGTTTGAGGTAATATCCTGTTACTGAACATTGATCTTTGTAGTTCATAGTTCCCATCACTATATATATATATAATTACCAAATAAACATTGCTAACCATTATGCTAACCATTTTCATTATCGTAAATTCTTTAGGAACACCACGAATATTAATTTGTTAGTTGTACAACAATTGTCTGAAATGCTGTATGAATACAATGCTCATGCAAAGTATTTCCAAATGGCTAAACAGTGGTTACATAGCGGTGACGCTCAAAACATGAAGCTGAAACTAATTTCAGACAGATCCACAGATGGTAGAGTATATAATCAACCAACGGTTTCTGAAGTTGTTGCGTTAGTAGTTGGTGATATTGACACCGCAGAAATGAGGGATATAATCATGCAAACAAAAGGAGGAGGACTTCAGATAACCAATGAGCTTCATGCGAGTTACATGGCTTTCCAGTATCCTTTGATATTTCCGTATGGTGAGGACGGATATAGACCAAATATTGCTCATAGAGACAGGACGTTCAACGCGAATATCATAAGAAATAGGCTAACAATCAGAGAATGGCTTTCATATCGCATTCAAACCAGAGCAACTGAGGCAAAGAATTTTTTATGCTCGCGAAGGTTGTTCCAACAATTTCTGGTAGATGGATACACAATGTTAGAGTCAGAGAATTTAGAATGGATTCGCAAAAATCAACCAAAGCTTAGGGTGTCCAAGTACAATACTCTATGTGAAGAAGGGGATCAAAGTCAAACTCCCAGTTCAAGCATAGGTAAAAGAGTTGTTTTTCCCTCTACCTTTGTCGGCGGTCGTAGATTTATGGATCAATTGTACTATGATGGGATGGCCATATGTAGTAAAGTCGGATTTCCTGATTTGTTCATAACCTTTACTTGCAATCCAAATTGGCCTGAGATTCAAAGAGTACTTGCACCGCTTCATTTGAAACCACAAGATCGGCCTGATATCATTTCAAGAGTATTCAAAATCAAGTTTGATGAACTTCTATCAGATTTAACCAAGAAAGGTGTCCTAGGCAAAGTCCTAGCATGTGAGTTATTTCTTCCTCTACTGTGATAATTTTTTATACTACTGTTTCATGTATAATTTCATACTTTATTCACTTCTAACATAAGTTAATTCCAATGCTAGATATGTACACAATTGAGTTTCAGAAGAGAGGACTTCCACATGCACATATTTTGATCTTTTTGCATCCTTCAAACAAATATCCAGGTCCTGAAGACATTGACAGGATCATTAGTGCTGAAGTTCCCGATCCGTTGATACACCCCCGGCTGTACAATTTGGTTAAATTTCATATGGTTCATGGGCCTTGTGGTTTGGCAAATCTTAATTCTCCTTGCATGAAAGATAGAAAATGCTCCAAGTATTTCCCAAAAAAATTTCAGCCAACAACTATAGTGGACCAAGATGGCTATCCTGTTTATAGGCGAAGAAACAATGGAAACACAATTGAGAAAAACGGTGTCATTCTACATAGTGGTCATGTAGTTCCCCACAACCCAGGTTTATTACTGAAGTACGAAGCACACATCAACATGGAATGGTGCAATCAGAGTACTTCTATCAAATACCTTTTCAAATACATTAACAAAGGTTCTGATAGAATTTTTGCTGTCATACAAGGTTAAGACAAAAACAACATTGATGAAATCAAGCAATATTTGGATTGTCGATACATCTCTCCGAGTGAGGCATGTTGGAGGATATTTTCTTATTCCATACACGGTAGAAAGCCAGCCGTTGAGAGATTATATTTTCACATGGAAGGTGAAAATTTGATTTACTACAAAGACTACGAGCGAGTTGGAAATGTTTTACTCAAACCAAGTGTATCCGAATCTATGTTTACGGCTTGGTTCGAGGCAAACAAAACTTATGAAGAAGCAAGATTACTAACTTATGGTGACTTTGTTTCTAAATTTGTTTATGATAAGCGCAGTAGGAGTTGGAAGCCAAGGAAACTAGCGTATACAATTGGTTGTCTTATTTGGGTTCCTCAATGTACAGGTGAACTATTTTATTTAAGGATGATGCTAACTATCACGAAAGGGCCATTGTGTTATCAAGACATCAAGAAAGTTGATGGTAAACAATACAAAACTTTTAGAGGAGCATGCTTTGCTATGGGTTTTTTACAAGACGATAGGGAATTTGTTGAGGCAATTAAAGAGGCGCATGTTTGGGGATCCGGTTTGTTCTTACGTAAGTTATTTGTAACGTTGTTGTTTTCATCATCCATGAATAGGCCCGAACATGTATGGAGAAAGACTTGGATGTATTTAGCTGATGGTATTCTCTACGAACAACGAATGTTGACAGGAAATCGGGGTTTCACAATTTCTATTATATTTCATTTTTCTACTACATTTGTTTACAAGTTATAACACTTCTGTTATGCCACTTATATGTAACCACTCATGTAGCAAGGCATAAACAAGTGGACAAATAACAGCCTGTATGTATTATACTTCATGGCAGTGTGCTTTAAAAAACAGCAGCAGTGCAACCATGTATCTGCCTTGCAGCCTGCTATAAAAATATAACTTCAAAATAATCTGTTGCTGCCTTGCATAAACTTCTAAAAGTAACAGTTAAAATCTAATCTGGAGAAAAAAATACAGAAATTCAACCTGCTGCTTTCATTTCATTGAGCAATATGTCTGTTCAAATTTCAATTACGTTGCAATAATTTCATATGCAGGTTTCATATCAGCTGTATTAATTCCTTATTTCTTTGTAGGTTTAACCCTAACTGATGAGGAGCTCAAACAACTTACACTGGTGGCAATTGAGAAATTGTTACAGAATAATAATAGAAGTCTGAATAACTACAAGACAATGCCATATCCAAGAGATTATGTTGTTGTGGATGTAGGTAATAGACTGCTTTTTAAAGAGCGTCAATATGATCCTGTTGCTCAAGAACAAATTTATTTAAATTTGTCCTCTTCTCTTACAGGTACCTAGGTTGTGGTTTAAGTTGTTTAACATTAAGAATTAGTTTCATTTCATTGACATGTAAACGAATCTTCCCCAATTTTTAGATGAGCAAACATGGATTTTTAACGAAATCATGGATGCGGTAGAAAGGCAACAAAGCGGGGTGTTTTTCTTATATGGCTACGGCGGGACTGGTAAGACTTTTATGTGGAACACTTTATCAGCAGCACTTCGGTCTAAGAGAAAAATTGTCTTGCCTGTTGCCTCGAGTGGAATTGCAAGTTTATTGTTACCAGGTGGAAGAACAGCTCATTCTAGATTTAAGATCCCAGTTCCTACCTTAGAAACTTCTATTTGCAACATTAACAAAAAGGATGATCTTGCTGAGCTTCTAAAGATGACAGATCTTATCATATGGGATGAGGCTCCTATGACTAACAGGTTTTTCTTTGAGGCTCTTGACAAATCCTTAAAGGATATTATGAGTGGAGTGCCAGATGCATCTAAGAAAATATTTGGAGGTAAAGTTGTTGTGTTTGGAGGTGACTTCAGACAAATTCTCCCCGTTGTACCCAGAGGTACTAGATCTGATATTATCCATGCAACCATCAATGCTTCTTATATTTGGGATGACTGTAGAGTCTTGAAGCTTACGAAGAACATGCGCTTGGCAAGTGGTGCAACTACTTCTACAGTTGAAGACATAAGGGGATTTTCATAGTGGATTTTAAAAATTGGAGACGAAACTATTTCTGAGACAAATGAAGGTTATGCTGATGTTGAGATTCCACCAGAGTTTTTGATATCAAATTTTTCTGATCCAATTCAGGCAATTGTTGAGGACACATACCCTGATCTGAATCATAATTATCTTGATGCTGAATATCTTCAAAGTCGTGCAATATTAGCTTCAACAATTGAAGTAGTAGATGATATAAACCAATACATCACAAACCTTCTTCCAGGTATGAAACTCGCATTTATTTAACCATTCTTATGGTATTAATAAGAAGTATGGTTATATATCTTACGTTGTCATTAATTATATTTTCTCACATATTGTAGGAGATGAGAAAGAATACTTCAGTAGCGATTCCATAGATAAATCTGATGCTACTACGTTTGATGCATATGAACATGTCACACCCGAATTCCTGAATGCTCTTAAAACTTCTGAATTACCTAATCATTCAATTAGGTTGAAAGTAGGGCCAACAATAATGTTAATGTGCAATCTAGATCAGTTTGAAGGGTTGTGCAATGGTACACGACTCACTGTAACCAGACTTGCCAATCATGTCATTGAGGCTAAGATCATTTCTAGAAAAAATATTGGCAACATCATTTATATTCCTAGAATGTCTTTGTCCCCGTCACAGTCACCATGGCCTTTTAAATTGGTGAGACGCCAGTTCCCTATCATTGTATCATTTGCCATGACAATTAACAAGTCTCAAGGACAATCTCTTAACCATGTTGGTTTGTACTTGCCAAAAGATGTTTTTAGTCATGGCCAATTATACGTGGCTATTTCTAGGGTTAATTCCAAAAATGGTCTCAGGATTCTTATTCATGACAAGGATAAAGAGGCATTCCGTACTACAACCAATGTGGTCTTCATGGAAGTGTTCCAAAACATTTAAAAGGTATATTTTTATGAAAACGTCTTTTCATTCATACTTACAATGGTCAACATTTCAAACTTACATACCTAACATTGTAAATGGTTTCTTTATCCATTTTCAGGTTTAAGGAACAAATTGTTTTGAACATGTCATTCAATTTTGTGATATAAGGCTGGTGGTTCATGGCAGTCTGCTATAAAAAATAGCAGCAGTGCAACCATGTATCTGCCTTGCAGCCTGCTCTAAAAATACAACTTCAAAACAATCTGTTGCTGCCTTGCATAAACTTCTAAAAGTAACAGTTTTACGGCTGTAATTGTTTATTTCTATCATTGTTTTTTGTAATTCTATCAATGGTACAATACATCTATATATTAGATTTTGGCGGACCGAAACTTTTTCTTTAATGGAAACTCTATCAATGTTGTTTTTCTATTCATGATTTAATGTTTGCTACATGTCTATAATGGTTAATTTCTTTTCTGTTATCTTCTTTTGAAAGCTTTAATGGTTTGTTGCAAACTCTTTGAATGTTGTAACAGAAGTTACTTCAATATATTATGAGTACATCAGCCAAAACAACATATATTGAGATAACCACCTCACAAATTCAAAGATAGAACTCAAACAGCTTCCTGTCACTTAAATTGGACTGTCAAAATACATGACAGTCGACTCATAATCTCCAAACCACATCAAACTGAATCACTAATCAGTTTCAAAGGCTGTGCACAATACCACCCTAACCCTCTAAAACACATATAACAGCAGGAAAAATTAACACAGGATATAAACCACCCCATATATTTTGCCAGTGCAAACTTAACAGGCAAATAGATGGTCCAACAAGAATAAACTAACACCATATACTAAAAAACATAATGTTGTTTGCCTAACCAAATAAGCAGGCATATAGCTGCTTATGACTCCAAGTGTTCACACAATTCGCAACATATTAAAACATGACAATCAAAACGAAATAGCCTGCCACAGTCGAACTAGAACCCAGTTACGGGAACAAAAGCTGCGAGATGACGGCGCAGACTTAAAACTTGTGGCCATCCAAACATTTAACAAAACCAGAATTTGTAATAAGCAGCGTGAATCATCAGCCTAGATCATCCTTCACGGTTCACTTCTTCTTCAATGCTGACTTGGTGGGCTTAAGTCCTCCACTGGGCTCCTTCTTCTCCACAACCTTGATGACTAAAACAGACACAGTTTGAATCGTCACTTATTTAGGAATCATCATTTATATACCAGAAACACCATGCTTCAGGAATTTGGGCACCTTTTCAAGCTCCTCACCCAATCACCTGTCAATCTTGGTAAGAAGCTCAGCAAACATTACATAAATGTGGTAGGGGCATAGCCGTTCCCAATCTGACCAACAATGGCATGAGGAACAACATATATTTTCAACCATGACCTCACAAGTTCTAACATTACAGTTTTGGATGGAAATTCAACTTCTAATTGGATGGAAACTCACAATCCTTGAAACTGCATGCTGTTTTTCTAATTTTCACATCAGAGAAAATCAGAAAAAACATTCTGTTTTTCAAATATTTATTGTATATAACAACTGAGTTTAAATTGTTCTACTCCACATGCCCATGCACAATAAATTAAACCACCTGATGAATGCTAACATAATGAAACAGACTGCAAACTTAAATACACACTTTTTGGCGCACAAATGAATATTGATTTCTCATTCACCATTATATTATGGTTTAGACACACAATGATAGTAATAATATAGCATTCAAATTATATGATTGTATATTACATCCAGCCATCCTCAAAATACATACATAACTAAACTTAAATACCACAAACTTAACTTAAGTTTTGACCACGACATTGAGTTCAAACATAACTTATACATAATAGACTTAAATACTAAATTGGTTGTCTAATTGCTTCCCACCATTCTACCATTACCAAGCAGTGGTTCACATTCTTCAAATGATCAACGGTTTAACAGTTGAACCACGATCCTGTTGCCTGGAGGGTCCTTGAGCATGAATCGTAGTTTATCGCCTCTTCGCAGTTGCTTCTTTTTCACAAAGTCTTTCCACCCTTTCCAAATATATTTCTCGACAGATGGCTTTCTTCGTGAACTGAGGAGCTCACACTCATACCTCTCTCTGGTTTCGAAGTCATACAACACCATTCGTGGCCCAACTCCCTCCAGCGCGGAGGCGATATATTTCTGAGGAAAGTGCTACAAATAACACAAACACACAAATATCAATACATTGCAATGTCTATTATCCAGGCTTCTATTAACAAAATGCAATTGAACGAGACACGCCAGAACGTTATTCGCAGTTTTTCTTGTAGAAGATATCTGCTTATTCCACAGATAGATTTTTGGCCTCATGCACAGATCTTCATCACTTAAGCCATCCACAGACCTGCAATAACACGTAAGATATCATCTTTCAATGCTACAAAACCAGAGTACGTCACAGACAAACCAATCTGAATGACTTAAAACTTACAGAATAAAATGAAAGATAACTTGTCTCATTATTGATAACTTGCGATTACGCTTTTTCCTATAAACCGCATGCATTGAGTGGGTATTACCATTCCACTTGTCAGACCAATCGTATAACAAATATCATATCCCAAATCAACATATACTTTCATTGATATATAACTTTTATTTCTAAATACTATTCTTCAACGTTAAAACACGCTTATTAAGAAATCTGGGCCACACATATGGTAATGATGTTGCATGAACACCCAATCATACAAGCAAACCGGAAAATAAACATGCATCAACTTTCTGTAAAAACCAAACAACTTTCTGTAAATCCGAACCATATGAAATCTTAACATTCAAATTTCTGTAAAAACCAAACAACATATACATTCAGAACAGTAATGCACAAAACCATTAGCTTTACCTTGCGTCGTCATGCATTTCGCTTTTCACCGAAATCACGCACGAACCCTCGCGACTTCAAGCTGCAGCTTCGGATTTACGTAACGTTGCCTCGACTGTGAAACACGGTGAACATTACTCACCTCCTTTTTGTAACTGATGGTTGAATGAAATGGGCCACAAAAACCCTTACTATTACATGGTCCATTTACATTAAGTCAAAGTTCAACATGTTGATTATTTTAACAATTTTTTTTCTTTTTCAAGCTTTTATTTAGCTATCACTTTATTTTCTATTTCTTTATTTTCTATACATTTTTAAGTGGTCCACTTAACCACTTTTTTTATATTACATTTTTCATTTTTTTTCATTTACTTTTAAAATAGTAAGAAATTTTCTAAAAATTTACTATGTTATTAACCACTTTTCTTATATTATATTTTTCATTTTTTTCAATTACCTTTTAAAATCATAGGACTTTTTCTAAAATTTACTAAATATAATTATTTGAATATATTCTACATTTTTTCATACTTATTTGTATTAAAACAATTTTTTACCTTTTAGAATTATCCGCATTTACCCGTGCGAGAGCACGGGTGTTTGACTAGTATCCATATTAAAGCCCAATTTTAAATAATATTAATTAAAATTAAATAAAATTTAAATAATTAAAATAATTAAAATAAACTTAAATAAAAAAACTAATAATCCTATTTATTTACTATAAATATTTAGACAAAAAATGTAAAAATAAACGGATCCCAAATAAATAAAAGTCAGACGTCCAATTGCTCGAAAAAATAAATCGAGTACACTAAAATGATCAGCGCGAAATATACGACTCGGAAAAATACATCGTTTGGTCAGATTTTAATATAAGTTTTGACCCGTTAAAACACTCAAACTGATTAAAATGCGACGAAAAATGGTCAAAAAATTAAAACGAACACGTCAGGTTAAACTACGCGAAACATAGATTAATATAATTGACGTATACAAGTTCGATTTAAAATTTTCCGTCCCCCGACTTTACGCACCGTTGAGATTTAATTTGACCGGTCTGTCTGTAAATCCGAGAAATTATTCCGGGTGACATTTTAGGCACTATGCGAGATAAAAAAAAATACTTTATGCTATGCAGATGATGCAGAGTGAAAATACAGTCAGATGAATGAAAATATTAAAAATGCCTGGAATAAGCTATGAACTCTCAAAATACCCTACTGGAAAAAGAATGATCTGGTACCAAATTACCGAGCAAAATAAATGCTGGGACACTCTGATGCTTGCTGCTTATAATAAGAGAAATCCTTAGCCACAAGGATACTCTAATCTCATGTCTCGGGAGCTCAATGCAATGCATGATTAATTATTATGAACAAATGGAAATTCATAGTGAAAGCCAGTTAAGGTTAGGAAAAAGAGAGGGCAAATTTTGGGGTGTTACACCTGGTCTTAGGGTACAAAGAGTTTTAGCCAAAATTTGTCAAAAGAGGGAGATTGAAAGCTCAAATAATTTTGACAAGATTTTGGTAAAACTCAGTGCTAAAGAAGATGTTCAAACATGAAGACCAAAGCTAAAGAATTCTGCCAAAGAACAAATATGTCGAAGAAGATGTCTAAACTTGAAGACTCGACATCCTAGACTGTTATAACAGATTGTTTTAAATCTGTTCCAAGATCTTAGGCACGCTCAGCAGTGGATCAATGAAAGATTTGAAGCCCAACTGAAGACTATAAAAGAAGATTTAGTTCTAGGGTTTTGACATGTACCTTGAATGTAACAATTATAACCTAGTTCTCTTGTGTAAAAATAACGGTTTAGGGTTTTGAGAGTCGTAGGCTCTAGGTTTGTAAGTCTCCCTCTGTATCGGTTTGATACATTGTGGAAGACATAGGTACTGTATAAATTAAGAAGCCTTTAGGTAATGAATCTTGTATTGTTCTTGGATGAAGCTTTTAAGCAAATCCAAGTTAGCGTGTTGGTCAAGAATGCTTGACAGAGTTCTGTATTGACAGGGATGATGTAGATATCACAGATTATGATTAAGGGAAGTGAGTGGGGTATCTCATATAAAAGAGAGTGTTCTTTGGTAAAGATTTCATTGGGTAGAGATTAGGACATAAAGTTGTAAACAAGGGAGTTTAGCTTTATGATAATTCTACAGATAGTGGAGTCTTCTTCCTGGATTAGTATCCCCCAGATGTAGGTGAATTGTACTGAATTGGGTTAACAATTGTTGTGTCTTTTATCATTCTGCAGATTTACATATTCTGTTATTGGTATTGAAAAACATGTTGAATCAAGTGTCGTAACATCTGTGTTGCTGCAGTTCTGATATTCAAGGTATCAGTCTGCTGTTCTGTTCTTTGTTTAATTATTTATGCAGAATAATATCTTGACATGTGTTAGGACATTTGCTGTCTGCAATGCTAGAATTTCACTTCTTTTTCAAGCTCGCTAGCTTTGACAGGACATCTGCCCATACATTGTGTTTGCGGGGAACATACTTTACCTCCACCGATGCGAACTTTGTCATCTTATCCTTGACCAAGGCTAACTATTCAGATATGTTTTCGTTCTTTTCCTGGTACTCTCCCCGAACCTGGAGGGCCACGAATTGAGAATCTGTGTAGATAATGACTTCCTTGGCTCCCAAGTCTTCGGCGAGACGTAGACCTGCGAGGAAGACCTCATACTCTACCTGATTGTTGGAAGTGGGGAAAGATAAGGTAAGCGAGACTTAGACGAGGATACCCTCCTCATTTTCTAGGATGATGTCTGCTCTGCTCCCTGCTGGGCTGGATGCTCCGTCGACGAAGATTGTCCACTTGCGAGCTCCGCAAGTCAGGGAGTCGGGAAATGTCATCTCTACCACGAAGTCGTCCAACGCCTGAGCTTTGAGGGCTTTCCTGCTTTCGTACTGGATGTCAAACTTAGACAGTTCCAGCGACCATTTGAACATTTTGTCGGCCATGTCTAGGCGGCCTAACAGTTGCTTCACGGGATGGTCTATGCGTACCACGATAGTGTGGGCTAGGAAGTAGTGCCTTAGTCTCCTCGCGGCGTTGATGAGGGTCAGGGCTACTTTCTCAACCTACTGGTAACTAAGTTTCGGTCCCTGCACCGCCTTACTCATGAAATATATGGGCTTCTGCCCATCAGGGGTCTCACGAATAAGGGCAGAGCTGACGGCCTCGGTCACAACGGCGAGATAAAGATAGAGGGTCTCCCCGTTATCCGGCTGGGAAAGGACCAATGGTTCTGACAGTGCTTGTTTTAGGTGGAGGAGGGCTTTGTCGCATTCCTATATCCATTCAAAAGCTGCCTCCTTGCGGAGGAGTTTGAAAAATGGGAGCGCGTGTTGAGTAGATTTTGCCACAAAACAGGATAGTGATGTGAGCATCCCGTTTAAGGATTGGATGGACTTCTTCGATTTCGGCATATGGAATTCGGAGAAGGCCCTGCACTTGTCCGGGTTGGCTTCGATCCCTCGTTCTGTTAGGTAGAAGCCGAGGAACTTGCCCGCTCGTACCCCGAACGTGCACTTTTCCGGATTGAAATGCATCTTGTATTTCTTGGCCTGCTCGAAGACCTTCTTCAGATGGATCGTGTGATCGGATTCCTCATGGGATTTCACGATCATGTCGTCCATATAGACTTCGAGCATATCCCTGATCTCTCCTCGGAAGACTTTGCTCATCATTCCTTGGTATGTAGTGTCAACGTTTTTCAAGCCGATGGGCATTACGTTGTAGTAATAGTTGCCCGATTCGGTCATGAAATTCGTGTACCTTTTATCACTTTTGTCCATGGGTATTAACTTATAGCCCGAATACGCGTCCATGAAAGATAACAATTTAAAACCAGCAGAATTATCAACTAATTTGTCTATGTTGGGGAGGGGATATGCGTCTTTAGGGCAGACCCTATTAAGATCGATATAGTCAACACACATGCGCCATTTTCTATTTGATTTCTTTACAAGTACAATATTGGACAGCCAAGTAGTGTACTTGACCTCCAAAATAAAATTCGCCTCTAGAAGGTCTTTTACAACTTGTTCGGCAGCCTCCGCTTTCTACGAAGACTACTTTTGTCTACATTGTGATACTGCCCTAACGGTGGGGTCGATGGTGAGCTGGTGACATGCCACCTTAGGTTCTAGCTCGGGAATCTTTGAGGCGCTCCATGCAAATAGATATGCATTCTCCCGGAGAAAGGCTTTCAGTTGTTTCCTCGTTTGGTCGGGGAGGCCGGGTCCCAATTTTCACTCCTCGTTGAGGATCGTCACCGATCAGGACTAGTTCGAACTTGCCATCTGGAATTGAGCGCATCAGATGGGAGGCCTCGCCGCTGCTGGTTGATGTGGAAGGGCTGATTGAGCTCGGCTGGATCTCCTTCCCCTTCCCTTTTTAGTTCCTCTGGTCGTCCTCAGAGAAATGACTGTCAAGGTCGATGGAGTCGACACAGGGCAGCGGCTTCGCCGCTTCGGAGCTGCAAGCCAGAGCAGGCTTGCTGGGAGTCTTCAGCTTGGAGGCGATTGTGTTCATCCCTTTTATGGCTGCCTTAAAACACCTTCTCACTACTTCGATGCCTCCGTGTAGGGTGGCAACGAGCCCCTTAGAAGTGCAGTACTTCATCTTCAGGTGCACGGTCAAGAGCACAGCTACCAGTTTGACCAGAGTTGGCCGTTCGAAGAGCATTGGTAGAGGGATGGGCAGTTAATGACCAGGAAATGGACCTTGATGGATCTGGCCATTTCTGCTACTCCAAAAGTGACGATCAGCTCCACATACCCCCAAGGCTTTGTGACTGACCCATTAAAGCCTTGTAGGTCAGAGCCTACGTAGGGCGTCAGGTGTGTCTCGTCCAATTGGAGGGTGGAGAACAACTAGGAATACATGATGTCGACTGGACTGCCTTGATCGACCAGGATCCGCCGAACGTCAAAGTTGGCCATTTGAGCTCTCATGAGAAGAGGAATGCTGGAGTTGGGAGCTCTGTCGAGGAGTTCCTCACGGTAGAAGGTGATGGGAACCGACTCTCTCCGAATTTTATCAAGTGTGGAACTCTGGTTCGAGCTCGTGCTAAGGAGATGCTAGAACTTCGTTTTGACAGATCCCATGGTAACCTTGTAGAAGCCCCCTCCGGAGATGACCATGGCGGAGGGAAGGTTTCTCATGGGTTGTGTGAAGTGAAGTAAGGAGGGACGTTGAGGCCTTCTGAGACGTAGAAGTCTTCAGGCCGTGAGATGCTCATAGAGACCTGAAGGCTGGTCTCTTCCGAGAAAGGCACCTCCTCTTCGACCTTCTTGGACTCCTGGGCATCCTTCCGAGGAGCGTCCTTCTTCTTGGAAAATAGTTTCAGGTGCTCGTCCCTGATCAATATCTCAATCGCATCCTTCAAATGGATGCAATCGTCGGTCATATGGTCGTGGCTCTTGTGGAACCGGCAATATTTTGACTTATCTGTATTCGGCTTGGCCGGTATCTGTTTCGGGAACCGGACTCCTGCTTGCCGGAACTCCGAGTTGGCGCACTCTGAGGGAATTTTCTCCCGAGAGACAGTTGTCATACCCCAAATTTTGACCACTAAGATTTCCCATCATTGTGCAAACCATCATCACAATATGGATGAACCATCTTGCCTCATCAGTCTCCCCAAAGATGGGTGAACACTTACTACAGTCAAAATTAGGGTTTCAAGCCCTCTTAGAGTTCTTAGACAAAGGATCAATCAAGAAATGACATGATCTTCAACTTGTCTAACCTCCCAAGCATCTATAATGGATCAAGAGGGCTCCCACTTTAAGGATTAAGCACAAGGCTGCTCCTTTTCAGGTGGATCAAGCCTCAAGATCGCCAGTGTCACCAAATTAAGGTTTGGTCGACCAGGGCCTCTAGATGGAAATTTTCCTCTGGGCATGAGCCAATGCTTCAAATTATATCCTAAAATACTCCATTGAACCTCATGGACCCAAGCATCAAGTCAATTTGACCTCAGGGGATGCATACATAAAAAATCAGGAATTAGGGTTTCTTGACCTAATTCACCCCTAAGTTGACTTTTGGGACAAATCATGAGCCAAGACCTCAAGACATGATTTTAGGGTCTCCAACATACCACATTGATCCATTTGTAACAATGGACTGATCCAGGAAGCTTGAGCAGCAAGTCTCAATTTCATCAGTACCACAATTAGGGTTTCGCAAGAAAAGTCAACTGTGGCTTTGACTTTTGACTAGGACATGCTCCCAAACCCTAGGACATGATTCAATACACCCTATAACACGTATGAAATCCATCCATCAAGTTTGATTTAGGTCAAGGACTTGATTTCATAGAGGATCGAACAGTTTGGAATTCATCTGACAAAAAGTCAACTGTGCACAAAAGTCAACTTTGACTTTTTGAGATTTTTCACAAAAATGGTTTTTTAACCCTAAAATGATGTTAATGTATGATTTGAATCATCATTCATCAAGAAAAATCAAGAAAAGTGGGATAGCTTGTAAAAGGGGTAACCATAAAAACTTAGAAAATTTTCTAAGTTATGAACAAAGTGGCAAGGGTACCAACTTTGGAGAATCATAACTCCTAAACCACAAGGCCATTTTTCCCCATCCAAAGCTAGATTTGTAGCTCTCATTACCCTCTACAAAAGCTTAGAATTGACCTCCTTCCAAATTCATCATGGATTTTGAGTTATGGAATGATCAAAATCACAAAAAGTGAAAATGTCACTTTTTTCCAACACTTAGTGAAATTTTCACTAAGTCAGAATCTGCCTTCACTTTTTTCCAAATGTAGGGGGATTTTTCACTTGGATCCAAAAGGTATCAAAACCAAATATGATCAAACAGTTGTTGTATCATATGATGTGGCACGCCATGTGGAAATTTTTTGATGACGTGGCTTACATGTGGCAATGCCAACGTGGCAAAAATTGCTGACATGTATGACACGTGACAATAGTTTCAATTTTATTTTTTTATATATTTATATCATATTTGAATCCAGAAATTGTAGCTAATTTGCAGCTACTTTCTAGCTAATTCCTAGCTAATCTCTAGCTAATTTAAACACAGCATTTTTGTAGCTAATTCATAGCTAAGCTCTAGCTAATTCATAAAACCTCCAGATTTTTTTCCATTCATACTGAACACTCACCTTACAAAATTAAGTTACAAAGCTTCTCAAATTAAGCTTTCAATAACGAATAGATTTCTAAACAGAAACTTCTTAGTTGGAATCTCATACACTCAACCAAACTTGCTAAAGAAGCTATGAAATCCATAATCATTATAATTAATATTTTCCTTTTTCTATTTACAGCAAAATCTTTGAGAGTCCACCAACATACTTTCAGGATTGTCTCCAACAATCAGAAGTAGCTTACCATCTGGACTGAGAGAAGTATGCTGCAACATAGCAAAAAAAAGGACAAAGATGAGAAAATAAATAGAAAGCAAAGAATGTCACAATGAAATGGCAATAAAACTTCTGAAGGAACAAAATTAAAGTATTCATTTATCAATCTTAAGAGGGGGTAGGGAAATAAAAGATTAGAACATAATCTAAGACTCACATTCACTGGCCAGGGAAAACGAAAATGCTTAGAGAGTTGAAACTTCTCCATATCAAAGTCATAACTTTTTTATAGAAGACCAATGGTAGGGAGCCAATGGGGAAACTTGGACTTTATAGGGATTACAAAAAGATTTTGATGGTGCTTAAAGGGAAAACCAGTCTCTTTTACTTAGACAAAAAAATATATTTAAGTAATTTTTTATATATATAACCAATCTGAACAAGAGGTTATTCCAATTGGAACCAACGACAATTCCAATATGTTCCATTTTTATTGTATTCATTCACACTAGTAATTTTTTTATAAGTTTCAATATTTGGTGCTTACTCCTATCTAACAAAATGATACAATCAATGTAATAAAACTTGCCACAAAATAATGCAATTATTTCTTGTCCCACACCAATTTTTTCATAAACTTTATTCAACAAACATCAACAGAATTTTTGATAACTTAACTTCCAAAAGAACAACAACAAAACAGTCTAGCAATAATTATCATGAGAATCCAAATGTGTAATGATCTCATTCACCATAATTCCCAGCATCTTATTCAATATAAATCATAATTAAAACACTAAATTGTCTTCAACAACAAAACCAAAATAAATCATATTCCCAGTTCATCGTGATTCAGGTGTCTAACAAGAACTAAGAACTTGAATATAGATAGGCCAATTTAATTATTGTCCTGGAAAAAATAATCAAGCAGCATTTATATATTTGATCCAAAACAAGAACTTGAATATAGATAGGCCAATTTAATTATTTCTTACAGGGAAGAATTGATTTTCTTTAATTGCCCGGAAGAATATTACTGTCATCAGAGCTAAATAACCTCCAATGACAATCCCAGTAGCAAATATTTCATTCAATTTCCAGCTATCGGGTACGGGAGATGGAACCACCCTATCTTTTGAAATTGTCATGATTGTTCCTAATAGTAGTATTAAGAATTAATATGTCAGACTATCATATTATCAATCAGCAAAATCATGAAGGGAATTCAAGTCTAATTCAGAGAAATATCTGCAATGAGCTTTACCATCATTAAGAATGGCAATAATCAAGACCATGAAAGGTGAGAAGTCAAATTTCCATATCAGTGCAATGAACATGAAGCCAAACTGCATTCAAAGGAAAAAATAATGAAAACTCAAACCAATAAATATTATTTCATCTCTTCTCATAATAAAGTTACATACAAAGATAACGTTATTGTTCACTTACCACTATACGGATAATGATAGATACTGCATAGATCTGCAATGCAAAGAAAATAATGGAAAGTGTTAATCGAGAAACAACAAGAGCAAAACATATTGATTGTGAAGAAAGCAGACAGCAACAAACCGTGTAGTTTTTCATCCTTTGGAAAATAGCCCTACTAGTTAAGACTGCACTGATGATAACACTCAATCCAGGTTATGTTAGGACAATATCAGAAGCACCTCTTGCAGCATCCGTAGCATCGGCAACAGCGATTCCACAAATGTGTTTCCTTTCTTGCAACTTCTTTACAATTTCGTATTTGTGCTCTGTGGGTATAAATAGGATATGGTAAGCAGAGATATATCCCACAAATCAATTTCGTATGTGTTTCCTTTCTTGCAACTTCTTTACAATTTCCTAAATCATTTTACAAATCATCATCAACCTCCCAGATTAATCCCACAAAACACACTTCATCAAATCTTAATCACACTCTCAAAATCCTATCGAAATCTCTCTATGACACACTCATTTTTCTGCAATCTCACCATTCATTCTCAAATACTCTCACCTCAATCACCCCCACTTCATCATTCACAAACTCATAACTGTTTCGTCATCTTCCGCCTCCCCAAATCACCACCACTCATCTTCATCTTCAAGTTTCAACCTCACTACAACCAATCAAGAAATCTCACCTCAAACCCTCTTACGTACAAGAGAAAGAAGACGAAAGAAAAGAAGTAAAGTACCTAAAATCAAGCATCCTCCGAATTTCTATTCGTCGTCGCCGTCAAGGTTGATCGAATCTTCAACCCTTTCGTGGTATCTCGACACTAAGCTGTCGTTTGGGAACCTACGATTACTTCCCCATGTTTATTACGTGATACGAACACCTCGTCTCAGATCTTGTAGCTGCGGCCTTGGACGGAGAAGGACGGTGGGTTTTTAGGGTTTAGGCATTTGTTTAGTTGCAGAGAGAGAGATGAGTATTCAAGGAGAGGGATAGGCGGAGAGAGAAGAGGTTTTGTTGGCAAATGATTTCTGACGTGGCATAAGAATACATAGTTGGCAAGGGATTATTGCACACTTGGCGTGCCACATCATCTTCCGTTAGTGGAAACTAACGGGAGGGACTACAATTAGAAACGGAAAACTTTAAGAGGACCAAACCTTGAAGAAAATTTTTCTAGGGACCAAACTTGAATGTTGGGTTATTTTCAGGGACCTAATACTTATTTAACCCTAAAAAAAATAAATGATAAATATATCATACAACAGATTTATAAAATAGTATGTTGCCCCATGTTTTAAAATCTCTGGCTCCGTTCCTGGAGTACTCGAACTATAATTTATAAAATCATAAATCATAAGTACATTGAACAAAACAAATTATATTAATAATAACACACTGATAAGGTATAATTATTATCAATATAATATTTACTACAATTAAAATAAATTTAATTATTTTATTAAACAAAATTTGTATAATTGTACCCACGATAGGTGAGTTACAATCATATGAATTAAAAATACTTATATTTTATTTAAAATATGAAAGTTTATATAACTGTATCTACGATAGGTGAGATTACTGCTATACAAATTAATTGTGATTACTTCAGAATAAAATTCATAAAATAATAAGATTCTAATATACTCATAAAACTATATTTTTATTTCTTTATTTGAGTATATAAATAGTATATAATTAGAACTCAATTTATGACAATAAATAAAGGGTTTTTAATTCAGATTTTTTTGAAAAATTAATAATTTTATATAAATGCACGTTTTATATTTTTTCAAAAGGAGTGGATAGCATCAAAAACAATTTTTACTTATATGCAATTATATAATTAGTCACAAGATATATAATAATAAATTATGACTAACCTCACAAACTTTGATTTGTATTCTTTTATAGCGTATTTGAATCTTTGATAATCCGTAGAGAATTGCAGTATCATCTCAATAGCTCATAAATTAATGTTAAATTGTCATATAAAAAAGATTCTATGTATTAACCACATAACTTAAGAATAAAATAATTTTAATTGCCAAAAAAACTCAAAATAATTATAATATTTTAAGAGTGAAGTGATAAATAATTTGACAACATATAATTTGACAAAAAATTATTATAAATTTAAAAATAAATATTGAATCTTAATTAATTCTATAATCATATCACTTTAAAAGAGACCATAAATTCCTAAGAATGTTGGGTGATGATTTAACCTAAGGTTGGTTTTTATGGTAAAAAAAAAGGTTGTTTGTTCTCTTTAAGAATAGATATACTTTTGTCATGTATTGTCTTGAAAATAAATAAATTTATTTTGTTTACTGTATTGTATTATTAAAAAAACAAAGATATCAAAACAAAGATAATGAAACAATTACATGGTAGCATAAATAATTGATTTTGAATCAACCACTGAAATTATGTAAAGGACATTTTCGATACAGTTATGATAATTATATAACAGACAGAAAAAAATATTATAAAATTTTGAAAGTAATGTTAAGGATAGCATATGTTATTGATTCTTGGCCAGTATCTTTTGATAAAAGCGTACAAATTTCTAAAAAATAAATGGCAACATAATAATAAGAAATTGTCAATAACTATCTGCGCCATATCTTACGAATGCCACCGTATTTCATGGCAAAACCATATTTCACATCAAGAATAGTCAGATATATGCTCAACATAAAATAAGAATTATATCAACAATAGTTATAAGATGTATTCTTCTGGCTCTGATACCATTTGATGAATTTAAAATAATCGGATAGATACAAGTTATGATATATTGTTATATTAAAGAATAATCAACAACGATAAGAACGGTGTATTGTATAGGATTGTGAAAGATTTGAGAGATTATCGTCGAAGAGATTGAATATGAAAGGATTACTACATTCATTGTCGTCTAGGATTTTCAGAATATGTTAATTGTTTAATGAAGAGATACATAAATAACTAAATGACTGAGGACAGTGACCTCTAATTGGACTTAACTGAATAATTCAAGTCATCACGGTCTATTCAGACACAAAATCCAATCAAACAATTCATTTATTTAGTGTTTAATAACAATAGATTATAATATAATTAATTATCTCAATTTATATTTAATTAATTAATTAAATAATTAATCTAACAAAACATTTATAGATCATTCTATCACGTCATATTATTGTTTTATAATTTCATAATATTATCTAGTATTTTTGGAACGAGTTTATAAAATTAAAAATATAATAATAATTAAAAAATTAAGATATTCTTCTAATGTTCTTTTGGAAGCAAGTGAGTAAAAAAAACATGTTTGTGTTGTGGCTTGCATATTTCTAATGCAATTATTTATGAATTCCTTCTTTTAAAGCTGCAAGAATTAGACTCTGTTTGATAAAACTAGCTGGTAGTTGATAGTTAGTATTTGGTAGCTGATAATTGATATCTGGTAGTTGATAAGTTAATTTAACTGTTTGATAAATTAGCTGTTACACTAGCTGATAATTATAAAATGACGTAAAAGAACATTTTTAATTAAGAAATTGGTGATTTTATTATCTTATTATATTATATTATTAAATTAATTTTTATTCGATAAACGTAAATGCATTAATAACAACATGCAAAACAATTTTAATATATATGAAAAATTAAAGATATCATCAAAATATATAAATTTGTATAAAAGTTTTATGGACTTTGCTATTTAGTATGAATATATTGACAACAAAATTCAATGAAAAAAAACCAGCAAATCATATATAAAGCAAGGGTGTTTCATAAAGCCATTTAAGAAGACATAAAAGTAAAAGTAATCGTAATAACTACGATTCTTGGTCTAATTAACTCATTCTTTCGTAAAATATAATTTTTTTAATTCATAATTTTATAATGAAATTTAATAAAATATGTAAAATAATAACATTGTAATTTTGAATTTAGTTATATTAATCTAAAAAGATAACAAAAATAAATTTATTGTCTAATATTTTACAATAAAACTGTAATAATATTCTGAATTTTCTTCATCTTTGTTGATTTTATTGATTCTATTCCAATGTTTCACTAATTTAAGAATTATCAACACTATTTTTAAATTAATTATATAATTTATATTTAATAAATAAGAATAATATTTAAAATCTTCTATAACATTCTTCAAAATCTTCCTAAATTCAATATTTTAAAATAAATTTTTTAATAGTAAATATTATATATATATATATATATATATATATATATATATATATATATATATATATATATATTGTTAAAATAATAAAGGTATAGTTGGAATAAAAAGTCATAAGCTAAAAGCTATTTCAAATAGTTTTTGAAAAAAAAGCTAAAAGTTAGTTAAAAAATTAAAAACTAAAAGCTAAAATGCATTATCCAACAGAATTTTTTAATCAAAATAAATTAAAAAACTAAAAGCTCTTTTTATGATTTTACCAAACAGACTCTTGGGAACTAAGTGCATTGATAATATTATTATTGTTTTAGACTTTTAGGGATAAATGAGACAGTAAAGTTGACCTCTAAATTGAAACATAAATATCTAAAAAAGATTTCATGTCTGTGGTGAGAAAATTAATGTCACCATCTAACCCAATTTAATAGTGATAAGTACAGTACTTTTTTGGACCCCAAAATTAATGCAGCAATAAATGATGGGGACTACACCTTTAATGATATAGAAATAGAAATTGCATTTTTATTTATTGAAGTCCTCCCTCCGATTATTATTATAAGCAAAAAAAATTTTAAATTTTGATCACTATTATAAGCAAAAGTAATTAAATTTTATACTAATTAATGCTTATATTTCTATTATATTCTTAATTTAATTTTAAAGTATTTAATGTTAAAAGTTGATTCATCAAATAAATTAAGGATATTATCGTAAATTTTACTTTGACTGTATATGAAATCAAGAAAATTAATTACACTTAACTAACTTTTTTAATACGTATAAAACTAGTTATTTTGACTTATAATTGTGGTCGGAAGAAGTATCTTTTCTAACTACCTTTCCAAATATGGTTACCGACATTTATATTGAGTAAATATTAATTTATAGAATTGTAGCACTATCATTAAAATAATATATAAAAATTAAAGCACTATTATTAAGGGTGTATATATAAAATAACCACATGCAATATCCGACAAACTCTTTAATTTTTTGGTTGAGTCAGATGGTAGTAGGTTGTTTAAATAATTTTTTTATTTTATTAATATTAAATAATTAATCAATGTATTATTTTATAAAAATTATTTAATATTTTTATCTTTAAAAAATTAAATAACTTATTTGATCTTACTGGCTGATCAGAACCTGAAGTAAGTTAGAGATTACGTCTGTGATGTTGGGTTTTAAAGAATGAGGAACGGGTGTACCTGCAAGACACTCCGATGCTAAAGTAAGAATCTGGAGAAAAGAAGGCATGTACAAAGTATGTGTGTCTTAGGATGATTTAGAATATTTGACCCTCTCAAATGAGAGGGTTTTTATAGTGCCACTACTATAGAAAACCTATTTAACAACGGTTGGGAAAGATATATAATGAAGCGGGCACAGGCGTTGTTATGTAGAGTGTCGTTGTATATATGATACTTACAATCACAGCCCAGTAAGCATTGTAATAAACTGGAAAATGCGCTATCTATAATGACGGTTATTTTAAATACCCGTTGTTGTATGTCTTTTAATAAAATAGAAAAATGCAGCATTAGAACTACCTATAATGATGGTTATTTTAAAAAACGGTTGTTGTATACTACCTATAATGACGGTTATTTTAAATACTAGTTGTTGTATGTCTTTTAATAAAATAAAATAAAAATTGTAGCATTAGAACAAGAACAACAAGAACATCAAGAACAACAATAAGAATAACAACAACGATAACAACAAAAACATCAAGAACAACAAGAACAACAATAATTAAAAAAGAACGCCAACAACTAACATTGCTAACTCAAATTCTGAAATTTGTTCTGAAATGTGGTTTAGTGGAGAAATAGAGTATCGTAAATGAAAGATGATGTTTGGAGGTAGAAGATGTAGTTCGTCTAAGTTTTAGGTTTCACGCGGATCACTAATAGTAGTGTCTTGGCCGTTGATAATTACTAAATGGACGGCCAACATTTGTTTAAGGATAGTGAATAAACTCAATATGCGCGCCACCTATAATGTTGGTAATGAGACTTGAAAAAATAAGTAAAAAACCAAAAATGTTGGTGCTGGGACTTGAACCCATGGCAAGATGCTACCTATAATGACAGTTTTTTTAAATATCCGTGATGAAAGGTTTGTCAGCATTTTGAAAAAATAAGTAAAAAACGCTACCTATAATGACGGTTTTTTAAATACCCGTGGTGAAAGGTCTGTCAGCATTTTGAAAAAATAGGAAAGAAGTAACATGATTAAAATAAATTCAGAAAAATCTAAAAACACGAAATTTAATCTAATTAGGTAAAATAAGAATTTTGAGAATTTTTTTGGAATTTTTTGAGACTATGAAAATAGTAAAAAATTCATTAAAAATGACCGCACGATTTTTCTACTTCAAATGCACGAAACATATCTAAAAAAGGAGGCGATTTTCCCTAAAACCGGTTTTTTGAAGAGCAAGACCTAAAACTAAACTATAGGCTATAATGACGGTTTTTTGAATACTCATAGTGAAAGACTGTCAGCATTTTGAAAAAAGGTGTAAAAAACCAAACAACATATACATTCAGAACAGTAATGCACAAAACCATTAGCTTTACCTTGCGTCGTCATGCATTTCGCTTTTCACCGAAATCACGCACGAACCCTCGCGACTTCAAGTTGCAGCTTCGGATTTACGTAACGTTGCCTCGACTGTGAAACACGGTGAACATTACTCACCTCCTTTTTGTAACTGATGGTTGAATGAAATGGGCCACAAAAACCCTTACTATTACATGGTCCATTTACATTAAGTCAAAGTTCAACATGTTGATTATTTTAACAATTTTTTTTCTTTTTCAAGCTTTTATTTAGCTATCACTTTATTTTCTATTTCTTTATTTTCTATACATTTTTAAGTGGTCCACTTAACCACTTTTTTTATATTACATTTTTCATTTTTTTTCATTTACTTTTAAAATAGTAAGAAATTTTCTAAAAATTTACTATGTTATTAACCACTTTTCTTATATTATATTTTTCATTTTTTTCAATTACCTTTTAAAATCATAGGACTTTTTCTAAAATTTACTAAATATAATTATTTGAATATATTCTACATTTTTTCATACTTATTTGTATTAAAACAATTTTTTACCTTTTAGAATTATCCGCATTTACCCGTGCGAGAGCACGGGTGTTTGACTAGTATCCATATTAAAGCCCAATTTTAAATAATATTAATTAAAATTAAATAAAATTAAAATAATTAAAATAATTAAAATAAACTTAAATAAAAAAACTAATAATCCTATTTATTTACTATAAATATTTAGACAAAAAATGTAAAAATAAACGGATCCCAAATAAATAAAAGTCAGACGTCCAATTGCTCGAAAAAATAAATCGAGTACACTAAAATGATCAGCGCGAAATATACGACTCGGAAAAATACATCGTTTGGTCAGATTTTAATATAAGTTTTGACCCGTTAAAACACTCAAACTGATTAAAATGCGACGAAAAATGGTCAAAAAATTAAAACGAACACGTCAGGTTAAACTACGCGAAACATAGATTAATATAATTGACGTATACAAGTTCGATTTAAAATTTTCCGTCCCCCGACTTTACGCACCGTTGAGATTTAATTTGACCGGTCTGTCTGTAAATCCGAGAAATTATTCCGGGTGACATTTTAGGCACTATGCGAGATAAAAAAAAATACTTTATGCTATGCAGATGATGCAGAGTGAAAATACAGTCAGATGAATGAAAATATTAAAAATGCCTGGAATAAGCTATGAACTCTCAAAATACCCTACTGGAAAAAGAATGATCTGGTACCAAATTACCGAGCAAAATAAATGCTGGGACACTCTGATGCTTGCTGCTTATAATAAGAGAAATCCTTAGCCACAAGGATACTCTAATCTCATGTCTCGGGAGCTCAATGCAATGCATGATTAATTATTATGAACAAATGGAAATTCATAGTGAAAGCCAGTTAAGGTTAGGAAAAAGAGAGGGCAAATTTTGGGGTGTTACACCTGGTCTTAGGGTACAAAGAGTTTTAGCCAAAATTTGTCAAAAGAGGGAGATTGAAAGCTCAAATAATTTTGACAAGATTTTGGTAAAACTCAGTGCTAAAGAAGATGTTCAAACATGAAGACCAAAGCTAAAGAATTCTGCCAAAGAACAAATATGTCGAAGAAGATGTCTAAACTTGAAGACTCGACATCCTAGACTGTTATAACAGATTATTTTAAATCTGTTCCAAGATCTTAGGCACGCTCAGCAGTGGATCAATGAAAGATTTGAAGCCCAACTGAAGACTATAAAAGAAGATTTAGTTCTAGGGTTTTGACATGTACCTTGAATGTAACAATTATAACCTAGTTCTCTTGTGTAAAAATAACGGTTTAGGGTTTTGAGAGTCGTAGGCTCTAGGTTTGTAAGTCTCCCTCTGTATCGGTTTGATACATTGTGGAAGACATAGGTACTGTATAAATTAAGAAGCCTTTAGGTAATGAATCTTGTATTGTTCTTGGATGAAGCTTTTAAGCAAATCCAAGTTAGCGTGTTGGTCAAGAATGCTTGACAGAGTTCTGTATTGACAGGGATGATGTAGATATCACAGATTATGATTAAGGGAAGTGAATGGGGTATCTCATATAAAAGAGAGTGTTCTTTGGTAAAGATTTCATTGGGTAGAGATTAGGACATAAAGTTGTAAACGAGGGAGTTTAGCTTTATGATAATTCTACAGATAGTGGAGTCTTCTTCCTGGATTAGTTTCCCCCAGATGTAGGTGAATTGTACTGAATTGGGTTAACAATTGTTGTGTCTTTTATCATTCTGCAGATTTACATATTCTGTTATTGGTATTGAAAAACATGTTGAATCAAGTGTCGTAACATCTGTGTTGCTGCAGTTCTGATATTCAAGGTATCAGTCTGCTGTTCTGTTCTTTGTTTAATTATTTATGCAGAACAATATCTTGACATGTGTTAGGACATTTGCTGTCTGCAATGCTAGAATTTCACTTCTTTTTCAAGCTCGCTAGCTTTGACAGGACATCTGCCCATACATTGTGTTTGCGGGGAACATACTTTACCTCCACCGATGCGAACTTTGTCATCTTATCCTTGACCAAGGCTAACTATTCAGATATGTTTTCGTTCTTTTCCTGGTACTCTCCCCGAACCTGGAGGGCCACGAGTTGAGAATCTGTGTAGATAATGACTTCCTTGGCTCCCAAGTCTTCGGCGAGACGTAGACCTGCGAGGAAGACCTCATACTCTACCTGATTGTTGGAAGTGGGGAAAGATAAGGCAAGCGAGACTTCGACGAGGATACCCTCCTTGTTTTCTAGGATGATGTCTGCTCTGCTCCCTGCTGGGCTGGATGCTCCGTCGACGAAGATTGTCCACTTGCGAGCTCCGCAAGTCAGGGAGTCGGGAAATGTCATCTCTACCACGAAGTCGTCCAACGCCTGAGCTTTGAGGGCTTTCCTGCTTTCGTACTGGATGTCAAACTTAGACAGTTCCAGCGACCATTTGAACATTTTGTCGGCCATGTTTAGGCGGCCTAACAGTTGCTTCACGGGATGGTCTATGCGTACCACGATAGTGTGGGCTAGGAAGTAGTGCCTTAGTCTCCTCGCGGCGTTGATGAGGGTCAGGGCTACTTTCTCAACCTACTGGTAACTAAGTTTCGGTCCCTGCACCGCCTTACTCATGAAATATATGGGCTTCTGCCCATCAGGGGTCTCACGAATAAGGGCAGAGCTGACGGCCTCGGTCACAACGGCGAGATAAAGATAGAGGGTCTCCCCGTTATCCGGCTGGGAAAGGACCAATGGTTCTGACAGTGCTTGTTTTAGGTGGAGGAGGGCTTTGTCGCATTCCTATATCCATTCAAAAGCTGCCTCCTTGCGGAGGAGTTTGAAAAATGGGAGCGCGTGTTGAGTAGATTTTGCCACAAAACAGGATAGTGATGTGAGCATCCCGTTTACGGATTGGATGGACTTCTTCGATTTCGGCATATGGAATTCGGAGAAGGCCCTGCACTTGTCCGGGTTGGCTTCGATCCCTCGTTCTGTTAGGTAGAAGCCGAGGAACTTGCCCGCTCGTACCCCGAACGTGCACTTTTCCGGATTGAAATGCATCTTGTATTTCTTGGCCTACTCGAAGACCTTCTTCAGATGGATCGTGTGATCGGATTCCTCATGGGATTTCACGATCATGTCGTCCATATAGACTTCGAGCATATCCCTGATCTCTCCTCGGAAGACTTTGCTCATTATTCCTTGGTATGTAGTGTCAACGTTTTTCAAGCTGAGGGGCATTACGTTGTAGTAATAGTTGCCCGATTCGGTCATGAAATTCGTGTACCTTTTATCACTTTTGTCCATGGGTATTAACTTATAGCCCGAATACGCGTCCATGAAAGATAACAATTTAAAACCAGCAGAATTATCAACTAATTTGTCTATGTTGGGGAGGGGATATGCGTCTTTAGGGCAGACCCTATTAAGATCGATATAGTCAACACACATGCGCCATTTTCCATTTGATTTCTTTACAAGTACAACATTGGACAGCCAAGTAGTGTACTTGACCTCCAAAATAAAATTCGCCTCTAGAAGGTCTTTTACAACTTGTTCGGCAGCCTCCGCTTTCTACGAAGACTACTTTTGTCTACATTGTGATACTGCCCTAACGGTGGGGTCGATGGTGAGCTGGTGACATGCCACCTTAGGATCTAGCTCGGGAATCTTTGAGGCGCTCCATGCAAATAGATATGCATTCTCCCGGAGAAAGGCTTTCAGTTGTTTCCTCGTTTGGTCGGGGAGGCCGGTCCCAATTTTCACTCCTCGTTGAGGATCGTCACCGATCAGGACTAGTTCGAACTTGCCATCTGGAATTGAGCGCATCAGATGGGAGGCCTCGCCGCTGCTGGTTGATGTGGAAGGGCTGATTGAGCTCGGCTGGATCTCCTTCCCCTTCCCTTTTTAGTTCCTCTGGTCGTCCTTAGAGAAATGACTGTCAAGGTCGATGGATTCGACACAGGGCAGCGGCTTCGCCGCTTCGGAGCTGCAAGCCAGAGCAGGCTTGCTGGGAGTCTTCAGCTTGGAGGCGATTGTGTTCATCCCTTTTATGGCTGCCTTAAAACACCTTCTCACTGCTTCGATGCCTCCGTGTAGGGTGGCAACGAGCCCCTTAGAAGTGCAGTACTTCATCTTCAGGTGCACGGTCAAGAGCACAGCTACCAGTTTGACCAGAGTTGGCCGTTCGAAGAGCATTGGTAGAGGGATGGGCAGTTAATGACCAGGAAATGGACCTTGATGGATCTGGCCATTTCTGCTACTCCAAAAGTGACGATCAGCTCCACATACCCCTAAGGCTTTGTGACTGACCCATTAAAGCCTTGTAGGTCAGAGCCTACGTAGGGCGTCAGGTGTGTCTCGTCCAATTGGAGGGTGGAGAACAACTAGGAATACATGATGTCGACTGGACTGCCTTGATCGACCAGGATCCGCCGAACGTCAAAGTTGGCCATTTGAGCTCTCATGAGAAGAGGAATGCTGGAGTTGGGAGCTCTGTCGAGGAGTGCCTCACGGTAGAAGGTGATGGGAACCGACTCTCTCCGAATTTTATCAAGTGTGGAACTCTGGTTCGAGCTCGTGCTAAGGAGATGCTAGAACTTCGTTTTGACAGATCCCATGGTAACCTTGTAGAAGCCCCCTCCGGAGATGACCATGGCGGAGGGAAGGTTTCTCATGGGTTGTGTGAAGTGAAGTAAGGAGGGACGTTGAGGCCTTCTGAGACGTAGAAGTCTTCAGGCCGTGAGATGCTCATAGAGACCTGAAGGCTGGTCTCTTCCGAGAAAGGCACCTCCTCTTCGACCTTCTTGGACTCCTGGGCATCCTTCCGAGGAGCGTCCTTCTTCTTGGAAAATAGTTTCAGGTGCTCGTCCCTGATCAATATCTCAATCGCATCCTTCAAATGGATGCAATCGTCGGTCATATGGTCGTGGCTCTTGTGGAACCGGCAATATTTTGACTTATCTGTATTCGGCTTGGCCGATATCTGTTTCGGGAACCGGACTCCTGCTTGCCGGAACTCCGAGTTGGCGCACTCTGAGGGAATTTTCTCCCGAGAGACAGTTGTCATACCCCAAATTTTGACCACTAAGATTTCCCATCATTGTGCAAACCATCATCACAATATGGATGAACCATCTTGCCTCATCAGTCTCCCCAAAGATGGGTGAACACTTACTACAGTCAAAATTAGGGTTTTAAGCCCTCTTAGAGTTCTTAGACAAAGGATCAATCAAGAAATGACATGATCTTCAACTTGTCTAACCTCCCAAGCATCTATAATGGATCAAGAGGGCTCCCACTTTAAGGATTAAGCACAAGGCTGCTCCTTTTCAGGTGGATCAAGCCTCAAGATCGCCAGTGTCACCAAATTAAGGTTTGGTCGACCAGGGCCTCTAGATGGAAATTTTCCTCTGGGCATGAGCCAATGCTTCAAATTATATCCTAAAATACTCCATTGAACCTCATGGACCCAAGCATCAAGTCAATTTGACCTCAGGGGATGCATACATAAAAAATCAGGAATTAGGGTTTCTTGACCTAATTCACCCCTAAGTTGACTTTTGGGACAAATCATGAGCCAAGACCTCAAGACATGATTTTAGGGTCTCCAACATACCACATTGATCCATTTGTAACAATGGACTGATCCAGGAAGCTTGAGCAGCAAGTCTCAATTTCATCAGTACCACAATTAGGGTTTCGCAAGAAAAGTCAACTGTGGCTTTGACTTTTGACTAGGACATGCTCCCAAACCCTAGGACATGATTCAATACACCCTATAACACGTATGAAATCCATCCATCAAGTTTGATTTAGGTCAAGGACTTGATTTCATAGAGGATCGAACAGTTTGGAATTCATCTGACAAAAAGTCAACTGTGCACAAAAGTCAACTTTGACTTTTTGAGATTTTTCACAAAAATGGTTTTTTAACCCTAAAATGATGTTAATGTATGATTTGAATCATCATTCATCAAGAAAAATCAAGAAAAGTGGGATAGCTTGTAAAAGGGGTAACCATAAAAACTTAGAAAATTTTCTAAGTTATGAACAAAGTGGCAAGGGTACCAACTTTGGAGAATCATAACTCCTAAACCACAAGGCCATTTTTCCCCATCCAAAGCTAGATTTGTAGCTCTCATTACCCTCTACAAAAGCTTAGAATTGACCTCCTTCCAAATTCATCATGGATTTTGAGTTATGGAATGATCAAAATCACAAAAAGTGAAAATGTCACTTTTTTCCAACACTTAGTGAAATTTTCACTAAGTCAGAATCTGCCTTCACTTTTTTCCAAATGTAGGGGGATTTTTCACTTGGATCCAAAAGGTATCAAAACCAAATATGATCAAACAGTTGTTGTATCATATGATGTGGCACGCCATGTGGAAATTTTTTGATGACGTGGCTTACATGTGGCAATGCCAACGTGGCAAAAATTGCTGACATGTATGACACGTGACAATAGTTTCAATTTTATTTTTTTATATATTTATATCATATTTGAATCCAGAAATTGTAGCTAATTTGCAGCTACTTTCTAGCTAATTCCTAGCTAATCTCTAGCTAATTTAAACACAGCATTTTTGTAGCTAATTCATAGCTAAGCTCTAGCTAATTCATAAAACCTCCAGATTTTTTTCCATTCATACTGAACACTCACCTTACAAAATTAAGTTACAAAGCTTCTCAAATTAAGCTTTCAATAACGAATAGATTTCTAAACAGAAACTTCTTAGTTGGAATCTCATACACTCAACCAAACTTGCTAAAGAAGCTATGAAATCCATAATCATTATAATTAATATTTTCCTTTTTCTATTTACAGCAAAATCTTTGAGAGTCCACCAACATACTTTCAGGATTGTCTCCAACAATCAGAAGTAGCTTACCATCTGGACTGAGAGAAGTATGCTGCAACATAGCAAAAAAAAGGACAAAGATGAGAAAATAAATAGAAAGCAAAGAATGTCACAATGAAATGGCAATAAAACTTCTGAAGGAACAAAATTAAAGTATTCATTTATCAATCTTAAGAGGGGGTAGGGAAATAAAAGATTAGAACATAATCTAAGACTCACATTCACTGGCCAGGGAAAACGAAAATGCTTAGAGAGTTGAAACTTCTCCATATCAAAGTCATAACTTTTTTATAGAAGACCAATGGTAGGGAGCCAATGGGGAAACTTGGACTTTATAGGGATTACAAAAAGATTTTGATGGTGCTTAAAGGGAAAACCAGTCTCTTTTACTTAGACAAAAAAATATATTTAAGTAATTTTTTATATATATAACCAATCTGAACAAGAGGTTATTCCAATTGGAACCAACGACAATTCCAATATGTTCCATTTTTATTGTATTCATTCACACTAGTAATTTTTTTATAAGTTTCAATATTTGGTGCTTACTCCTATCTAACAAAATGATACAATCAATGTAATAAAACTTGCCACAAAATAATGCAATTATTTCTTGTCCCACACCAATTTTTTCATAAACTTTATTCAACAAACATCAACAGAATTTTTGATAACTTAACTTCCAAAAGAACAACAACAAAACAGTCTAGCAATAATTATCATGAGAATCCAAATGTGTAATGATCTCATTCACCATAATTCCCAGCATCTTATTCAATATAAATAATAATTAAAACACTAAATTGTCTTCAACAACAAAACCAAAATAAATCATATTCCCAGTTCATCGTGATTCAGGTGTCTAACAAGAACTAAGAACTTGAATATAGATAGGCCAATTTAATTATTGTCCTGGAAAAAATAATCAAGCAGCATTTATATATTTGATCCAAAACAAGAACTTGAATATAGATAGGCCAATTTAATTATTTCTTACAGGGAAGAATTGATTTTCTTTAATTGCCCGGAAGAATATTACTGTCATCAGAGCTAAATAACCTCCAATGACAATCCCAGTAGCAAATATTTCATTCAATTTCCAGCTATCGGGTACGGGAGATGGAACCACCCTATCTTTTGAAATTGTCATGATTGTTCCTAATAGTAGTATTAAGAATTAATATGTCAGACTATCATATTATCAATCAGCAAAATCATGAAGGGAATTCAAGTCTAATTCAGAGAAATATCTGCAATGAGCTTTACCATCATTAAGAATGGCAATAATCAAGACCATGAAAGGTGAGAAGTCAAATTTCCATATCAGTGCAATGAACATGAAGCCAAACTGCATTCAAAGGAAAAAATAATGAAAACTCAAACCAATAAATATTATTTCATCTCTTCTCATAATAAAGTTACATACAAAGATAACGTTATTGTTCACTTACCACTATACGGATAATGATAGATACTGCATAGATCTGCAATGCAAAGAAAATAATGGAAAGTGTTAATCGAGAAACAACAAGAGCAAAACATATTGATTGTGAAGAAAGCAGACAACAACAAACCGTGTAGTTTTTCATCCTTTGGAAAATAGCCCTACTAGTTAAGACTGCACTGATGATAACACTCAATCCAGGTTATGTTAGGACAATATCAGAAGCACCTCTTGCAGCATCCGTAGCATCGACAACAGCGATTCCACAAATGTGTTTCCTTTCTTGCAACTTCTTTACAATTTCGTATTTGTGCTCTGTGGGTATAAATAGGATATGGTAAGCAGAGATATATCCCACAAATCAATTTCGTATGTGTTTCCTTTCTTGCAACTTCTTTACAATTTCCTAAATCATTTTACAAATCATCATCAACCTCCCAGATTAATCCCACAAAACACACTTCATCAAATCTTAATCACACTCTTAAAATCCTATCGAAATCTCTCTATGACACACTCATTTTTCTGCAATCTCACCATTCATTCTCAAATACTCTCACCTCAATCACCCCCACTTCATCATTCACAAACTCATAACTATTTCGTCATCTTCCGCCTCCCCAAATCACCACCACTCATCTTCATCTTCAAGTTTCAACCTCACTACAACCAATCAAGAAATCTCACCTCAAACCCTCTTACGTACAAGAGAAAGAAGACGAAAGAAAAGAAGTAAAGTACCTAAAATCAAGCATCCTCCGAATTTCTATTCGTCGTCGCCGTCAAGGTTGATCGAATCTTCAACCCTTTCGTGGTATCTCGACACTAAGCTGTCGTTTGGGGACCTACGATTACTTCCCCATGTTTATTACGTGATACGAACACCTCGTCTCAGATCTTGTAGCTGCGGCCTTGGACGGAGGAGGACGGTGGGTTTTTAGGGTTTAGGCATTTGTTTAGTTGCAGAGAGAGAGATGAGTATTCAAGGAGAGGGATAGGCGGAGAGAGAAGAGGTTTTGTTGGCAAATGATTTCTGACGTGGCATAAGAATACATAGTTGGCAAGGGATTATTGCACACTTGGCGTGCCACATCATCTTCCGTTAGTGGAAACTAACGGGAGGGACTACAATTAGAAACGGAAAACTTTAAGAGGACCAAACCTTGAAGAAAATTTTTCTAGGGACCAAACTTGAATGTTGGGTTATTTTCAGGGACCTAATACTTATTTAACCCTAAGAAAAATAAATGATAAATATATCATACAACAGATTTATAAAATAGTATGTTGCCCCATGTTTTAAAATCTCTGGCTCCGTTCCTGGAGTACTCGAACTATAATTTATAAAATCATAAATCATAAGTACATTGAACAAAACAAATTATATTAATAATAACACACTGATAAGGTATAATTATTATCAATATAATATTTACTACAATTAAAATAAATTTAATTATTTTATTAAACAAAATTTGTATAATTGTACCCACGATAGGTGAGTTACAATCATATGAATTAAAAATACTTATATTTTATTTAAAATATGAAAGTTTATATAACTGTATCTACGATAGGTGAGATTACTGCTATACAAATTAATTGTGATTACTTCAGAATAAAATTCATAAAATAATAAGATTCTAATATACTCATAAAACTATATTTTTATTTCTTTATTTGAGTATATAAATAGTATATAATTAGAACTCAATTTATGACAATAAATAAAGGGTTTTTAATTCAGATTTTTTTGAAAAATTAATAATTTTATATAAATGCACGTTTTATATTTTTTCAAAAGGAGTGGATAGCATCAAAAACAATTTTTACTTATATGCAATTATATAATTAGTCACAAGATATATAATAATAAATTATGACTAACCTCACAAACTTTGATTTGTATTCTTTTATAGCGTATTTGAATCTTTGATAATCCGTAGAGAATTGCAGTATCATCTCAATAGCTCATAAATTAATGTTAAATTGTCATATAAAAAAGATTCTATGTATTAACCACATAACTTAAGAATAAAATAATTTTAATTGCCAAAAAAACTCAAAATAATTATAATATTTTAAGAGTGAAGTGATAAATAATTTGACAACATATAATTTGACAAAAAATTATTATAAATTTAAAAATAAATATTGAATCTTAATTAATTCTATAATCATATCACTTTAAAAGAGACCATAAATTCCTAAGAATGTTGGGTGATGATTTAACCTAAGGTTGGTTTTTATGGTAAAAAAAAAGGTTGTTTGTTCTCTTTAAGAATAGATATACTTTTGTCATGTATTGTCTTGAAAATAAATAAATTTATTTTGTTTACTGTATTGTATTATTAAAAAAACAAAGATATCAAAACAAAGATAATGAAACAATTACATGGTAGCATAAATAATTGGTTTTGAATCAACCACTGAAATTATGTAAAGGACATTTTCGATACAGTTATGATAATTATATAACAGACAGAAAAAAATATTATAAAATTTTGAAAGTAATGTTAAGGATAGCATATGTCATTGATTCTTGGCCAGTATCTTTTGATAAAAGCGTACAAATTTCTAAAAAATAAATGGCAACATAATAATAAGAAATTGTCAATAACTATCTGCGCCATATCTTACGAATGCCACCGTATTTCATGGCAAAACCATATTTCACATCAAGAATAGTCAGATATATGCTCAACATAAAATAAGAATTATATCAACAATAGTTATAAGATGTATTCTTCTGGCTCTGATACCATTTGATGAATTTAAAATAATCGGATAGATACAAGTTATGATATATTGTTATATTAAAGAATAATCAACAACGATAAGAACGGTGTATCGTATAGGATTGTGAAAGATTTGAGAGATTATCGTCGAAGAGATTGAATATGAAAGGATTACTACATTCATTGTCGTCTAGGATTTTCAGAATATGTTAATTGTTTAATGAAGAGATACATAAATAACTAAACGACTGAGGACAGTGACCTCTAATTGGACTTAACTGAATAATTCAAGTCATCACGGTCTATTCAGACACAAAATCCAATCAAACAATTCATTTATTTAGTGTTTAATAACAATAGATTATAATATAATTAATTATCTCAATTTATATTTAATTAATTAATTAAATAATTAATCTAACAAAACATTTATAGATCATTCTATCACGTCATATTATTGTTTTTTAATTTCATAATATTATCTAGTATTTTTGGAACGAGTTTATAAAATTAAAAATATAATAATAATTAAAAAATTAAGATATTCTTCTAATGTTCTTTTGGAAGCAAGTGAGTAAAAAAAACATGTTTGTGTTGTGGCTTGCATATTTCTAATGCAATTATTTATGAATTCCTTCTTTTAAAGCTGCAAGAATTAGACTCTGTTTGATAAAACTAGCTGGTAGCTGATAGTTAGTATTTGGTAGCTGATAATTGATATCTGGTAGTTGATAAGTTAATTTAACTGTTTGATAAATTAGCTGTTACACTAGCTGATAATTATAAAATGACGTAAAAGAACATTTTTAATTAAGAAATTGGTGATTTCATTATCTTATTATATTATATTATTAAATTAATTTTTATTCGATAAACGTAAATGCATTAATAACAACATGCAAAACAATTTTAATATATATGAAAAATTAAAGATATCATCAAAATATATAAATTTGTATAAAAGTTTTATAGACTTTGCTATTTAGTATGAATATATTGACAACAAAATTCAATGAAAAAAAACCAGCAAATCATATATAAAGCAAGGGTGTTTCATAAAGCCATTTAAGAAGACATAAAAGTAAAAGTAATCGTAATAACTACGATTCTTGGTCTAATTAACTCATTCTTTCGTAAAATATAATTTTTTTAATTCATAATTTTATAATGAAATTTAATAAAATATGTAAAATAATAACATTGTAATTTTGAATTTAGTTATATTAATCTAAAAAGATAACAAAAATAAATTTATTGTCTAATATTTTACAATAAAACTGTAATAATATTCTGAATTTTCTTCATCTTTGTTGATTTTATTGATTCTATTCCAATGTTTCACTAATTTAAGAATTATCAACACTATTTTTAAATTAATTATATAATTTATATTTAATAAATAAGAATAATATTTAAAATCTTCTATAACATTCTTCAAAATCTTCCTAAATTCAATATTTTAAAATAAATTTTTTAATAGTAAATATTATATATATATATATATATATATATATATATATATATATATATATATATATATATATATATATATATATATATTGTTAAAATAATAAAGGTATAGTTGGAATAAAAAGTCATAAGCTAAAAGCTATTTCAAATAGTTTTTGAAAAAAAAGCTAAAAGTTAGTTAAAAAATTAAAAACTAAAAGCTAAAATGCATTATCCAACAGAGTTTTTTAATCAAAATAAATTAAAAAACTAAAAGCTCTTTTTATGGTTTTACCAAACAGACTCTTGGGAACTAAGTGCATTGATAATATTATTATTGTTTTAGACTTTTAGGGATAAATGAGACAGTAAAGTTGACCTCTAAATTGAAACATAAATATCTAAAAAAGATTTCATGTCTGTGGTGAGAAAATTAATGTCACCATCTAACCCAATTTAATAGTGAAAAGTACAGTACTTTTTTGGACCCCAAAATTAATGCAGCAATAAACGATGGACTACACCTTTAATGATATAGAAATAGAAATTGCATTTTTATTTATTGAAGTCCTCCCTCCGATTACTATTATAAACAAAAAAAATATCTTAAATTTTGATCACTATTATAAGCAAAAGTAATTAAATTTTATACTAATTAATGCTTATATTACTATTATATTCTTAATTTAATTTTAAAGTATTTAATGTTAAAAGTTGATTCATTAAATAAATTAAGGATATTATCGTAAATTTTACTTTGACTGTATATGAAATCAAGAAAATTAATTACACTTGACTAACTTTTTTAATACGTATAAAAATGGTTATTTTGACTTATAATTGTGGTCGGAAGAAGTATCTTTTCTAACTACCTTTCCAAATATGGTTACCGACATTTATATTGAGTAAATATTAATTTATAGAATTGTAGCACTATCATTAAAATAATATATAAAAATTAAAGCACTATTATTAAGGGTGTATATATAAAATAACCACATGCAATATCCGACAAACTCTTTAATTTTTTGGTTGAGTCAGATGGTAGTAGGTTGTTTAAATAATTTTTTTATTTTATTAATATTAAATAATTAATCAATGTATTATTTTATAAAAATTATTTAATATTTTTATCTTTAAAAAATTAAATAACTTATTTGATCTTACTGGCTGATCAGAACCTGAAGTGGGTTAGAGATTACGTCTGTGATGTTGGGTTTTAAAGAATGAGGAACGGGTGTACCTGCAAGACACTCCGATGCTAAAGTAAGAATCTGGAGAAAAGAAGGCATGTACAAAGTATGTGTGTCTTAGGATGATTTAGAATATTTGACCCTCTCAAATGAGAGGGTTTTTATAGTGCCACTACTATAGAAAACCTATTTAACAACGGTTGGGAAAGATATATAATGAAGCGGACACAGACGTTGTTATGTAGAGTGTCGTTGTATATATGATACTTACAATCACAGCCCAGTAAGCATTGTAATAAACTGGAAAGTGCGCTATCTATAATGACGGTTATTTTAAATACCCGTTGTTGTATGTCTTTTAATAAAATAGAAAAATGCAGCATTAGAACTACCTATAATGATGGTTATTTTAAAAAACGGTTGTTGTATACTACCTATAATGACGGTTATTTTAAATACTAGTTGTTGTATGTCTTTTAATAAAATAAAATAAAAATTGTAGCATTAGAACAAGAACAACAAGAACATCAAGAACAACAATAAGAATAACAACAACGATAACAACAAAAACATCAAGAACAACAAGAACAACAATAATTAAAAAAGAACGCCAACAACTAACATTGCTAACTTAAATTCTGAAATTTGTTCTGAAATGTGGTTTAGTGGAGAAATAGAGTATCGTAAATGAAAGATGATGTTTGGAGGTAGAAGATGTAGTTCGTCTAAGTTTTAGGTTTCACGCGGATCACTAATAGTAGTGTCTTGGCCGTTGATAATTACTAAATGGACGGCCAAAATTTGTTTAAGGATAGTGAATAAACTCAATATGCGCGCCACCTATAATGTTGGTAATGAGACTTGAAAAAATAAGTAAAAAACCAAAAATGTTGGTGCTGGGACTTGAACCCATGGCAAGATGCTACCTATAATGACAGTTTTTTTAAATACCCGTGATGAAAGGTTTGTCAGCATTTTGAAAAAATAAGTAAAAAACGCTACCTATAATGACGGTTTTTTAAATACCCGTGGTGAAAGGTCTGTCAGCATTTTGAAAAAATAGGAAAGAAGTAACATGATTAAAATAAATTCAGAAAAATCTAAAAACACGAAATTTAATCTAATTAGGTAAAATAAGAATTTTGAGAATTTTTTTGGAATTTTTTGAGACTATGAAAATAGTAAAAAATTCATTAAAAATGACCGCACGATTTTTCTGCTTCAAATGCACGAAACATATCTAAAAAAGGAGGCGATTTTCCCTAAAACCGGTTTTTTGAAGAGCAAGACCTAAAACTAAACTATAGGCTATAATGACGGTTTTTTGAATACTCGTAGTGAAAGACTGTCAGCATTTTGAAAAAAGGTGTAAAAAACCATAAATGTTAGTGCTAGGACTTGAACCCATGACCAGAGGCTACCTATAATGACAGTTTTTCAAATATCCGTGGTGAAAGGCCTCACATTTCACAACGGTTGGAATTTTAACCGTCATTAACAGCATTTTAATAAGATTTAAAAAAATGTGTGCATCTAGTTTGCACTATTACAACGGTGTATATGATGCCGTTGTAAACCTGGCGTTGTTGTTTGTGCATTTTGTAGTAGTGTACCCCCAATGCTTGACCATTGGTCCCTATTTTCGGGGCGAGATATTCACTCCCAAAGAATAGGTAACTGCCAAAACTAGCCATTGGGATGGGCAGAGCTGCCCAAAACTAGCTGTTGCCATGGGCAAAGGCATGGTCGCGGGCACAGGCGTCGTGACTGTTTCTGGATGGTGGAACCGTGCGTGATGGGCAAAAGTGCAAGGAGGGGCAGCTGATCATGGAGGTTAACTGGCCAGCCTTCCTCGACAGAGGGGCAGAAAGGTAAAATGTTTCCCTTTGCTCTTAATTGGCATGACTTAGGCAATTGGGCCGCTTTGGGCGCAGGAGTGGATTGAGCCATGCCTAGCCATTGGGTCAGTCCAGAACAGGATCCCCCCAAGTCGTTGCTCCTGAGCATAGGAGTGATGTCACAAGGGCAGGTCACGGTCCCGAGGAGGAGTATGCGTGGTCGACGCCTGTTACTGAGACGGGGTTGGCTCACGATGCTCGAGAGAGTCTGTGTCCGAGGAACCTGTAACGTTGTCCGACGTGCCCGGCCTGTGGGGAGCCCAACGGTTGATGGGATTTGAAGGTATGGAGTGCCACGCATGCCTCAAGCCATGTGCCACATTTAATGTGTAATAATGGCTAGGCTAGGGTCATGATGATGCCCTTATGCCGCGCGTGCTTGTACACGTGCCCCTGGCCCGTCTATAATTAGAGGGAGGGCGCGCTCATTTCCACTTTTCGCTTCTCTTTCTTCTTTTGCTTCCTGTTCTCGTCTCTGTCGTTCGCCGCCGTTCACCGCCATACCATCGCCGCACGCACAACATCCGGAGCTTGCCGACTACCTACTTCTCTTCCTCGACCATGTAAGTCTTCCTAGCCTTTCTCTGTTTTAAGTGTTTTAGCTTCGGTTTTACTTAGTTTGCATGCGGTTAGGATGAAACTAGGGAGAGTATGGGTGGTTTCCGGCGAATGTTGGTGGATGGCGGTGGTTAGGCCATCTTCTGCTGCCGATGTCGTCGTCGAAGCCTTAGGAAACTTAGAATTTTAGTCGATTCTGGCACTGTTGCGACAACGAGTGGTTTCATCGCCTGTGGAATTTATGAGTTTTTTGGTGGATCTCTAAGGGATTTCTGGGTAACGCACCGGGGAGGATCTCCCCGTGTGGGTCAGAGGGATTTCCATGGGCGTCTCCTCGCACCGTTGTTGTGCCATTTGAGTTGGGGCTTAGGTCGGGGACGTTTTCCTCGATCCTTCGTGCGCCCTTTCACTTGACTAGTGGTGGAAGGGTGGATTTTACTTTGTCATCGAATTCACTTTTGTCCTCTGTTTTTCAGGTAATGGAGATGTCTTGCGAAGCTGAGGATGAAGTTATGAGGGACCTGTACGAGGAGAGCTCCTCGGAAGATAGCGACACTGATGATACTTCTGCTCCCGGGGATGCCGGCGAAATATCTGCCCCAAGTAGCTCCGCGGAAGAGTGGGTCGTCGCTGAGCCCCGAGAGCATGCCTCCCTTTTTGCTTTTTACACCCGAGAGAGACTGGAGAGTCCATTTCCCTGGGGAGAACGACCGGATTTGCTCGACCTACGTGGAGAGGTTCCCCGTGTACGAGTATATCTTCAAGGAGATAGGGTTGAGGTTGCCCTTTACAGACTTTCAAGTGGCTCTCTTCGGCCATCTGGATCTGGCGCACTCGGAACTGCATCCAAACTCGATCTCTTCAAGTATAGCACTCGCACGAAGGCTCTGGAACTTCTTGGTAGCTATTTACTTTTTAGCTCGCTTGTGTTGTTATTTTCCTTGTTTACTAACGTGTGCCCGTCGTTTTGCAGGTAATATGTCTTCTACCCAGGAGCGAATGGTGAAGAGTGCCCAGGCAGGCTCAAGGCGGGCCAAAAGACCAGGAAGAGCCGCCTCAGTGAGCGAGTGCCTCCTCCACAGACGGGGTCGGGGACCTCCTCGTCAACACCATATGTCGCCCAGACCTCTCCCGCGCCAGTAACGTTAAGGTTCAAGCTCCCTCGGGTGGACGAGATCCTCGAACTTACCCATGAGGGAGATAAGAGCAAGTTTGAGCTACCTTCGTGCTTTCACAACCGTAATTTCTTTGAAGGCTCCTTTCTCGCACTCCTTCGGGTGGATTCCTTGAAGCTCGAGGAGCTGGATCGTCCGAGCAAAAGGACGATGCTGGCCCAGGATGCTGCTGCCCTGATAAGGGTTCTGGGTATGGCGGTGGTCTACACCGAGGAGGGTGCTCTCCAGGAAATATAGCTAAAGAAGGCACATGCCGCAAACGCGGTCCTGGAAGAGAAGCTGAAGGCTGCAGAGGAGGCGACGCAGAAGGCTAAGGAGGATCTGGCCATGGCCGTCTAGGAGGAGGCAAAACAATATAAGGGCGGGCTGGCCAAGGTCAACGGGGAGAAGGATACCCTAGCCGTGGAGAAGAAGGTCGCGGAGGACCTGGTCTCATCATTGAGGACTTTCGCTGCTCCCGCTGAGGACGAAAGCGATGAAGTGAAGAGTCTGAAGACTCGAGCTGAGCTGGTTACCCGTATTAGCCAGGCTGAGGAGGACTGCGTGGGGATCGCCGAGGATGCTTTTAACAACGCTGTGGAGCAGCTGAAGATCGTGAATTCTGGGGTCGAACTGTCCACCAAGGGGACTCAGTTCCTCTATAGTGTGGTGGATGGTCAGATCGTCGTCTCAGACTTCCTTCGATTCAGCGAGGAGCAGGAGCAGCCTGCCCGCGAGGAGCCCAGCCAACGGCCGAATGATTTTCCTTTTGTTGTATTTCCAGCCTGTGTGTCGTGTTTTTGTAATTTATCTTTTTGTATGGGGCTTGGCCCCTTTGTAATATAACCAGCACAATCGCGGTCCATGTGGCCGTTTTTATGATAATATTTATTTTTGGCCACAGTGGTCGGTTGTGTATGATTCGTTTTGGTGCATGTTTTTACTTTGCTTTATTTTTGCTAAGTGTCAAACGTTGCTCGATACTCGTGCCCGTTGTATGGGATACTTTAGTGAATGATATTTATTGTTTCAGGGTTTTCTTGACAAATTGTTTTTGATAGTGGGGGGAACTGGTCGAACGGTCTGGGTAGCTTCCGGGCATGAGAGCGGAGCTCAGGTCACGTTTGTGGCCTGAGTTTGCAGCGTGAACTTCCCATTGCGAGCTGGTTGTTCTACCTTTCATGGTACTTTGGCGACAGCAGGCTCGGTCGAGGGACCGGTGTCGGGCATGGGTTTTGTTTGTTCCTAAGCAAAAGCCTGCCTTGATTTATTTTGATATGCAGCGCTTGTACTTGGGCGCACACTTATGGTCGGTACGTTATGCTCGTCGTGTCGATGGAGCACGCCGACAGTTAAGGCCTTAGCTATAATATTGTTTTATCTTTTTGGCGTTCCATGGTCGAGCGAGTTCTTCCCCTTTGAGATATTCTAGGTAATAGGCCTCATTCTCTATTTTTTCTCGAACACGATAGGGTCCTTCCCAGTTTGCGGCGAGTTTGCCTTCATGAGAATCTTTGTGATTTCTCCTTAGGACGAGACTGCCTACTTGGAAATATCGTCGTATGACTTTGGCATTATGCCTAATTTCAATTTTTTGTTTTAATGAGGCCTTGTGGAGGGATGCTCCTGATCGGACCTCTTCGACGAGATCGAGCTCCTCCCTTAGTGCCTCGCTGTTGTTCTCCTCATCCAGGGGAGCTTCAGTCCTCTTGGAGGGCACATGTATCTCAATGGGGATTATTGCCTCGGTCCCGTATGCTAAACAGAAAGGAGTTTCCCCGGTCGAAGAGTGGGGCGTAGTGCGGTAGGCCCAGAGTACGGTGTGCAGCTCCCCAACCCTTTGTTTCTTGGTTTCGTCCAGTCTCCGCTTGAGACATCGTAGGATTAACATGTTGGTTACTTTGGCTTGCCCGTTCGTTTGCAGGTGTTTGACGGACGCGAAGTGTTGTTTGGTGCCCAGTTGAGTGATGAACTCCTGGAATTTCTTGCCTGTGAACTTTGTCCTGTTATAGGTGATAATTTCCTGGGGGATGTCGAAGCTAGCAAGGATGTTTCGCTTGTAGAAGCGAAGTATGTTGTGGGCTGTTATTTTGGCCAGAGCCTCTGCTTCTATCCACTATGTAAAGTAGTCCACGCCTACTATAGGGTACTTATTCTGATTTGACCCTACGACGAATGGTACGAGGATATCCAGGCCCCACCATGCGAAGGGCCACGAGGGAGGGGGGACATTGCTTTGAGCTCATTGAGCGGTGCCAAGTGCATGTTCCCATGCTGTTGGCATTTGTCACATTTTTTAACGTGCTCTTTTGCGTCATGCTACATGGTCGGCCAATAATATCCTCCTCGTAGGGCATTCCTGGCGAGGGATCTTCCTCCAAGATGCTGGGAGTTGATCCCCTCGTAGATTTTGCGCAAGACGTGGGCAACCATTTCTTCCTCAACACATTTGAGGAGAGGAATGGAGAACCCTTGCCTGTAGAGCTATTTTCGACCAGGACATATGAGCAGGCTCTGCGCCTGACTACGCTGGCTTTCTTTGGGTCGGACAATAGTTCGTCCTTGGCGAGGTAGTTGTAGACTGGGGTTATCCAGCAATTATTGTCGCCAATGACGTGCACGTTGAGGGTCGCGGGAGTCTTCTCGATGCTAGGTCGAGGAAGTACTTCCTAGATTACGAATTTGTTTCCTCCCTTCTTGAAAGCTCAAATAATTTGGACAAGATTTTGGTAAAACTCAGTGCTGAAGAAGATGTTCCAACATGAAGACCAAAGCTGAAGAATTCTGCTAAAGAACAAAGATGTTGAAGAAGATGTCTAAACTTGAAGACTCGACATCCTGAATTGTTATAACATATTGTTTTAAATCTGTTCCAAGATCCTAGGCACGCTCAGTAGTGGATCAAGGAAAGATTTGAAGCCCAACTGAAGACTATAAAAGAAGACTTAGTTCTAGGGTTTTGACATGTACCTTGAATGTAACAATTGTAACATAGTTCTCTTGTGTAAAAATAAGGGTTTAGGGTTTTGAGAGTCATAGGCTCTAGGTTTGTAAGTCTCCCTCTGTATCAGTTTGATACATTGTGGAAGACATAGGTACTGTATAGATTCAGAAGCCTTTAGGTAATGAATCTTGTATTGTTCTTGGATGAAGCTTTTAAGCAAATCCAAGTTAGCGTGTTGGTCAAGAATGCTTGATAGAGTTCTGTATTGACAAGGATGATATAGATATCACAGGTTGTGATTAAGGGAAGTGAGTGGGGTATCTCATATCAAAGAGGGTGTTCTTTGGTAAAGATTTCATTGGGTAGAGACTAGGACATAAAGTTGTAAACGGGGAGTTTAACTTTATGATAATTCTACAGATAGTGGAGTCTTCTTCCTGGATTGGTATCCCCCATATGTAGGTGAATTGCACCGAACTGGTTTAACAATTGCTGTGTCTTTTATCATTCTCCAAATTTACATATTCTGTTATTGGTATTGATATACATGTTGAATCAGATGTCGTAACATCTGTATTGCTGCAGTTCTGATATTCAAGGTACCAGTCTGTTGTTCTGTTCTTTGTTTAATTGTTTATGCAGAATAATGTCTTAACATGTGTTAGGACATCTACTGTCTGCAATGCCAGAATTTCAATTGGTATCAGAGCAGGCATCTTGTCTATTTCTGGATGAGATCTATGGGAGATACTTTCCGGCGTTTAAACAAGGACGAGTTTTGAAGATCAGATCAATCAACTCAGACATACGCAAGGGTTTTAATGGATGGGATGGATGTTCTGGATCGAAGGTAACTACCCGGTGGTTGTTCATGTTGCTGAGGAGATTCTACAACAACTGCAGGAGAAGTGGCTAGTTCTCTTGTTGTGATGTCTTATAAGATGTTCTGATGTTTTATTAGGGTAAACATAATTTGTTCCTTGGTGGTTCCGTTGCATATGTTTCGGATGGAAGAGCTCTAGAATTATGGGATTCTGGAGTTGTTACTGAAGACAAATGTTGGAAGATCTCAATCGTCGGCCTCTATATGTGAAGATATCTGCATCTTTTATTCCAAAGTCGGGAGCGATGGAATGGAAAGAGTGGTTGGAAGATGTGTGTTATGGTGACTTCGTAATTGGAAGCTTGGTTCCATGGTGCAGTTTGAAGTCAGTTGAAGAGGAGAGGAGTTGAGTTTAGGTTTATCAAGTTCTTGCTCTAGGAGTTTGATAAATTATTGATCAGCTATGTTGTCAAAGATACTTGAGAATTCTCTCAAGTCCACTCATAAAGGCGTCTCAGTCGTGCATCTGGAGTCTTCTAGTTATTCTTCTGACTAAAAGGTGTTTCTATGAAACACAAACCTGAAGAAAGCGGAGGTGATTTATTTTCACCATCCAAAAACAACAAGGAAGGACATCTTTCTTAATCCTAAGGATATATCCAATCTGAATGGAGATTTCAGAACTGTTGAGGTAAATAGGGTTCGTTCAGAGAGAATCTTAGTTACTTGAGTCAAGGGTGGAAGCCTTGGTATCTCAACAAGTTGGGTGTCAAAGAAGATACTTGCAAAAGATTGAATACTAGATAAGTGTTCATGAAGTGATCTGGTGGAGTGTGGCTTCAACAGTGAAACAGGATTATTGAACAAGGATTTAAGATCAATTTCTATTTGTGTTACTCACAAGTATTTAATTGATTATCCTTGAAGGTGGAGTTTAAGATTGCTGATGTTCAACATGATGTTGGAACATCTCTTCATCTGGTTTGTGCAAAATCATGGAAGGGGTACTACATAAACTTTTGGTTCTATTTATCTTAGGTGTTGACCTAAGAATCTACTTCAGTGTAGTGTGGCAGAAGCATATGATCTCTGGAAAGTTTCCTGGCAAGAAACTGGTCTAGACAATGGTGATGTGGAAGATGAAGAAGAAGACATCATAATCTTGATGGATCGTTCTTGGATCAGTTTATTTCTGATCTAGGAATATTGGAGTGCACCGTGTGTGTTCAAGTTGTTACTAGATGCATCTGGTGTTCATCTGGAAAGTTTCCTGACAAGAGACTTGTCCAGATTGGAGTGTTGGTGATGGCACAACTTGGATCAGTTTATTTTTGATCTAGGTACTTAGGAGCATGGGATCTTGCTCATTTTGGAGGTCAAGGTTAAGTGGTAGTTATCTCTGACTTTCTACAGACTGCTCTACTAAGGAAACTGGCATTCTTTGGTATGGCTATGGTGTAGTCTAGGACTACTTTCTCTCTCGAAGATTCATCCGTGGGATGTGTGAATTCTTTGGAGTTTCAAAGCAATTATTCATCAAGGCGTGAGCTTGAATGGAATACCTGTGACATGTTCAAGCAGGATGGAGGTTGTCTACTCAAACTTGGTTGTTGAATCAAGTCTATGAGAGCATGGAACTCTTGTTCTGTTAAAGGGAGGAGGTTCTTCTAAGTGGCAGAAGGAGGAGCTGAATTCAGCAGCTGGATGTAATATCAAAATGTTCTGACATCAAGCTTAGCATCAGAGTCTCAGTTGGTGAGGTGGCACATCAGCTTAAAGATAAGGAGATCTACAGGAGAATGGAAGTTATGGATGCTTCAAAAAGGTCTATCTCATGCAGTTTGCGGGAGCTGTGTATGGAGAAGATGTTACATGTCTAAAGGCTTGGTGGATCCAAGATGTCTTGCTATGGAGCAAGTAGTTCATGTAATTTGAAGTTCGGATTTCATGGGTGGATCAGTGTATCTTGTGGGAGTTTTGAAGAAGCATAAGATCAGTAAAAAAGTGGCATTTTGTTGATCTTTAGTGTGCATTCAAGCAGGGTGCTTGGAACTAATTACTCTTGGACAGAAGGGTAGTTGGTTGAAAACGTAAGGAGGTTCTGGTCTATTTTGGAGCTTGTGGTAGAAGTTCTAAGTTGAGGATGGAATATTACCTTCTTTTGGTGGATGAGAGTTTATTTTTCTCTTTGGTTACTGGAGTTTGTTTGTTCAAGCTGGTGGTGGAGTGTTGTGTGAAGATCTTCAGTTGGATTAATATGCAGATAGTAAGTCCAGTTGTGGAGCATATCAAGAACCATGTTGGTTGGTGTCTATGATATGTGAAATATGTCCTAACTGATGTTAGAACATTTTATGGGTTGGCTATCCTTGGAGTAGGTGTCGCACCTCAAAAAAATCGCTTGATCGAAGACACGACCCTCGCGTGAAAGGCGCGGAACGGTTCGACAGAGTTGCCACCAAACTTTATTTATCCCAAAAGAGGGAAAGGAAAATATATAGAAAACCTTTAAGGAGGGATAAGAACATGGTCGTCGCAACCACATTCTGGGTTCGGGAGTTGGTTACGTGAGGGGAAGGTACGCGCACCCCCTCACGTCTGTTGTACTCAACGGGAACCTCTTGATTCGAATCGCAATACTCGTTATCTAAGCTTGTTTGTTTTCTTCTCTATGATAAATGCAAAATGGTAAGATAAAATGGAAGGATGCTAAGGGGGAAATGGGTGGTTTAAGAATAGAGTGCTCGACAAGATCATCGCAATCTTGTGCCTATGTATGCTCATTCGGACGAGAATGAGTAATCAGAGCAATCGTAGTTCGACTACGGGGTTTGACGGAAAAAGATGGTAATGTGCTCGCCAAGATCATTGCAATCTTATGCCTACGTATCTTTACTCGGACGAGAATAAAGAATCAGAGCAGTCGTAGTTCGTGGTACGCCCACGAAAAGAGGGAAGTTGGTTTGTTTTAAAGGCGTCAATTGCTCACACACGAGTAAGAGAACCCGCACCTAAACAACCGAAGAGAGATCAAAGACTTGAACCCCCATTTTTCTCCTTGAAAAGAGTTTCGATAGTTGTTAGTCGTTTTGAAGTTTATTTGTTAAAATCCGCTTGACGTTGGATCAAGGGTTTATTTGTATGCGAAGAGGTTAGTTTGAAAAAGAGTTTGGTTTTGAGGTTGATTTGAAATGGCTCGACGACGAGTCGAGAGTTTGGTTGAAAATGGGTGAAAATGGATGTGGATCGATCCTAGTCCCTAGGGGTGCTCCTAGTAACGAAACCACGATGGATGATGCGATAGGTTGATGGCGATGCTAATGAGTGATCGACTTACGGGGGTGTTTTGAAAATGGCTCGATGACGAATCGAGAATTAGTTTGAAAATGGGTTGTCTATGCTAGTCCCTAGGGGTGCTCCTAGTAAACAAACCACAATCAAAGAAGGCACGAATGCGTACATCAGAATGGGAGAGGGGTACATGTAAAGTACAGGGGATGACATGAAATAAAAGGTCTCATTGTAAGGTAGCCCAAGAGAAAGCCGTGTGTGTGTGAAGTATCCTAAACTAAGCCTTGAGCAAGAGTCGGACAAAAGCCCCAAGCAAAGGATAGTAACCAACAGTCCACCAATTTATTGCTTTATTGTTTCGATATTTTTATTGTGTTTTTGAATAATGTATGAACAAAGAAACAAAAAGAGGGTTAGATGAATAAGTATGAATATGCTATGAACAATGATAATAAGATAATATGAACAATAATATAATCAAGATAATATGAACAAAATATAATATTGGCATAAAAGTAAATCAAGATAATATTGACGGAAATATAAAGTTAGTGGTTAATCGGATGAATCAGGTCCAATGTAGCGCTAAGCCATCATAGCACAATCTATGACGAAGATCATACTATATGAGGATGCGCATTTTGATCTTTGTGCTAAAACACGATGGAGAAATGATATTGAGGATCATTCTCCAATGAAATTGTGCCACACGAAAAGAAAAGGTGAAGATCTCATCTTAATCACAAACTTTGGTCGATTAATCGAAGGTAACCTATCACGATCTCAAAGTATAGAAAGAGATCTCGATGATTACTCACTACAGATTTGAAATAATGAAGGTTAATCGCTTTAACCATCAACATTCGTGAATAGAAAGACTTCATCGATCAAAAATGAAAATAAAAGAAGAAAAAGAGAAAATGCAACATGAAATGGAAATGGAATCGAAATCGAAATGGTCTCGTCTTAATCAAGATTTAAATCGATAAATCGATAATCTTTGATTTTAGACTTTCATTGACCAATAAAAAAGAAAAGTAAAAAGGTGGTCTCATATTGATCTAGATTTTTCGATTTATTCAAATCAATGAATCCAAGACCTTTTGTTATATCATTGACCCATAAAATGAAATCGAAAATGAAATCGAAAATGAAAAGGAAATGAAAGTGAGAAGTAAAACCTAAATGCGATAGAAAAGAAGAAAGATCTCATCTTTACCAAGATTCTAAATCAATAAATCGACGATCTATGGTTTTAGATTTTTATTGACCGATAAAAAAGAAAAATAAATAAAATATGAAATTAAAAGGAAATCGAAATTAAAATAAAATCGGTCTCGTCTTAATCAAGATCTTAAATCAATAATCGATAAGCTATGATTTTTTGACTTTCATCGACCGATAAAAACGAAAAATAAATAGGCCTCATATTAATCAAGATTTTGAATCGATTTTGAGAAAATCAACTAAATCATGAGTGCTGTTATATCATTGGCCCAAAAATAAAGAAATAAAAATAAAAAAGAAAAAAGAAACATTAAAATAATTAGACAAAGGATTTATAAAATACTAAGAAATATTATTCTTAAAAAAACTTAGAAAATAAAAATGATATTATTAACTCAATTTAAGAAAGTAAAAAACATAAAATAAAATGGAAGGGGGGATAACAAATGTAGAATCACCATGGGTTTCTTAACCATTCATCTACAACAATAAGAATGGCGCGATGGGTTTTTAAAGAAAAAAAAGGGTCGTGAAAGAATGAAAACGGGCCCTGAGCCCATTACCACATAAGGATGCGCTAAAAGAGAAGAAAAAGAAGAGGAACAAAGCCTCTCAACAAAACACGGTAAAAAAAAAACAACGGCTTGGTCAAACATCAACACCACCATCAGACTAACATCAGAGGAAACGGCCATGGAATATCTCAAATAAATCTTCATCGCTTAAAAACAAAATGAAGAAACTGAAAAAGAAAACGAATTATCGTAGTGTTCTTCTTATTCCAACCTTCTTCGATACGGCTTCGGTTTATACTTTTCTCTCTCAGGTTTGGTTTAAGATTTCATCTTCTATTTCATCTTTTCATCTCACTCTTCTCATCATCTTGATATTTCTCATTTTCTGGTTCGATCTGGTTCCGATTCTGGGTTGTTGTTATTGATTTGAAGGGTTATTTGGTTTATTTGGTTTGGGGGTGGAGTGAAGAATTTGAAGAAGGTGATTCGGGTCATGGGTTTGAGTGGGTTGCTGTTGTTGTTCGATTTGGAGAAAATTTGCGATTTGGTTTGAGTGTTTGTGGAAAGTTTTATTGATTTGGGAATGGAGTAAGGGTTTAAGGTTTGGTGTGTTATTATTTTGAAGGTTGAATATTGTTGCTGGGTTTTGTGGAGGCCAGGGCTCTCTTCAGAGTGAGAGCAGGGTCGGTTTTATAGGAGTTGAAGAGGGTATTATGGGGAATTGTTGCTGCGTGTGAAATTTCAGATTTCATTTGCCAATTTGTCATCTTGCTCAAAAGGATTGTGTGCTAGTTTCTTTTTTGTGTTGTACGACCTCGTTTGCACAGGTTGTGAGGTGGTGTGGAAACAGGATATGATGCGAGTATGAAATGGGGTCAAGGACGAGTTTGTGATGTGCGGATTTGTCGTATTGAAAACATGGATATGAGGGCTGTAGGTTGCAATTGTGGTGATGGTTATGGGATGGTATCAGTATGATGCGAATGAAAAATGGAAGCAGCGTGTGATATGAATCATGGGTGGGCTGAGTGTATCATGTCCTTGGCTTGGCTGAACAACATTACTTTTGAATTTTTTTTTGTAATAATTTGAGATGGGCCAAGCGAATTGGGTGGGCTTTGTTTTCGTGTAGATTCATGATATCCTTGCATGGACTTTGTAACATAAAAAAATGAATGTGTGGCTTTTTTTTTTTGCATATTATAGACTTTTGGATTTTATTATTATTTTTTTAATAGAATTTTGTTGAATGGGCTTAATAATGGTAAATATTCGAAAATGATGAAAAGAAAGGAGGTAGGTTTAAAATGTAATGGATTTTTATGAGATGGATAATGGTTATGGATATAGGAAATGAACTTAAAAATGAAAGTGAACTCGCGACTTAGAACCACATATGCGCCTTGACTGATCTTTAACCATGAAGCATTAATAACCTGACACAGTTCGACAACTTGGTCCACTCACAACTGTCTTGACACAAACACTTGCCACCTGAATAGTGCATACCCTAGCCTCAATCAGGAAACCAAATCTTGCATGACCAATGTCTTAAGTCAAACCCACATGAACCTCAATATAACACATCACTGTCCTGATGACCTCAAGTGCACCTTCTGCCACAACTCTGAAATGAGTGACAAGAGGGATGAAGTTGAAGACAACATATTTTTTTGGATTTTTCTTAATATGGTTAGTGGGTGAATGTACGAATGAAAAAAAAAGTTACACAGGTAGGACAAATTTGGGGTATGACAGACGCCCCTATCTAATTGGCTTGAACCTAGTAAGATGAACAGCTACAACGTTCATTCTTTCGAGGTAGAAGACAATTAAATATGAAGAAGACCACAAATTTGCCCGAAAAGAATGAAAATGCTTGGGAGGTGGAATAACAGAATAAATTGCAAAATTCGTTATCACCACAAGGATGATAACAAGAGAATCTGACACCCAAAGGATGACAGACCTATCACCAAAAGGATGATAGTAACCACACGCACGCAGACCCTTCCACCAAAAGGATGAAAATGAGGTCAAAACCTACTATTACCAAAAGGATAATAGGGCACACACACAACTATCTGACACTAAAAGGATGACAGACCTATCACCAAAAGGATGATAGTAACACACGCCCACAGACCCTTCCACCAAAAGGATGAAAATGAGGTCAAAGCCTGCTATTACCAAAAGGATAATAGGGCACACACACATAGACCCTTCCACCAAAAGGATGAAAATGAGGTCAAAGCCTACTATTACCAAAAGGATAATAAGACACACACACACACAAATGCTTCCACCAAAAGGATGAAAATGAGGTCAAAGCCTGCTATTACCAAAAGGATAATAGGGCACACACACACAGACCCTTCCACCAAAAGGATGAAAATGAGGTCAAAGTCTGCTATTACCAAAAGGATAATAGGGCACACACATAGTTCTCTGACACCAAAAGGATGACAGACCTATCACCAAAAGGATGATAGTAACACACGCACACAGACCCTTCCACCAAAAGGATGAAAATGAGGTCAAAGCCTGCTATTACCAAAAGGATAATAGGGCACACACACATAGACCCTTCCACCAAAAGGATGAAAATGAGGTCAAAGCCTACTATTACCAAAAGGATAATAAGACACACACACACACAAACGCTTCCACCAAAAGGATAAAAATGAGGTCAAAGCCTGCTATTACCAAAAGGATAATAGGGCACACACACAGACCCTTCCATCAAAAGGATGAAAATGAGGTCAAAGCCTGCTATTACCAAAAGGATAATAGGGCACACACACACAGACCCTTCCACCAAAAGGATGAAAATGAGGTCAAAGTCTGCTATTACTAAAAGGATAATAGGGCACACACACAGTTCTCTGACACCAAAAGGATGACAGACCTATTACCAAAAGGATGATAGTAACACACGCACACAGACCCTTCCACCAAAAAGATGAAAATGAGGTCAAAGCCTGCTATTACCAAAAGGATAATAGGGCACACACACACAGACCCTTCCATCAAAAGGATGAAAATAAGGTCAAAGCATGCTATTACCAAAAGGATAATAGGACACACACACACACACAGACCCTTTCACCAAAAGGATGAAAATGAGGTCAAGGCTTGCTATTACCAAAAGGATAATATGGCGCACACACACACAGACCCTTCTACCAAAAGGATGAAAATGAGGTCAAAGCCTGTTATTACCAAAAGAATAATAGGGCACACACAGTGTTAGAAGTTGTCATTCACCAAAAGGATGATACACATACCAAGGGTTTACGGGTCGGCGGCACCAAAAGGATGACGGATCAATACAAGCTACTACCACCAAAAGGATGATAAGAACTTCCCACTTGAGAGGACCAACACCAAAAGGATGAAGGTTAAGTTGACAATATGAACGGCTACCACCATAAGGATGATAGGAAATTTCTGATTTGAGGGTTACCAACACCAAAAAGATGCAGGTTGTTGAGTTGATTGGGTTTGGCTATCACCAAAAGGATGATAGTAATGCAATTTACAAAATTTCAAGTTTGCTGGGGATATGATGAGTGAGATTTATTTGGAGACATCAACGAAAGGTTGAAGCAAAGAAGTCACTGAGGAATACCATCCTTGTCAACAAAAGGTTGAAAGGACCAAGCCACTAGGGAACGCCCAAGGACTTGAAGGAGATGCCCCTGACTGGGCTGAAGATTGGTTTGAAATCTTGTCTTGAGCTTGGTCAACAAAAGTTTGAACAACTTCGTGAGGTACGCTCACGGACTTGAAGAAGATGCCCCTAGCTGGGCTGAAGATCGTCTTGAGCTTATCTTGTTCAACAAAAGGTTAAAAACAAATTCGTGAGGAATGCCCACGGATTTGCAGAAGATGCCCCTGAATGGGCTGATGATCATCTTGCGATCTTGAGATTGATCCTGGGTCTTGACTATGCATGCACGAATGCTTGATTTTGTAATGATGTGTAATACAAATGCTGACGCGCGAAGATGCAAGTGCTGGGGAAGTATGATTTGGTTTTTTGGGATGCACATGATGCATATGATGTCTATGATGTCGAATGTGATGCATATGATTGCAGATGGGTGATTGGATATGTTTTGTGAAGGTGCCAGCGTGGTGGACTTTTGGGATAGTTGCTAATACGGATTGAACTTTGGGTGGTGGGAGGGTTTGATTTCCTCGACACTCAATTTGTTGAAGATGCCGTGATTGAAGAAGACGAAGATACTCTTGATGCCTCAAGTTTGGTCACATGATGATAAGTCATTTATGAGAAGACCATGACCCTGTGCTTGAGGGTCAGGATGGCCTGAAACTGAGCGTAGCGACATGAGCAACTCATGAAGATCGTGCCTTTGCTCTGAACTTGATGATTGCCAACGTTTGGAAGGATCTGCTTATCCAACTTGAAAGGATACAGAGAGGATATGCTATTTGAAATTGATCTTGCCCCAGTCTGAACGTGGTAGTGGTCTGCCCCTGATTAACCAGTTCTTGACATAGTTGGATCTTTGGAAGTCGAACTTTGATATGGTTTGAGATGTCTTGCCCCTGATTGAGGTGTTGAAGGATTTTTCCCCAGACTGTGGGTTTTGAGGGAGTCTTGCTTCGGGTCGGCACCGCTGAAAGTTCAAGTTCCTCTTTGATTGCCCCCTGTTGGAGTTGCTTTGATGTCGAGCACTGACTTGCAGCTAAAATTGTGCATTTACAAATGTTAATCTTAATGCAATGCTCATGCAAATTTTGAAAAAGAGTCGTTTATTGGAGTGTCATGATAGTGAGGCGAATGGACCGTTAGCCCAAACGTGTGCTGATTTTGATGGTGTGAAAGATATAACAAGGAGAATGACACCAATGCTGAAGATTAGCAAATATGGGGAGTCAGTTTACGCAACCTTGCAATAGTATGCTTTCAGAATAAACCTCGCCTCAATTAGGTCTTTCAAGGGTTGTAACGTGGTCTGGTTTACGGTTTAAGAAACAAAGGATATTAGGCTCAAAGTATAATTTGTACCCACCCCTTCTTCGTGATGATCTCCAGTCTTACGCTCAGTTAATTATGCACAGGTTTGTATTCCAAAAGGGTTGACGGTTCAAGGTATGCTTGAAATGGCAGTCACCTTTATTTTGTTTTTGATGAATGTCAGTGACCCTTTGGATTTTGACATGGTGGCCACTGAATCTTATTTTATTCTTGTTGAGGATTTGAGAGTCTACTTTGATTTTGTTTTTGATCCCTAACTTTTGTATGGATTGATTTGCTTTTTCAGGTCCATCGGGATTGCCTTGATTTTTGCCTAAGTCTCCTTTTGAAGTGCTCGACTTAGCAGGCTTTTGATTTTTTTTATATTTTTTTTTGATTTTGTTGGAGGGTTGTGACTGCCAAGTCATGGTTATTGATGAACAATCATCATGTCTTTGGATTTTGTCTTGTGACTTGAGTGCGTAGTCGAATTAACTGAACACTACCCTACCCCAGGTTGAGTGTAAGGGTTTGAATATCCGAAGGAAACTGCTACTTCTAGGCTTGAAGTGGTTTACTAGGGATTAACTCCTTGTCTCTCCAGTGTTTGAGGAATTGAAACAATGCATGTACATCATCGACGAGATTCTGTCTGAAAGCATACGGTTTGCAATTATTGGTATTTAGTTGTCATCATCCTCCCTCCAATCATTGCTAAACGGCAGTTGATAAAGAGAGTGAAGTGGACAAATGTGTCGGTGTTTTGCAGTAAATGGAAAAAAATGAGTGAATACGACATAATTGATTCAAAACATACATAATCACTACATTAATAAACCAAATATGAAAGGCAATGTTCAAAGCATACAGTACTTAAACAAATAAAGACAAAAAAACAAGAGTGCAAATGCGTCTTGACTGATCTTTAATCATGAAGCATTAATAACCTGACACAGTTCGACAACTTGGTCCACTCACAACTGTCTTGACACAAACACTTGCCACCTGAATAGTGCATACCCTAGCCTCAATCAAGAAACCAAATCTTGCATGACCAATGTCTTAAGTCAAACCCACATGAACCTCAATATAACACATCACTGTCCTGATGACCTCAAGTGCACCTTCTGCCACAACTCTGAAATGAGTGACAAGAGGGATGAAGTTGAAGACAACATATTTTTTTGGATTTTTCGGAATATGGTTAGTGGGTGAATGTATAGATGAAAAAAAAAGTTACACAGGTAGGACAAATTTGGGGTATGACAGTAGGATGCTAAGTTCTGAGTGTAGAACTTGACACTCACATCTTGTCTAAGAGGTATTTATCTTATCATACGGGAGAATAATGGGTAAAGGATTGTCTTGGAAGTCTGATGTGAATGGGACATGCTAGAAGTGAATCATTTTGGTGCTTGTGGAGCAAATAGGCTGATAAGTTCTGGAGCATGTATACGATATCTGACATTGTTAAGAAGATAACAAACTAAGAGGTAAGGTATCTCTTTAAGGAATGTGGAGCATTCCATATCAATTGGGGTTTATCTCAAGGAACACGGAGGTCTGAATGTGAGAATTCAAGAGGAATTCGTGTGGTGTATAGATGGGTTCAAGAAGAAAGGGATCAATGGAGCTTTGATCTTAATCCAAGAGTTTGTTGATTTATGATGTTGATCCTAATGTGATCTCACAGGAAACATGATAGTATTCATGTGTGAGTAATTATTGGTTCTTGTCAGAAGAAGCAATAAGTGCACTAGATGATTGTGTTCAGCAGGTGGGTTGGACAGAGGGTGCGCTCTTGAAGACATGAAGATGCGTCTTATGTTTTCCATTCATCTACATAAGTGTTCATTGGAGGAACACTGGTTATCTTAGATAGGGGGAGTTTCTCCTTGATCTAAGACGTATTACTGTAGGGGTGCAGTTCAAAATCAAGATTGTATCGAGGACAAGCAAACTATGATTTTTTTTTGGAGATGAGATGTCAAGAAGGATGCCTGGACATTACTCTGTTGTTGCAGACTGTGGGGGTATTGATCAGTACATAAGTCTTTGATAAACAATGGCTGACATGATGTCAGGACATTGTTAAGGACATGTTTCTAAAGTAACTGGGTCATTATGGACGGTGTACCTTGGACAGTGGAAAACATGCGCGTGCAAAACATGCTCTTCGGGTTTTGGAAAATCCTTGGACGGTGTTCCTTATAGGAGAAACAGTCAAAGCATTCTTGGCCGGTGCACTCTCAGTGTTGAAGAAGTCCCATTCACTTTTAATGACCTTATTGAATTGACCATTGGTTCGTTAATTCCTATGAAGACCACTTGGGTATTTATAGGAAAGCCTTGGTCACTTTTGGCTCAAGATGTGAATCTAATATGTGATCTCATGGCATTATTCAGAATTGTTCCTTGGTTGTGGTGTGTCTGGGCTGGCTTGGTACATTTATTTTGTCAATTTTTTGCAAAAAAGGGGGAGAAAGGTTTAGTACCTCAGTCTCTTTTGTGTCTTGTGTCCTGAGTTAAGAATTAGACCTAGGAATTTCAGGAGTCTCCAATCTCTTGGGTGTGTATGTGGATGTGTACTTCTAGATACCTCATTGTTTCAGGGGGAGTCGCATCAGTACTTTTAGATACCTCATTGTTTCAGGGGGAGTCACATCAGTACTCTAATTAGAGCCGACACTCAGGGTGAAGAGACGTTAGGAACATCCTAGTGTTGCAACTGCAAAAAAACAACCGGCGGAAACAGAACAGAAGAGTCGCCACTGAATGTTATTTATCCTGACGCAGGGAAAGGAAACGATGGAAGAAACCTCAAAAGGGAGAAGACATGGTCATCGCACTCGATGAGTCCACGCTTGTTGTCTAATCAAAGGGTGAGCTATCTAAAGCCTACTGCTAAACGAAAACGAGAAGTGAAAAAACAAAAGCGGAAAATGGACTCGCAAGGATTATCGCAATCCTATGCCTACGTATCTTTGTGGACGAACGAAGAATCAGAGTCGACGTAGTTTGACGGTCTACGCACTAAAGGGGGAAGGTTGCTCGCCAAGACATCGCCGTCTTGTGCCTACGTATCCTCAATCGAACGAGAAAGAGAAAGTCAGAGCAGTCGTAGTTCGACCTACGAAATGGGGGAAGGGTGCTCGCCAAGACTTCACCGTCTTGTGCCTACGTATCCTTATTCAGACGAGAATGAGGAAGTCAGAGTGTTCGTAGTTCGGCCTACGGGTCGGTAAGTATTTATTATGAGCGATGTTAAGTTCGCGTCCGGCAGTTAGGGTCGATGCCTGCTTGCGACAGAACGGAAATAACGTGCTCTTTTTTTAAAATGATTTGAAACTCATCCCGAAGGATAAAAAGACTTGAACTTTGTTAGTGTTTTTTAGACAGAAGTGAGTTAAGTCAGT